>CAOKZL010000463.1:0-651529 GCA_948472985.1 Iguana delicatissima | reverse complement strand
TTCTGACATATAGTGACCCTAAAGTGAACCTATCACGGGATTTTCTGGGTCTGAGAGTGTGTGATCATAGAATCCATAGAATCTTAGAGTTGGAAGAGACCCCAGGGACCATACAGTCCAACCTCCTGCCATGCAGGAACACACATGAAAGCATTCCCAACAGATGGCCATCCAGCCTCTGCTTAAAAACCTCCAAAGAAGGAGACTCTACCTCACTCCAAGGCAGCATATTCTACTGCCGGACAGCTCTGACCATCAGGAAGTTCTTCCTGAGGTTCAGGTGGAATCTCCTTTCCTGCAGCTTGAATCCATTGCTCCTTGTCCTAGTTTGTAGAGCAGCAGAAAACAAGTCCATTCCCTCCTTGACATGGGATCCCTTCAAATATTTAAACATGGTTATCATGTCCCCTCTTAACCTTCTCTTCTGTGGACTAAACATACCCAGCTCCCTAAGCCACTCCTCATAGGGTATGGCTTCCAGACCCTTCACCATTTTGGTCGCCCTCCTCTGGACACGTTCCAGCTTGTCGATATCCTTCTTGAACTGAGGTGCCCAGAACTGGACACAATATTCCAAATGAGGCCTAACCAATGCAGAATAGAGTGGTACCATTACCTCCCTCGATCTAGACACCATACTCCCATTGATGCAACCAAGAATTGCGTTGGCTTTCTTGGCTGCCCAAGATCATCCAGTGGGTTTCCATGGCTGAACAGGGAATCGAATTTTGGTCTTCAGGGTCATAGTCTAACACTCAAACCACTACACAAGAAAGCTCTAGTCCAGTGGTTCTCAACCTTCCTAATGCCATGACCCTTTAATACAGTTAATGATGTTGTGGTGACCCCAACCATAAAATTATTTTCGTTGCTACATCATAACTGTAATTTTGCTACTGTTATGAATCATAATGTAAATATCTGATATTTAGTCCACCATAAATTATATAAAGTTTGAAGATTTGGTTTCACTGCATTCAGATTGAATTAAATCCAAAAATAAACCTGGCATGGGAATAACACTGGATTTTATAGGCTTATTCCTTACAATTGATGCAACATTCTTGATTTTATCAATATCTGAAGTGGCACTCTCCAGACTGTCCAGTCCCAGAGTTACCAACACCTTTTTCAGCAAATTTTTAAAAGAATCTGAGGGAAATAATCTCACTTTATTCTCATCTTCTGCATCTTCCTCCTCCTCGGAAATAGAACCATCTGCTTTAGAGTCCTTATCCCCATGAGTATCTGCCAAATCTGGTTCCTCGTCACTTTCAGATTCAGTGTGGATTTGTTCAGAGTGTGAGGACAAAGCAGATCCCTCCACTCTGGTCACTTTGGACCTACAGGTAGACTTTTTTGGTAAACACATACCGGCATCATTTGATTCAGCTTGAATAACTTTTGTATCGTCAGGAAAATCACATGAAAATGAAGGATTTGTGGAAGTAGTTTGTTGACTGCTTACATTCAAATTCAATGAATTGTCCAACTTGCAATACATTTTTTAAACTTGTTATGTATTTTGTGAAATCATTTCACTCATATTGTTTGCCTATTAACATGCACCCCCATTTCTTCAGCAATCCTTTGTCTTATCACCTCCCTACTACCCTCAGACGCATTCCCCTGGAAGACACTGAGGACACAGGAGGCCCAAATCTTCCCTCTTTACGTTCCATAGGCACTGCAGTTTGACTCCTAGTGAATAAGGACACCAGACACAATGCTAAGTGGCCCTGCGCTGCTGCGTTGGGCCTGGACCTGGGGACTGAGAGGCGGTCATTCCTCCCGGCAGAGGCTGCTCGCATGCTGGAGTGGGATTGGCTGTGTTGCTGGCGAGCTGGGATTGGTCAGGAGAGCTCGTTCCTCTCCTAGCCCCCTCCCTTGCTTTGTGTTGCTGGCGAGCTGGGATTGGTCAGGAGAGCTCCTTCTTCTCCTCGCCCCCTTCCTTGCTTTGTGTTGCTGGCGAGCTCGGATTGGTCAGGAAAGGTCCTTCCTCTCAGAGCCCCCTCCTCCCTTGCTTTCTGAACGCCTCTTTCGAACATGGCCACCGGCAGTTAAGGGAGCGGTTGGGAGCCCTTCCCCGCCCTTAACAGACTTCACTGCGTTACCAGGTAATTTTCCTTTCACCTTCTTTTTATTTTATAATACGTATTTTCCGATGGCCTTAGGCGACCCCTGTGAAAGGGACGTTCGACCCCCAAAGGGGTCGCGACCCACAGGTTGAGAGCCGCTGCTCTAGTCACTATAGGTCAGTCTTTCCCAGACTGGTACTCTCCAGATATGCTGTGCACCAACAACCAGTATCCTCAGCTAGCATGGCCAATGACCACATTTGGCTGGGGATGATGAGGGCTGCAATCTATAGAGGGCACTGGGCTGGTGCTGAAAGACTGCAGGTGTTCGTATGCATAAAGTCTTTAAATGCCTCTTACTTAATTACTTTGTAATCCAACAGTGAAATGGAGACATTTTATTGGCTGTGAAACTCATTCACATGACATGTCTATTTGCCTCAGTCTCTTCTGCATTTACAACAAACAAACAGCCTTCAGAGGTTCAGAGGTCTGTAATGTCTCTTTCCTCAGGGATGGTTCAAGGCATAGTTCAAGGTTTGTTTGCCAACCTAGCAAAGAACAGGCCTTGCCAATTGGAGAGATCAGACCGAAGTGAGCATAAACTGTGCTGGCTGGGCAGATACCTTGTACATCAAAACCAGCTATACATCTCCAATATCTCCCAACCCCATATTTTAGAATCTCTGGCCATTTCCACACTAGATTTTTATAGTGCTATTATTCCTCAAAGGCCCCTCCCTAAACTGCAAACCCCAGGATTCCATCGGATGTTGAAAATGAATAATACCCAGTGATGTATTTAAGTCTTTTACTCCAAGTCTCAAGTCAAGTCTCAAGTCTCTACCTTCAAGTCTCAAATTGAGTCTCAAGTCCTTGCAAGATATGTTCTAAGTCAAGTCTCGAGTCAAGTCTCAAGTCTTTATAGACTTTATAGACTGTATAGACTTTATACCCCAACCTATATGCCAGAATTTCTGGACAGAGTTGAATAAAGTCAGTTTTAACAATTTAAGTAGAGTTGGCCCTCCCTTTTTGTGATTTTGCCATCTCGAAGTGGGGAATAGGATCTTCTCGCTTCCCATTTGCAAAGCTTGCCTTCTGCTCTTAGGAAAAGTTTTAGAAAGCTCCTCCTATATGAAGCAGGAACAGGCTGCTGAGCAGACCTCAACTCCACCTCAACCTCATTTGCTATTCCCTCTGAGAAATGTCCACGCTTTGGGTTTGAGACAGATTGTCATGCGACCAGTAAGTGGTAAGGTTTCTGGATGAATGTGCTAGGTTATTGAACTAAGGGCAGCAAGTCAGTCACTAAAATTACACCAGTCTCAAGTCAAGTCAAGTCAGTGTGTAATTTTTGCCAAGTCAAGTCACTGAAGTGACTTGAGTCCGAGTCAGTTGACTCAAGTCTACATCACTGATAATAGCTCAATAACAGTCTAGTGCAGAAATGGTCTCTAACATTCAAATCCATGGTTTTCCCTCAACATGCAAGAACACCATAGGATTGTCACAGGATCCTCAACATATTGTGGAGGCAAGAAAGGGAAAGAAACTGTGTACTTGGCCTCATCTATTAGAAGCTAAAAGTAAGTACATATTTTTAATTATGTACAGGAATACTTCTACAACAACTGTGGCATGCTAAGATAGATAAAGTTATTGGATGAGAAAACTGATATTCAGGCTGCTCCTAGTTAGCACTGTTTTGCCCTGTTAGACCACTCTCTGTCTTGGTAAAGGAGTGCTGTAGAGGACTTGTCAAGAATCATTATGAAATTCTCAGTGATGGATTGGTCTGATAGGACGTATGCTGCAGGGCTCAGTACTATTTTTGCTGCTGACCCTGATGCAAAACTGGAACACTCTTTGTAAGGATCCCTAGTGGAATCCTTACCAGACTCTAGGCAATTCTTCACAGCCCAGGAAATTCAGGCAAAGGAACTGAGCCTCCTTCTGGCTTCACACTGTGTTTGTGGTGCACACCTGGCATTTGCACGAGCAGTTATACCAGCAAGATTAAAAAGCAAAGGAAATACTAATTACACATGGATTTTAACTGAACTCTAGAATTCATCTGAGTACAAACAAACTACTCTTCTCAGGTACTGGTAACCGCAGGGGTATCCAGGCCTGGTCTTGTCATTAGGCAGAATGAACAACTACCTCAGATTCTGGGAATAGGGGAGCAATGGCAGCTCTCCAACTGTTCCTCCTAAATCCCCTGCACATTACTATTTCTTGCAGTAGTATGGGTCATATAGTCTGTCCTCGCCCCCTAAACCAGCTAGGGGGAAACTACTAATCTGTCAGAGATGAAGAAAGATTCCACTGCCAATCCAGTTGGTGTCTGCACATGGAATGGATGGAGAAAACTCAATTTACTGTAATTGCTGGCATATAAGATTTGCTTTTCCCCCCAAGAAATACTGTTTGAAAATGGGGTGCATCTTATACACTGATGTGTCTTATATGCCGGCAAATAGTATTTCCCAGTGTATAAATGGGGCGTGCCTTATGTACAGGTGCATCTTATACACTGGCAAATATGGTATCTTTTATCTCAGGTAGGAAAACCTCTTCAACCAATCTTGAAAAGGAAGCTCTAAAGACAAGGATGTATATTCTAAGGGAGAAGCTGAGGGAGAGAATGGGAGCCACAGCAAAACTCACAGTAGAATAAAAGATGAGAACAAACAATGCTTTTAAATGTCTACAGACCAATGCACAGAGTTTGGTAAACAAACAAGATGAGCTCAAAGTGCAAGGACGTAAATATGACTTTATAGGTATAACAGAGACTTGGTAGGATGACACCCATAATTGGAATATAACAATTGAGGGATATAATCTATTCCAAAAGAAGAGAATATTCAAAAAGAACATGTGTGATTAAACTGGAAGAGTGGAGAACATTTGGGTAAAAATAAATGGAGAAAGAAATAAAAACAATACTGTGGTAGGAGTTTATTATAGGCGACCAGACCAAGATGGGGTGGCAGATAATGCTTTTCTGAGACGAATCTCAGGAATCTCCACAAAGCAAGAACTAGTAGTTTTGAAGGATTTCAATTATCCTGATACCTGCTAGGAGAATAGCTCTACTAAGCACAGGCTCTCCAGCAAATTCCAGATTCCTCTTTCAAAAGGTGGAGGAAGAAACAGGGGGCTCAGCCATCCTGGACTTGATCCAAACCAGCACAGAAGAGTTGGTCACTGGAATCAAAGCAGTTGCTGCTTTAGCAGGAAGTGACCCTGTAATACTAGAATTCATGATTGTGGGACAGGACAAAGAAGAGTACAGTCAAACACAAACCTTGGATTTCGAGAAAGCTGATTTTATCAAGCTCAGGGAAATACTGGGCAGAATCCCATGGCTAGAGATGCTAAAGGAAAAAGTGGCTGGGATGAGTGGGATTTCATGAAGAAGAAACTGCTAAAAGCACAATCATAAACAATGCCATGGAAGAAAAAAAATGGGAAACCTCTGAAAAAGCCAATATGGCTGCACAGCAAATTTGAGGATGAAATGAAAAGGAGAAAAAAAAAGCAGATATTAAGAATGTAAGGAAGGACAAATCACCAAGGAAGAATACAAATATGTAGCACATGGTTGCAGGAAGAGTTAAAGCTCAAAATGAGGTGAGACTGGCTAGGCAAACAAGGAGCAACAAAAAGAGGTGGCGGAGGTTCAAATACATTTGTGTCATATACTGGATAACCCACACTCCACAAACCTCACTGTGATGTGGATGTGTTCTGTGTTGCTCATGCTTATCCATACAAAATAAATTTTGTATGGATAAACATGAGCAACACAGAACACATCCACAGAAATTGCCAAAACTGGTAGGTACATACAATTTGTATCTCAGGCATGCAAAGTATTCATTGGTCCAAACCATAAATCCCTTCATGTGTCTATCCCCGCTTTACTTTCCCAGGCTGGCACTTGCCACAACCACATATGCCCTTGACCAGGATGACCCTTTGTGAATATTTCTCTAGCTTTACCTTTACAGTACCTTGTTCTCATAACATCCCAACATTGCCAGCCTTAACTTAAATTTCCTGCTCTACTCTACCCTAAAATACAATGAAACAGCCAACTGCCTACGGATTACAGTGAAGCAGCAATTAGCAGTACTTAATCCTGGATCCAATGTAGTCCCATTTGTGCAATAGTTAAATACAAAGTAGCAGTTAGCAAAGAATACTGGTTGGTGTTTTCATGTCAGGGAATTTAAAAGAACTGAGCGATCTGACAGTTTGAAGCAAGAGAATGTTAGCAGTTAGCAGTTACATTTCTACACCAAATGGCAAAGAAAATGGTGAGATCACTGCTCAGCAAGGATGGTAAAATGCTAATACATCAACATGAAAAGGCAATGCTGGTCAATACCAATTTTGCTCCAGTTTTTTTGCCAAAAAAAAAGACTGTGTGCTTCCATGCTTCCATTACAAGGAACGCAGGTTGCAAATCAAGGAGTCACAAAATCACTTAGTTAACTTAAGTGAGTTCAAATCTACAGGGTCAGAGAAACTGCATCCCAGAGTACTAAAGGAACTTTCTGAAATACTTAGAGAACCACTTGCCATGATTTTCAAGAACTCTTGAGGAACAGGTGAGGTGCCAGACAAGCAAACGTCATCTTCCCCTTCAAAAAAGGCAAAAAGAAGATCCAAGAAACTACAGGCCAATCAGCCTGACCTCAATACCAGGAAAAATATTAAAACAGATTATATATGAGTATGTTTGTAAGTATCATAACGACAATGCAGTGATTTGTAGGAACCAGTATGGGTTTGTCAAGAACAAATCCTGTCTAACTTTATATTTTTCTTTTAAACAGGTAACTAGTTCAATAGATGGTGGGAATGCTGTGGATGCTATTCATATGGATTTCATCAAAGCACTGATAAATTCCTCCAAGATATTTTCTTTAGCAAACTAATTAAATACAGAATAGATGGAAACATTATCAGATGGGTCCACAATTGGTTGGAAAATTGTGCTCAAAGAATTGTCATCAGTGGCTGTGCTTCAAACTGGAAGGAGGTCTTGAGAGAAGTGCCACAGGGTTCTGTCCGGGGACAGATGCTCTTCAATATTTTATCAGTGGTTTAAATGATGGGGTGGAAGGAATCCTTTATTACATTTGCAGATGATACCAAACTAGGAGGGATAATAAACACATTGGAAGATAGGAACAGAATTCAAAAGGGCCTTGATAAACTAGGAAGCTATGCTGAAAGTAATAAGAACCAAGTCAACAAATATAAAATTCCACATTTAGGCCACAGAAAACAAAAACACAGGTATAGGATGGGGAATACATGCCTCAGCAGTACTAAAAGTGAATAGGACCTTTGGATTATTGATGACTGCAAGTTAAACATGACCCAGCAGTGTGGTACTACAGCACCTACAGCAAATGCTATTATAGCTTGCATTAATAGAATCAGAGTTTCGAAATCAAGGAAAAGTAACAGTTTCACTATATTCTACACTGTCAGCCCTTATCTGGAGTACTGCATCCATTTCTAGGTGCCTCAGTTTAAGGAGGATGTAGACAAGTTGGTGCAAGTTCAGCAAAAACAACAAGAATGATAAGAGGATATGAAGAGAAATTGGAGGAGCTGGGCATGTTCAACTTCGTAAAGAGAAAAGTGAGGGGTAATATGATCACACTTTTCCAATTCTATGATTCTGTGGCCCTTTTCGCACT
The DNA here is from genome assembly GCA_948472985.1 of Iguana delicatissima. Taxonomy (NCBI): domain Eukaryota; kingdom Metazoa; phylum Chordata; class Lepidosauria; order Squamata; family Iguanidae; genus Iguana; species Iguana delicatissima. The sequence goes on along the minus strand of CAOKZL010000463.1, from coordinate 643,722 downwards.
GCATTTGCCATGCGAAAGGGCCCCTCGAATGTCGCGCAAATGTGAGGAGTGGTTCACACAACGCACTCACAATTGCGCAATGCTCCAGGGTCTGGCAGGCACTGCTCGTGCACTTTTTCATTTTTGGCTTTGAGCAGAAAATGGTGCGTGATTGCCCATCGCTCCGGGGCCCTGCACGCACTTGCCATGTGTGTGGAGCTCCGGAGCTGTGGCGCTCACACTTCCTGCCCCAGCACAGCCTGGGAAACTCCCAGGCTGCACTGTGGAAGGAAGAGGCAGGGCTCTCGCGTGAGCGGGTGGCAGCTGTGGAGCTGAAGGAACCAGGATGCGAGAGCCTCTCGTTGGAGGCTGCTCACGCACCCGCACCCCAGCTCCGTGAAAAGGTGTGTTGCGGAAAGGGCCTATGATGGAATAATTTTCTGGCCTAAGACAATATATGGGGAAAATACCCTACATACTGATAATAAATATACTGAACAAAGAAGCCAACACATGACTCATAAGAGGTGACTTGAGCACTATACTCATATCATTCCCTATTTATCTTAAATCTTGTCTTTGAAATGAGGCTAGTGGAGTGTAAAGTTCTACCATTATACCTACATGAAGAACCAGGTGTTGGAAAGAGAGGACAGAGGTGGACAGCCAGGTGGCAGCACAAAGGTTTCCCAGTGCCCACATGTAGCCAATCAGCGACCATTTCAGTCAGGGATAAAGCCGTACCTGGGTATGATACAGCGGCCATTGTACAGCCTGGCCAAACAATTGTATAAAATGGTACTAGATACCTCTTTATGCAACACTGGAAAAAAGGGGAAAACAACAAAATCCAAAATCCATCCTGTGATCATACCTTTATTGGGCCAACCAACAGTACATAAAAATGCTTCCCCTCATGAAAGCTGTGTGAGTACAAAAGCAATAAAGTTTGGATTCCCCTTTTGAAGTTATGAAGTACCACCTGTGCAGTTACACTGGTGTAACCTCCAGTTACATTGACATAAAGCCACTAGGGGATTCAAGTCTACAGATGTTTCCACACAGAGGGCTCCTTGTGCTGCCAACTGAAAGACATTGTTCACTTGTTCAAACTTTTTCTTCACAGCTGACTTCTTCTAGTAAGAATAAAAAGACATGAAGTGTTGTATCAACACAGGAGAGTTATAAATGGAAGACAATGACTCTGGAACTCCTATAAAAATTCAAAGCAAGGTGAGTACAAGAAAGAAGCATTGTCTGGAAGCATCCTAATGAGAAATACCCATTTGTATCTCCAGCACCCTACAATAACCATGAGTGCAAATAGAATGTATACATCTCTAAGAGATGAACCAAAAAAAGGCCCAAGACCCAGGACTTATAGCCCAGGCCCTCTCCAACTGATGCTCCACTGACTTGCGGCAATGTGGGCAGCTGCTCATTTTATTTCACAGCATAGAATCATAATCTCCAAAGCATCTCAAAACTATGTTGTAACAGCATAGAATCACAGAGGTGGAAGGGGCCTCATGGGTCATCAAGTCCAACTCCCTGATCAGTGTCTGACCTTCAGCTAAAACAAATATGTGTCCAGCCTTCTTTTGAAAATGTCACGAGAAGGGGACCCTGCCATCTCTCTAGGCAATCAGTTCCATTCCCAAACTGCTCTTAAAGATGTTCCTTCTAACATTCAATCAAAACCTATCCTCCTCTAACTTAAAATGATTCTTCCTCCGGGGCAGCAGAAAACAGGCCTGCAACCTCCTCTCTGCAACAGCCCTTGAAGTACAGCAAGCCTGGCATATCCACAAGGATTTGATTCCATGATAAATTTTGTATCTTGAAGATTAAAAAAAAAAAACAACACGCATGCTCAAGTCTGCTTTGTGCAGCTTGCAGCAAGACTGTGAAGCCTTGCAAGCCAGGCCTTATACAGTAACCCCACATTAAAAATGGCGTAGAGCTGCCACAGAGGCAGTGGCAAGTCCCAGCTGCCAGGAGCACCACATTCTTCAGGCTGCGCCTTCCCTGCTACCCGAAATACTCCTACGGAGACTTTCAGACACTTTATCACCTAGTAAACCCAGGATCTCTTGCACCCCAAGTGAGAATTCCACATATAGACTAACAAGCCAACTTTTGAATTTTATCCTACAGTTTCAGTGTGGCACAATTCCTGTTGGTGAAAGTCTCCTGCTTAATCAAGTCTGTGGTTGACGTGCTGCAGACGCCTCACTCTATTAATATATTTGAAGCAATTCACCACTTAATACTTTCCCTGGGTAAACAAACACCCACTGCCTGAAATGGATTATGCTTTTCCAGAGTACCGAGGTTACACACCAAGGGTCAGCAGGCAAAGCATAGTGCCAAAGACATGCAGCTGTTTCCCTCACTCAGCCTCCGCCTGCACTTATGGAACATGGGAGTTCCACTTGTATTCTGAATCCTGCCGTAAGCATATTATATTCAAAAGAACCCTGGCAGGCAACCAGCATGTAGCACACTGACAACAACTCAGCTCAGATTCCTGATGTGGCACCACATTGGTGCAATACGGCACAGCCCCTTGGGCCTTGCTCTGTGTGTGTGTGTGTGTGTGCTTAACCCTTCCCTTTCCAGTTGCTTTTCTTTCAAGCACCACTCCTTACCAGCAATTTTGCTCACTGTGATGGGACAAGCAGCAGGGAAGTGATGAGTAAGGGAATGGCAGGTTTTGAGAAAGTAACTTTTTTGAACTGCAACTCCCAGATTCCTCAGCCACGTATAGCCACTGGCTTTTAGGGGAGGGTTAAGCATTCCGTTTGCTCCCATTTCCACAGCAATCCTCTCTTGGCAAGGTTGGATATGCTGTTTGGGCTTTAATATGCAGGGCTGCAGTGTAAAATTGCCCTCTAAGGCCATTTCCGCACTAGCCTGTTATAGTGCGATGATTCCACTTTCACATCCTCTGGAATCCTGGGGTTTGCAGTTTTGGAAACTGCAGACCCCAGGATTCCAGAGGATGTTGAAAGTGGAATCATCGCGCTATAACAGGCTAGTGCGGAAATGGCCTAAGTGTTCGATTTGCCTTTGCTCTGTGAAAGACCAATATTACTCTGCTGAACTGGTCAGTGACTTTTGACTGGCTTGCATATAGAAGCAACACTGTGCCATCACAATGTAGTACACAATGTTTTGAGGGACAGAAGGAAGAGGTTACAAATGGGTATGAATTAGTGTTTTCTGCCCATTGGTACAATATATTCCAAAGAATATGAAGTTTATTGCAATTCACTGACCTAACGCATACATATAATTTTAAGATGTTTGAATGCTGACAGAGTTGATATTAAAATGGATTGCCTGAGAAAGGGAGAAACTAAGCATGCTTCAGTAAACTCCAAGATATGCAGAAGTAGAGAACATTTTCCCAAAAAGCTCAGAGAGAGCCATTCTGTCCAAGACCACATTGACAATCTAGCTCAATGAAGAATGAGTATGTTTAATGGTCTCCAGAAGTCACAGCAGATCACCATTTCATTTCATTTCCCTTTCATATCCCTGCTATCAGGTCCAACATGTATGTATGTATGTATGTATGTCTGCATGCATGCATCTAGCTAGCTAGCTATCACCTACAACTTAGCACATCTGGGGCCCGGGCCCTTTCATATTACAGAAGTAGCATGCAGCCGTACCAGTTAAAGTGTAATCATACTGCTGTAATTGTATAATATGAAAGGATTCCATCTGATGGAATAAGTCAGATAAAGTGGAGTTATAATGCAATAACTATAGTATCAAAGGGCTCCTGCTATGAAAGCTGAAATCACAATCAGTTTGTTAGTGTTTGCTGCTTTTAATCTAACAGGCTAACATGGCCACCCTTCCACAAAAAAGAGAGAAATGGCATGCCCAATGTTTTTATGTCACTGACTTAACAATCCAATTATCTTCTGACGGCCGTGGCTCTACCTTATATAAAGGTGTGGTAAAGTTAGATATTAACAGGCTATCACAGAACAAATACTCATATCTATACTTTTTGTAGTGACACACATACATACTGAAATTTTTGTCCTCTTGCTACCAAATATTGCCTTAGGGCTGACAGCAATTTGCAGATATCATTTTACATGACAAATGCTAGAATTAACTACATTGAAATTTGAAAAAGATAGCTCAAGTTAATGATGATACAGCAAAAAGTATTGTCCCATAAGGGCAAACTCTGCCTTTGTACCCTAGTTAGTCAGTTCCACCTGGCAGCTCTTTAGAAAATGCTAAGGTAGAAATAGGCAGTATCTGAACATTATCAAGGCAAACATGTGCTACCTTTTGGATTTAGTTCTGTGACCAGACTCCTCCTTGTTCCTAAGAAACATATTCTAAGCCGCACAGAACAGAATGTTTAAATAAAAGAGGTAGGTTTAGGGGTGGGAAAAACTTGGGAAGCCATCTACATTCTTCAATATTCAAGAAAAAGTAATGTCAAGTAGCAATATCTGGTATATCACTGCCCCAGTTCCCAGTTTTGTAGATGTGCTGATACTGCTATCATTTTGGGTGTTAGCACCAAGACTTGTTTCTTTTGCAGAAGACAATATGTTAATTCAACCAGATCACAGGCTGCCTTGCAAAATGATCTGGAAACTTTAGTTAGTTCAAGACAGGTGGAATGATTTTTAACTATGACTTGATGATTTCAGCACATTATGCCATTATCTTGTAATCTGCACTGGTATTACAGTCTATTTCTGAGACCAATTCAAAGTGCTGGTTTGAGTCTAATACCCTAAACAGTCTGTGGTCAGATTTTCCTCGCATATACACCTACTATAGTTCTCTGGTCTTTAGGGGCAGGGATCTCAAGACAGAGCACTGTGTTGAAAGGTATGTTATATGTATTTTCTCTTTCGGATGTTGAATGACATACTTTGAGCAACTGTGACTGATGTTATCATGACTAACAACACCTTCAGGACCCACAGTCTCTAACATCACCAGGGGCGATCTCTTGGTCTCAGTGTTTTGTTTTGTTTGTTTTTGTTTTGGCCTGAATTCTCAGGGCCAGAGATGGTGCTAACCTGGCAACCATAATACCTACCCAAACTGTGAGATCATCTTTAAAGATCTTTTGCCAGGTGCTCCCACCAAGTTGAGATGTGGCTGGTAAAAGAGAGGATCTGCACTCTTGGATGTGCTACAGTTGTAGAATGTTTTCTCCCAAGATACTAAGCAAAGACTTTTGATGGCCAGGGCTCATTAAATATTAAGTTCAACAGTACGGACAGAAGTTGCTCACCCAGCTCTATAAATTGGATTGTATTTTTGCTTTTTAATCTTTGTGTGAAGAATCTCATGTGCTATGGAAATAAACAAATACTATCACAAACTTCTGCACCAATAAATGAACATAGTAAAATGCTATGATGGCTGGTTAGTCAAACACTGAAAGATTTTACAATGCATTCTTCCATGCAGATCTTGAAGAGCTCTTTCATTTGCGCAAGGAGCAGCAAAGACTCTTGCTACTTTACATACAGTGTGGCAAACTGCAAAGCATTTAGTACAGTTGTGGGTTGGTAGAATGTGCGTAGGAGCTGAAACAAGCCAAATCAACATCACCCCTTTCATTTTCAAATTGTGCAGAAGATAAATGATAGATGTTTATGGCATGGAAGAATTTGAACCTATGTAAACAGAGATAAGCCCCAGCTACAGAAGAAGATATGTTCAACAGAAAATTTGGTACCAGAAACAGAAATAACATGGGAAGAGTAGGTTAGGTTTCTACATCTTGAGAAAGAAGCGCAGCTGAACATGTTTCAGCAAACATTTTATTCAAAATATACCTGTGTGAAATGAAACAATAAAATAATACAAAATATAAACAAAATATAGTAATATACCCATGTAAAATGAATCAGCAAGGTTAGGTATGCCTTTGTATTAGTCAACCAAAAGAAAGAAAGAAAGACAGACAGACAGACAGAAATGAACCTTCTAGGGATCACTGAAAGGCTTCTTCGAAAACACATCCAGGAATAACTTTTTCTTTCATCGCTTCTGTTTTGCTTATTGGCCATTTCCACACGGGCATATTGCCCACGCTAGAGCAACCTCTCCTGGAGGTCTTCTTCACCGGGGTCTGTGCTAGAGCAGTTAAAAAAGGTGAGGTTCTAGACCTCAAACTGCTCTAGTGCAGCCCTGGGGGTGGCGCTGTGAGTTTTATAAAAACCACCTTCAAAAGTGGTTTTTATAAAACTTACCCGCGCTGCCCCGTAGCAGCCCCCGGTGAAGAACTGCACAGACGCGGTAGCGCGTCCCTGCAGATCTGCCCGGGGGTGGACTTCCGGCTAGCGTGCTGTCCTAATTGGCAGAGCGCCACCGGAAGCCGCTGGCCGCCATTTTGAGTGCCGCCAAGCGCCGCCGAAATTCAGCGGCGTTTGGAACGGTGGATCCGCGCTCTCCGGAGGGACGGAGCAACCCGCTCGCGGGTAAGCTCTGCCCCTGCATGCGCGGCCCCATTTCGGTCCCCCCCGTGAGGAAAGGGCCATTATTTCCATTTGCAGACAAAACTTACAGACTTATGGGGGGGAGTTAACAAGCAGGGGAAGGGGAAGGGGTAGCTGTTCAGATTGATTTATCTGCTCTACCCTTTTCTATCTTTTTTTTACTGTCCAGATATGCCCAGTAAGAGATTCAGGAGCCAGCTGCTGTTTACCTAGCCTGTTGTAGGCAGGCACACAGAGATAGGATAGGAAAGAGAAGAATGTCATTCTTGCTGAGCTGAGCTGAGCTGGGCTGAGCCGAATTGTTTACTGCAGACACACTGCTGGAACTAAGCATCATAAATCTATGTTTCTCCAGTCCTCCTCCATCATTCTCCCAGCCCCAATGCTGATAAAAACTTTCCAGCTAGACAGATGACAAGAAGGGAAAGGGAATGTGGGCAGTCATAGAAAGATTTTCCAAAAAGGAGCTTCTTTGTCAGAGGCTTTGTTAACTGAGGTATGCTTGTAACTGTTTTAAAAAGACTGGGTTTCATGGCTAGACATTTATTTTTAAATTCCTGACATAACAGTACGATGGCTCTCCCAAATAACAAAGGGTTAAATCCAGGGCCTAAATCCTATTTTTACTTCTTACTAAAGTAGACGCAATGGGTCTAGTCTAGTTGAGATTAACTAACAGGATTTCAGCTGCATTTTTGTCCCCAACTAAAGTAGACCAATTGCATCAATAGAAACATTATGTTAACACTTCTGTAAATGTCACTGATTCAGTGGGTCTACTCTAATTGAGACTAATAGGCCAAAATAATTTGTAAAATTAACATGATAAATAAAAACACCAATAATGAGCATGTCATGTTGGATTTACTTGGCAGAGAAGGACATTACCAGAGCTTGCTCCCACAAATATTTTACCAAGTTGTTGTGTTGCTGTGAAAAATTTCATCACAGCTGACAGACACTTCACTCTTGTGGCTTCTGTCAGGTTGAGTAGTTTCATAGATTTTGAAGATGACCAGAACATTGATTATATGAAGTATTGCATGCTTCTTTCCACTGCCAGACTTCCACAAACTTGGTTCCCCCAGATGTATTTGACTCTAGTCAGCACAAGGATGGTGGGAACTGTAGTCTGACATCTGAAGGATGCCAGCTTGTGAAAACTCGTGTAAAAGTTAGCACATCATTTGAAATAGCAAAAAGATTTTTAGCCTCTTTTTCTTCAGGCAAACCGTAAGATTTTAACAATGCTCATCAAATGCACAGTAATTTTCAACCATTTATACTACCAACTGCTGTTTTATCAATTCCTTCAAAAGGCTCTGGAGCAAAATTTTCCAAAGAAAACCAAAACTTCATTTAGAATTACCATCTCATGCCATGCCAACTGTACATCATGGGAATTGTTGTCCAAGACAAAATCAATGCTTGCTATTGCTAACTTCAGCAGCTGTACACTGGTACAAATAATGTTGACTGAGCTGAAAAAATCAGCTATTTCCTCTGCAGGACCTAATGACATGAAGAAAAAGTAAAAAAAAAAAAAGAGGAAGAAAATCTGTTGTTTGTTTTCATTCCTTGGCTCTTAGAACTCACTCAGTTTGCAACAATGAAATCTCACAATGCCCCTCTAGAATAATTCAAAATTTGGCAAAGGTGAAAACTTCACTTACTTGCAGTTTTGGTTCCACTGCCTTCAAAACTGAGAGTAACGCTTCATAGGATGTAACCTTTGTTTCTTTCCACTGTATTTCTTTAGCTGCTGCAAATTCAGAGTGCAATAATTAATTGTACAACCTTTATGGTGTTTGTTGATCTCTATGATACATATCCTGAAAAACTCTAATTTGAGCACACATCTGACATTTGAAGAATTAGATTGTTTTCAGAAAAAAACATGGCTGGTCATATTCACACAGTACCCAACATGTATGTGATCGGATTTAACTCTTTGACATATTTCACACATTAACTCCTATGGTGATTTTAAGTCCCTGTAAATAATCTTTCCTCAAGATCACACTTGGGGATGTACTCAATAATACCTCTAAGTCAGCAGTCTCAACCTGCGGGTCGCAACCCACGGGGGGGTCGCATGACCCTTTCACGGGGGTCGCCGCTCCCCCTCGCCACCGCCGCCGCTGCCGCCAGCGGGCTTTCTCACTTTGGCCACCTCCTCCTTGGTGCCATCCTTTCCTCCTCCACCCTCCCTGTGGAGCTGGCGGGCGGGGAAGAAGGGGAGGAGTGGACGGCTCACGTGGGCTCTTGCGCTCACTCCTCCCTCTTTCTCCCTCCTGGAGCGAAGCACAGACACCGGGGGACGAGTGGCTGGCTGTGAGGTAGGTAGAGGCTGTGCTTCCCAGCGACTCCGGGGCGGGCGGCGTGGTGACGTGGGGCGGGCTGAGTGGAACCGGGTGGAAGGCGGAGGGGGACTGGGCGGCTGCAGGTAGGAGCCAGCATAGAGGCGGTGGGGGGCAGGAGACGGTGCTCTCGCCAGCCAGCCACCGGCTTCTGCGCCGCCGCCACGGGCGCAGGTAACAGGGAGGCAGCTGGCTGGCGAGAGGGCTCTCTGTGGGGCCATCCCTGGGCAAAGGCAGAGGGAACTGGGCAGCAGCGGGGAGCAGGAGGCAATGCTGCCGGGCTCAGAGTTTGTGCTCTCAGGCAGCCCTGGGAGCGGCTCGGCAGCCAAGAGACCCGGGCGGGGCGGGGCGGGGGGAGGCGAGCGTGGGGCTGCATGGCCTGCTCGAGCCGCTCCCTGGCTTGAGGGGCCACCGGAGTGGGAGCCAGCCAGCCGCCGCCTTCCCCGCCGCCGCCACGAGCGCAGGTAGCAGGGGGCAGCGGGGGCGTCCCTGGGGAAGGCAGAGGGAACTGGGCGGTGGCAGGGGGCAGGAGGCAGTGCTGCTGGGCTCAGAGTTTGTGCTCTCAGGCAGTCCTGGGATGGGAGCGGCTCGGCAGCCAAGAGACCCGGGCGGGGCGGGGCGGGGGGAGGCGAGCGTGGGGCTGCTTCGCCTGCCGGAGCCGCTCCCTGGCTTGAGGGGCCGTTGGAGCAGGAGCCGGCCAGCAGCCGCCTTCCCCACCACCGCCACGAGCGCAGGTAGTGGGGGGGCGGTGGGGACGTCCCTGGGCGAAGGCAGAGGGAACTGGGCGGCGGCGGGGGGCAGGAGGCAGTGCTGCCGGGCTCAGAGTTTGTGCTCTCAGGCGGCCCTGGGATGGGAGCAGCTCGGCAGCCGAGAGACCCGGGCGGGGCAGGGCGGGGGAGGCGAGCGGGGGGCTGCTTTGCCTGCCGGAGCTGCTCCCTGGCTTGAGGGGCCGCCGGAGCAGGAGCTGGCCAGCCGCCGCCTTCCCCGCCGCCGCCACGAGCGCAGATAGCGGGGGGGCGGCGGGGGCGTCCCTAGGCGAAGGCAGAGGGAACTGGGCGGTGGCGGGGGGCAGGAGGCAGTGTTGCCGGGCTCACTGCTCTCAGGCGGCCCTGGGAGCGGCTCGGTAGCTGAAAGACCCGGGCGGGGTGGGGCGGGGGGAGGCGAGCGTGGGGCTGCATGGCCTGCTGGAGCTGCTCCCTGGCTTGAGGGGCCTCCGGAGCGGGAGCCGGCCAGCCGCCTCCTCCTTCGCCATGATGTGTGATGACACAGAAGCAGAGGAAGGAAGGAGGAGGATGCAGGGCTGAGATCTCCTCCTGTTGCCATCACCATCACCACCCGGGTTGGAAATGGGGAAGGGGGAACCTAGCTCTTCCCCCCCCCACTGTTGGTAATGTTGGCACCAAGCCTGGCAAAGAAATCCAGTCAAACACAGCTGCAGACAGCAGACTTAAGAACTCAGTTGCAGGTGGGGAGGTGAGTGGAAGCAGGAACAAGCCTGAACACATTGAAGCAAAACCTATCTTTCTTCCTTCACATATGGTCATTTTCTCTCTCTCAGCCTTGGCTCTTCCTTCACCTGTATCATGCTCCTGGATTTTGGGTCCCTATATTTCCCAGCGTGTACCAATTGTTTGCATTTTGCAGAATTCCAGGTTAGTGCTTTACCCTTATCTCTTTGCCATCCCCCTTCAGTGGGCAGTCTTTTACATTTATTTGTAGCATGGCCTCTATGATTAAAACAGTTATATTTTCTGTACGCTTCCTTATCTGAGGCAAGAAGTTGGCCTCTGAATCTTTAGGAACTACCATATGTTTTTTCAATCCCCAGAAAGGTAGCAGGGCCTGTGATAATTGTTCTTCTCTTGTTTTTTATTTTTCCTAAACTGTAGGAATTAATTAAATTCTGTACAATGGTTCTTACTCCTTTTAAAGGTGCCAGTTTCCTTTAAGTTTGGCCTAGCTGGGTGACTATAAAAACCTGACATGTGTGAGGCTTCTGTGAGAAGCCATTTCATTTCCATTTCTGCTCCACTTACAATATTTAGTATCCAGCTTGATGAATCTACAGACGTCGCAAACTGTTCACAGTTACTGGTTTACGTGAGGTATATTAATGATGGCGAGTTTAAAGATGAGTTTCTTTTTTGCAAACCTCTTTAAACGACAACTACTGCACGTGATGTATTTGACACAGTTGGTTCATTTCTGGAAGAGCAGGAGATCTCTTGGGAAAAGGTTTGTGGTGTTTGCACAGATGGTGCTCCAGCCATGCTAGGATGTCGATCTGGATTTCAACGTTTGGTACTGAATGAGTCACCAAAAGTCATTGGAACTCACTGTATGATTCATTGGCAAATATTGGCAACGAAGACGCTACCTCAAGAGTTAACAAGAAGTAATGAAAGCGTCATAAGTTCTGTAAATTTCATAAATGCGAGCGCTTTAAACAGTCGACTGTTTTCACAACTGTGCGACGAGTTGGATGCGCTGAACAATACTCTGCTATTTCACACTGAAGTGAGATGGTTGTCAAGAGGAAAAGTTTTAAAACGTGTTTTTGAGCTTCGTGATGAACTCAAAACGTTTTTTAATCAGAAAGCAAGACCGCAGTTCGAAGCACTTTTCAGTGATAAAAGTGAACTGCAGAAAATAGCTTACTTGGTTGACATCTTTACCATCTTGAATGAGTTAAATTTATCACTGCAAGGACCAAATGCAACATGCCTCGATTTGTCTGAAAAGATCCGATCATTCCAAATGAAACTTCAGCTTTGGCAAAAAAAATTGGATGAAAGAAAAACTTACATGTTGCCTACCTTATCTGCTTTCTTTGAGGAACATGACATTGAACCAGACAAAAGGATTCCGATGATGATTTCTGTGAAAGAACACTTGCACATGCTTGCAGAGGAAATTTCATCGTACTTTCCAAATCTACCTGACACCCCATTTGCACTTGCCAGAAGCCCATTCACAGTCAAAGTTGAAGATGTTCCTGAGACAGCACAAGAGGAGTTCATTGAACTTATTAACAGCGATGCAGCGAGAACTGATTTCTCTACAATGCCAGTTTCAAAATTCTGGATCAAGTGTTTTCAGTCATATCCTGTTCTATCTGAGACTGTGTTGCGCCTTCTTCTTCCATTTCCAACAACATATCTTTGTGAAATAGGGTTTTCAAGCTTGTTGGTTATCAAGTCTAAATACAGGAGTAGACTTGTTGTGGAAGATGATCTTCATTGTGCTCTTGCAAAGACTGCCCCGAATTTCTGATCTGGTGAGAAGCAAGCAAGCTCAACCTTCGCACTGATGTTGGCTTTTTACGCATAGTGTTGCAAAATGTAGAAATGTAGTTTTCTGTTGATATATTAAGCCTATTACCCATGCTTCAAGACAAAATTTCATTTATTTGTAATTAGAAATAAATATTTCACAATATATAATTACATATCCTTTTTTATTAATCACTATGCTTTAATTATCTTCAATTTGTAACAAGGAAAATACATCCTGCATATCAGATATTTACATTACAATTCATAACAGTAGCAAAATTACAGTTTTAAAGTTATAGTTACAGTTACAGTTACAGTAACTATAACTATAACAGTAGCAAAATTACAGTTATAAAGTTATAGTTACAGTTACAGTAACTATAACTAACAGTAGCAAAATTACAGTTATAAAGTTATAGTTACAGTAACTATAACAGCAAAATTACAGTTATAAAGTTACAGTTACAGTTAGTTATAAAGTTACAGTTACAGTTATAAAGTAGCAATGAAAATAATTTTATGGTTGGGGGTCACCACAACATGAGGAACAGTATCAAGGGGTCACGGCATTAGGAAGGTTGAGAACCACTGCTCTAAGTCGTCACTGCGTGGGTTGTCCTCTACTGAATTGTCTGGTGGAGCACTAGACAATTTTTCCAAAGGTTGTCATCTTATAACTATCTTATTACTATCATTGCTAACATGGTACATCTACTCTGTTCTTGCCATTGTCTTCAGGCATATAAGGTTTATGATCCCTTTCACTGTGTACAGGCTTGTAAGGCATATTATACAATTCTGGATATCAATTTCATCTCCTCTACCTTCATTTTCCCATGCATGTACGCACCTTCAAGAGCCAGTATGGTATAGTGGTCTGAACACTGAACCGCAACTCTGGAGACCAGGGTTTGAATCCTCACTCAGTATGAAAACCCACTGGGTGACCATGGGCAAGTCACACTCTCTCAGCCTCAGAGAAGGGCAAAGGCAAACCCCCTCTGAACAAATCAAAACCCATAAGCCAGAAACAACTTGATGGCACACAACAACATGCAACTTCCTCATTTATTTGTTATAAAATATAAAACATTAAAATAAAGTTCAAAACTAACAGAAACATTTACTTAAAATGCCCAGGAAAAGATCCATTAATTGCCTGCCCACACTCATTTAGTTAAGTTCTTCAGCTAATGTCCTTTGCCATATATGATTACACTAGAACTGTGAGGGAGAGAAAACTTTTGACAATAGTTAATTCTCTAGTATTCATCACCTTTCTACCATAAAATAACAACTGGAGGCTTTTTAAATCGAAAGTCTTTAAGGAAAGGTCATTTGGGAGGGTGCTGTATTGTTTTAAATTGTACTGTATTAACTGTTTTTTATAACTCTTAAGTGTACTATATTGGCTTAAACTTTTTAATATTGCTAATAATTTAATTTTAATGTTGAGTTTTTGTATATTTTAACTACATAGTAAACATTTTAATTTGTAAGCTGCTTTGAATCCCAATCTTGGGAAAAGGGCAGTGGAGAAAATAAGATGAAGATGATGATGATGATGATGATGATGATGATGATGATGATGATATCTCCCTCTCAAGGCACTTTAAACTAGGCTCTGCTACCCCGTTATGACTCCAAGGCCAAGGGACAATGAGATAATGTAATGACACTAAAGCAAAGAAGACACAGTGCAGCTTTAATTGGCTACAACTCTCATAATTTCAGTAAAAATACAGCTTCTAAAAATATGGGTCTGGGAAAGGACCAGAAAAGATGATTTTCAAAAGTTCATTTGAAACTGAAAATATGCAAGACTAGGAAGGTTGTACGGTAAGAAGTTCAAGGCACATCCCTCAGTGGGTTTCTCCTCTATGATTTACTGTCACACATAAAAACAGCATTAAGTGCATCAGCATGTATATCAGAAGGCTTTCCTAGGTATCAGTTAGCTGGCTCTTTTCCTGTCATGGGCTAGCTCCAGAATCCTCCTTCAGAAGAAAATCTCTCTAGGGAGGACATCTGCTTGGGAAGAATTGCATCCAGATGCGGCCGGACATGCAAATGAAGAACTGAATTCAATCTGACCTCTGGAGAGTTTGGATTTGGTAATAAGACCTAGCTGCCTATTTGTAACTGTGGGGGCTGCTACTGCCTGTGGAAAGAGGCTTCCATCTGCAGATTTTCTGCTCCCATATGGAATTTTTTCACCTGGCAACATAGCTGGATGGAGAAGTGAAACATTTGCCTGGAATTTGGTAGGCCAGGTGTACAGCTCTGCTCTCTCATTAGCTACAGTAATACTTGTTTGGTGGTCAATACCTCAAGAGAATAGTCTGACCATTTATGTTGCAAATAAGGCATAATTGTCTATTGGACTGCTATACATAAGGTGCTAAAAAGAGCAGCATTTTGAGTTGTGTGTTTAAAGAGAAAGATCTAAAAATTTTACCATTGTAGCACAGCACAGGCATCTCAAGTATCAAATGGGGTAGGAGAAAGAGTCTCCCCATCCACAACTCACTCCAGTGGCATAGTTACCTGAATATTCAGTAAATTTAAGGGGACAACCACTCTCTGTCCAAGCAAATAGCTCAAAGTGGGCTCAGTGGATATCTAGGAGCCAAGACAAGTTGAGTGCCTGTTGGACAAGTTAAAAGAAAGAAAACCAAGGGAGGGTGATTTGGTTTGCACCTAACAGCTTATTTTACTTATTTTGGAGGAAGGCATCTCTGAGGGGATGGAATGCTGAACAAGAACACTTCTTAACAAGAGCAAGGATACACATTCTTGTGAAGTGCAGGTTGAGTATGTGGACATGTTGGCTGTCAAAACAATGGCAAGCAAGACAGCAGAGTGTCTATAGGCAACCACCCCAAGTTGTGGCTATAACAGTTCCATCTTTTGTCCCTTCCCTGGACCCCTGCAGGCTGTACCCACCTCTATTTTTAAAAAAATGCAGTTTCATGCCTAAGAAATTTTTGTAAATTCTTCTGTAGTTTGTGTTTTGTTTTGTTTTAAGAGTTTGGGGATTAGAGGCTCTGGTGGCCACACTGAAAGATTTCAGGAGGCAAATGTGGTGCACATTGCCATCCCTGGTTTCTACTGATCATGGAGACTCCTTGCTGGAAAATGTCAGTGAATTAAAACCCCTGCCACCATTTGACCAGACCCTCTCCAAAGAGTGGAAAACAGTGACTGTACAAAAATATTGACAGTGTGGAACAAATCATTAGGTACCTGAGACCAGGAAGCCAGCAGGCTTAAGAGATAAAAGTGGCCAGTCCACCTTTATGCTAGTGTCTAAACTGTAGTGTGGGGAAGAAATGACCAGAATATTCAATTCCCATTCCAAAGCCAAGTTCACTTCTTCCTGCTCAACATACCATGAAGGATTGTTCAAACTGCAAGAGAGATGTCAAAGTGAACTGATCTGGATGTTGGAGTAGAACTCCAAGAAGCCAGGGTTCAAATCCCTACTTGTTCACAGAAACCCACAAGGTGATTTTGGGCAAGAAACATTTTCTCAGCCTCAGAGAAAGGCAATGATAAAGCTCCTCTGAACAAATCCTGCCAAGAAAACCCCATGACAGCTTTGCCTTAGGGTCACTGTAAGTTGGAAACGACTGAAAGGTACAAAACAACAAAAGGAGGCAGCATCCACCGTGTTTGAAAGAGCACAGGGGAATGGAAAAGTTGACCTAGGAAGATACGCTACTCCTGCTTTCTGATTCATGGGTACCCTAAGGCAAACCTATCATGGGGTTTTCTAGAGGCTGTAAGTGTGTGAGACTCCCAAGATCATTCTGTGGGTTGCCATGGCCAAGCAGGGAATTAAACCCTGGTCTCCAGGGTCATAGCACAATGCTCAAATCACCATACCACATTGGCTCTCACTTTTTTCCTTGCCACTCCACTTCTTTTCTGATTTTTTTCCATGTATCACTTGCTAAATGAATTCATATAATAGACAAAAGGAAAAATACTAAAGAAAATTCTAGGTTCTCCAGCAGCTAAAATATCCTACAATGTGGAGTTCTGAATTTACAAATTAGGTATAATGTATTACAATTCATTAAAATATGGCTATACTTGTTGCTAAGTTATTGCAATATATGGAAAGATCTTTGTAGATTCCAATGATTGTGGTTAGAATGTAGGAGCTATGAAGCCCAGTCCTGTACAGAAGCCAATCCCAATGTAGCCAATGGAATTTAATCATAAGAAACTAGCCAGTGTGACGTAGTGGTCTGCGAGTTGGACTTGGATTCTGGAGAGCAGAGTTCAAATACCCACTTGGCTATGGAAACCCACGGCATGACCTTTGCCAGGTCACACACTCTCAGCCTCAGAGGAAGGCAAAGGCAAACTCCCTCTGAACCAATCTTTCCAAGAAAACTCTGTGATAGGTTCATCTTAGGGTCAACATAAGTCAGAAACAACCTGAATATACACAACAACTAGCTTTAAAACTCTACTCACTAGATTCCCTAGGCAATCTGCCTCAACGTGCTGTCCAATCCCTTGAGGGGTATACTAGAAAGAAGAAAAAGCACGATCACAATAAATAATGAGAGTTCTGAATTACTATGGACAGAACTGAGCTCTTTGTCCAATACAGCTACATGCACCTAAATACTTTAAAAAGTGGGAGGGGGACTTAAATCATTCATATGTTCACAAAAAACAGGCTGCACTGAAAAGAAATGAATAGTAATGGCACACGCTGTCTCTGAAACAGTCATAAGTTTCCCCTGATTTAGCTACCCTGATTTTGTGAAGTGCATAGTATATAATAAAATTATCTTTGACTTATGCCCAGTCATACAAAGCAAAATAAGGGAAGTTCAAAGGAGAAGCAAATAACAGAAAAGCAAATCCACCTTTGTATTGCCCTCTGAAGAAACAACTCTGTTATAAAATAAAAAAGCACCCATATTTCTGCATAGTACATCTGGGTTGTTAAAGGGTTGATCAGACAGAGAAGGAAAGTGTGCTTTTTACAGAAATCTTTGCTGGAGAGGATAAATGACTATTCTATGGGAACAAGCCAATAGGCACATCATTTAACTGCCCTCAAGAATATGTTATGAAGGCCATTGTTAGGTACACATACTGACAGAGGCAATCCAAACTGGGCAAGTTTTATTGGTGGGTTTAACAACACTCCATGGAAGATGAATAGTGTAGATTGGGTAGCCTGGTGGAGTGACAACATGTTGGATACTTCTGAATGTGACTGACTGTTGATCTGGCAAGAGGGTCTGTCAGAGAAGATAAAAAGGCAGAGTCCAGAGCAGAGAGCTGGAATTAATATAGGACAAAAGACTGAACAACTGATGAAATAGCTTGAAGACCAAGACTGAAATTATTTATGTCTGAGTTGAGAGAAGGAGGAATATAGAAAAAGATAAACCCTGTGACAGTGTTCAGGAGTAGCAGAAACTCGAGTGGTTAGCTAAGGTCTAAAGAGGTACTGCAAAACCAGAAGACAGACTTCAGATAGAAGGGAAGGAGTTCTGCATTACACAGAAACTTTTTTTTTTTTTGTCTCAGTAGAGCTAACCTGAGGACACTGGTGGAGCTTAGAGTGTGTGGAGGGGGAACAGGAGGGGATGTGGCCACAGGGTGTGAGGGTGTGGCCACATCACATGGGGGCATGGCCGTGCCACAGGGAGGTGTGGCTATGAGCCAGGATGCCCCCAAAAAATTGCCACCGGGGCAAACTACCCTCATCACCCCCCCATCCCTACACAACTGCCTGAGAAGCCATGAGATGGAAATGGAACCAAACCTTGGTTCACAAGCAGGCCTTGTCTTTGGAAGGCAAAAGATTCTAGTTGGCTAGAGAGTGAGCTGCAGCAAAACATAGTTAAGCCTGCAAAGCTTGCCCAAGTCATAGAACAATGAATCAATATGAAAAGATATAAAATTTGTTGCTCCCTGACAATTGTTACTTTATGAGCCTGTGATATTCTTGTACATAGATAAGTTTGAGAGTTATATAAAGTCCTGAAAACAATGTAAACTTGTCTGCACAGTTTGCACTCTGGAAGATGTTGTACGCTAGCTAAAAAACAAATTTCTAGTAGTTCACAGGTAAGAGGGAAACAAAACCAACAGGCGGCACAAAAATTTTGATAAAATTTGCTGCTGCACCTTGAAAAAAAATCCTCATCTTTTAATTTCCCCCTTTCGTTCAGCTGTGATTTTTAGTCAGCAGATTGTTTAGAGGCATTAACTTGCTTTGTGTCTCCTTTTGTAAGAAGAAAGGGTTCTCCTTCTTCTGAACCTGTGTCTTTTCTCATTTTTATGCCAAGAGCAGTCTCCTCACTCTGAGCTCATTTCCTGGACTATGTGGATGAATTACATGGGACAGGAACAGCCTTACCCTAATTTTTAAGTTTCCTCCATTTAACTTCCCCCCACCTCCTTTTCTGTGGTGAAGCTGTGGCTTCATCACTTTATTTTAAAATGTCCTAAACTTTATCTTTGGACCAACTTCTTTGTTTGGACTTTTCAAATACGTGGGATGTAGTGAGAGATCACACTCAGGGTCTGTAGGAGCCTTTTACTCAGCTAATCCTCTGCTGTGGCATAAGTAACATTTTTCTTTTTCTTTCCCCTTTCTTGTAGGAGACACTTTTAGAGAGTTGGGAATTCCAAGGGCTGTATTTAACTAGTCTGGACTGGTGGGAGTTTAGGTGGAGCTAAGGAACAATCCAAACCACTGCTCATTTTGCTTGCCATAATTTCACATGCCATAGCTGTTTTATGCCATGGCTGTTTCATCTGAAGTTTTAATATACTTTGTTCCATATTGTATTCATTTAGTA
Source organism: Iguana delicatissima (assembly GCA_948472985.1). Classification (NCBI taxonomy): domain Eukaryota; kingdom Metazoa; phylum Chordata; class Lepidosauria; order Squamata; family Iguanidae; genus Iguana; species Iguana delicatissima. The sequence continues at coordinate 624,766 of CAOKZL010000463.1, read as the reverse complement.
ACCAAGAATGGAATAACAGTCTATTTTGCATGGTATGACGTTTGTTAATAACCATAATAACCATTTTACTTTGTGGTATTTGGTTACAAGTGCTTCATTATTTCTACATTCAAGAACTTTGCATTTGCTCTCTTCTACATGTTCACTTTCTTTGCTTCCAAAACACCATGTTTGACTCTTATCTGCTTGTTGCTGGGAGGGAAATGCAAGAAGGGTACATCATCAGTATTACGACAAGTGATAGCCACTGAGGAATAACACAAGAGTAATTCTCTGCTTACAGATGATCCAGTACAATGTGATATATCTGAAAGAGAAGTCCTTCACATGCCCCAACAGATATTCCTTCACAATGAGAACACTCTACATCTTAATCTGCCAAAAAATTGACCCACAGCCATCTGTTAAACAGGAAGCAAAAGCCACATAGTGTTAGAACTGATGCTACACTGCTCTCTACTGGCTGGAAGGAGTAAAAATACTGAACTTGTTACAAAAGAGCCAATATTTGTTCTCATCAGGACTTAAAATAACGCTACTTAGAAAAAATCAACCAGCAGATGGTTATGCTCTAGTAATTACAGAAGTGAAACTTTGGGGTAAACCTTGGCTCAATATTTCAGTTATTCAAAGGAAAAAAATAATGCAAATAGCAATAGTACAAAACAATTGCTTCCTAGAGTATCAAATAATTAATTAAATCAAAATGAACTGTTACTACAAAAACTGAAACTCTCTTCTTCATCCAGTTATGACAACACACTGTAAATATGCAATGAATTGGTTTCTTACATAATGAAATGGTCCACAGGTTGGGAAGGTCTATAATTCAGTAGGAGAATACCCGGGTTTAATGCCAAAGTCCCTGGCATCTTATGGTAGGATTTGGGGAAAACTCATGTGTGAAATCCTGGCAAGCTATTGCCAGCCATTGTAGACAAAGGATGGGCAATTCTGGTAAGACCAAGTCCCATTTTGCCTTCTCTCAAACTTGGCAAGGTTGCACTCCCTAAATACCCTACCTACCAATACCTCCAGAATAATATTTGCACCCAGAAACTCCTGAGGATACAATCCGCTATTTAAACATAATCATCCCTGGACTAGTCAGTCGATTCCCATTTATTTTCTTTTATTTATTTATGTTTATAGCAATGCATGTTTCCATTCCAACAATTTAGTTTCGTTACAAATGACGCTGAGCCAATAAATTATATCCAGCTCAAAAATTCCAGTCTCTCCAACTTGGCTTATACATAATAGTAATTCTATAAGTACTTAAATGCAAAACTAGGTTTACTATAATGTTCTTCCCAAGATTCCTTAATTATACATGGTCTCTCATTCGAATGATTTAGCCCTTATCCTATATAGCCTTCGTCTTCAATAGTTATATGTATCTATATTATGTAAAACTAAAATCCACCATAATCTCTCTCCTATCATTTACACGTAACATTTTGTTACTCTTTCAGAAGTTCTAGTCTTGTCTCTTTCATTCTTTAAAAGTAATTATATATGGTTCACCCCATTTCCTGGCAAGACAGTCTATCATGCATCCCCATTGTTCCCTGAACTTATTCATAGATTTATCAGTTAGCCACTTCCCCTTTCTATAAAAAAAGCTAAATTCTAAAGTAGGCCTTGCAGTGTGTAAATGCATGTTTAAATGTCAATTTATGCCCTACATTTCTGGGAGGCAAAATTGCATGGGACTGGTGTAGACCTGGGGCACCTCTGATACCCCACCTCTGCTGTAGTCAATACTGAACCAGATAGGCCATTGTCTGATTCATATTATAAACTCCTGGATTGTAGTTTACAAGGTGACATCATGCCGAATTCATTCCAAACTAATCCTAGTTAAGTCAGGATTCAGTGGTGTGACTGATGATCAAAACTTCTCAAGCCTACACATGCTCAATATCAATATAAATCAACAATGAATTGATGGATTAAGTCCTTGGATTTTTAAAAGCAGCAGGATATTCAAGTTTACTCACAAATCCCACTGAGTTGAATAGAACTTGCTTCCAGGAAAAGCAAATGCAGAGTTATGTCCTAAATGTGAGAAATTTGTCACACGCTTATAAAAGCAAAAGGGCAAAAAATTAATATATGTACATATGGCTTCTGGCAGAGTGTTTTGACTTTGACGTTCCCTGGTTCAGACCCTTGCTTGGACACAGGCTTATCTTGTGATACTTAATAAATTATCTCAGTTACAATCCCATATAGAAATGGGTGTGTAAGTTACTGAGCACTCATATACTGCTGACAACAAGGGTGGAGAACACTCCTCACTCCAGGTCCAAGTTCAATTTTAGCAAAGTTCTCACAAACCACATTTCAAGAGTGGACAGGGCAAAAGGTTGATACAAACTATACTTTAGTTTAATTTAAAGCTTTTATTGCCATTAACTAAGCCTTAGGAAAGTTGTCTCAAATTTTCAAAAACTAGAGAGAGAAAAAACTAGTGAGAACCAGGAAGCCATTGAATATTAGTGTCATAGGAAACAGGGTGTAGCCATCTGAGGTCAGATTAGCTTACTTCAAAAGAACGCTACCTCTCAACAAAGTGAGGCATTTGCCTCACACAGCAGATTTTGGAAGTCAGAAAAGGGCATGAAATTCTAAGTGATCTGATTAGCTGTTAGGATGTTTCTAATGCCAGAGAGTGGAAGAGGAGATGAAGGGTTTCCTGCTTCATGGGCCAAAACAACTTGCCTGACTTGAAGCAGTGCATGTGTCACAAGTGCTGCTCAGGTGGCAAAATGCCTCCACAGCTCCGCTGGTGTTCAAATCAAGCATTTATTGCAGAAGAAAACAAACCTCTTTAGTGCTTGCAAGCCAGCATGGCGCAGTGGTTTGTGTGCTGGGCTACAACTCTGGAGACCAGAGTTCAAATCCCCACGTAGCCACAGAAATGCCCTGGGCAACCTTGGCCAAGTGATATTCTCCCAGCCTCAGAGGAAAGCAAAGGCAAAACCCTCTGAACAAAATGTCGCCTTAGGGTCACCAAAAGTCAGAAACTACTTGGAGAGACACAACAACTCCTCTAGTACTTCTCCTCGACCATTTCCGCACGCGAGTGTTATAGCACTACAGTTCCAGTTGCAACATCCTATGGAATCCTGGGGTTTGCAGTTTCGGGAGGGGTCATCCGGCCCCTCCCAAAACTGCAAACCCCAGGATTCCATAGGATGTTGCAACTGGAACTGTAGCGCTATCACACTTGAGTGCGGAAATGGCCCTCGTGAGGAAACAGACTGCCCTTGAAACTTCCTACCACCATGGGATGTTCAGTATGCAAAATAAAAATGAGATCCTAGTGCTCCTCCCTTCAAAGCTGCTGCTCCCTAGCCAAGGTAGGGAAGAGTACTCCAAGCCATACAATAAAAATTGTGGTTATTCAAAAGTCCTATAACTAGAGGAAGCCTGAATCCCAAGTAAATAAAAAATTACTATATAAAGGCCACCACTTTTACGCAGGGCATCGGGCTCCCAATACACACCAACAAGCATACCCACTGTTACTACTGTATCTGCTGGTGTATAAGACTCACTTTTTTCCTGGAAAATACTGTTTGAAAATGGGGTACATCTTATACACTGGTGTGTCTTATATGCCCGCCAATGATATTTGCCAGTGTATAAACGGGGTGCACCTTATACACGGGCATGTCTTATACACCAGCAAATACGGTACTACTGTGGTGTGGCGGTTTGAGTGTTAGACCCCAGAGTTGAGAGCTCGGCCATGGAAACACAGTAAGTCACACTCTCTCAGCCTCAGAGGGTGATTTTTTTTAAAAAAACATCCTTTTAAAGAAAAAAAGAATTTAAAAAATTGCCAAGAAAACTCCGTGATGGGTATACTTCAAGACTGCCAGAAGTCAGAAACGACTTTAAGGTACACAACAACCAAACTACTGTCCCCAAAACAAAACAGAGAGGCCATTTCCGCACCAAACTGTTACAGTGCTATTATTCCACTTTCAACATCCTATGGAATTCTGGGGTTTGCAGTTGGGCCCCTCCCTAAACTGCAAACCCCACGATTCCGTATGATGTTGGAAGTGGAATAATAGCGCTATAACAGTCTAGTGCAGAAACGTCCAGAGAAAGAAAGAAGCACCTAAACCTCGCCACAAAGCGACACGTACTTCGCACCTCTTTCCCTTTAATTCCTTCCCTCCGAGCCACGCCCACTCGCCTTCCTCAGGCGAGCCATCAAAACACCTCCTCCTCCCGCCCCGCCTACTTTTCTTCTCGCCGGCAGGCCCGGCCGGCCACAGAGCAGTCACGTGATCCAGCCACTTTCTACGACAAGTCCAGCCAACGATGTGTGAGACCACGTGACTACAGCGTCCAAGAAGAGTCGGAAACGCTCCCGACGATTTTGTTTTCTCGGCAGAGGGGGAAATCATACAAACCCTGATTGGCATCCCCGTCGACCAATTAAAACGCACTTCTGTGGTTGGAAGTGACGAGCCGGATGCCGACTTGTGGGCACCAATGAGAAAGGCGGAAAGGAGGAAGGGTGTGTTTGTGTTGAGGGTGTTGCCGGCTGGTCGCCGTGGCTGAAGGGTTCAGTAGGGAAGGGATTCTTCCTCAGCGAATTGCTCGGGGGGGGGCGGAGTTGGGAGCGTTGCTTAGCGGGAGTTAGGTAGGTACGCTTGCGCGCGAATGTACACCTCTGGCGGGGGGGCCCCTCCTCTGCCGTGGGAGGGAGTTTTGAGGGCAAAGGAAGGGGTGGGTTCCTAGCACGTGGTTGGTCTTTGGAAGGAAATTTAAAAGTCCCAGGGGAGGGGAGGGGAGGGGAGGTGTCATTATTGACTTTTTTAAGGCTGGGGGTTGGTGGTCCTTCAGGACTTGTTGGAACTACAGCTGGGGTCGTTCTTCACCATTTGCTGTAAGGACTAAGGCTGTGGTCATTTCCGCACTAGCCCGTTATAGCGCTGTTATTCCACTTTCAACATTCTATGGAATCCTAGAGTTTGCAGTTTAGGGAGGGGCCCCTCCCTAAACTGCAACCCCCAGGATTCCATAGAGTGTTGAAAGTGGAATAATAGCGCTATAACGGGCTGGTGCGGAAATGGCCTGTGTTGTTTGCATTTGAGAGCCACGCTTTCCCCAGCCGTTTTAAAATATGAAGAAAGCCAGTGTGGTTCAGTGTTTGAAGTGCCAAAGCAAGAGCAGAGGAGATCCAAGCTACAGTTCCCAGAGTTTGCGGAAGCTGATTGGTCAGAGAGACTTTGGGAGTTCTAATAAATGAGTAATTTTTCCAAGCTCTGAAATCTCTACTTGGCTATTTAGTGCCCTGGCTATAATGTACTCAGTGTAATTTGTCTCATGGGATTATTGTGAGAATGAAATGAAGGCAAGGGGGAGAAGCCTGTGCAACTGTCTGGAATCCCTTGGAGGAAAAGAGAAGAATAAATGTAAAGAAATTGAAAGAGTAGAGTACTTGAGACTTGTTGGTTGACTGCCTGGCTTTCTTTGATGAAGTCATTTCATAATCTTTGTTCTTTGAAATGATTTATTAGTTTCTGTACTTAAAATATGCATCTTCTGTACACTGGGTCCTTCTGACCTTTAATGATTTTATTTTGCTTTTAGTACTCTATTGTTGTTGTTTATCTTCAAGTTGTTTCTGATTTACGGTGACCCTAAGATAAACCTGTAACAGGGTTTTCTGGGGCTGCGTGTGTGTGGCACACCCAGGGTAACCCAGTGGATTTCCATGGCCAAGTGGAGAATTGAACCTTGGTCTCCAGGATCATACTTCAGTGCTCAAACCTCTAAACCACACTTGCTCTCTTTAGCAGTACAGACACCATCAATCCAAAATAGCCATATTTTCATTTTTTTAAAAGTTCTATAGGTCAACCACTGGTTGTGGGTTCATTTTTCTCTGCTTAATTTCCACAGTTATACATTGAAAAAGAAATCTCATAAAAATGAGGGGACAATTGTCTTTTGGATGTCTTACCAACCTAGATTTGTCACTGTGCAAAGGGTTATTGCAAAGGAGCATGTGGGATACTTGCTTACAGCCCTGATACACAGAGAATCAAGAGTCTTATATCTATAATAGAAGAAGCCGCTACTATATGTCCATAACAGATTGCAGTTCTAAGACTGTGGGAACTAGTTGATATTCTTTAATGTGCAGCTGACTACAGGTACTTTCTGCATGTTAAGATAATTTCAGTACCTTAAAGAGGCATGATTTTATCAGTGGGGTTAGTCTCCCCTCTCATGAAGACTGAAAATGTTTTACACCAGTGGTTCTCAACCTGTGGGTCTCCAGATGTTCGTGGACTTCAGCTTCCAGAAGCCCTGAGCATTGACCATAGTGGCTGGGGCTTCTGGGAGCTGTAGTCCATGAACATCTCGGGACGCACAGGTTGAGAACCACTGTTTTACATTGTCGTTCTGTTTGTAGTTGCGGTGACCAGTTCATCACCTAGTGGCCAGCCTTCTACTGACAAGCCTCTGTACAGTGTGTCCTCAGTATAGGCGGAGATTCCATCCCAGGAACCCACGCGTAAAACAAAAAACATGGTTGTGTCCCACTGTAGTTAATGGATGCTATGTGCCTGTGTGGGTACACACCTGTCTTATTTATTGACTATTATGGGATGGATGCTTTGCATGACCTAACATTCACATATGCAGAGGTTATGCCAGAAGAGGACACACTATATTTAGCTAATCTGGTTTTGGGACAGCAGAGATGCCTTCCACAACAATGGTTGGTAGAACCTATCGTATCTTGGGCTTAGCAGGCATAGCCTTTGAGAACCAAGGTCACTTCTGCACTGTGATGAAGCAGCAGATTAGAGTTTTGTAGAAGAGATGGTAAAACAGCCACTGTCAGAAATTACTTATGGCAGGAGTGGAGTGTCAGAAAATGCAAGGGGGCATGCTTGGATTGCTAGCATGCCCCACAGTGTAACTGTCCTTAAAAGCAAGACAAAAACTTGTTAAGTCCCATAAAGCTGCCAGTGAATGAGGCCAGCCGGTTTAAAAACTACTCAGTTTATTGAAGAGCAAAGCTTGATTATATGTTCAGCAGATTTAAGTAAAGTCCATGTCTGGACAAAGACAGCAGTAGTGAAGAGAATACATAAAGAGAATACACAAGGAGAATATATACTGCCTGTTTTCAGGCAGTCCTTTAGGTAGGAAAACTAGTCAACAATATTTGCAGTGTGAGAACGGACGGAACAGACATAACAATAACAATACGCTTGTTATGGGAAGCAGAAGAGAGAGTGCCTCACAGGTTTTCTTATCTGCTTTCTGAAGCAGCTGGGAAACAGGCTGGGAACTACACAGGTTGTGCAGCTATGACAGCGAAGCAACAAGACATCAGGTACCTTTAAGGCAGGGAACAGACACTCAACATGGAGAACCTCAGATCCTGGGGCAAATTCTGGCCTTCCTGGAGTCTTGATGTGGCCCTTGGGTTCCCCAGATTATGTCATCCTCTTTCTCATGATTCCATCAATTGGTGGTTTCCCAACTTTAGTATGTGGTTTTTCCTATTCTGAAGACAGGAAATGACTCTTTTAAGACTTAGTTAATGGCAGTAAGAATTTTACTGGAATATGGCCCCCAGCTTTAGAATTCACTGAAGTCAAATTTGGTCGTTTGACTGAAAGAGGTTCCCAGCCCCTTACTTTGAGAACATTATCCAGAGGGACATGGTGTGGCAATCTTGCTGAGTCTAAGCAGATCTGAATCTCAGCAGTGCAAGTGTCCCTTTGTATATGCCCCATCGTGTGATAGAAGATAGGTGGGCGGCTATAAAAACAGAACAACTGTTACTTGTTATAATGGATTATAATGCACAATTTTCTGTGTACCTCAGATTTGTCATAAACACAGGAGGTTTTTTGCTTATATAACTTGGATCAAACATTCATTTCACACGTTAAAACTGATAGCAATTTCACAATGCTCACCTCAACTAGTTGGTCTGTTTTTCAAGTTATACTGAATTATTCACATCAGCCATCAGCCTCTAATTGCTTTAGCAAAACAATCTCATCAAAATATTAATCATATATTAGCAATTTGAAAAGAAAATGTTAATTAAATGAATGCTCCTATGTTCAGAAGAAGTTTTAGTCTGAGATGTTAATATGCAAAGCTAATTATAAATTTTTCTCACAATAGCAAATAAATCATATAGTTAATTTAGAACAGATTAATATTCTGTCTCTGTTTTACAATCCAGTATTCCAAAGAAATTCTATTTCTTCTAGAAGATGCATACTACCTCTCTCGCTTCTCTGAATCTGAATGCAGAATCTTATTTATAAAGTAAATTTTTGAGCACGGTCTGTCTCTTAAGCTGTTACCAACTTCTACCACATTTGTAATTTCTATAATTGTTGGTTTTTGTTGGATTGAAAAGCAATTCTGTCTCTCTTTCCTCCTCCTAATGAGATTCTCAACTTAATCCAACTGTATTTATTTCCATATTTCTGTCTTGCCTTTCCATCAAATGATCTGGCTTACATCAAAATAAAAATTTATAATAGGCATGATATAATTGTGACACAAAGTGAAAGACGTTGAAACAGCTCACAATAAATAATGGGAATCTCAGCTAGCTAGTTCCCAAAGAATTCTGCCAAGGGTTGCAGTTTTAATTTGCTGCCTTAATCCATTAGTGACAAGATTAGATGAATATTACCATGCAGTGACTAGGATCCAAAAAGCTATTTTAGGTCAATTCATTTGGGTCTGCTGCTTGTGTGAGATTCTTGACTGGTTTTACATTTAAACCAATTAATATGTGCTGAATCAAAGATTTCTTTTGAAATCATTCTAAATTTCAACAGGCTTTTTTTCATGCAATATAGAGTGAGTACTGTTCAAGAAATAAAAATCCCAAGGAAAGTTAAATAATTTTATGTGTGCTTTCTGGTAGTCCTTTCAAAACAGTTATGTTGTACAGAAACTTCATTTCAGGAATGAAGAGAAACAGCTGGCGAGGCAGAGAAAAACATGCCTGGAACAATCGCAGGCAAAACTATACTACCCAGCCATACAGGGTATGTCACCGCTGGAGCTACAGAGAAAGGCAAGTTAAGTTACAATTCTTTCAGTGTTTTAAAAATATGGGCTAATGGAGACCATCCCATAGCAACCACCAAGCTGTTTTCTTGCCATTTGCCTGAGTCATTTAAGGAACAATAGGGCCCTCATGTGTTCTGGATCTAGTCTGAAGATTGGATTATTTTGCCAAATAGTCCTCTTGACAAAATAACCTTCAAAAACCATTGTTTCTGTATTTGCCTAGAGTTAAGTGGAGGATTTTTTGGCAAAATATTCCAGGTTCTTTGGGTGTTCTGTGGGGCAGTTTTGTAGTTACTGTAGTAATCCCAATGGAGTGAGAGGTATCTTTCTACTTTAGAGGTAATGCAGAATTCTAAGTGCATTTTACAGTATGTAGAACCAAGGTATTGCCACACTACTGAATGGGAAGGGTTAAGGGAGAGAAATATCACTCTTAAGCTGTTTTAGCTGCAAGAAACTCCACAGGCACACAAAAAGTAGTTGATTATAACTTCAGTAAAATTGTTTCAAACATCTCAAAATTCAAGCCTTCAGCCAAGCTTCATTTTGAGGTCATGGCTCATCCCACTAGTAGAGTCTTATAAGATTCATAAGTTGATTAAAAACTCTGCCATTGTTGTCAAAGCAAAGGTTAAAGTCTGGTTTATCTGGCCTAATTGCTGCTTAGTGGTTCCTTGAAATTTGTTTGTGTAGAATGGCCAGAGGGATGAAAGAAGTATAGTGGAGACAAATGAAATAGAGGTTTGGAGCCTTCTTTTTATTCCAGTTTCTTGCTCCGTGCTTTAAACTAGCCCTTTCATTTCAAAATTTAGAGAGCAAATAAAATTGACATCCAGGAAGAACATCATGCCAAAGAGGAGACAAGAGTGACCCATCTGCTATTTAAAGAAGGAGCATTTGCTTACTCCCACCTTGCCAAAAAGAGCATTTGCCTTCAGCTGCCAGTTGCCCTGGGACTGTGAAGGGAAATATACTCTTAACCCGTCCACTGGCCTGGGGACTGTAAATCAGGGGTGTGTGCACAGGAAGGCATAGTTTACCATCTATTGTAAGATGTCTTGAGGATAATTTGATTAAAAGTTAGGATATAAATCTTGTAAATCAAAACAGAAAGATACAGGAAGATGCTGGAGATTTGGCTTGACAGAGGCTTTATGTCACCTGGAGTGGTAGCATTTTTGATATTCTTTTCCTCTTCCACATTCACTCTTAACCTTCACAGTGATTAATAACTTTATGTTTTGGGTGTGTTTTATTAATTAATCTATCAACAGTATTGTTATTTTCTTCATGCATTCTCTTTTTTATAGATATGAACAGGAAGAAAGGCAAAACTTACAGAACCCAGGTACAAGCCGAACTGAAGTCCCCTCTACATCTTCTAGTGAGTGCCAGAATTCTCCAGTGCCTGGTAAGAAAAGTATTAAGAAAGCTCCCACTGGTAGTCCACTGCTGTTCTGTGTAGATATGAGGACTATCAAACAAACTTCTATCTGAAGAAATATCTGGTTTTGTTTTTTAGAGTTACCAGGTTTTTATTATGATCCTGAAAAGAACCGTTATTTCCGCTTACTTCCTGGCCATAACAACTGCAATCCTCTCACCAGGGAAAGCATTCAGCACAGAGAAATGGAATGGCAGAGGCTGAGACTCCTAGAAGAGGAGGAGAAATGTATAAAAGTATGGTGTTGAATTTAATTTGCTCCTTCAGTTTTGCACAGTGGCCTCAATCCAGCACAGAGTTAGGTGCAATTAAGTCATTCGATATCTGCATACTTAAAAATACCTAATTCTGTTAGACTTGTAGCCTCTGATTTAATTTCAGTCTAAATTTCCTTATTGTTAGATGAGCAAGTGTGTTGCTGATTGAGCTTTAATTCTTAGCAGTCTTCAAGTACAGTCTTCAGCATGGTGCTTTAAGAATATTTGAAATACACCATTTGCTAGTTGTCCAAGTGATAATGTACAAGAAAAACTGATAAGCTTTATTTGCTTTAAAGCACAGGGAATATGACACAATACTATTCTGTTCTCATTGTTAATAGAAAACATCCAGATGTGGGATGAACTCTTCAATCATCTTACGCAAGAGGCAGTTAGGTTTGTTCAGTTCAATCAATTATTGTAGGTAAGATTATTTAACTTTTATGTTGTAGAGCTTTTGCTTTGTAGTGCTACCTATGATCAGTAAGCTTTTTCATATCTCATTCTCTAGTACGTGAAGGATATATCTGTATATTTTTGGTTTTTAGCCCATCTTTGCCAGAAAATTCTTTTGCATGACTTGATGGAAGAGGTAGTTACTAAAATATATCTCGATCAAATAGTATCCTTTCTTCAATTAAGTTGTGTTTTTAAAATTAGGATACAGTTATAACTGACCTTTCATTATATAGTTTTAGCTAAATAGTCCGATAATTAACAGTTTTATTTCACTGATATTAATTGGCAATTCAGTACAATGAATCCCCTTTTTGCCCCCTATTATTGTCCTAGAATTAACATGTTTGGGAACACTGGCAGTGTAAGCATTTAATGTAACTCCAGTGTTAGCAAGCCCTGAGCTGTATGTCCATTTTGTTTCTGTTGACATTAAATAACAATATGTTGGTTTTATTTTCATTTTCTCTTTCCCTCTTTCTTTTGTAGGTTGATTCATGAATTAAAGGTGAATTGCATGCAAAGAAGAAAATTAGAAATTGAGAGCCCAGATTCTACGGTTTCTGGGAACAACTATTTTAAACTGATAGCAGTACGTTCAGAGATTTTCTTTTATACCAGAACATAAATGTTTATGTTTAGATTGGAATGTCAACACGATCTTATGTGGGTAGCCACAGAGGGCCAGGGGGTTGCAAGCGTCCCATATTCCACCACCCCTGGACCTCTTCAGCCCACACCCAACCTTTTCTCAGAAACCTTTTTTCCATTTTTTGAGGAGGCAAAATGGTGAAGCCTCCTTCCCAGAATTGACCTTCACAGTAGCCTTAAATTGTACTTCCCTAGAGGCTTCTGAAAGTGGATTTTTTTCCCAGTGGTTTGAGTGCTGGGAGACTGCATTGGTGCTCTTGGCGAGCACTGTGAGCTGCATGTTTTTCATTCCTCTTGTAAGACACATAAATGAGAACTTCTAGTAACCTCAGTTCCATACACTTGGAAGAATGGCACTCTTCAGCTAGCTCTGTGATATGGGATGGGAAGAACACTTTAGTAAGTGTTAACCTGTGGCATTTCGATGTGAGCAAAGATACTCATTATTAGTACTGGACCGTGTCTCTCCATGGAAAAAAACTTACAACTCTGAATAAGACCTTTCTTTTTTTCCAGGCAGACAATGCATATGAAAGAATATTTACTGTGAATGATGTAGAGCATGGAGGATGTAAATACGGTATTATCAATCTCAGTGGGTTGGGGAAGGATTCTCTTACTGTGGAGATGTATGACAACCTGTACTTCACAAACCGCAAGGTATTCTGTCTTTTGTTCAAGATTACAATTGATCCATTCTGTTTGATTGTAATAAAGAATGCAGTTCTGCAGACAGGAGTCTTTTTGATAAATATTGCACAGTCCCTTATGATTTAGGTTGGTTTTGCATCATGAGATGTGAGACCCATTTGGATGAAGGAAGCATGGGGAGGAATTTAGAAATAAAATACTGTAGCTATACTATTTACAGTTAATTCTTTCAGTTCTGTTTGTGATGGGAAAGTTCTACCTTTGGAAAGCAGAGATAGTATAACAAAATAGGAGTTCGGAAAGTATTGAATGGCCTCTGAAATTAGTGTTGACATGCAGATCTTCTGATGTATAAGCTACCAGGTCAAATTATTCTGGATGAGATTAGATTCCCACTGAAGGAATAAACTTACAGTTTGTATCACAGGCTTACAAGTGCCCCCAGAATATTTTTCAGCATTTGTGGCACCTCAGTTGTGTGTGGTATACTGACTTTGTGAGCCAACTGAAATGGTTGTCAGACATCTTTCTTGTGCTACCGCCATACAAAGGCATTTTCAGCAGTGGCAGACATAGGTCAAGAATCCTTTCCTCAAGTAAGTTTGTCTGGCACCTTCTTTGTTGTAATTCTGGTTTCAGGTGAATCCTAGGCATTTTTAATGTATTCCTTTACTCTGATGGGGTATCTTTTAAATATTTTTGAGTCTCTCACCTTTTTTATTGTAATATTCCCTGGTTACCTTTTAGGTTAGTTAAAGCAACACAAACTTTTCAGTTCTAGTCAACCTTATGGTGCGGTGGGTTTGTCCTTCTAATCAGACCATGGGGGATTAAGACTTCTCTCTTCCCTTAAGACAGAAAAATACTGTGCAGCACTTGTTTTTGCTTCCAGTAGATGTGTTTTCCCATGCAGTAAACACCGTGCTTCTTCTGGGAGAGAGTTGTTTGTGTTGCTTTACAAGTCATTGCTTCCAAAATAAGTACTTAATCTGGTTTTTTCCCTCTTTAAACAAATCACTTAAAGGAAACTGAAGCAAGAATTAGTTCTCTTTAAACGACTAGGACATTATTTTGAAAGACAGAAACTGATCCGTTCCCATTTTTCTTTCTGATTATATTTTCCTCAAATATTCAGCCTTTTTTTTTTTTTTTGCAGGGGTGTGTGTCTGTCCTTGTTCTAATCAGCCTTAACTTTTGTTTGTGTGTATTTTAAGGTGAATTCTGTTTGTTGGGCCTCCCTCAGTCATCCAGATTCCCATGTTTTGTATCCTTTTTGTTAAAATGAATAAACACTGGCTAATTAATTTGTGTGTCTCAAAATCACCACAGTTTAGGGATAACTTTTGAGTGCAATGTGTGCTATTTACCACAGAAAAGTAATTACAGATACGCCTGCCGAGACAAGACTGTGGCAAAGAAAAGAAGAAAATGCCTAGATTGCAGACAGTGTGATCTAAACTAATAGAAAACAAAAGTTTGTAAATGTCAAATCCTGGAGCAATTTGAAAGTGAGAAGGGGCTGATGCTGTGGTAGCCCTACTTTGGGCAGATGGGGTATTGTCCACCTAACCAGCAGTACTCTTCCAAACCAGCAGGAGGATACAAGGTGCACTTGCAGAGGAGGAGGTTGGACTGCAAAGAACATGTAGTTGGCTGTTCTTCTGGTTGTCCTTCCCTCCCTCTGTCCCACCTGCCTCAGAGGACATCAGCCACCGTTAAACTAATGACAAAAGCACCTAATGAGAAGTGTAAAACAAAATAATTAGGCGACAAAAGTGATTACTCATTTCCAGATTGTGCCTTTGCCATAGTGTCAGGCATTTTTGTAAAATGTTCCACAATATTGAGTTAAATGTGGAAACTGTTCAGTTCTGTGTAGCTCTGGAAGAATTAGTATTGTTTAATTTTAGATCTTAAATGATACTAATTGTTAAGTTGTTTGCATTAATTTAACTATTATTAAATAATCATTCTTCTCTGTGTTGTTTTCCCTTTTGTGATGTAAAGAAGAGGAATGCTTCTTGCTTCTCAGCCACATTTTTCTTTCTGATTGTGTTTAACATCCATAGTAAAATGATAGGTATCAAAGATTGGAGGCACTGGAAAGAAATAGAAGTAACTCCTTTAAAGTAACCCCAAGAGTCTTCCTTTATGGTGTGTATTATACATTTTGAGACTGTCTGAAAGTGACGTTTTCTAGTGAAATATTTATGAGTGCTGCTGTAGCAGAGGTAGATCTGCCTCTCAGGCTGATATTAAGTGACACATTTTGGTCCTGTGAGATTTGTTTGTATTGCCTTTTTAATATCCTTAACTGCCTCCATCAGGCTATGCCTCATGGGCATTGCAGAAACTCTAGGCTGTGCCAGTTTGCTCCCCGCATCCTTATTCAGCAACTCTAACACAGGTACTGCATGTCTGTTGCATGGAGGGTTATGCATATAGATATGTAAACACACCATGTTTAGCATCTTCCAGCAACTTCAATGCATATCCCTAAGAGTTATAGAAGTAAATACCAATCCTGAGTTATATCCATAAGTTTATGAAGAAAACATAGAACTGTTTGATAGGAAATATTTAGCCATGGATGGTGCAAAGTTCAGAATTTAGAATCCATATTCTAGTAATACTTTTATTAGGTCAACTAATGGACTTCGGGATTTATACTTTAATTTGCTTGTGCTTTTATTAGGCCAACCGATGGACTTCAGACTTTGTCTTAGGGTCAACTTGGCTAACCCTGCATTTGTATTCATTTAGTATATGTACACATAAGACAATCTTTGTCTTTTTGGGCTTGTTCACCCACATTTGAAGAAAACGTGGTCCACGGCTGCACAATATCCTCAAGCTCCAGCGAATAGTATTTATGATCCCATATTGAAAGAGTACTCATGAAGCCTGTATGAGAGGAATGAAAATAAAATTTGGACAGTATTGATAGATAGTATTTTACCTGGATATTGAGACAAAAACTGTTCATTCAATAATATTGCCACTGCATAGCCAACAGTTGGTTTTCTTATGCAAGTAAGCTCTCCCATTGATAGTTCACTTGTGTGAAGAACACAGTGTCTGATGTGAAGACTCTAAAGATAACCATAGTTGCTGATTTCGTGACTATAATAAGCATTGCTAAAATGTGTGAAGTTTCTTTTTTAATCATGCAAATCTTTCAGATTCTTGACTTCAAACTTACACACTTATTCTTCCACATCTTGAAAAGTAGGATCTGTCCTGGCTGAAGGACTGGCCAATTAAACATGATCCACACTTGTAACTGTCTCCTATTCTGTTCTGTTCCATTGTGTGAAGTGTGCTGTTCAAGCATATTGCTATTTTCTGCCACTAAAAGAGGCAAAGGTGTGTTACAGAAACAGTTTTGAAAGGGTTGTGTGTTCAACCCCAACCCATGCTATTGAAGTGAATGAAACTGTTTTAGAGTACATGACTTGTGGATATGGTATCCTGCAGATATCCTAAGCATGTCTTTTTATGTATTAATGCAGGAGTAGGCAAGCTCTAGAAGTAGGGGACCTGTTTTCAACTTCTGGATCTATCATAATCTAGTGGCCCCAGAAACCCACCCCCAACAGCAAAAGACAAAACTGCAAGTGGCTGGAAATCCACTTCAGGTTTGTGAAACTCATTTTGGGGGATAAAACAAGATGCAGAGTGGCCCTGCTTCTTGTTTTATAGCAAAGTCACTGCTCCTACAGACTTTCAGGAATGGAATATTTGGCAGAGACAGAGAGTGGGCCAAATTTTTTTTCAGTGGAGGGGGAGGTCTGGGAAGAGCCTATGGTCTGTAGAAAAAGTCCCAGAGGCAGCCAGATTCCAA
The DNA here is from genome assembly GCA_948472985.1 of Iguana delicatissima. NCBI lineage: Eukaryota > Metazoa > Chordata > Lepidosauria > Squamata > Iguanidae > Iguana > Iguana delicatissima. Next base: position 608,361 of record CAOKZL010000463.1, on the reverse strand, counting down.
TTCCTGTGGTAAAAAGACATTGGATAGTTCAGTGTCATAGGAACAGCTCCATTGTTTCTTGGATGTAAACATTATGAAGCTGTTTGTGGGTAACTAATAAAAGAGTAGTTTCCCCCTCATATATTTCAGACAGCAAGCTATGTGTTAAGCATTATTTTTCCTTCTGAATGATGCAAACTTCTTTTCCTGTTTCTTTTAGGAGACCAACCAGGGATGTTGTGCAGCTTTAAGATCCCCACAGCCTGGTCCTGTGCCTGGTGTTTGAATCCTCAGGCTGACAACTGCTTCAGCACTGGTGAGATGCAGTAACTTCCTGCTTCAGTTAAACATATTCACAATAGCCATGGCCATTCAGCAAAATACAACAAAATCCACAAAAGACCAACATTTGGTCTTTACTGCACATTTCAGTTGGCCAATAGAAGTATCACTCTTCTGAGGATTTTATTGTATCCTGCTTCCATTATGAGCTTTATTATCCAACAGGTGTTTACTGTTTGTTTACTGTAGGTTTAAGTCGGCAGGTACTTGTGACCAATACAGTGACGGGCCATCGTCAGACATTTGGTACCAGCAGTGATGTCCTAGCACAGCAGTTTGCGACCCAGGTATGTGAGATATTTTTGTGAGAGAAGTGGCCTCTGCTATATGTATACTTCCACACAATGGTAGTTCTGAATCACAGTGGTTGAGGTTGGCAATATACAATAGTAAGGAAATGAAAGACCAGCTACGAAGGAACAGTGGTCACATGGTGTCTTTTAAATATCTGAAGGGATGTCACGGAGAAGATGAAGTGAGCTTGTTTTTTGCTGTTCCAGAGACTAGAAGACAAACCAGTGGATTCAAATTACAGGAAAAGAGATTCTGCCTAAACATTGAAAAGAACATCTTTACTGTAAGAACTGTTTGACAGTGAAATAGACTGCTTCAGAGGGTAGTGGATTCTCCTTCTTTTGGAGACCTCAGAACGGAGGTTGGGTGGACATTTTTCAGGATTGCTTTGGTTGTGTATTCCTGCATAGCCTGGGGTTGGACTACATTGCCCTTGTGACCCTTTCCAACACAAGGAATCTGTAATGGCTACCTAAAATTTTACCTGTGATGAACCTTTTGTCCAAAAATGATTTGTCATGAGGAGAAGGATCTTTTCTTCCATTGTGCCACTATGGTCTGTTACTGACTGTGGTTTTCGGTTTGTTTCAGCTACCAATCTCTCTCTCAGCGTCTGTCATTTCTCAGTACTAAATACTTGATCACTAGTTCTGGAGATATGGTAAAGATGTAATCTGGTACAGAGAGTCAAGTACTGGACCCATAAGGAAAAGCTGGGTTGAAATCCCAGTTATTAAATTTACTTTCTTTTCTTGGGTCCATCACGCATGCTCAGCCAAATCATTCTCATATGATTGTTACTAGGAAAGACAGATGTGGAAACTGTCCATGTAGATCAGGGGTTCAAACTCAATTTCATCTTGGGCCGCATCAGCATTGTGGTTGCTTTCAAAGGGCCAGTTGTATCTGTAAGACTATATAAATATGTCTGCTCTTTTATCATATTAAATAATTGCTTCTGCATTCGATTATTACTGGTTTTAGTAGTAACTAGCACTGAAACTAGAAGTCTAAGAAAAATAATGGCAAGCAGATATTCCAAGTGTACAGCTATTGTACAATTTATTGAAAAATAAGTTTTGAAAACAGAAAGTTACTTTTTTAAATCATTAGACAAATATTACCAAGTACTGTTTATTACATTAACTTTGTTTAACTTTTTGGTCCCAGTTGAGACCCTCTCTGTGCCTCTTTCTGCTCCCCCCTCCCTTGTGCCTCTTTCTGTCCCCCTTCCTCTCTCTGTATTTGGTGAGCCCACTCCCACACTGCGGGCTTCTGGCTGCCAGTATTCTGAAAAGAGGCCCAGCAGCCAGCATTTGCGATCTATTTCTACCTCTGCCTGCTCCTTTTTCCAACTCTCACAAGCCATGCAGAGCCTTGCCATGGTAACCCATGGCAATGCTCTGACGGCGAGACTTGGACAGAGGAGCAGTCAGAAGTAGAAACAGCTTGTGAGTGCTGGCTGCTGGGCCCCTCTTCAGAATACTGGCAGCGGGGGGTCTGCAATATGAGTATCAAGCTTGCCAGGCAGAGGGAGCACCGCAGCTGCAGGCAAGATGCGACAGCCACGTGAAATGGCCTGGTGGGCTGCATTTGCCCATGGGCCTTGTGTTTGACATGTGTCAAGAGATCATACTGAACTCCTAAGAAAGAGCACTAGGAACAAATCTAATTGGGTAGTCCCAGTTCTAGGAAAAAGGCAGGATACAAGTGAATGATGATCATGATGTAAGACAGGCTTTGAAGATGTCTGTTAGATTTGGGCCCAGGATATCTGAAGGACTGCCTCATCCTATATGAGACTACTCAAAATTTGAGATCCTCAGAAGATGCCCTGTTGCACATCCCAACACTTTGCCCTCTGTAGCAGCACCCCAATTACAAAACTCTCTGCCAAAGTAAGTTACGCTGTCTGTATCTGTTTTGAGCTTCAGGCAGGCAGCTAAAATAGTGCTGTTCCACATGACCTTTAACATTTGACTTTACTCTGGTTTAATTGTTTCAATATTGTATTTTAGAATTGGTTTTAGACTTTTAAAAGTTATTAAATAGTATTTTAATGTGTTGTTAATTTTTTTATCTCTGTGCTGTTTTAATTGCTTTTTATTGGTTCATTGCCTCAGAAACCCTTAGAAGCCCGTTAGAGGCCCATTTAATTTCTTCCCTTGCTTTTTCAGACTCCAGTGTTGTTTAATGGCTGCCGTTCAGGGGAGATTTTCAGCATTGATGTTCGTCAGCGTACCCATAAAGGGCAGAGATGGAAGGCCATCCATCTTTTCCATCACTCAGCAGTCACATCTGTTAATGTTCTGAAAAATGAGCACTACCTCATGGCTGCAGACATGGAAGGCCAGGTAGAGATGGGTTTCTTTCATAAAATGTTGCAAATGTTTTACTTACATGTCCAGTGGTTTTTCCTTTTACTTAAGAGAGAAGTATGTTCCTGTTACTCTGTCAACTTGCAGATAAAACTCTGGGATCTGAGAAAACTGAAATGTGTGAAAGAATACAGAGGCCATCACAATGAACATACCATTCTCCCTTTGCACATCAGTGAGGAAGAGGGGTTTCTTACAGCAGGTATGGCACATTATTACATTGACCTAATGATGATGTTTGCTTTGCTGGAAAAGGAAAGTAAAAAAGAAATCTCTCTGTGTTTTCTTTTAAGTTCTTAAGTGTAAATAGAAAATAATGATGTACTAGCATATCTTGTATTATGAAGAGACCTTAAGTAGATAGCAGGACTCCACTGAACATAGTTTTTTCCCCACATACTTCCATTCTGGGTTGGTGTTTCCTTTGTGCTGTTGCCCTTACAGAATCATAGAGCTGGAGGAGACCACAAGGGCCATGAAGTCAAACCCCCTCCCATGCAGGACACATCAAAGAATTCTCCAAAAATGGCCATCCAGCTTCCGTTCAAAAACCTCCGAAGACAGAGATTCCACCATGCTCCAAGGAAGTATATTGCACTGTCAAATTGCTCTTATCAGGAAGAACTTTGTGACAATATTTAGGTGGAAACGCTTTTCCTGAAGTTTGAAGCCATTTTTCTATGTCCAAGTCTCTGGAGCTTGCTCCATCCTCCATATAACATTCCATCAAATATTTAAACATAGCTGTTACGTCATCGTTTAACCTTCTCTTCTCCAAGTTAAACATATCCAGCTCCCTATACCGCTCCACATAGGGCATAGTTTCCAGCCTTTTACTAATTTGGTCATCCTCCTTTGGACACATTCTAGCTTGTCCATACCCTTTCTGAACTGTGTTGCCTAAAACTAGACACAGTATTCCAGGTGGGGTCTGACCAAAGCAGAATAGAGTGATACTGTTACGTCCCTTGACCTAGACACTATACTTCTGTTGATGCAGCCTGAAATTATTTTGGCCTTTTTAGCTACTGCATCTCACTGTTGACTCGTATTCAGCTTGTGGTCTACTAAGACTCCTAGATCGCTCTCACATGTACTGTGGTCGAGCTATCTTATACTGCGCTCATCTTACATCTGTGCATTTCATTTTTTTTCCTGCCCAAGTATAGTATCCTACACTTCTCCCTGTTGAAATTCAATTTGTTAGTTTTGGCCCATCTCTCTAATCTGTTAAGATCATTTTGAATTCTGATCCTGTCCTTTGGAGTGTTTGCTACCCCTCCTTATCTGGTGTCATCTGCAAATTTGATAAGATGCCTTCTATTCCCTCAACCAAATCATTGATTAAGATGATGAATAGCATTGGGCCCAAGGTAGCCCCCTGTGGCACCCCACTAATTACTTCTTACCAGGATGAAGAGGAGCCATTGGTGAGCACTTCTTGAGGTCTGGTTGGTCAACTAGTTGCTAATTCACCTAACAGGAGCATTGTCTAGCTCAGATTTTACTAGCTTGTTCGTGAAAATATTATGGACCTTGTCAAAGACCTTATTAAAGTCAAGATATGCTGTATCCACAGCATTCCGTTCAAAACATGAGGTAAGATTAGTCTGGCATGACTTGTTTTTGAGAAATCCATATTGACTTTTAGTGGTCACAGCATTCCTTTGTAAATACTTACAGATTGTCTCTTTAATGAACTGCTGTAGATCTTTCAAGGTATTGAAAGTCTGACTGTCAGTCTGACTGGGTGGTGATAGTTTGAGTCCTTTTTTTCCCCTTTATGGAGATGGGGATAATATTTGCCCTCCCCAGTCTTGTTATTAGTTCCATATATCTGCAACTGCTCTGGTGCTTTTGGCTCAAAAAGCTGATCCCAAACCATTTTGTTTCCAGAAGTGAAAGGCGAAATTCACTCCCTCACCACCGTATACAGCATGTTTAAAAAAGACAATCAAATTGGAATATGAATTTTATTTTAGTATGTGTAATGAACTAGTGCCCTACACCAGGCTGGTTTAGAGGACACGTGCAGATCATGTGGCACACAGCAATCTTCCTACCACTTCCTAAGCCACTGCATCTGTTGTCTGAGGCAGACTCCTCCATCTGCCCAATAGTAAGGGTAACTGTTGCTGAAATCTGCAGAGGGCAGCCTAGTATGAGAAAGCAAATGGAAAGGAGCTATGACAAATATCAGGATGGGTAGAAGTATATAGGTGCTGGAATCTTTGTTACACTTTTTGTTACTTTTTCCTCCCAGTGGGTCAGGACTGTTACACACGAATTTGGAGTCTCCAAGATGCCCGCTTGCTACGGACTATCCCTTCTCCATATCCGTCTTCCACGGACTCCATCCCAAGTGTTGTGTTCTCATCTCGGCTTGGAGGCACCCGAGGGGTTCCTGGCCTGCTTATGGCAGTCAGACAGGATCTCTACTATTTCTCGTATAAGTCAGATGACCCATATTGCTTGTGCACTAAAGACATGGACCATTCCACCTGCCTTAATGACTGAGAATAAAACACTAAGACAGGCATCTAAATTGTCACTTCATTGACATGTTTTGCTGTTCTTCTCATCAGTTACCATTTTGGAGCTTCATAATCATCTCAAGAATATTTCCTTCTCAGTATTTTTTATGGAGCATCAAAAATAAATTCAAAACTGATTAAGTTTTGCTCTTTCCAAACATGGCTGATTCATTCTTTATGTGTGTATGTCAGGAATGAACAATTGTGGAAGGATAAGGGGCTGTGTTAGCCCCACCAGGGGACCATGGAGGGTTGCACCATGTCCAGCAAAACAAAAATATTTTGCCCCCAATGCTTTCTAGGGGCTGTAGAGGGCATCTTCTAAGGCCCAGGAGAGGCCTTTTTACCATAGGAAATGATAAGAAAGTGACTTCTTCTTTCTTTAAAAAAAAAAAACTCTTTTGGGCCTAGAATGATCCAGGGCCCCCAAAACATGGTGAATATGTTGTTGACACCTCTTAGGGAGCATTTGAGAGCAAAAAGTATTTGTGGCCCTGTGGACTGTACTTTCTCCACCTCTGGTGTATATAGTCAGAATTGTTGCTAATTTCTAAATGAGCAGCACTTGGCCTGCTTACAGGATTTGTTAGGAATGCTTACCTGTACTGACAGCCCTAGTGTTAGAGACATCAGGATAGTTTGCTGATGTTTCCTGTGCCCATAGGAAGCCAGTTAGACTAGCAGTCGTGTTTACACTTCGTTGGGTTTGTGATGGTGCTGACAAACATAAAGCAGCAAGCTAGTTTAGGGCTATATAGCTCTTCCCTTTGCTACCAACTTATTTATACTTTGGATCAGTTGGTAGGTCCAGCCCAAGATTTCTTTTTTCCTATTCTCAGTATTGCAGTTGACTATTTAGTTATGCACAGCTACACTGTGACAATATGTAGAATTGCAACTCTTTTTGGTGCCTATAAATGGACCATCAGCTGTGAGTGCCTCAGCCACACCTGGTGTTTTGGAAGCATTGAGAAACAAATTGTAAATGGTTGTTGGAAAGCGCTAATTTTGATGTTAATGAAGTTAGAATTGGGGAGGAATAAAAAGTTGGATTCACCTGTACAAATTAACCAATGGAAAATTCCCCTAACTTTAACATCCAAAATCTCTTTAAACTATTTGAGAGATCCATTGGATACCATTAAGCTTTTTTTTAGAAAGTAATTGATTGTTTCAAGTTGTTGGCAGTATAGTACAGATAATGTTTCCTTGTGGCATATGATGTGGGTTTGGTCAGTAACTATACTTTTCTTGTTTGATTTTTATTAGAAAAATCTGTGGTATTTGCAGATACATGTGTTCTTTTACATTATATATTCCTGCAGTATGGAATCTAAGTGAGGTGAATTGTGTGTGCTTTTGCTGTTGCAAAAGTACTTATCCAGGCATATCTCAATTGACAAAACCTTGGACAAAGAAGCTTCTTTTTACAAAGTCTTTTCTGCCCACCTAGCCCCTCCTCTTTTCCTCTTTGTTCTCTGTCTAGCTGGAAGCTTCTTTTTTTGACAGCATTGGAATTGGGAAGGTGGTTAAAAAAAAGTGGAGAAGCAGTTGTTGGGTTGCAGTAGCATGTCACAGTAAACAGTACAATAGAGGTTGAACTGGAAAAGAATGGGACACTCTCCAGCCCATCCTTCTCGGGCGGGGGAGTGCGCATGCGCCTACAACAGGCAAAGTAACAACAGCTGCCTCTGGAATCCCTTACTGAGCATGTGTGAAGAGCAAAATGGGGAAAACAAATTAGACTGCCTCACCAGCTACCCCAGCATGTTTAAAAAACAACAACATAAGAGCTATGAGTTTGGGCACCAAAATGGAAACAAGAAAAGTAGAGGCTGGTGAAAGAAAGAAAAAATCTCTGGGTGCATTTTGGAAAAAGTTTTCAAGTCGTTTGTAGAAGATTCAAAATGTTTTTGTTTGCTTATGCAAGGCTAATCTGATTGTTTCATTTCACATGTATATAATGTTACTTTTGAATAAAAAAAAACTAATGAAACTTGTTGAAGTGGTCTTTTTTTATGGTATAGGAATCTATCCCTTTTCTTCCCATGTCTTCAGTGTCTGGTACCAAGTTTCCTTCTGTTAAAAGAAGTAATGTCCAGGAACACATCTACTTCATTAACTGAGGTACTTGAAGGTTGGAAAGATAAACATTTGCCATCTTTTGTTCAAAGGTCCGAAGATTTTATTGCTTTAGCTATTTAGGAACACATATGTATATATGACCATGAAATGCCAACTCCAAGAAAGTCAATGTATGTTAATATAGATGTCTAGCCCATGTTCATATGCCTTCCCCTTTTCTTTTTTTCCTCTGGCAATCATGTCTTAAAAATCCACAAAATAACAAAATAGAACCTTCATTCCATTTCCAAGCATTTGCCGCCTGAAGTAACTGCTCACTGTTCCTAACAGTAAAGTCACCCTTGTATATGCCACTCTTTCCTAGTATGTCGTCATTACTTTTTGTTCCTTGGATCTCATATTTTAAGGTTTACTTATTTGGTTACCTTCAATCATCTTACGGTTTAAATCTAATGTGACTGTTAAATAGTTGCATTAGTTTATATCCTGTTTGCTTGCAACTTCTGTCTCTCAAGGTTCTTGTCAAAACTGGAATATTTACAAATATAACTTCTTCAAAAAAAGTAGTATTTGCTTTGTATTTAGTGAGTCTTTTAATATGTTTTGAGATTTAACATACTTCACAGTTTTCCCAAGTCAAAAGAAGTGTCACAGTTATATCAATATTTATACTAAAATTCATCCACCAGATGAGATGAAGAATGTGTTAACATGGGGACTGTGAGAAGATGGGAGATTCTGTTGAATTTGGAGTAATAAATGAAGACTGGAAGATAATCTGGTCTGGCATTGCAAACAGAAAAGTTACATTTCTGAACTCCTAGTCAAGATAGCCACTAAAGTTTTAAGCCTTAAAAACTTAGATGCTAACATTTAAGTTCTAAAATTTTGGTATTTGCCACTAGTTAATAGTTAGAATATGTATGAGGTAGAAAATTGGATCTGTTGAAAACAGGTGTGTCTGACGTAGAACATCTTAACATTTGTGGACATTTACAAACTGCAACAGTTTTGAAAAATTCTGTTGAAAATAAATGAATGACTGGGTGATTGGATGCCTGTATATGTTATTATCTGGGAAGAAGTCCCATTGAATTCACCGGATTATATTTCTGTGTAGAACAGCAGTGTTAATTCATTGAAAACATTTAATAGGCTGAAAAAATGTCTTCAATTATTTGGGGTGCAGCACTTCATACTAAAAAATATAGTACACAAATACTAAAACTGAAGATTGGTTAGCACCATCTTAAAAGGCATTCCCCCTTCATGCACATGGGCAAGATACCTCTTAAGACAATGCCTGCTACAACACACAAGCACCATTTCATATGCAGTTCCTTTAGATTTATACTGATACACAAATTTAATTGAATCACCTCAATATTGTATAGTGAACGCATCAAAATTTCATTAATCCTTTTATAGTCCTGTTTTTTCATATGAACCAGAACAGTGCTTTCAAGATATGTAAATAATAAAGAGGCTTTCAATTATTATACAAAGTATGCCAAACTTTTGAGTAGCTGCTTGGCTGACGATAGCACACAAATGGAAAAATGTGTCTTTTCTGTCTGAGTCAGGATCCTCAATGAGTGGAAACCATAGGTATACTCTCACAGTATGAACTCAGCATAGTTGAGGAAAAAATCATCGTAACATCAAAGACTAGTTTATGGGCAAGTGATAGCTCGTAGTTAGGGCTTAAAAGGAGAAACTTGGATTTGGAGAACTATAAAACAAGTATGTAATATACAACAAAATGCTTGTACTGAGCCTGTAAAAGCTGTCTGTTGGGTATTTTTTAGGAATGAGCAACTAAGGAGGAAGGGTTAATAATCTAGAAGGACTAAGGCAGTGAATTTGGACTTCAAATATTTTATTGTGTATTTTTCTTCTTCTGCATATTCCAGCTTTTTGGAAGCAGCATTTAAGGCTGTTCTTCAACTTGCCAGCTGCAACATTGGAAACAAGGGATAAGTGTGTTGCTGAATAGTTGACTTTGCAAGGTTTACTCATCTACTTTTCTTATATTCTGGTGTTACTTCATCCAAAGCACTAACTCAAAAATATTTCAGTGTGTTATATGAACCATGTGTCTTGAATTGTATAATAGGTGCAGCAGGGGATTCTAGAGCAGGGGGGACTAGTTTTTTTTTTTTGAGACTGTTAGTGATTTGGTGTTAAGCGTATTTATGTAATTTCCTGTGAAATGAACATTTTGGAATCAAGCCTTACTCTCCATTTTTGGAAGAACATAGCACTTTTTCTAAATCTCTTTTATTATGACAAGTCACAGCTGTATCTGCAACTCAGTGGTATCTAGTCTGTGAGCAGGTGACTGATGTTCCTTTTAATCTGTTCTTTGGGTGTGTGTTTTTTTAAAAAAACAAGGTTTTGTTCTTTTGGTAGTTAGTTCTAACTCCACTGGCAGCAATTCTCTGGCATCAAAAACAGTTGTCCCATTTTTTGGAAAACAGCTGATGAAAGGGTGCAACTAAGGCCATGGTAGATTGTCCTGGATTGACCTTTCCATACAAAGATAGCTTTTTATGTGGCTGAAATGGCAAAGCTGACATGGTGTTTTGTTGGGAAATGGATGGGGAGGAAGATGTGGCCCTTCTTGTTTGTATCTGAGGCACTGAGACAAGAAAAATGTGCTTCCTCCTTGCCCTGGAAAATGGAAAAGTCCTGGCACCTAAAAATACAGCTAATAGGCTCAGAATATCAGACTTTGGTCTTCCAGGTATCTCAAGCATCAGCTTCCAGAATCCTTGACCATTAGCCAAACTAGCTGAGCTTCCTGGGGCTGATGTCCCAATACCTGGAATACTAAAGTTGGAGAATCATGGGTGTAAAGAATCACATGATACCTTGTTTCATAAACAATGAAAGTATAATGTAAGAGTCCTTTTCCAGCTAACATACAAGCTGAGACATTTTTTGTTGTTGTTGGGTTTGATCTAGCTTTTCCTCTTCTATCAGCAGAATCATTCTGCTCATACTGCCCTTGTTAGTGGAAAAAGGGGCGGCAATTTTAATTGATTCTCCCTCCTCTTGCAACATCCAGCATTGCCTCCCTGTTTCAGATGCTCCTGAATTCCTCAGAGTATATCTAGGGTATAGCATTGTGTAGTGGTTAAAACTATTGGACAAGGATTGAGGTTCAAATCCCCACTCAGCTATGAAACTTATTAGGTAAGTTGGGGCTGGTTAGCATCTCTCTGAATGACCTGCCTCACAAAGACTGCTGTGAAGATCAAAATGGGGACAATAATTGTCTAGTCCACATTAAGTTACTTCAAAAAAAAAAGATATAAATGTAACAAAAATTGGAGACTTAAGGAGAAGGGGGCTTGACACAGATCATCTCTTCCATTTTCCCCAGTGAGATTCCTTTGCTAGTTCAGAAATCTCGTGTAGATGGAAGGAGCCCTTCGGTCAGTGGGAGGCTTAGGCGGAGCAAACCCATTTTGTTTAACAGCTGAGGTATGCCTCATGGCATGACTACTTAATCCTTTTTTTCTCCACACCTTAATGGATGGCAGCTTCTTGAGATGCCACAGAATGACGTCATGTTTCTATAAACAGAGCAAGACTAACTAGCTCCTCCCAAGAAATTAGAACGACCTTTCTGTTTGCTCCCTTTTGCCTGCTGTGCAGAAAGGTAATCTTCTTCCCCAGACAACTGGCTGCATCCCTGGAAAACAAAAATCTGTACTGCTGCCCACATCTCAAGGCTCAAATGTTAAATTATTGAAAGTGTGCTAGACAAAATTATAATTTAAAGCACTCACAAGCAAAAACTTTCTGCTCTTGAATGCAGATGGCAAAAACAGTGGGAACTTCAGAATTTAACTGTAACCAAGAATATCAAAAGGTCCTGTAAGCTCTAAGCCAGTAGGACTAACAAGCCTGTCAGAGACGTGTCAGAATTAAAATTTCCTTCCACATGTCATTGTTGCTAGGCTTCTGTGGGTAAAACATATCACACAAATTGCTTTGTGCACTAGACAAATCTCTCCTCTAGCAGCAAGGCTCAGAACTCTGGAGTCAAAGCAGTTGTGAAGCAGCAGCAATAAGAAAATGCCAGACAACACCCAAACTCAATCCATCCATAAGCAGATTAAGACTCCAACAAACTAAAATATTACAAACTCAGGGGAAAAAAGCAAAGATCTATACCCTCTAACGTATTAAGCTATTAAAATGCTAAACAAACATGAAGATCAAAGCAAGAAAATGCACAGGAGGGTGCACAGTCCTCTATTTTAGTGGTCCTGACCTAAATGGACACTTAGGATATTTGCATGCTTTGATATTGCTGACTTCAAGTTTAAAAAATGCCCATTTATTTTGGAAAACAAGGAAAAATCAATACTGTTATACCCAAGAAAGCCAAGGGGCTGAGATTCTGTATGATTACTGGCACAGCATAAACCTATGTCAGTGTCCCTCCTCTGGACTTCCCCTTCTGCCACTGTATACAACTCCACCTGATAGTAGGGCAGGGGGAGATCCAGAACACATTTTCCCCCTTGGCTTCAAAACTGCAGCCAGATTGTACATGGGATTTCCTCTACTGACTGATCACCCAAGACATATTGAGCCACTGAACGCTGCTCACCTCTAAAACTGGCCCTGAGCATTATGGCCTCTTCAGGTATTTCCATGCTGACATTGTTTTATAGGATCACAGGAACTACAGGTTTAACTCCTCCCTGTTCAAAAAAGCAGTGTCATTTTTGCTTAGTCAAAATTTAGTCAATTCCAGAATTACTATAAATGCATTTTCTTCCTTTCTTCCTTGTTGAAACTAACCCAGTACAATTAATAGGTGATTTTTAGATGAGAAAGCAGCTGGCTGTCCAGCACTAATGCTTTTCCAGTTAGCAGGCTTTATGTCACATTTAGCCTATGATGACTTAGTATTGTAAAAAAAATGTATATCTGACATCGGGAACATGTAGAAAATGTGTATCTGATGTTCAGAGAATGAGTTACATTTTTCGTTTAAAAAAAGTACACAGAGGCAAGTCAGTGAAACAAAGCTTACACATGAAGATTTTATGCAAGGAATGTCAGGGAAGGTTTCTGTATGTGCAGTAACATGGCAAGAGTAGCTACATGCATGGGGGAACACACAGGGCATGGACTACAAACATTTCCATTTGTATTTTCCACCACAGAGTTAGAAATAAAAACACTTCAAAAGTGCAGTACCTAGGCTGAAAAATCTCTACAAGAGGAATTTTACCACCTCTCTATCCCATGAAAAAATTGTCAGCTTCTAATTACAAAATACATCTTCATCCACATGGAATTCAAATAACAAGAATTTAGTACTACATAATCCAGTTCATCTTTTGGCATGCAAGCCAGAAACTGTCTCTTCCTTCCGGTGAGAGGGCATAATCAGGAAGGTACACAGAAGAAGTCAGCTCTTGCTCAGGAATAATAATCCTTTATAGCACAATCCAAATAATAACAACAGTCCAAAAAAAGGGGGGCCAGTCATCAAGGTATACAAGGATATAGTTGGAAGAAACAACAGTGCCCAGATAACATGCCAAATTCCAGCTGTTTTGAGTGAAGACAAATCTTTGCCACAGGAATATGCCATACGCATAGGAGCTGAGAGGAGGGAGGGCTTCATTCTTCAATTCAGCTTGTGACAGCCTCTTGTTTGTTATCATGGAAGCGAAGAACTACAGGAAAGCCTAATGCTACAGTCTCTTTTAGTAGTTTGATCTACACACTTCAAAGTGGTTCAGTGCAGGGCTTTTTGAAAAGAATAATGCCTCAGTGTCATATGCTCTTACTTCCAGAGAACACTAGTGTTTTCCAGTTTGGTTTATTTGAGTGCTTGAAGGGTGGTTCACACAGACACCTCTAAGAATTAAACTAAGTCAATTTACAATGACTGAGATGCTAAGCAAAGCTGACACTACATGGTCTGGAAGCTTGTCTGATCCCTTGTGCTGCTTTTAGACTGAAGGTTTCTGGTGGAGAAATAAGAGTCTACCATGGGCATGGGGGGGGACCAAGCACGGGAATATGGACCAGTAGAATAAGGCCTCATCAGACCAAAGCAAAGCTACAATAGTTGTTAGCAGACCAGCTCTGGGCATTGTTCTTTGATTTTCACTAAACTTCCTGGGCATTTAGCCCAAGGCCATTCTAAGATCTCAAAACTAACATCTTTTCCCACAATGGCACTAGTTTTATCAGAACTTATACAGAGCAACTCTGAGCAAAAACAAGACATTCTTACTAACTTCTCTGGCTGTTTCAGTCCTGGGAAAACTTGTTTGCTCTGGATTAGTCCTACAAATGGAACAAAAAACATTGGGGAAAAAATAAATATTGTTAATGGTGTCACAAAGCGCTAGACTAAGAGGCCTGGGATTCCCCATCCAAACTACAAACCATAAACTGGTTATTTCAAACTGCAGGCTCTAGGATCGAAGCCTTTCCAAACCTATGATGCTATAAGCAGTTAAATGCATCACACAAAGGAATTCCAAGGCACTCAAAAGGCGGTGTGGTTGACCCATTTCACTTCAAAAAACAGTTCCACGCACCTTTGCTTTGCTTTAACATTAAACTGTAAATCAATGCTTCATCAGCAAGATGCATTCTTAGCATACTAACTTATATAGATATAGAGATAACATACTTTTAACTGGTATATAATACACTGGTTTTTGGATTCCTCCTCTTTCTCAAGCTTCTCTACACATCCCAACTGTTAGGATCTGTTTGAAATCAGGCCTTTGCCTGATGGCTCTTCGCCATTTGGCAATCTTGCTGAAATCCACGCTTGAAAAAGAGGCCAGAGATCAAGAGCATGCACTCTGACTAAGAAAGGTTAAAAGTAGTGACTTTTTGTTTTGCTTTTTTGTCTAACCCTGAGAAGCTAAACTGTTATGGAGGATCCAGAAAAAGTCCAGGGGTTAAAGATCACCAGGCTTTTTATTGCAATTAAAGCAGACTCTGACAGGATGATCCCAGCCACGAGATGGGACAGCTCTGCGCTCATGGGAACATTCATCACAGAAACCCTGACCACAGGCACGACAGTGGTGCTTTGACAGCTTGATGTTGAATTCCTTCCGGCAGTTGTGGCAGTGTAAGATTTCATGGTCGGGAACCCAGTAGGCTGGTCTGGCAGCATCCTTCACAAGACCTGCAAAGAGTCAGGAAAAAACCTGCAATGCTCTTTCTGTGTGATAGCAACAAAGTGAAGTCAGGGATTACAACCAATCTACAGAACAGTGCTAGGTAATGTGTAGCCTGTGGGCCAAAATAATCTCCCCACGTTCATATTCACAACCCCCTCAAGGCTTATCACTGCTGTATGGTGGCAGCAACAAAATACACACCCATTTTCCTTTAAAACAGTGGTTCTCAACCTGTGGGTCCCCAGATGTTCATGGACTTCAGCTCCCAGAAGCCCTGAGCATTGATCATAGTGGCTGGGGCTTCTGGGAGCTGAAGTCCACGAACATCTGGGGACCCACAGGTTGAGAACCACTGCTTTAAAACAAGGTGTGCTCTTCTTGTGCACCTTGTCTGCAAGTGGAATTGCACTCCCCAAAGCCTTTTACAAATATGATTCTACTTGTAAAGAAGGCACCTCGGGATCATATACCTTGTTTTTACACTTTTTTCACTACTTTGGCTAATTTGATAGCAGTGAGGGTGTCACCTTTCAGACCAGTGCGGCCTCCTGATTCCTGGTAGTTGCCCACTCTTGTAGAAGTTAATAAAAGATGCCTTATTAAGGATCAATCAAAAAGTTATTCTTAGGTCCAAGCTTTCTCCTTTCCCTGCTTGTAGATTAGCATATATCCTATAGAAGTGAAACCAGTCCCAGGAATAAGACGATACAAGATATTGCAAATTGTTTCATGCTATCACTGTACCTGTGGGGATCTTTCACACATGCCACCTGAACAGCCTGGGTCTTCAGCTATTCCATACCACCAGTGACCCCATAAAACCACCACACAAAAGCAAAGACCTATATATTCTGTCTCTTCCCCCCGCACCACCACCAAAATCAGTGTAATACAGGAGTTGTAGATCCAAGCGTTTGTGCTGGAGGTCAACTAGGAAACCTTCAGGTCTTATACAGGTTTTCTCTCTTTCCCTGTTTCTCAGATCTGCTTCATGATGGATGAAGAACTAGAGTAAATACTCTCAGGAAAACTGTAAAATTCCTTTAGGGCGGACCCACACATTTGGGAAGCTGTTGTCTTATCCTGAGCAAAGGCCACATGAGCAAATTTCTCCACACAGCTGCAGCTGCATGTAGGGAGCTGCTTGCTCATGATGCTTATAGAGTTTGGGAAAGTGACTTTTTGGAATACAGTTTCCAGGATCCTAAGTCTTTCTGTTGTCTGAAAAAAATAATATTTTCAAGTTCTGATGTTGTACAACCCCACAGGACTGCAATAGTTGTGTGGATCACAAGCCTAATCACAAACAGGTTTGACAATATGGGATTGTCTTCCTCATCCAGCTGGCACTCTCTCAGACTTAATGATTTGGTGGAAAAGATCCCTACAATCATTCTTCCCATGTGGTTGCTGTATCCACACACACACACACACACACACACACACACACACACACACTACCATCACACAGAACAAAAAACAGGAGGAAGTGATTCCCACACAGCCACACCTGTGTGCAAAGCAGAACCTAGACCTGACAGTATCTCTTATCTGATTCACCAGCTGCAACTATTAAGAAACATCAAATGTCTCCCAAAACACTACCTTTCTTTTACTTCCCCAAGTGCTACTTCCTAAACACCCACTATCTCAATAGTTTTGGAACTGAAAGCTAAACCTTTTGTAAATCAAACCAACAGGACTTACCTAGTGGGATGTCAATGGCAGTTACAACAGCCCCCAGAGTATTCTGTACTGCTTCACCAACCTTTCTGGCTATCACTGTTCCCCCTTCTTCATCTGTTGGAGCCTCAGGCACATCTGCAAGACATACAAGAGGGCTCCAGATCAAAGACAAATCTTCATCCTAATTCAGTTATCTGATTCACTAAAGGCTGTGAAACTTCTTCACCTGTCCAGGACAACTGACTTACTGGCTGCCTTTGTGGACAGAATTCTTTAAAGGTAATCAAATAATTGACTGTTCATTTTTCTTGATTGCCCTTAGGAAATTTCAATGACTTTCAAGTGATACCAAGTGGACATATGAGGGGTGATACGTATAACGGGCACATCACCCTATGAGTGACATCTGCAACGCAAATATTCAAGTTTTTCAAGTCAGGAATAGACAAAGCTGAAAAGGAAAGATTAACTGGGATGCAAGAAATTGCTAAAATCTTCACCTTTGGGCAATTCATTATGAAAACAGGTTGTTCTCATGCACAGCAGACTGTTCAGTCAGCAGCTTGCTTATGTGATCCATATCCTAAGGTTAACAGCCCTAGTGATTTCTTTAACTATATGGTCCAGAAGCAGCTCAAATGAGCTGAAAGAGACCCTGCAAAGTTAGGGGCTTATTCATTCATTCCAGCCTAAAAAACTATGAGTTGAATTCAGATTTATTTCTTCATTAATTGAAGTATTTATCAATCATTTTTCTGTCCACATGAGCTCCCAAAGAATGCACAAAGAAATAAAAATATTCTTTTTGAAAATTTGTTCCACTTGGAGAAGACTAGTTAAAGATCAATGTTATTTGATAATGACTGAATTAAATAAATCTGGATTCAAACTCGTGTATAATAGTAGGCTCATACTAAGAAGAAAAGTATGACTGGATTTCTAGGAACACTGTAAGGTCACAGTGCCTTTGCAACTTTTAAACAGGGATGGGAATGTTTGGTCCATATGTTTGGAATATGTAGGAATCTTGGCTGTTCAAACACTTTTACCCTGTGTGATTATTTTGTAAAACTCTTTTTTAAAGCTTTAAAAACAATTCTGAGATGGCATGTTTTTCTGTTTGAGACAAAGCCTACACTGAGCAAAGGTGGGGGGATGTGGAGTGACACAGTAGTCAGACAGTCATCTCTGTGCAAATGCACCACCAGCTGGAAACCAGAAAAACACATATTTCCTAAATGAAACCTGGAGAAGAAAAGGGCACATGCTGTCGTAACACAGTAAGTGCAGTTTCACAATTTTACTGCTAAAAACACAGTCATGTGCATCCCGAGATTTGCTGCAGACTATAGCAGTTGATTCAATACTCAGTTACCCCCAGTTGAATAAACAAGTTCTATTATCCCTTCTGTCATCTTGAATTATGCACAAGGTTAACTACAATACCAGCTTTCAAAGTGCCAAGTTATTGGGCCTGACATTAGATACTGGGGGGACACAGAAACTTCTCATTAGCCTTTCCCACCTCCCACCACATTCATATAGCAGCAGCAGCTGAAGGAAGTTTTCTCCACACTTCCCTTGGGAGTGTCAAGCTGAGTCCCACCTGCTATTCTCCCCATGCCCCCAATCCCACAGCAGGATGGGAAGCAACACTCAGCCTGACACCTAGGACAGAAGCACCATGTGGACATAGGGTCAGAGACATTGTGATCAGTAAGGACAGAGGCTGCAGCTATTTCACTCAGCACCTAACAAAAAAGCCTCACATCTTTCAAAGAATTTGAAAGTGAAGTGGAGGGAGTTAGCAAATTGACTCAGTTCCTGATGGGCCCTGGTAGTTGTTCCAATACTCTGGATCCCTGCATGGTTATGTATCTATAACGGCCAAGGCAAAGGTATCTGCTATCAACTGGGATAAAATAGCCTTCCCCTTCTATGGCTGGCATTCTGTTAGTACAGTGGTTCTCAACCTGTGGGTCCCCAGATGTTTGTGGACTTCAGCTCCCAGAAGCCCCAGCCACTATGGTCAATGCTCAGGGCTTCTGGGAGCTGAAATCCAAAAACATCTGGGGACCCACAGGTTGAGAACCACTGTGTTAGTAAGATATGCAGATGTTATCCTTCAAAACTTCAAGAGGACCCAGTGAAGTCCCAGAAGATACTTTTGTTCTCTGGGAATTCACTACCTTCCTCCATGCAATGACCAAAAATTTGCTCAGGACCCTCTATCACCTTACAGTGCCCCTTCATGACTATTTAGTGGCCCATGGAGAGTTGTGGAGAAACTTGAGAAGCATCTGGCTATATCTCTATAATCAGATACAGAACAACAAAGGCATCCTCCCAGATCCTCACCATCCTTGAAGGATGACATCATTGCTGTGTATCTGGTTGTAAGCACACAGACAGATGCTTCTCTGATGATGCTGTCTGCGCTCCACCAACAGCTGCCAATGATTGTGGAATGGGGGGGCATAGAAGCAAGTTGAGCCCTACAGGAGGGGAGACATAGTGCAGTTCCACCTGGATGGAACTATATGACACATCTCCTCTGCATATGTGTCCTCCAAATGCTGCAACTGACCAAGCTTGCTGTGAAATTATGGGAGCTGTAGTCCTACACACCTGGAAGGCATCACAATAGAGAAGGCTGAACTAAAGTAGGGACAAGGAATATGCAGAGTTCCAGATGTGTTGGCCTATAACTCCCATCAGTTCTGCCTATCATGACCAATGTTAAAGGCCTGTGGAAATAATAGTCTAAAACATCTGGAAGGTTAAAAGTTCCCAATCCTGAGTTAAAAGATCAGAATAACCCAAGACATATGCGTAAATGTTCCTCCTCAGTATATACATTATGCTGCTCTTATTACCATTACACGTGATCAGAACATTTTCTTGCAGTTTTGAATACATTCTTCTATTCTAGACTAAAATGGAGGAGACAGAATTCAATCTTGATTACTTAATTTATACGCCCAAATGTATTTTTCTTCCTGGAAGAGGATATGTATTCCAACTGTGTGAACAAGTCTGGAAACTCACTTATTTATAAATCTTTCTTGTACTCCATGGTGTTGCTATCTTATTATTCTGCTGCATGGTAGTTCCTCTACCTGTGGTTGTAGCTTGAGAACTACACTGAGGAGCAGAAATGACCGTCTAGGCCAAATAAGATTAGATGTTGGAAAACCATGGTCAGATTTCCTTATCTTTTTGAGAGCTTTTAAAAGTAGACATGGAACCCCAAATGGATCTTTCACTCCTGGAATAAACAGTGTGAGTCCACTGAGATGAGGAAAATAGCATGACTGGAGAAAGGGTTAACTTTCATTCAGCTCTGATCTCACTGAGGGACTCACATGGGCACTTTACAAAGAAAAAAAGTGTGAGATCTAATCCAGAGTTTACTGTATGCTAGCTAGGAGATTTGGGGAGTTGTATTTTAATATATTTTTTTAACTCTGCTGATCACAGGATTTAAACATTTAAACATTTAACCTTATACCCTTCTCAAACAACAGTGACCCAGATTTAAAACCACAACATCTCTCTTTAAAAAGAATGATTAAGTTTCCGGTCCTTGAATCACACACCTAATACAGTCAGGTCAGGATTACCTAACTGAATGCCCCTGCTGTCATAGCAGCTGTCGCACACTCGCACAGGTGTGGGCCCCCAGCCGCGTTCTGGGACAGGGCGGGTCTTGGATGAACAACCATCACAGAAACCTTCTCCACATGCCCGGCAATGGTGTTTGGTATCGTTATCCTTAAAAGATATGCCACACTTCTTGCAATTCTGCACAAGAGAAGAAAAAAACCAAAATACTAAATTTTCTATTTAGCTTAGAGGAAAGAATAAATGAGAATGAAGAGGCATTTGAAGGCAACTGCAACATTCAGTTTTTTGTGGTCTCAATGTGGACAAACATCCTTCCCTAGGCAGAAATCATTCACTTCTCAAAATCCCAATAACCTGTGGCTCTTGAACAGTACAGAATCATAGCATTATATTCCACTTTAACTGCTGTGACAACTTCCTATGGAACCTTGAGACCTGCAGTTTAGAAATGAGTGCTCAGAAATCTCAGCCAGCGAGTTCAAGGGCCTCACTAAACTACAAACCCCATGATTCCATGGGATGCAGCCATGGCAGTTAAAGTGGAATCATCATGCTATAATTGTGTAGTGTGAAAGGGACCATGGATTCCTGGAAAAGACCAGACCTAGATACTTTTCAACCAAAGGCAGAGAAGAAAATCCTGTCTGTCACCATTAAAGATCAGCCAGGTTCTTTTGACATCTGAGGCAGGCAAGCAGGCAATATATATCTATACAGATAGCTATCACATATACCATTACTCCTCTCTAACATTAAAAATACACTGACAAGAAACTAACGATCTGCTGCCCTTTCATGACACCCCAAATCATCTGCCTGAGGCAAGTGCCTCACTCTCTCCCTAACAGTAAGATTGGCCTTGCTACTGGGAGGATCGGGCATCTGTGAAGAGGTCGTTAGCATCTGCAGCCGCTCCAGAGCTGAACACTGGATGCTTACTTGGGTTGCCCATGCTGCAGCTGGTCACATCAGCAGCTGTATCTGAGGCTCTGCAGTCCATCTGTTAGCTCTGAGGGGAGAAAGGCAGCAAACACAGGCAACCATCAGTGCCTGCTAGTGAAAAACAACAGCTGCCAGGAATTCTGCTTTTTCTCCTTCCTTGTCTCTCTGGGTAGTGGGGAGGAAGAGTAAGGACCCAAACCTGGCCAGCTTTCGGAATGGAAGCCAGTGGAAACTGGAGCTCTGTTGTTGTTATATGCCTGCAAGTCAACTCCAGCTTTGGAGACCTTATGATAAAGTTTCCTTGGCAAGATTTATTCAGAGGAGGTTTGCCACAGCTTTCCTCTGTGGCTGAGGGAGTGTGACCTATCAAAAGTCACCAAGTTGGCTTCCATGGCTGAGCAGCGGTTTGAAGCCTGGTTTCTCAGAGCCCTAGTCAAACACTCAAACCACCACACCAAGCTGGCTTCCCACAGCTCTATCTTGGAGACTATTTTTTCCCAGCCCTTTCCAGAAAGGAAGCAAGAAACTCTCCAGCATGCAGCCAAGAAGAGGATGTGCCAAATAGTTTTGCATGTTCTGTGTGAAAAGACTGTGGAGAAACTGTCTCATCTCTAGAGCAAAGATAAATAAGGGCTGTTTTATGGAGGCTGTTCCTCCTGTCTAGTCTTTCTTTTTTTGAGTACAATTAGGGAGGCAGAGAGTGAGAGCCTCCATGTGGAAGATGATATATAGTCTCCCATACAAGGTGTCTCCTGGTTGTGCTTCCTGGAGAGTCACTCATTTGCACATGCGGTGTGTTTATTTGCACAACAGTGAGGACTTGTTTGTTTTGTTTTAAAATACTTCGTCAAACAATGAACCACTACCACATCTCTTTGGATAAGAAGAACTGGGGGGCAGGGAAGGAACAAGGGTTTTTCTCATCAGCATGCAAGCATGGTGCCTGCTAGTTACCAGAATTTGGGAGTTGGGTTTCCAGTAAGCTGGAGCAATCTGATCGGTCAGCCAAGAGGTCACAGCTTTTGTGGGTCCCAAGCTCAATTCAGACACTGACTGTGCCATGAAATTCATTCCATCTATGAGGCGTTGGGCAGCATTGTTGTTGTCCTTCAGACTGCAATCCGTCTGCAATAAAAGGAGAAACTGACACAATGGAAATCTCACCAAGCTGGCCTGGCTGCTGACATGCCTCCCTCCACTAAAAGTAACCATGGATTTAATGCTTTACTCAGAAAAGATAACCTATTAGTGCAAGCGGTTACATTCCCAGGACATATGACTACCATTATTGATCACAATTCACAGTTTTCATGCCACTTCCTCAGCAGCAGTTCTAGTGAGAGCTTGGAAAAGCTACTTTTGGATTACAGCTTCCAGAATCCCCCAGCCCTTGCTAGCTGGTGGATTCCAGGAGTTGTAGTCTAAACATGCAATTGTCTTAAGCTCTTGTGCTCTTGTGTGAACTCCTAGAAGAGAAACGGAAGGTTCCATCCTCTCAATTTTTGTCCTGGAATCAGTTATCTAAGCACATGGGATAGGCTCTTAATGGAGAGAACACTGCAATGAGTATCACAATGCAAAAATGGTCCCAAAGCAGCAGGTGGGGTAATGGCCAAGTCCCCTCCACAATTGTGCACCCCTATTTTGAAACACTTCTCAAAGACAACTGTAAAGTTAGAACCATCCCTACATAAATACCCAAACATACAAAAACATCTCTCCTGCTGTGTCCTGCTGGCAGCTTCTGGGAAAGGATTATGTTATTCCAATGGCTTGAATGAAGGAGTAGAGGGCATGCTGATCAAATTTGCAGATGACACCAAATTGGAAGGGGTTGCTAATACTCCAGAGGACAGGATCAAAATTCAAAATGACCTTCACAGATTGGAGAGCTGGGCCAAAGCTAACAAAATGAATTTCAACAGAGAGAAATGTAAAGTCCTACACTTAGGCAGAAAAAATGGAATGCACAAATATTGACCACAAGCTGAACATGAGTCAGTAGTGTGATGCAGCAGCCAAGAAAGCCAATGCGATTCTTGGTTGCATCAATAGGAGCATGGTGTCTAGACTGAGGGAGGTAATGGTACCACTCTATTCTGCTTTGGTTAGGCCTCATTTAGAATATTGTGTCCAGTTCTGGGCACCTCAATTCAAGAAGGATATCGACAAGCTGGAGCATGTTCAGAAGAGGGCGACCAAAATGGTGAAGGGTCTGGAAGCCATGCCTTATGAGGAGTGGCTTAGGGGCTGGGCATTTTTAGTCTGCAGAAGAGAAGGTTAAGAGAAGACATGATAGCCATAAATATTTGAAGGCATGTCATGCTGAGAAGGGAGTGGGCTTGTTTTCTGCTGCTCCAGAGACTAGGACAAGGAGCAATGGATTCAAGCTGCAGGAAAGAAGATTCCACCTGAACCTCAGGAAGAACTTCCTGACGGTCAGAGCTGTCTGGCAGTGGAATATGCTGCCTCAGAGTGTGGTGGAGTCTCCTTTTTTGGAGGTTTTTAAGCAGAGGCTGGATGGCCATCTGTTGAGGTGGGTTTCTGCACAGCAGAATCATAGAATCATAGAAATGTAGAGTTGGAAGAGACCACAAGGGCCATCCAGTCCAACCCCCTGCTGTGACCTATTATCTCAATATCACTTCCCTTTCTCTTTTAAGAGGTGAAGAGACCACTTCACGCAACAAACTTACTCCTGGCCAGACGTGCACTATTTCTGTCCTCACAACTGTGTCCACAGGATCTTGATTCCCAAACCAGTATTGTCGGCTACGGTACACAACTCCACAGTTGGGGCACTCAATCACGTACCTGCAATCAGGAAGGGAAAAGAAACAGTCACTCCAGCACAGGTCTAGTGTCAAGAGCAGGAGCCAGGGAAAGGGGGAAAGGTGAATGTACTTACCCTGACCAAGCATACTTGGCAAGGCCCATCCAAGGGGAATCAGTAGAAGCAGATGTTTTGGGCACCACCCTGACCTCATTCCCACGTTCATAACAGGCCTGGAAGGCAAGAGTTCAATTTAAAAGACTTTTCTTCCAAGCCTAAAGTCCAAGCCTCGCACGTAAGTGAAAAGTGATTTTTGTTCTTCCACAACTGTGACCTTCAGTGCCAAATGAGATATTGAAACTAAGGCCTAAATCCAACTGCTAGTCCCAGCTACAGTAGACCTGCCAAATCAAATGCTGAATGGTAAGGTAACACTTATGTGAAACCCACTGGGACAATCAGTTAACTCTTGCTGAGACTAGCAATTGATTTAGGTCTAAAAATTTAGGTAGGAATTCTGTTGGTACATTACTACATTAGCTTGGCAGTGCCAGTGTGTGGTGAAAGATCATGCGTGCTGCTTCTGTGAAAGAAGCAAAAAACTGCTCAGCACTGTCAGATTTCATCTGCCTTCTTTTGCTATTACTGAATAGCCCTGGAAAAGTGCAATTACTGGTTTAATGCATCAGCACAATCCCTGTCTTACTGTTCTTCAACAGGCTGGGGGAAATCACAGTGCTTTTTATTTTGAAAGCAGTAGAACCTGTGACTCCTACCAGAGTGAATAGCAAAGGCTCTACAAAGCTCCTATTGTTTCTGCCTACTCGAGCCTGCAAAAAACAAGCGGGATGTTCAACACACCAGGAGGAAAGTGGTGAGGGCACCCAGTTCTACTTTAATTCCTGCCCATCTCCCATGGCATCCCATGATCCCCAAATGGCTAACAGTTAATTTAAAAAAAAAAAAAAAACAACTTCATTACATTGCCCTCACTCTGAAGGTTCTTGGCCTCCAAAAAAGCCTTCTTAAACCTTATTTTTTTAAATTAATTTTTATAAAAACATATAAATAATACAATGTAGTCATAAATAATATAATATATGAATAGTACAGTACAAACATACAAACATAAATCTACATACATACGCTATAACTTCAATTTCCAATCTTCCAACCTTATTTTAAGAAGAACTGCAATTTCATCCAGGAAAAAAATTAGATAACATGACCCAGAAAGCATTGGGGAGAAAAGGGCAGTAGGGGATGAATAGAGGAGATGTGATGTTTCTTTTCAAATGGTAGAATATTGTGTTCATTCACATATAACTGCACAATTAGTTTCCAATGGGATCTTTAGAATTAATGAAATGGCCTGGTTCATGTAATCCAACGCAGGTTTTCAAGCATTTTACAGGTGATAATAAACAACTGGTGGGCTGCACTCAGCTTAACAGATCACAACTTGGACAGGTCTGCTAGAGCAAAGGAACTCTTCTCCTCTACCCCACTGCCTCAGATTCTGTTTCATTTGCTCCATTCACCTTGCAAGTAAATACTCGGTTGTCGTACTGATGGGTATATCTACAACGATTCTTAGCTTCGTGAGGCACCCCTTCTTTTCCATGGTTCATGCTGTTCTTACAGCCACACCTGGAGTTTCAAAATAAAGCAGAGAAGTGTTCAGAAGCAGACTGGCTGCCAGCAAGACTAATTCCATTCACTTTTGTACAAAGAGAGAGTTGGCTGTGTTTCTGCTAGGGCCGAACCAAAACGGGGAAGCATTTTTTGCATAAGGCTTTCCTCAAATGAGAAGTGACTGCAAAACTAAAACTGCAAAACTAAATTTCATCCATTCACCATGGGGACAAGGAACATTGTCCTCATTCTGAACTGGCTTTGGAGTATTGCTGCACAGGCAAATGCATTGTTTATGTGCCACTGTGATGGCAGTGCACTGACTAGCAGATTCTTCTAATCAGCTGGGGTCACTTCCTAAGAAGCAGTAGCCCTCATTTCCAAAGAAAAAATGTCCCCAAAGTAGCTGCCACAGTGCAGCAAATGCCCAGAAAAAAAGAGGACCAGAAACAAGATATTCAAAGAACATGTCATCTCTGCCCCACAGAAGAACCGTTTTCTACTATGAAAATGTTTGCAGCTTAGCGTTTATAGAGTAGCCCTGTTTTCTACTGCCTTATATTTGTACAAATCCCTTAATCTTCAAACTACAATACGTTTTACTTGATTTTTTTAGAAGTATATAGACATATGATTCAACAATGCAACAGAAAAAATGTACTGGTGAAGAATTAAAAGTTCTCATTGAATTAACCAGTTCCAGACCACAGCAAAATAAAAATAAAACTGCAATTAGCATCCTTGCTTTAGCAGGCATTCTTTCAGCATTTTTCACACGAGAATATTTCATCACTGGTTCCGTGAAGGCCTGTATACAGTTCAGATGAAATTATGCTCAACAACAATTTCACTACCACTTTCAGACAGGGCAACAAAACTTCCTACAGAGCACGCAAACTTGAGTTTTTTTAGGTATCATAATGTTATGTTATGCCCTGTTTATAAATTAAGACATTTTTCAAGTTCATTTAAAAATAACTTGATCAAACATAATAATAAAATCATAATGACATTTAACCACATTGTGCATGCAAAATCATAATACAGTTTTTTAAAAAATCAAAATATTATATGTAAAAATAGCATCAAGACAATTTCAGAACTAGTATATCACATACGCTAACAGCACAAGCTATAAAGCAAACAAAATCACAATGTGTAAAGTCATCCTCAGGATTCCTCAACTAAAGGTTTCTAAGTGGATTTAAATTCACTTTTTTTGGAACATTTGTTGTTATCTACTTTATAATTTGTTTCCAACATGAAAGATCTGCTCTGAAGTAACATGTTAGCTTTGACTATAATCTGGAAGGGACTATAATTTTAAATGCTCTCAAAAATAAATTATGCCTTTGTAACAATTCTCCCATGGCTTTAGGGGACACACTTATTTTTTTAAAGACCATTTTAGTTAAAAAAAATAAACATCAGCTACATATTTGTAAAATAAATTACAGTTTATTTGAAAATCTAAAAGTAATTATTCATTAAATGATGTTATATTTATTAAAATTCTCCCACTCATTACTGAGAAATAAAATCCCCCATTCACACTTACTCAGTTTGTATTTGTAACCTTAAGGTTGTGTTTCTGTAATCTTAAATGTACTTAAATTTTCATTAATTTATGTGATATTGACTATAATATCAAAATAAAAGGGATGAAACTGCCTCTATTGTATTCAGCGGTTTCTTCTAAAGTTTGACAGGAAACAAGAGTGACAACTTTAAAGAAATAGTAATTCTGGGATGTACTGTGGGACTACAAAGAAAGGATTGGGAGACCAGAAGTACATGGTGTTTTCCTCTACATACTTGTAATATAACAATAATATTATAATGCTTTCTTGCACCACAGCGCATATTCTAAGAGAAGCCTTCCCATCTACCTACCCGCAGCTGAGACAGACAGAAGAACAGGTGAAATACTCATCTGGAAAGAAGGAGCTATGGGCCATCTGATCATCTGGGATCTCCCCACAGAACCGATCGCTCAATGCCTGCAAAACATTGAGAGAAGAAACCACCAATGAACATAGCACAGCAAGGTCATTAAACCAACAGCAGCTTTACAGAAAGATATACATGAATTGAACTCTCCTTGGGAGTCTTATTAGTTTCATCATTAATACTCTGCTCACTGCCTTTCTTGAGCACAGCACACAGCAGAATAAGGACCTTCTCTTTTATCGCCCCCAAGTTATGGAATGGCCTGCCGGAAGAGACCCGGCATATTACCAGTCTTGACTGCTTTAAAAAAGCGGTCAAGACTGTTCTCTTCCAACAGGCCTTCCCAGACTAGTGTTCCACTGCCTCCCACCAACTGTCTTCTTGTTTTTAATAGTTAATGTGTTTTAGGGGGTTTAGATGGGTTGGTGAGTGGGGAGGATGGGTTATGTTTTAATTGCTTTTAATGTATTTATATACTGTTGTAGTACCGCCTCGATCTGTTGGGAGAGGCAGGATATAAATAAATATTATTATTATTATTATTATTATTATTATTATTCCCTATCTACCTACCTACCTACCCACCCACCTATCTATATTTATCCATGTCAGCTACCTCCAATTGCTACCTCTTAGCCCAAAGCTTTTCCTTCCAAGCAGCATTCTATAATCCATCTAGCATCTCCAGCCCAAAACTCTTTAGAAGAATGATTGGAAGTGTGGAATTTATGTAGAGTCCCTTTACAAGCATGGACAAACATCAACATTTCAATCCTACTTCTGAAATACATTTTCTAGTACTGGAGTTTAAGACATCACTATAGAATTGTGGGAGCTAGTCCTTGGCCTGGAAAGACTAATTTTAATCGACCTTACATGCCTGGCAATTTTAGCCATCTGTTGTTGCTAATTTATTAGCTACATTTCTATGCCAGTTTTCAGTGTGGTGTACATCAATGCTTCTTCAGCTATCTGATGTGGGGGTCAGACATATTTTTTTTCCAGTGTATGAGGAACCAGTACCATACTTGTGTCCATTGGCTATAATTGTTTCTTTCTTCCTGGGTACTCACCAGGGAGCTGATGGTTTGTGGACTGCTGCTGGTCGATGGCCTACCACTCTGAGTGGCACAGGCATGCATGGTTCTTCTCCTCCCCCACTCAAAACAACCCTATGAGAAAGCATGACTGACCCAAGGTAACTCAGGGGAGACTAGAACTTGGATCTGCCAACTACTAGTCCAACACTCTAACCAGAATGTGTTGCTGTTCCATAATGTCCCTTCCTACAAACTTTCTAGGAAAAAAGGAGAGGCAAAAAGCTTACATTCTCAGCCTACATACAACCTTTTTGGGTGGCCAATTTCTATTCAAAATCTATGAGAAACTCTCACCCTGAGCAGTTTTTAAAATACAGCATCATCATTTATTACATTTGTGTCCACCCATCAGCAAATATCTCTTGGATGGCTTACAGAGCAAAAGGTACAACAGAATACAATAAGTAAAAACAGTAAACACGACTAGGATTAAACCCCTCTCCTAAGAGAGATGTAATAAAACAATTAGCAGTTCAGATGAAATAACTGCTCTAAAATGCTGAGAGCCTGAGGTTTATTTTAATTTTAAAATATAAATGTATTTAAAAGATCTGGGTAAAAAGAAGTTGTAGCAAAATTTTATGCAGGAGGAACAGAGAATGCACAGATGTGAGGCTGCAGTAAAGAGCAAGTGGGGCATAGTGGTTTGAACACTGGACTGCAACACTGGTAGACTAGGGTTTAAATCCTTGCTTGTCCATGGAAACCCACTAGGTCACCTTGGATAAGTCACATTCTCTCAGTCTCAAAGGAGAGCAATGACAAACTCCATCTGAATAAATCTTGCCAAGAAAACCCCAGATGAGGTCAACTTAGGGTCCCCATAAGTCAGAACTGGCTTGAAAGCATACAAGGGTGCAGAAACATCACCTAGAAATTGTGAGTGTGTCAGAGCTAGGGCACTGGAAAGCGGCCTTCACAAACTTCTCCCTGCTATATTGCTATAAAGCCACAGAATCTCTCCATGTTTCAGAAAAGAACAGCCCCAGATGAAGAGAGAGCAAGTGTTTACAATTAGAAAGGGGACCAACTGCCTGTCCTGGAAAAATATCACTTATTGTATGATGAGAATGTGCATATTTCACACTCCATTATCTATAAATAGACATTCCATGAATAGACAATGAGTAAGTAAGTGTAACCCCAATATGTTAAACTGATTTTGTAAAAATTTGTATCAATTATGATATGAGAGAATTACAGAAATGAAGAATTAGATTGCAATCCCATGCGTATTTACCTAGAAATAAGCCCCACTGAACATAGTGCTTATTTTTGAGTAAACCCATCCGGCATTGTGTTGTCTCTGAGGGTTAAATATGATGGGTTAAATAAGAAAATAAGAATAACACCACAGAAAATCTAAGAATAGGGTTGTGGGGAAGAAGGAAAGGAAAGGAAAAAAGTTTCCTACAAAAACTTACTCTCATTTTAAAATACACAGAACTTTGTTCGTATACCTTCCCCAGTCGTTATTCACACTCTTACACCGAAGAGCTGCGCTCTTGACTTTTGGATGTCACATCCTTCCTATTTACAGATGAAAAACCATCTTTCCATTTAAGGAAACTGAGGAAGATCTAGGCAGGTCAGAGAATGGGTTGTTGCCCAGAGACCATGTCCTGACACTCAGTTACCCTGGCAACAATATGGACCTTTCCATTGTAGTACAAGACCTCGGTCGTGCCTTGCTTATGCACGTATAGAGCACAAATAATCATTACTTACTCCCGGCCTCAGAGGCTAAGTATCTGCATTATGAAAGCTATAAAACTTAGATTTGCTGAGGCAGAGAAAAAAGAAAGGTTAGTTATCTGGGCCTGAAAAAGTATTCTTTACACACCCAGTCCAAAGTTTATTCTAGCTTGCTTTTTGTTTGCTTTTATTTAAAAGAAACTGTGCAATCAGATTGTCATAAGTGAAACTCAGACTTCAGTACTAGTTTTAGGCTTGCCATTGTTCCTTTGTTTCAGGCTGGCTAGAGGTGAGGTAGATAGGGCCAGCCCAACTGTAGGGCAGACTGAAGTGACTGCCTCAAGTGGCAGCTGCCGCTACACCAGCAACTGCAACTTGATTGTTTCTCCTGAGGCCCCTGCCCACTGCCCTTGACAGAAGATGGGCTGTATGTGCCACACGGCCTGTCCTCTGCTGCTCAGGTGTGGTAAGAGATGCTATCCCATTACCAGTGTTGAAGTAAGATCTAATTGGCACATCAGTTACTTTCTCCATGTGGAATGAATGAGCTCCATGCTGCCCTTCACTTCAGGCAGCAAAAAGTCTTAGGCCAGGCCTGGTGCCTATCTACTGATGTAGTATGTGTCCTGACTCACTTACTGTATTATGCTGGGGCTGTCTATAAAGGCAGAAGCTCTTATATATGATACCCTCTACTTATGCTCTTGGTCTCTGCACTTACACTATGGATGATGATCTGTTGGAGTAGTCCTACCTTGTGACAGGAAGAGGATCTAAGTCCCTTCTTCTAGTTTCTTATAACAATGATAATGACACCAGCAGTACCATCATGGTAGGAGTTTGGGACAAAAGTCCATGGCTCCACTCAGCAGAATGATCAGAAGCTGCCTAACATAGACATTTTGAAGTAGGCAATGTAGTACCATACAAAGAAGTACTCCCGTATGATGGCATCCAATGAAGTAGACTTAAGTCTATGAAAGGTTATGCTACCAACTTCATTCTCTCAGTCTCAAAGGAGCTACAAGATCCCTTTGCATACAGATCCAGATGAACATGGCTACATCTTTGAATTATACAAAGCAGCGCTACTCAAAGTAGTGGTCCACAAGCTATCAGCTGCTAGTCCACAGTAAGCTTCCAGGAAACTATGTAAATATAATTATTATATAGCCCAAATATTTTACTGATACCAGGTGCTGTAGGCTTTATTTCAGAGGAAGGAATTAGCAAAACCACATGTGAGAATCTCTTGCCTAAGAAAACCCTATTGAAATTCATGGGTCACCCTAAGTCAACAGGCAGTTTGAAGACACATACATACAGAGAGAGACTGGCATATTGAAATTGCTAGTCTGCTACATAAGACGGCTTGAGAAGCACTAATATAAAGTACTACAAGACAAGTTAATGAGACTGTAAGTTCCAGAATCCAGAAGTAACAAATTTCCCTGTTAAATAAAACTAGAAACATTTGCTGTATGGAACATAGCCATCTGCCATGAGGGCACAAACTGACAGATCCTAGAAGAGAAATAGGCAACTCAGTGCCACCAGATGTTGTTGAACTCCAACTCCCATCAGCACCTGTCAGTATGACCAACAGTCATTGATTATTAGGCTTGGAATCAAAAACATCTGGAGGTCACCAAGTTACCTATCTGTTCCCTCAAGCAGGGGAAGGCAACTATTCCCTTCCAGAAGTTTTTAATCAGCACCTCCCAGAATGGCCAATGGTAAAGAATTATAACTGTAGTCCAAAAAACATCTGAAGAACCACAGTTGTCCACTCCTGTCCTACATTTTTTGGCTCCAGTCATATAATCCAAGGCCATTTTCTAGAACAACGATTCAAAATCTTAAACTTACTTTGAGTGCTTTGTAGATAACACCAGGAGGCCGAGGGGAACGTGTAGTATTATTTTCTAGCTGCTGCTCCGCAGCATGCCTCAGTCCAGAGAAATCTGTTGGGGGATTCTGTGTCCTTATTCCTTTATAATGGATAGAACTGAAGGCCTCAGGGAAGAGACCAAGCTTCCGGAATCGTTCCTGGAGCAGCTTCTCAGGCACCTCAGAAGGGTGATCTAAACATATTAAGCAGTACATCAGCAGCTATTTGTCAAAACATACCCTTCTTCCAAGTTATACAGAATTTACATTTACATCAGAAGTGAACAACTTTGGCAGGCTGCAAGGACAACTTTCTGTGGCAAAATTTTTTGAGGGTCAGATTGTCAAAGCTGCCTAAAACGGCAACAAATATGTCTGGTTTTGAAAAGGGGCCCAGGATTTATTTGAAAGGTGAACTGCTACTCCAAACACAGCAATTCCCCTTTTTCTTGCTCAAGAGAGAATTGGAGGTACAAAAACAGCTTTGGAAACTGTATGCAGCAGCCCTGGGACACACTTTGTACACACTTTGTACACCACTGATACACTAGGATGGGGCATTCTAGGGTCATAAACAGTATCTCCAAGTTTCACTCACATGCCATGCAGAGATTTGATTTCCTTTTTAACAGACTAAAAAAAAAAGTGGGGCAAAAATCCTACCAACCATCAAATATGCACACACACACTTTCAACTGATAAAATTGAAACTTATTGGAACAAAAATGTCTCATGTGATTTTTGGGCAAAGTATGATTCTGCAAAGCAGAAAATACACTTTTTTTGTGTGGTAGGTTGGTGAAGGAGCAGGTTGGACTTTTCAATGGGTTCAGTAAATATACGAAGTGTCCATAAAAACCAAGTGATAACAAAAACAATAAAAATAACTCTCAATATGTTGGTAATTACTGCTAACCCTCAATAAATTAGAAATCCAGTGTGGTCAGAAAATACCTCACAACCCACTCAGAGAAAGATTTTTAAAAAATAATCCCAGTGCATGAAAGTTAAATGAGGTAGAAATAAGATAGCTAAAAGTAGGCTGTAAATATCTAAAAAACAGATCCTGAAGGACATCTTTCCATGTTAAATTTTGATGTCTATGCTCTACAATTTTTCTGATGTGAAGTGCTCAGGAAAAAAAAAGTCAAAGACACAACTTTGTCAGAGACACATATGCCATGTCTGACATGCACGAATGGGGAGAAGACCCTTCAGTTTTATCCATTCTTGGGGGCTAACTAGAAGTGTTTTTTTTCTTTCTTTCTTTCTTTCTTTCTTTCTTTCTTTCTTTCTTTCTTTCTTTCTTTCTTTCCTTCCTTCCTTCCTTCCTTCCTTCCTTCCTTCCTTCCTTCCTTCCTTCCTTCCTTCCTTCCTTTTTCTTTACATCTTACAGAGCAAGGGTGAGTAAATGCATCCCATCAGCTGCTGGAGCACCACCACAGCTCCCAGCATTTCTCCCCATTACCGATGCTTGCTTGGGCCGTTGGGATTAGCAGTCAAACAACAGCTGGAGAGCTGCACTTCGCTCAACCTCGCTTTAGTCAGAGCATTCTCTGCTGTACCTTCTGGCAGCCCTCTAAGACAACAAAAATATTTGTGATAGACACCAACCAGCAAAAGTGTCACCTTTCTCAAAAGCATGATCCCAACATTTGCTGAAGCTTACTCCCTCCATCTTTTCTTCATTTTCTTTGGAATTTCTGTTTTCTGCTTCCACAGTACTGGGAAACATATTTCTTGATGTCTTAAAAACAGATAGCTGCAAACTATCCCCTCTGCAGGAAGCTATCCGTCAAACCCCTTCCTCAAAGCAGGGACAATGAATCCCTCCCTTCTTGCGCTACTGAGGGACAGCATGTAGTGCTCCTGGTATCAGACTGGTATTACTGCTAGCCAACAAAATGATGGCTCTGAGTAGTATAACTACACATCAGGCTGTACCCATGGACTAATTTCTTGGGCAAGAAGCAGCAACTTATTTTTCATTGCCTTTCTTCTTCCTAATAATAATAATCTACTATATAAAAATCAATGTTTGTCTGCGCATTTGTCTGCATCAGGCAGGCGAAACCTCATACGAATGGCTGGCTGTGAATATTCTATGGAATCCTGGGAGGGGCCTTTAGAATTCTCAGCCAGAGAGTTCTTGGGCCTCAGGCTGGTTGCTATGGAGACGAGGCCTACCATCAATAAGGATGCCAGAAAACTTTTGGGAGGCATATGAGAGAAAAATTAAAGTGGCATACACAACATAGTTACAAGATCTTCCTGCCTCACACAATAGATTACATGGGTTCCATATGTGAGGAATCTTAAAATTGAAGTTCAAAACAAAAAATGCTTCCAGAAAAACATAAAACCATTGCACAAATCGAACAGAAAGCAAAAAAAATCAAAACCCAGTACATCAATGTCACCAGGCAACACAGATTGGATTGGGGACTATGGGGAAAAGTTACAGGTACTGGAATAGGCCAGTTGCTATGGAGATGAGGCATAGCAGCAAGGAGGAAGACACTGTATTCCCGCAGGAACCCAACTTCTGAATGTTAACAACTCTGAACAAAGATCGGATTGGAGAATATGGGGAAAAATTACAGGTACAGGAATAGGCTGGTTGCTATGGTCACAAGGCCTAGCAGCAAAGAGGAGGACACGGTAATCCCTCAGGAACCCAAACTGTGCGTGTAAATAACTCTGAATACAGATTGCATTGGGAAATATGAAGCAAGATTACAGGAAATGGAGAAGACAGTTTGGTGAGTTCTTAACAGGAAAATAAAAGCCCCAGGCAATGCTGGGTAACTACATTAACAACAACAACAACAACAACATTTATTTCTTACCCACCTTTCCCTGTGGATCAAGGAGGAGACCAACAGCAAATAATACAACACAAAACATCAGTTAAAAGAGCACGTAAAGCCAATACATATTAAAATCTTTCAAGGAATACTTTAAAAACCATAATTTAAAAATACATTCCTCTGCTACTCTTTTCAAAATGCAGCTTTTAAACACAGGGCAAAAGTAACCCTTGCTTAGTCTATCCACACAGGAGGCCACAGCCCTGAGTCTGGAAGGCCTGAGCCGGGGTGTTGATAACAGGGTTACTCGGAGGTCTCTCATTCAAAGAGTCGCCATGAGTCAAAGTCAACTTAATGGCAATTAATAACAAAAAAAGAAACTCCTTTATCTAATTCCTGCAGCTCATCCAGAGAAGGAAGGAACAATGGAGAGCAGCACCCCTGAACAATTGGAATTCTAATCAACCCTGATGTTCAGAGTGCCTTGCTTGGAGAAATGTGGGGTATAAATTAAATAAATAAATGTCTACTTCCTGCAGTCGTTGCAACCACATCGAACTTTGAAGTTTGCTTCTATAGTCAGAAGCCCTAGAAATTTGTTTCTCTATAAAAATAAAGAACAGACAGAAGAAGTTGGAAATCTCATATTGCTGCACCAAATGTGAGTCAGAATTTTGCACCAAACATTTTTTTTATAGAAATCCATCTAATAGATTCTCTGCTATTTGCAAAATCCTCCCCGCCTTCTATATTGTGGAAAGTAAGTGAGGCTTCAGACCCTAAATCTTTCACATGGTGCCGCTGAAAATCAACCTCCATCTGCCTCAGTCAACATGACCAATCATCAGGTATGATGGAAGCTGGAGTCCAACAGTATCTAATGGGCCCCCGGTTCTCCAGCCTGCACACTCAGAGGCAGCCCAAAGTGATCCACATTGCAGCCACTGGTGTGCATCTGATTTCCATCTACTCACCTGCACCCAGTAACTGTGTGTACACAGTCTCATGAAAGATAATGACTCCTGGACCCAAAGTAGACAGTGGAACATCTAGACCACAACGGGCTGTGGTTGCCTTCAGCTCCTTGGTGAAATGTTTTAGGTAGGCCTCTGATGCATCTCCAAGAAATTTGAAGAGATCATTGTGAAGTCTGTCAGCATGAGTGCGGTAGATGATGAGGTCTGAAATGGCCAAGACCTTCAGAAGCAACCGAGTCCTCTGACTTAAGTTCACAGTGGCCCCAAGAAGACCCTCTGTGTCAATCACCACCATTCTGTGGACAGGATCGTAGGCTGCCCAGACTCCTACTGTACAAGACTCCTGTGCCGGTGATGTTTTGAAGACCTCATGACCATAGAAGAAAGTGTGGTTAAGTGTATGAGATTTGCCATCACCCGTATTCCCAAAAATAGACACCACCTTTACATGTTGGTCAGGCTTGCAGTCCAGTTTCCTGATAAATTCTTCTTCATTTTCCACCTTCCAACAAAAGAAAAGAAAACCTGCATGAGAGCTTTGCAACAGCCAAATTACTGAAGTGTTGCCACTTCAGAGACCTGATTTGTAAGCCCAAGAGACACTGAGTTTAGCTTGTAATGCTCCAAGTCTGACAAAACTCTAGGCAAAGGGAATTCAACAGCTGTGTAGAATCTTCCAAGAATACCTCTCAACATGCAGCTTTGCGATCTGTACTCTAACATGCTACCAACAAGTCGTTAATCCCAATCCATCATAAAAACAGCAGTGAGACAGCTAATCAGCTATGCAATCCAATCAATTCAGATTTTTATAGACTCATGCTTTTATCTTGAGAGATGTTTTTGAATATCCCTGATTCCACCACCACAACTACATAACTGTGCTTTTATACCTGAGGATCGATGCTGTTCTCCATTAGTGCATCTGAAGTGGGCTGCAATCCACAAAAACTCATGCTAAAATAAAAAATTGGTCTTAAAGGTTCCACAGGACTTGCTTCCTCTAACAGGGGTATCTCCCTATCTTGAATTGTACTTAGTGCGTGCATTAAAAGGCCAGGGCACACTTGGGTATGCTTGCAGTCTCAGAGGAGTTCCCAACATCCTTGAGTTGAATATTCTGTTCACATCTATGTTAACATGAATGCTTAGTGTGATTGTGGAACTTGAGACCCATATACATGGAGTGTTCTATTCATGTTCAAGTGAATATGAGTAGCATGTCCCTTTAGATCTGCCTGCTTAACCTGCAGAGGGATGTAGAAGGTGCAACTTGATTTTTTTAACTATTCAACACAGTTACTTTTTAAATTATTCCCAGAATCCTACAGCTAACATATCCAAAAAAGTAAATTCCTATAGTTCTCCTCCTACAAACATGACACCACCAACAATGAATACTACACTGTTTTCTTTCTTACTTTTGATCTGCGCATTTACAAAAATTTGAACAACTTCATTATTTAACAAGTTTTCAGCTGAGAAAAACAGTTAAAGAACAACTAGAGCTTATGAACAACTAGACTAAAAGGTTCTCTACTTTCCTGACGAGACTCACTCTCCAAATTAGACAGGAAGCACAACTTGAGGACTCTCTTCTGGTACTCAAAAGAACCACTACATGCCAAGATCCTGCTATTCCTGATCCTGAAGACACCAGAAGTAACCCACACAAGTATGTTGACGTTTTTCATCATTCCCAAAGATGCCACCCCTTAGCAGAAGACACTTCCATGAATGGCTGAATGGTTTTACTCTACTTTAGCTTTCCTAGTAATATAGTAGCTCCATTTATAGGGACTAAGGCCCTTTCTGCACCTCACCGTCTTCCAACGCTGGGGTGCGGGGATCTCGCGAGCAGTCTCTGGCAAGAGGTTCTCGCGTCCGGGGTCCTTCGGCTCCGCATGACCTGACAGCTCATGTGAGAGTCCCGCCTCTTCCTTCCGCAGTGCAGCCTGGGAGTTTCCCAGGCTGCGCTGGGGCAGGAAGGGCGACCAACACAGCTCCAGAGGCTCCACACACCAGGTAAGTGCGCACGGGACCCAGGAGCAATGAGCAATCATGCACCATTTTCAGCTTCTAGCTGAAAATGAAAAGGTGCATGATCAGCACCTGTCGGCCCCTGGAGCGTCACACGATTGTGAGTGCGTTGTGAGGATCACTCCTCACCATCGCGCAATGCTCCAGGCCCTCTTTCACATGGCAAATGCCATGTGAAAAGGGCCCAAATCATAAGTGGTAACACTGAGTTATTGTACTTATAATAAAAATGAAACAAAGAGTTTTTAGGGCAATTCTGCTGTCTATTTCTGGTGTAAAACAGGGGGATCCATTGATAGAGCAACCACCATTGCCACTATCCTGTCACTTCGCTATGGGCAGGGCAGCAGGTGGAAAGGGGTAGCCCTTTCTCCCTCCCTCCTTGACTACAATAGGAGAGAGGGAATTAACTACAGCAGTCACAGGCTACACCATTCATACTGACACGCTGGGAAAATGAAACAGCTTTAGACATAGCTGTCCTCTGCACATCCTGTTGCAGGACATCTCTGACAAAACATCTATGCTAGCAGAACTTTCAGCCAGGCAATTGGAGGCACTACTGGTGAAGTGTCACTGCACTACCACATTTCCATCTCTCTCAGCAGAGTAGCATTTATGTAGCTTTGGTCAAGTGTCTTTCCACTGTACCTTGACTAGACCCTTCATCACAGAATATCTCTTGGTTATTGTAACTGAGATTATTGATATGGATGGGCATTCAGGTTTTTCTTAAAAATGAGCCAATGTATAGAGGAATTAAACCACATGCTTCATTTCAAGATGCTCAGGCAGGGTGTCGTGCATTTTCTTGCCCATTTACAGTGTCAACTTGAGTTGCACTTTAACAAGAAGATATAGCATTATAGTTTTGACTTAAAGTTTACAATAAACAAATATCGCCAGCTTCTTTTTTGGAAAAGAAGCTCCTACCTTGTACAACTGCATGGTAAACACAATTTAGCAGGTCAGGCTGTTCCTGACATGTAGCAGAAGCAGCATCAAATGTTTCATTTGATAAATTCCTATCTGTAGCCTTATAGGGGGAGGGGGAAAGGTGTTCATGAGCCCTGAGAAATGGGAAAAAAAAGACTTTGAAATGAAAATTATAATATTTAAATGAAGAAAGGGTTTGGGGAAAGCAACTGTATTTGAATTTTCTTTTGGTACTGTGAAACTGTTAGAGTGAGAGAGACTCCAGCTTGCAAACTAGTAACCTCAATTGACTCAATTGCTAGGGATTCCCTTACTTGCCACAGCTATGTTTACTGGAAAATGGAATGAGCAACAGATGTGCTAAAGCCATGATACACAGCTGGATGCCAATTTAAAAAGCAATTCTTGCAACTGCAGATAGCCTCAAAACCAAGCCACTGGGTGGAGCTCTTGGTACTGACTGGTGTCAAAATGGATATACTTAGCAGCATTGGTTGCATAAGAAAACATTTTTTAAAAAAATGAATGGTGCAACAGCAATAAGGAAGTTGTGAAAAGCAAAGCAGAGAACTAGGGCTGCAATACTGTAAATGCACTCACTTCAAAATACATAAATATATTGCTAAACACTTTTATTTCTGGGAGCATCAAAAAGACACCCCTTTATTTATCCTGTTTTCCCTTCTGAGTCAAAGCAGCTTATAACATTAAAAGGATATCAAATAACAGAAAGACAGGAAAACCCTACAAAACTAGAGCACATTCAAACGACTGTCCAATTGCATCATTTAAAAAAATGGAAAAAGGAGCCCCATAACTGACTACTGGCCAGGAAGTAAGGCCTTCCTGCTTCCAAACAATCCTGTCTAAAGATAGCGGAATTGTTCTGGCTTAGAAATTGAATGTTGTTAATTTCAACCTACAGATGAGTGAGTTTGCCACTGGACTGCCCAAGAGAACAGAAATTTCAGTGGAATTTACAAGCTTGTAATTTTTTTTTCAAATTGATGATCAGGATGCCATTTATTTTAACAGGTATTGTCCCTTTGTTTTTTATTTTGTTTTTAATTTGTTTTTAATAGTTAATGTGTTTTAGGGGGATAGAAGGGTTGGTGGGTGGAGAGGATGGGCTACATTTTAATGTTTTAATGTATTTATATGTTCTTGTAATGCTGCCTCGATCCACTGGGAGAGGCGGGATAAATATAAATTTTATTATTATTATTATTATGCTCCTCTGCTTCTTACAATAGCCTCATACCCCAAAAATCTAAGAGGTCAGGTTTTTTTCCTCTTATTTTCTTATAGGGTGGCCAGATGCAACAGAGGATATGGATTCT
Source organism: Iguana delicatissima (assembly GCA_948472985.1). Lineage (NCBI taxonomy): Eukaryota > Metazoa > Chordata > Lepidosauria > Squamata > Iguanidae > Iguana > Iguana delicatissima. The sequence goes on along the minus strand of CAOKZL010000463.1, from coordinate 568,164 downwards.
GTACCTTTCAGTAGGTGCACTTGGTTTCTATTTAGATAACTGTACATATTAAAAGGTGTACAGAGCTATTCCTCTTTGGCATCCCGCCATGCTTTCCTTTACAACATCCTTTACAGCATTACCTCCCAAATTGCTGAGTATGAAGCTGTGAATTAAAGACACATGAACACAGTAACAAAGGTGGACTCCAACAGTCAAATTATTCATTATGTCCAAGGATTACAAACCTATGAGATATATTGCCCGTCTTTATCATAAAATAGAGAACAAGACTTCAGGTTACTGCTTGAACTCTTTATTACACTGAATGTTAAGCAAAAATACTGAACAAATTTCTTCTAATGGATCAATCTGGCCTTGTGTGTTTTGTGTATCTTTAAGAGGGCTATTTATTCTTTTCACACCACCGAAGCATTCTGCACTTGGCCTTTTTAGGCCTGCTCTCAAGTCATAGTCACTAGCATCTGAATATATAATAGCAACAGGAGAGGTTACCACCAGAGCCTGAAAGCAACATCTTAGAAGTGACAATACTACCTGTTAACATATTACTTTTACGCATAACGACATCCTTTGCCTTTGTCCAATTAAAGACTAGTAACACTGTTACTTTCCCTCCATTGAGTGAATAACATGTACTTGATATTTTTTTCTCATTACATTCCATAACACTTTTTTTTCACATTTAAGCTATCCAGAAAGGAACTAAAGACTAACAAGCAACACAATAAGCAGTGAAATAAATTGTATCAACAAAATTGCAACATTAGTGATAACAAGTTGGTCCCTGAGCTCTGTAATTAATTTCATAATTACTTTTTAAAAAGTAATATTCAAAGCCCTAACTATTAAGTATGGCGATTGACAATATATCGTAAGGCACAGGTTGCTGCTTTACCTAGCTGACTTTTTCACCCTATACCATGTCAGACCAGATCCATCTAACTTGCCTGTATGTATACCAACCAGGAGCAATTTCTCATACAAGAATTTTTTCCAATCTTATCAGAATGAACCTGAGAGTTTTTATATAAAATGCAGATGTTCTGTCACTGAACTGTGGCCCTTTCATCAAGCATTTTAGCCAAGTAAGAAACAAGACAATTAAAAAATATTGTTCCATTAGGAAGAAAAGGGAATAATTTCATCCAATGACTGTCAAAGTCAATCATTTTCTTCTTTTAGGATCTTATTTTGCTAGCTTAATCTCTTTGTGCAACATAAATGTCAGGTAAAATGCTATGACAATTGTAAACTTCTTAAATGTTAAAGACCAATAACTGTAAAGATCTGGGCAAGATTTTTCTCTTTCAGGGCTACCTACCAAAACTTTTTGCTTGCCTGCTTGAGTCCTTATTCCTTCCCCTTCCTCATCCCAGATAGGTCAGTTAACTCCTGCTGCAGATGGCAGACTAAAAACATGATTAAGTATGATGCTTAACTGTTATGAAAATACAGCATTCAGTCTGAAGTCTTTCTCTGCAGTACAGATCAGAGAAGAAGAGAATTGTTTCACCACTATCAAAGTAATTGGACCATGACTCAAATTTAGCCAAGAGCATACTCCCTTCCAAATAAGAATTCTGCCTCCCAAATGAAATTTTCCTACAGCTCCCAGATTTCTAGCATTGCTTACAATGAGACACTGAAAATCTTCACATCTAGAACTTGTATTTGCTGTGTTCTTTTTCCCTCAGTAACTTTGCCTGCCCCTGTTCTCCAAATGGCCGAACTGTTTTAAATCACCATAAAGCTAGAAATTTGAGGACTGAAAGAAAATTTCATTTGGAAGGGACAGAATTCTTCTGATTTTGTCCCCCTTCCTCCAACTATATACCTGAGTCTAGCCAGAATCTAGCCTGAGTCTAGCTCGCAAATAATCTGTCAATTTGCATTTACAAGCTACACAGTACTTGCACAGTTGACTTTAACAGAAGTGATTCACAGAACTTGGAATTCAAATACCAAGAGTTCAGGTCTCGTAGCAGCCAGGTCCAAGGTTTGCCCTCAGTAACATCAGAGCAGTTAAGCCAATCAAATCCAGAGCAGTCAACAATTCCTCTACTTCCTGGGATGTCAGATCAAATCACTTTCTCTCTGACTGCTTATGAGTAAGCACACCCAAAAAAAAAAAATACAAAAGAGTTCTTTTAATATAGATTCAACAGTTAATAGACCCAGGTAGAAAAAAGCATTTCTGTGCAGTCTGGGCAGGGGCTGCAGTGTTTGCAAGCTACTTACCATGAGCCTTGCCAAATCAAGAGTTAGGTCTCCACCTTAGAATTGTGGAACATTGTGGGAAGGACCACAAAAGAAAACCCTTAATGTAATGATTCCATTTATCCTCAACAAGACTAGAGGTGGGCAATTCATGGTCCTCTAGATATTTTGGGACTGCAACTTCCATCATACCTTACCCATGATTATGTTGGCTCAGACTAATAGCAGCTGTGATCCACTGATATCTGGAAGACCACAGGTTGCCCACGTATGCCCAAAACAATGTTGTCTTGACCCAAGTAGATCTGACTGATCTAGCGAGCAATTTCCCATTAGCCTATCTACTCTGTGCCTTTCAAAACTCATGCCTTTCTGTACTTTTCAAACCTCCCAGCCATTTTTACCTGGATCTCTTCTGTTTCATCCACCAACAGGAAGCTTACAACATTTTCAGTCATCTTCTTCTTCTTGGTCTCTTCATCCATCCCCTCCTCCTCCTCCTCATGAAGTTTGCCACAGTGGTAGACAGTAATGGGGTGTTTCCTCTTGTTTCCACCAGCATGAGTCCTCTTCTGACACTCTATACATAGATTAATTTTGCATGCTTGGCACCTTACTGCTGCTCTCTGTCTGGAGTTTGCAACATTGCTCTGCATGATGTTCCCACTGGCAACCTTGCAGTTGTCACAGTATGGGACATGGCCAGCTTTAATTCGGGTCCGTTCGTGGTTTCGCAGTCTTTCCTGTCTGTGCAGTTCTTCTTCACACCGCTGGCATTGCAGGCTTCCACACTCATCACACTCAAAGTTTGCTTCATCAGTGCCACTGCAAGCATAACTTTCCTGGCACAAAAGAGCTGTATTTAGGCCCTTATCTGCTGTTGGAGGCTGGGCACTCATGTTTAGAAACCACTTGTCAGCTTTATAAAATTATTTTTATAGAGATATGTACATTGGTTTTCCAAGGGTTTAAAATCAGTATTATTCTAACATGGAGGAAGCACTGTAGAGGTTCGTGCTTTTCCTAATGCATGATCAGTCTCGATTCTCCCTCCTGCAATCTTAGAATGATTTCACAATATAAAAAGTGTAATTTCCTGTGTCTCAGAAATGTAAACACTGCAAGTCTTCAGAACAAACTGTAAGCCTAAATGAATCCCAAGCTGAAGTCACAACAAACTTAGCTACATGTACAACATACACACTGATATGTTTCTAAAATGTAAACAAGACCTTTTCCCTCAAGCACCTACAAAAGAAAAAGTTGAGAGAAAGAAAAAATTATTAAGTATATAAAATTCAACAGAGACTGCAGATAATATTAGAAAGACTTTTTCTTTCTTCACATAGTTTGACTCTTCCTTCAAAATACAAAGCACTTGTAGGTTCTTCTCAGATCTGTTTTTATTCTAAAATGAACTATTTCTTTGTCTGAACTTTGCAACGGAGTCTCATACAAGATCTCTATTTTAACTATGAATATATCTGAAAAACTATTTTGAGGTCAACAATAAAGTAGCTAGTGGGGCTTTGCAAAACTAATAGTTTTACACTTCACAGTTCTATGTATTCAGAAGAACCCCAGCTTAACTATGTTAAATATTTATACACCACATATCTAGACCATGTTCAATGACCCTCTTCAGTAAATGAACATATGATGGCAATCTTTAAAGCAGTTTTGTAAACAAATATCCAAGTAAACCACACTGAAGCTTAACAGATTTTGAAGCTCTACAGACTGGTAGCAATTTGTTTTACAGTAGCAATACTTCCACTTACCTTTAATTATGTGAATGATTATCATTTAAAACTTATTTAAGCAATGTTTAATCCAGCAAGAGTGGGGGCAAGGGGTGACAGTATATATCTTCTTCTCTGTTTATACTTGTGGCTCACTTAACATTCAGTAAATAGTTCCATATCAGTACAATCTAAACAAGTACGAATTATAAAATGCATACCTAATGGATTGCTCATTTAAGTTACTTTAAGCACAACCCAAAAAAATATTACTAAATTTTATTTCTTATGAAGTGGCAAACCTTCCTATGAACAAGAATATTGGGGGACGGGAGAGATAAAGAACAAATGAAACGACAAACCATGCCTAGGAACAAAACAGGCCGATCTATTGTTTACAAAACAGCAGGCACCTTCCTTCTCCTTCTCCTCCTCTTCCTCTTCCTCCCTGCAAGTCTAAGATCTGACTAAGTAATCAGATCACAGTCTCCTCCTCTTCGCTGCAAGGAGAGGGGAGGCGACTTCTTCCTTTTCCCCAAAAGGACCAGGGAAAGTCTGAACCCCACCATGAAGACCTGGTACTCCTAGGGAGGAACGGGGACCAGTCCCAAGCTCTTCTCCTCCTTCTCCCCTTGTTGTCAGTGGGGATCAGCTGATCGCAGGAAACTTCAGGGTTATTTTTTTTTCCTCCCTAAGACAGGAAGGTGAGCGGTCAAGTGGGGAAGGAGAAAAAAAGAACGGGTGCATTGTGGGAAGTGTAGTGTTGGAGGCCCTTTGCGCTGACGCACTCCAAATAGGGAGAGGACTACACACGTCCGGAGAGGCGCGGCCGGAAGAAGCGAAGAGGAGTCGCAGAGCATGTTGGGAGGTGTAGTTTCAAAGCTAATCTTGTAATCGCGACGACCTACAGTAGCCGCAGAGCGGGGGCGAGGTGTGTCTGATCGTGTCGTGTAACGAGGGCGAAGAAAGACTAACGTATAGTGGGGTAGCTTTGGCCATTTCCGCACTGGACTGTTATAGCGCTATTATTCCACTTTCAACATCCTATGGAATCCTGGGGTTTGCAGTTTAGAGAGGGGCCGGCCCTTCTCGAAACTGCAAACCCCAGGATTCCATAGGATGTTGAAAGTGGGATAATAACGCTATAACAGTCCAGCGCGGAAATGGCCTTTGGGAAACTCGTAGCATTTGTGGAATGTTAGTGCTGTCTGCACTTGGAAATTAAAGGCGTCTCTTTTCTGCATACCAAGGAATGAGGAGGAAGTGAAAGATGGCGTTTACAATCTGACACGGGCCCTTTCCACACTAGCCTGTCATAGCCATTTCCGCACTACACTCTTATAGCGCGATTATTCCACTTTCAACGTCCTACGGAATCCTGGGGTTTGCAGTTTCAACTGCAAACCCCAGGATTCCATAGGATGTTGAAAGTGGAATAATCGCGCTATAAGAGTGTAGTGCAAAAATAGTGCTGCTATTCAACTTTCAACATCCAATGGAATCCTGCCTTTGTGGCAAACCCCAGGATTCCGTTGGAAGTGGAATAATAGCCCTATGACAGGCACTATAGTGCGGAAATGGCCACGGAATCCTCTGAAGTTTAATTCCAGAGGGCTATTTTCTTTGGGATTACAAATAATATAAATAAATAAATAAATAAATAAATAAGGAGTTGTGGGAGGAGAAATCCTTTTGACCTTGTTTGCACCCATATCACTAACACACTCGCTGAATTTAAAAAGGATGATTGTCTCCATCTTTTCATAACTGGAAAAGAAGCGGAGTATCTTTTTGTACTGAAAGTTAAGGAGGAATATTTTGGTTCTTACTAGTTGCAGCATTTTGTTTATATGAAGAATTTTGAACTGATTTCTCCTGGTTGCCTTTTTGAGTAGAGAACAGACTTGTGCTAATTCTAGCTATGAGCAAAACTGAACGAAGTTGCTGTTCTGGCTACGGTTCCCAGAAACCCCAGTGAACATAGCCACAGCCCATTCTGGGAGATGTAACCCCAAAATCTAGTGTTTCCAAGCTCTGACTATGGCCATTTCTGCACTACACTGTTATAGTGCTATTATTCCCCTTTTCCATATCCTATGGAATCCTGGGGTTTCCAGACTGAGGAGGGGCATTTAGAATTCTCAGCCAGAGTGCTCTTTGGCCTTAAGTAACCCACAAACCCTAGAATTCCACAGGAGGTTGAAAGCGGAATAATGGCACTAAAACAGTGTAGTGCGGAAAGGCCCTATGAGTAGAACCCACCAGTGAAATTTGGCTGTGATATCTACGGTCTGTCCCTTCCAAATAACACACACAGTTTATATACATACTTTAGTTTGTGCTTATGTCCAACATAAATCCTAAAATCAAGAGTTAATTTCATTATAGGCCCAAGTATACCCATTACTTTTGTTATGTTTGCCCCTCCTGTTAAGCAATAAAAGGATATAACTGGTTGTGTGCCTTCAAGTCATTTCTGACTTATAGTGACCCAAAGGCAAACCTGTCATGGGGTTCACTTGGCAGAATTTGTTCACAGCAGGTTTGCCTCTGTGTTATGTCTTCTTTACTGTTTTTTTCTCACTTCACCAGATAGTTTCAACTTTCTGTCTAGCAACTTGATTCTGCTCCCTGCCCCCCCACACACATAACATCCTGGCTGCAATGAAGTATGCTGCTTGTTTGTCATGGGCCATTTCCGCAGTACACGCTTATAGTGTTACCCTGTTTACTGGGGGTCCCGAGAGGGACTCCAAACGTGCTCAACTGTTGGTGGGGAAAATTAGCTCAGAGCACAAGTTAGCAAAACGAGAGGCAGGGCAACGCAGCGGAATCTTTAAACCCAACGTCTACAGGGTCAGGCCAAGTCAAGAAGCACACCAAATATGAAATAATAACTGTGATTTTATTAAATACAAGCAAACAGTGTATGCAACACACTCACACAAGTACCTACAGAAAATAAAGGTGGTAGCGGTATAGAGGATTTTTAAGAGGGACTGTTGAATTGGGTGATACTACACCTGTCTGAAGCCCGGGGTATATCACCGCGGAGGTCCGTAGGCGCGCAGTGCCGGAATGAGACTGAGGGGAAAGCTCAGTGGATGACGCGGCAGCAAGGCTGGATGGAAGTTCAGAGCGATCCGAGGACGGTCTCGGAACCAGGGGTTTTTATAGGGAAAATATGACCGTAGGCTAGTCTGTACTTGGGGAAGAACAATGAGGTTTGGGTGCGAGACAATGTCTCCAAAAGGTCAGAATTTAGCATGATTGAGTTAGTTCCAAATCGACAATGGAACGGCCAGTATGCAGATGCAGCGTACTTGACAGTAAAGCGTCTTGCTTGTCAAGTTGCCTGCTCAGGGCAGGGTGTTCTTTGTATTAGCGTGCACCTTTAACAAGGTGTTTGTCTAGGGAGGTCTCCTAAAGTGATGATCTGGCTGAGTCTGGCCTGCCTGGGTGGAGAAAGGAATGTTCAGCAATCAGCGGCCATGCCTAGTTCTGTGCTTGTTCGGGGGCCTCACAAACACTTGGCTGAGGGTGGCATAATAGGGCCGAATCATGATATCAAAATGATATCTAAAATCTTCCAAAGTAGGGCTAGCAAACAGTGATAACAATAGCGCTATTATTCCACTTTCAACATCCTATGGAATCCTGGGGTTTGCAGTTTAGGGAGGGGCAACTGCAAACCCCAGGATTCCATAGGACGCTGACAGTGAAATAATAGTGCTAGCAGAAATGGCCATGGTTATATATACACAAATTTTGCTGAGCTAGAGGAGTGCTACTCAAAGAGGTAGTTCTTGGATTGCCGTCCCTCCCTGAACCATTGACTACCAGGCTCTGATGAGTTTCCAGGGAAGAAGAAATAATTGATGCTGGTCCCTAGCACACTGGGGAGAAAAATAATTGCTGGTCTCTCACATGAGATAGCCTGAAAAGTCCTGGGGTAGAGCGTAAAACAATCTTTCCGCAAAACAAGAAGACAAAGAAGGCCGAGTGGTAAGAACACAGAACCAGTCGTTTCTTTGTGCTGGAAGCAGCTTGCAAGAATTCATATTGCCATCTGTGAGGTGAATACACTGTGTGAGGATGCAGTACAGGTCTTTCTCACTTGTGGCACCCCAGTTGTAGAATGCCCTCCCTTTGGAGGCCTGACTAGCACCAGTGCTGGACTTATTTATGTGACAAGTAAAAGCATGGCTATTCACTAAAGCCTTTGTGGATTAAATTATTCACTCCACAATACAGATGCAGATGGTTTTAAAGTGTTTTAACCTTCTTAAACCTGTTTTTAATTTGTCAAATTGTGGAGTATGTTTTTAGTCCACTTAAGTTATTTTTATTGTTATTTTATTGTTAATATTGATTTTACTTGTACACTGCCTGAAATCTTGTGATGTAGCATAGGATATAAATATTTTAATAAATATTAATAAACAATCAATAAACCAACTCAGGGACATCCTGTGAAGCTGAATAGCAAGAGATTCAGAACAGACAAAAGGAACTACTTCTCACACTGCCTAGTTAAAGTGTAGAATTTACTAGTGATTGACACCAGCTTAGATGGACTGATGAGGAAATGACAACAAAGGGAACAGATAAAGGTGAGTGAATAAATTAGGATGAGAAAGTCTGGTACTGAAAGTAAAATTTTTATTCAAGAATGCTCTTTCATGATCAGCTTTAAATACGAACATACAGACAAAGGACAACACTGAGATGATACATGGAACCAGTAGCTAAGCAGCCCTGATCTGTACAAAGCACACTTTAAAAAGCGAGAAGATATGTATTACAGCGAGCAGCTACGCAGTGCATGGGGATGGAAATTGTTGAGAAGATGCGGTTTAAGTGTTCCCCTTCTCCCTCCACTCTTCCCTGTCCCTAGCTTCAAAAAACAGTCAGTGGTGGTAAAGAGTAAACTCCATGGCTATCTTTCCCTTATTGCTCAGCTGCTTTTAAGGATATGAGGAAGTAAGAAGATAGCAGAAGAGAGGCTGGGGAGCTCTTGCAGGCCCAAAGTTGCAAACCTTTCTGTTAAAGGCAAGGTATCTTTGCCAGAAAAAGACAAGGCAATCTTTAACAACACAAAAAAATGTAGGTAAATTTAGTCACCATAGCCACCTATCATTATCATCCTCATCCTCAGCATCCAGGTAGGTGAGCATGTCATTTTCAGATTGCTGTTTAGAAAAATGCACATACTTCAAATGCAGTATTTGGATCTCTGAGGCTTGAAACAGCTTGATTAGAAGTAGCTTCATGTTATTAGAAATAGTTTGAAGATGGTTTCAGTGCCAGTTACATACCTTGGTATTTTTCAGATCAGTCCTCTCACTCCAGTTTGAAAAACTCCCTAAGCAATTAGGTGTTTTGCCATAATAATGGAGTTACTCTTTAGGTTGTAGGACACCTCTGTTGCTGTTACTACACTGTTTTGCTCCCTTTGGATTTGAGATGTTTATGATATCTCCCTAATATTTGCTTTATTTACAAATATATAAAGATTACAATCTTCCCTCCACATTCAAGGCTTTGACCTACACAAATATGATTATTCATGAGCATGCATGCCTTTCCCACTCCTCCATTCTCCTCCCCCCTGCATTTTGCCCCAGTGCAGAAAACTCCCGCTAAGGCAAATTGCTAGGAATGGGAGGGGCAAGCTTCCCCTCCTGATCCTTCTCTTTCGCCTCTGGAGCTCCCCACTTCTGTCCCCATGCATTTTGCCCCAGCATGAAGAACTTGTGATGAGGCAAAATACAAGAGAAGCGGGGAGTCACAGAACAGAAAGCGAGGGAGAAGGTGGGGGGAGTTATTTGCATTTTTTCCACTTTTGCAAGGGTCTTATGCCCCTAACCCTCATGAAAGTGGAGGTGCCACTGTACATAGATGAAGGCAAATAAACGTACATAAGCAGCAGAAGGAATAGGAGCTAATTTCTGTACCAGATTCCTTTGAGAACAACTATGTTTTCCTCCAGAGAAGCGCAGCATTGTAATAACTCCAAGACAACCTCTTGGCTGTCTTGGGATAACACAGCAAAACAGCCCTTGCTTCAAATACCAGGTGAGATGGTGCTCCATCTTGAAAGTGAACTCAGAAAATCACCCACCTAATCATTAGATCCTACTGAGGGAATATCAAAGCTCATCCTGGCCTATTTGAAGTGCATATTAGGTACAATTCTATGAATTGTTCCAGTTGCTTAACAAAGAAAGATTGATCAACATTACAATACAATTGCAGAGAATATGTTCTAGATCAGAATGTAAGGTACCCAGATGTGTTTATTTAAAGTATAATCTACAACTTCATACTTATTTGACAGTCCATTTACACAGCTCAGAAAGTCACTTTTTTATATTACAGTAATTCTATTTCATGTTACAGTGCATTAAAAAAAATTACATTGTTAGAAAATTAACTTGCTATATTACTCTTAACATTACTCATTTTTTTTTTAGTCTTCTAGTAAAAAAAAAAGGATTGGGAAGAGAATGGCATACAATTTGAAAAAATCTACCCAAAATGCCTCTAAAATGCTCTAAAATATCATCAGCAACTGGTATTTCAAGGCAAATGGCCTATGACAAGGGAGGTAATGTATAGCCATATTCTCCATAAAATGTCTAATCATCTTTTAAAGTACAAATTGGCATGTGTCACAGCAGTGAGTTCCAGTTTGACAATGAGCTTTGTAACAAAATATTCCCTTTAGTCTAATATTTTGACTGGAAGAGGGAAAGATCTCTCTATTCATTTTCTTCATCATGCATAACATGTGAGTCATGTCTCTTTCTATCCCCTACCCCATTCCTTTGCTTTTGTTCTAAACCAGTGGTTCTTAAACTTTTCTTTACCGGGGATCCCCTGCAAATATAATTTTTCACCAGGGACCCCCAAGATTAAGCTCAATATTTAAATATTTAAATTTAGATTTAAATATTAAAACATTTATTTATTTATTAAAGTTTTCTGGAGACTAAGGCCATTTCTGAAACTGCAAACTCCAGGATTACATAGGATGTTGAAAGTGGAATCATAGCGCTATAATTGAAATGGCGGAAATGGCCCCAGATTCAAATCCCTGTTCGGACACTGGTTGACCTTGGGCAAGTCACATTTTCTCAGCCTCAGAGGAAGGCAAACCCTCTCTGAACAAATTTTGCCATAAAAACCCCTATGAACCCCTCATTTTAAGATTGCCTTAAGTCACAAGTGACTTGGAGGTATACAACAACAACAAAGTGCTGCTGACAGGGAGAGGTTCTTTCTAGCTTCATGTCCCTCCCTGTTGAAAACTGACTTATGGTTCCCCTAAGGTGAACCTATCATGAGGGTTTTCTTGGCAAGATTTGTTGCCTTTGTCTTTCTCTGAGGTTGAGAGAATGTACCTTACCTGGTTTCCATGTCTGAATGGGGATTCAAATCCTGGTCTCCAGAGTCACAGTTTGCAAACGAGGGAGCAGTTTCAGCACCCACAACCCCTACCACCACCACTGCCACATCCCTGTTGCTGGAGGTAGTGTTGTTACCCTGTAGACTGGGGGTCCCGGGAGGGGCACCCAAACAACAAACCAAAATAAGCTAGATGGAGAAAATTAGCTGGAGCACAGTTTCAAAATACTAACAGTTTTTATTAAGCAAAGAAAATAAAACTCAAACACACCTAACTAGAGAGAGAAGAAGAAAGTTTAGAGAAATAAGCAATACGCCACCTGTTCGAAGTCCTGTAGACACCAATTGAAGGCAAGGAGGGAAACCCGGCGAGTAGACCGAGGGGAATCTGTGGAGCCGAGCGGCAGCAAGGCGAGGACGAAGATCCAAATGGAGCTTCGAGTGATTTCAGCTTAGTGATTTCAAGTGATTTCAGCTCAGTCCAGTGAGAGTTCCGAAGAGCTCCCAAAGTGAGACAGTTTTTATAGGGACAGAACGACCGCAGGCTAGTCTGGTTTTTGCATGAGAACAATGAGTTTTGGGATGGAGACAAAGGCTCCGAAAGGTCAGGATTTACATGATTGAATTATGAACCGAATTGACAATGGTATAGCTGGTATGCAGATGTGGCTAGCTCGGCCGTTAAGTGCCGGCTTGCCAAGGTGCTTTCACAGGCAAAGAACTCTTTTGTTTAGCAATGAAGGTGTTTGTTTCGGGCGGCAACCCCCCCTAAAGCGGAACTGGCTATGTCTGGTGAAAGATACTAGTCTCCCATGCCTAGCTTCGCGCTTGTCTGGTGGGACCTAACAAACACACGGCTCATGGCGGGAAAAGGCCGAATTGTGATATCAAAATGATATCTTTTAGCTCACCAAAGACCAGACCAGAGTGCCGTGGTAACAGTGTCCAGCAGCAGAGCTTCACAGACCCACTGGGAGGCCTCCACAGACTCACGGGGTCCCCAGACCCCAGGTTAAGAACCAGTGTTCTAAGCTAAAAAGTGTCAAATGTTTCCACCCAGAAGAGGAGTTCTCTTGATCCCTTTGATCGTTTTGGTTTCTACACACTTTTTGAGATGCAATGACTAGAATGGGATGCAATAGTCCCAGTATGGCCACAGATGTATATAAAGTTAATTATAACAGGTTGAAGATCATTAAGGGAGATACGGTATCCAACCTTGAATATTTGCTGGCTTGTCACATAGACGATGGGGAAAATGGTCTCCAAGGGGTAGGACTCAAACCAACAGGATAAAATTACCAGAATGGTGATTTTACTAAATATTTTGAATCACGTTCTGATGGTATGAAGTGTTTCATGGCATTATTGCCTTAGAAAGTAGTTAATTAGGGATTTTTAATCAGAAGCTGATTCTTGTAACAGAAGGCTTACTATATGACCAGGGACTGGTGAAGATTACCTGTGGAATCCTGCTTCCAACAGTGATTCTGTGAAAATCATTGTGAAGCTGAACACCATCAAGATTATAAATCAGTCTTCAGCTTCAAAATACTACATAAACGACAGAACCAGTACATGCAGAAAACAGTATTATGGAGCTGCAAAAAGTGATATGATTGTTTGCATACTTGACACTGACAATGTGACTACAGTCGTCCCTCCATATTTGCACATTCTGTATCCACATATTCCACCAACCAACACTTTAAAATATTTTAAAAAATCCACAAAGCAAACTTTGATTTTTGCCATTGTATATAAGGGATGCTATTTTATTGCACCATTGTACATAAAGGGACTTGAGCATCCAAGAATTTGGATGGTCCTGGAACCAAACCTAGGAGATACTGAGGGCCCACTGTGCATTATAAGATTGATCTTTGTATAAAAACTGTTGTTACTCAGGGCTTAAGGGATAAGGCAGTTTCAAAACAAAACAATTGTCTCTAGTTCTGTTAGGTTTTTTTTGTTCGACTGTATTTCAGTTTGACAAGGGTTTATTAGAACCCAGGTGCTTCCATAGGAAGGGTGCTTCCAGGCAAGCGAATTTACCACAGTAACCCCACCTCATTTTATTGTGTAATCATCCTGTTAATATGCCCAGGATTTCACAGGGAATCCAACTAGCACTATTTTCAGGGACTAATCATTTTAGTAGAACCACTTTTTAATCAAGCCCTACAAGCCAATAAAAGCCATTTGGTTTGTGAATAACTTTCCCATTGGTACAAAGAACTACACTGCCATGTCCTGAGAATAATCTTTCATATATTTGAGAGTGAATTCTAGTCCACGAAAGTTTGTGCCATTCGTTTTTAAGGGGCTTCAAGACTGTTTCTTGTTTTGCTGCAACACAATTGGCCTTCCATATGTATCCATGGATTCAATCAACCATGGTTTGGAAAGTATTTTTAAAAAATATAATAATAATTCCAAAGAGCAAACTTTGATTTTGCCATTTTATATATGGGATGCCATTTTACTACACCACTGTACATAGTGGGACTTCAGCATCCACAAATTGTGGCATCCACAGGGGGGAGAGGGGGGTCCTGTAACCAAACCGTAGTGGATACCAAGGGACCACTGTACTATTTATTTTCCTAATTAAGATATCGGCCCTTTCTACACATTCAGCCTTAAAACTAGATGATCCTCAACTAGATTCCCTTGCCTTTTTTAAAAAAATGCATATTGGTTATTGTTTAGACTCATACTGCTATTGTTTTGCGATTGCATTTCAATCACATTAAGCACAACATTTACAATTATCTATGAACAAATTTGGGAGGCACCAAGGATAATATGATAGTAGCAGCACTATAATAACCTGGTAAATTTTCAAAGCGCGCGCGCGCACACACACACACACACACCAAGATAATGCCAGATTTGGCACATTTTAATTGCCTTATGTGTAAGAATTTGCACATTTTCTTTCTATACGGTGTTGCCTGAGTGTGTGTTTGTTATATGATTGACCTGTCTGTGTGGTGAAACAGGTTTATTAACAATAAATATTTTCCCTATATATTCACATATCTTAAGCTTTTGCATATGTTGCACCATATCTTACAACAACCCAGTCAGGTTGGTAATATTATCTTACCATATCACAGTACTAAAGAGGCTACTAGCTGTGAACGATACATAAAATGCTTAAGGCTGCTTCATGAATTAATTACTCACCTGATATTTAACATAAAGATCCCTTAAACATGCAGATCCGTGCATGTCTTGCCAGAAATAAGGAAGCATTTTTAAAAGTTCACTGGCTCATTACTCTCAAGAAAGGGTGAATAGGACTGTGGCTTAATATGTGGTAAGATTAAGAACGTATGATAAAACCTGATTGATCAGACCAAAGGTCTATCTGGCCCAGCATTCTATTTTCTACAGTAGCCAAGCAGAAATCCATGGGAGCTCTCAATCAGGACATAAAAATAATACCCTTTCCCTCCTGTTGTTCCTTATTAACTAAAATAGAGAGACTGTGTCACTGCTTCTGGAGTTACTATAACTAGCCATGCTGCTAAGTGGCCATTGCAAAGCTTGGAACTGCTACTTTTCTGGGGACTCTATTCCCACAGTCTCATAACTCTTACAACCTCCAGCCAACATGTTTAGGAGTTTTTGTGAGTAGGCCAACTACCACCACACCTCATCATAATGAATTCTAATTTAAATGTGTAGATACATTAAAGCTGATTTACACATACACGTGCATAAACATGGAGTTTGAAGCACATGCAGAAATCCACAAAAACAGGAAGCAATAATGTATTTTCCACCTAATGACAGAGCTCCGTGCTCCTATCCTCCTTGAATGTACCCAATCCCATCTTAAAACCATCTGAGTTAACAGATCCAGAGGCAGCGAATTCCAGTCTCACTATGCACTGTACAAAATATTCAGCCTCAGTGGATGACCCCAAAGCAAATTCTAGTTGTATGAAAGAATCAGAAATTCCTCTCCCAATTGATACCATGGATCAATTTATACCCGTGTGTAAACCTTCAGGTTTCCAGTCAAATTTCAGAGTTTTCTTAGACACCCTGGTGCTCCTTGGCAGTCTCCCATTCAAGCAGGAACACAGCTGATCATGTTTAGCTTCCAAGATCAGACAGGCTCTAGTGCCTTCAAGGTATTGGTATGCAGGTATAAATTAGGGGGCTAAATACCCAGAATTCACCACAACCTGTCTAATCTTGGAAGCTAAGCCCTAGTTAGTACTTGGATGGGAGACCTACAGTTGCAGTAGGCTATATTTCAAAGGAAGGAACTGGCAAAACTGCCTCTGAGTATGCCTTGCCTAGAAAAACCCTATGAACTTATTGGGGTAGCTGTAAGTCAATTGGCAACTTGAGGGCACATACACACAGACATCGTATTTCTTCCTATTCACCTTTTCTTTTTTCTTTCTTTCCTTGTTTTGAACCTAAACAGCCCCAAATGGTGAACTTTTGTCCTTGAGTTGTGGCAGTCTTTTGATTATTTAGGTTGCAGCAGTCTTTTGATTAATTAGGTTGCCACTTTCTGCATCGTTCCCAACTCTACAATAACTTTTCTGCACAGTATTTTAGATGTGGCCATACTACGGATACAAGGGCAGTATGGTACGGACAGTTTAATTTTTCATATGACCAGTGTGGTCATACCATAGCTTTTATATAAAGGGAGTACAATACTGATTCTTTTTCTGATTATATAAAGGGAAAAAAGAGGGAGGAAAGGAGAAGAAATCTAGTAATACCTTCAAGACTGGTTTATTTTAGCATGAGTTTTAATGGATTTCACTTGCTCAAATGCACTGGTGGAGTAAAAAATTAATGGTGCAATTATATAAGCAGTTACATTGCTGTGAGGAAGAATTAAAACATAATGGAATACAGAATGATGCTTATCCTCAAATATGATACATGCCATCCTCTGTTAGCATTACCCGTCTGAATACTACATTGGCCAAAACAAGACAGCCCCTGCCCAAGAGGATAAATGGGCACAAATCTCATATTGTAAATGGTCATACCAAAAAAATAATGCCAGAATCATAGAATCATAGAAATGTAGAGTTGGAAGAGACCACACAGGCCATCCAGTCCAACCCCCTGCCATGCAGGAATGCCCTCAAAGCATTCTCGACAGATGGCCATCTAGCCTCTGCTTAAAAACCTCTAAGGAAGGAGACTCCACCACACTCCAAGGCAGCACGTTCCACTGCCGGACAGCCCTGACTGTCAGGAAGTTCTTCCTGAGTTTCAGGTGGAATCTCCTTTCCTGCAGCCTGAATCCATTGCTCCTTGTCCTGGTCTCTGGAGCAGCAGAAAACAAGCCCTCTCTTTCCTCTACATGGCATCCCTTCAAATATTTAAACATTTAAATTTTCCTGGACATATCAATCAATGATCTTCAAGTTGGTGTTCTGGAACAAAGAAAAACAAAAAACAAAGGGATATTTGAAAAATTGAGCTGGGATACATTCCCCAAGGCCTATTAGAAAAGGTATGAACAGAGACTATGGGGGTTTTTTTTTGCGTGTGTGTATGTGTTTTCATTAAGTTACACATTGAAAGGATTCTCAGAAGAATTTCTTACTTCTAGGAAAGTGAACAAGCAGAAGGCTTTCACAGTTCAAGACTGTTTGATCTTGAAAGAAGCTTCCCTGTTAGTCTCTTGCAGCATAACAAGAGCCGGGGGAGAAATGTGGCAGCACCTTTTAAGACTTTTCTTTAAGAATGAGTTTTGTGAGGATAAGCCCACTTCTTAGAGTGCAGCTTCAGGCACAAAGTATATTTATACAGTTGGGGGAATGGGATAGGACGGAATAGGATCCAGAAAGATACAGAGCATGCCCCTTGCCCTAAATTTTCAAAGGGCTGGTTGAAGGGCTACCGGCCTTTGGGTGCTGATGGGAGAAAGCAATAGATCTGCTCGCCAAAAAACAGCTTTCCTGGCTTCAATACTCTGAAAAGACTCCTTTTATTATATGCGCAACAGCAAGAACTCAAGGATCCCACCCACTTTCTACTGAGGCCAATTCCGCACTAGACGGTTATAGCACTATCACTCCACTTTCAACATCCCAAAGAATCCTGGGGTTTGTAGTTCGGGGAGGGGCCAGCCAGGATTCCCAGGATTCCATAGGACGTTGAAAATGGAATAATAGCGCTGTTAACAGTCTAGTGCGGAAACAACCTAACATGCTGCTTTGACAGAGTGCTTTTCTAGTGGTGAAATGCTGTCTGCAAAAGAACGAACGTGAGCAAAAACTAAGACAATACGGTGCCAGTTTCCATACTCAAAAGCATTAAAAAAAAAGGGGAGGGGAACGACCTCAAGATGGCGTTTCTGGGCAAACTCTCATGCGGCGGGGCTGCCTGCCCACAGCAAAAATGGCGATAGAGCCATCACGCCATTTCTCCTCTTTTTCTATTGCATTGAGCTGGGAGGAAGTTACACAGATCTATAGTGCTATAGTGGGAGGCACGTCTTTCTCTTTGTTTTTGGTATTATTCTTCCTTTCTGCAGATAAAAAAAAACGGAGACAGATACCTACAAGAAACACCCGAAAAACAGGACTCGAGAAGTAGAGGACCTTGAAAAACCGTTTACTGAGGGATGTTGAAACAGAGACGAGCTATTTCGGTACTCTTTTTGTCTTAGCTTTTATTCATGCCACTGCTTACCAAATAAACCTGCAGTGCATTCTTCCATCTGATACTGTGAAAAATAAACACGCCCAAGTCAGACCAGAAAGCGGACTGTATGTGCAAGTAACTCATCTTCCCACGGTTGGGGAAAAAGGCGTCCAGCACGGCACATGCGCGGATAATGATCCCTGAGAAATGACACTCTAAGTGCGACGTCACTGCGTAACTCTATGGTGAGCCGTGGGTGACGTAGGTTGGTCTGTTGACGCCAGCGCGCTGAGGGGACGTCTGTCACATGACCTGGAGCGTAACGCGGCGGCGTCTGAGGCTTTGCGCTGTGCGTTCGCGGCCTAGTTGCCTTTGCCGGGCTCGGAGGCGTCGAGAGGGACGGACCTCCTTTCCTCCGGCGGCCCTCGCGGTGTGTAGTGGGGGATACCTGGTTGGAAGCGGAGAGGGGGCGAGGACAGGACGAGGGGGCGGCGGCGGCGGCGGCGGCAACGACGACGACGACGAGGGTATTCTTTGGTAACTGGGCGCCGCTGTAGCGGGTTAATAGTGGTTTCCTCTGGTATCTCAGGGAGGGAAAAGAGGGAAAGCGTTTGCACCCCTTTCACGGGTGGGGAGGTGGACAATGCGGGCGGCCCCCCTCCGTTTGAATTGTTCTTGAAGGGCAAGTGAGCATTTGGAGCTACTCAGCGGGGAAGAGCCTTTAATAAGTCTGCCCCCTTCCCCAAGCGGGCTTAGCCGGCCTGGAAGCTAGTCAGCCCGTTTAGGATGAGTTCAGGGAGCGCATCCTTTGCAGAATGGCCCACAGGATAGTGTGCAGGGCTCGAAAAGCACACGATCGAGAGGTGAAATAGACGTATGGGCGAGTAGACCCAGGCCATTTCCGCACTAGCCTGTTATAGCGTGATGATTCCACTTCCAACCTCCTCTGGCATCCTGGGGTTTGCAGTTTCGGGAGGGGCCGGCCGGCCCCTCCCGAAACTGCAAACCCCAGGATGCCAGAGGAGGTTGGAAGTGGAATCATCACGCTATAACAGGCTAGTGCGGAAATGGCCCCAGATAAAGCATTAAGTGCAGAATACCAATTTAAATTGCAGCGGGTCTCTCCTCCCTCCCCCGTAATCATTACCCGCAGATGTCTCACTGATGTAGAGCATCCTCAGGTGAACTTTCTTTAAGACAGTACGTTTTTCTTGAAATGAAGCATTTAAAAAAGAAAAAGAGTAGTGAATTCTGACGTCTGCTTGTTGTCTTTCATTGCCCACATCTCGTAGAATTACAGATTTCATTGATACAGTAAAGCAAAAACATGGGCTTATAAGCAGCATATGCAAATATTATGGCCAAGAACCATCACAACTGTTTTAAGGTAGCAATTTCTTTCTTAGTAAAGGTGTTTGAATGTTATGTTTTGGTAATGGAATAGCACCTTTTCAGTGGAAGATGTCCATGAACTATGTTAGAAACATATTTTAAGCCATAAGCATTTGTTTAAAATTAAATTCTTGTGGGACGGTGTATGGATTAGACTCAAAGGCCAGTTTAGTGCTGGGGCAGCCTGTGTAAACTATAAAACATTTTTAAAGAATTTTTGGTAAATTGACATTATAAATATTTCAGGTGCTTGGTGCATCATCACGTGTTGGCTAGATGCAAACCAAAAATTATTCACAGTCCTCTAGCTTTGTTTCCACTAGTTTGTAGTATACTCACTTGTATTTTTAACAATATTGTGGCAAGTTGTTAAAACTAGAAAGAAAAATCTATGTTGTATCTCTGTTTTATTGTTTTTGTGGTCGAGCTGTGGTGCCATCTATTAAATCCAATGTGCTGTTTACAATGTGCTGTTTACAAGCTGATTACAATAGTCTTTCCTTACCCCTATGCTTTGTAGAAGTACTGATGTACAGATTTGTACCGCTGGCTTTGTTGGCTTGAAATCATGGCATTTACAGCCCCCCCCCCCAGAGTGCCTAGAGGACACCAGATCAGGGGAGGATGCATTTACTAGTATTTTTTAGAAAGAAAGATCTAAAAAACCCAAAAAACTCTAATTTATTGAAAGAATACCTATGGGGAGTACCGTAAGGTATATAGAAATATTTTTATAAGTTTGAATTTTGGTCTTTGTTAATGAAACTATAAAAAGATTGTGTATAACCAATGTTTATTTTTACAGGCTTGGTTCTAGGAATGTGCTGTTAGTGTATGGCTGTGGTCTTCTGGATCTTAACTTAGGTAGATATCTCAAAACTTACCATTTAAGCAAGTGAGAAATAGGAAACAGTCTGAGAGTTTCCCTACTCTTTGAATATACTCATGAAAAAGATAGACAGACAGATCTATTTCAGAATTGATGTGATATAGTCCATATAATCTTCAAGTCACCAATCCAGCTGCTGAATTTTTAGCCAAATGAAATTTAAAAAACATAAAAGGAGTCCCGTCTAAAACATGTTGCAGTGATTGTGCCCAGATATTGCCAGACAATGGATAAAAGTAGCCCTTCTATTTGTAGGAACATTACCCTTGGCATGCATCCTTAAGCTAGCAGAAAGCATTTTTGGCCATCAGTTCCAGTTAGATGTTCAAGGAAAGGGCTGGGTTTAACAGAACTCACTAACTACAAGCCTTGCTTATACTGTGGGAGAGTGAGGGAGTGCCAGCTCCCTCCAGAACAGGTTGAACCCACTTCATCAGTTCTTTGGCCAGCAGTGTTTTTATCTCATCAGTTTAGGAAGAGCTTCATAAAAGTAAATCATGTAATGATATTGGTCCTTCTCAGCATCAGTCAGTTTTGCACTGTGTCAAAGAAAGTGTTATTTATTGTATGGACTTTTATTAAATCCCCCATAAATTTGCATATAATTGATACACTGCTGTTGTTGGCAGAAACCATGCAAGTAGTTTTTTGCATATAGATGTTGTAACAAGCATTACCATTTGAAAGAAAACATCTTCTAAAATGTTACCATTTGTAATCAGATTTTATAAATGTCTGAAATAATTGGCAATTTAAAAAATGTGTTGCCAGTGAATTAGGGGCAGTATTTCAGTCAGGAAGAGTGTTATTAATTGCCCTTACCAACTGGTGGGCTAAACTTTGTAGCCTCAGTGAAATTATATTGCTGAATTTATTGTTCTCAGACACCTATTTTTTCCTGTTATTTTGGAGAAGCCTAATGTAACTAATTTACACAGCTTTTGAAACAAACAACTGGGTTTGAAAGTTTGAACAAACTATAAGAAGTTTTCAACTCAGATAACATACACTGAGAAAAAGCAGCATGTGTGCCAATTTTCCTTGTTTCATTTTTTTCTGAATTCGTAGATTCTTAATTTTGGCTTAGATCAAAGATCATAAATTTCAACTAGCGCAGTTGGGCTTCCTTCCTCTTTGTAGCCCTCTGAATCTCCTAAACACCTGGTCTAGAGGGCACTCTAGTTCTCAGGAATAGATTTTGAGGCTGGGAAATTGTAGGAGAGAGAAGTAAATTGTAAATTATTCCCTTCTGTAAATGGTATGACTTGTCTTAGTTGAACAGGAACTCTGGATTAATCCCCTTTTGTTTAAAGGAGGAGTTGTAACACTACATAGTTGTCTTTTTTTCTCCCATATCTCTAAATAACTGGATGTAAGTGTATTTATAACTATATTTATTGTTAACAGTATTTTGGAATATTGTGTTCTAGAAGATGTGTGGGCAGGTTTCAGTCTAACATGGTGCACTTTGTTTCTTACTAGAACTTGGAATTCTATCTACCAAAGCCCACTGAAGAGAATGCACTGAAAATTAAATAATTTTTTATTCATGAATTGATTTTGACTACCAGAACAGAACAAAACTAATAGCCCATTTAATTTTGGTTACCCCAGTTTGTCTTAATTTGTGTGATACAATTTAGACTGAAAGGAAGTAATTTTATTGCTCTTGTTACTAAAATATTTGAAATCAGAAGTGCTTACTGATCAGCAATTCCCAGGAAATATACCAGTGGCTTCATATCTGCTTTCAGTCTATACCTTCTTTAGAAAAATGATAGAATATTGTTTACTTAGAAGGAAAACTAGAAAAAGGACCATAATTCAGAACTTACTGGTTTGATAATTTTTGGATGGGCTGTTCTAAGGCTATACAACATACTTGTAAAATGTATGAGCCACCATGGTGTAGTGGCTTGAGCTTTGGAATATGACTCAAGAGACCATGGCTTGAATCCTTGCTCAACCATGGAAACCCACTGGGTAGCCTTGGACAAATCACACTCAGCCTCAGAGGAAGGCCTTGACAATCCCCCTGCAAAAGTCTTGCCAAGAAAACCCCATGATAGGTTTACTTTAAGGTTGCCATAAGTCACAAAAGACTTGAAGATACACACAACAACAACAGCAAATATAGATAATATATTTACAGGTGTATTTCTAAAACATAATGATTGTATCTTTTTCATCAACCACAGCAGAAATGATTCTGGCTCATTGGCCAAATCCCATTTGAGTCCTCCTTAGTAACACAATTATTGTTCCAATTATGCATTATCAAATTATACCATATTATGTAACTGCTGAAGTGAGATAGAACCTATAATCTACCTATTTAAGAGTGTTCACCATGTTTTGATCCCAGCTCTTCATTTGTAGGATGCAGTATTCCAATATAATTCTCACTGAACCAGATTTTTTTTACCCTTTTGACCTAATTGGCTGAGCCCTGTATATCTAGGTATTTGCTTTATAACCTACTTTTTATGAGGGCTAATGCTTGTACAGAAAGAGCACACTTTTCCCCAGGACTAACTATGATTGAGCATTCATCTTCATCTTACAAATGTGCAAAAGCTATTGTCCTGTCTGTCTCTATATGTTTGGGTTTGTTTTTAGTGAAACATTAACCATTTGAAAGGGAGGCAATGGAAGCAGCTTTTTGAGGGCACTCTCTGTGGGTGCCCATATTAGGTAGCTCTGAAAAGATTCACTAGATTGCCTAATTTAAACCAGATAAGTTCTGTTCTTTAGGGTGCACATTAGTTCTTTGACTAAGATTAGACTATAAATTTTACTTGATTTAATGCATTGTTACTCATTTGGGAGCAGCATGGATACAGATTGGAAACAGCAATAGAACAAACATTTGGTAGCTGATCATCTTGTTCTTTTTCTAGGTTACTGCTAAAAATGTCTTTTCCGCCTCACTTAAATCGCCCTCCTATGGGTATTCCAACTCTTCCACCTGGAATCCCACCTCCACAGTTCCCAGGTTTTCCTCCACCTGTACCTCCTGGTAAGTTATTTTAGAAGTCTCTGAAATCAGCATTTTCACTGCACTGATTAATAAAAATTCTTTTAGCATGTAATTCAGGATTAAATATACTTTCATTGTGCTATGTGTCAGTAAGGAAAACATTGGGCTTTAGAATACATATTAATATACTGTAGTTTTTCTGCTCTATGTCTTTGCACTAGAGCAGATTTATAGTTTATACTTGCTCTGAAGCTACTGATGTCTTCTCTTCATAGGGACACCAATGATTCCTGTGCCAATGGGTATTATGGCTCCCGCACCAACTGTAAGTATGACATTCCATCCATCCATCCATCACTTTATTTATACCTCGTGTTTCTCACAGGCTGAGACTCAAAGCGACTTAAAATAAAACAGGATACAGTAAAACACAGATAGTTAAAAACATACAAAATCAAGATTAAAACAACAGAAATTACATTAACAACAAAATTAAAACCAGATAAAATCTTACTTTAAAGCAGATTAAAACAGTATGGCTTACTAGAAAAGAAAGGTCTTAACCTGTTGCCAAAAGGAAAGCAAAGACAGAACCATCCTGACTTCTCTACGGAGGGAGTTCTAAAGTGAGTGACCAGCTAAAGAGTAGGCCTTCTCCCATTTCCCAGGTGTGCCTGTGAAGTTGGTGGGATAAAGAGAAGTGCCTCCCCTGAGGCAAGCTCAGGCAGGCTGATATGGGAAGATACAGTCCTTCAAATACTCTGAGCCATATAAGGCTTTATAGTCTAAACTAGCACTTTGAATTGTGCCTGGAAACAGACTGGCAGTAAGTGGAGTTGTTGCAGCAAGAGAATTGTGTGCTCCCTGTAACCAGCAATCTGGTAATAATCTGGCTGCTGCTCTTCAGAGTAGTTGAAGTTTCTGAACACTCTTCAAAGGCAGCCCCATGCAGAGCACATTACAGTAATCCAGTCAGGATATAATTAAGGCATGTGTCACTGCAACCAACTTAGATGTTGTTGATTATATGTACCCTTGTTTTTCTAAGCATTAGATACATTTGAAAATTTTCAGGGGTATGTAAAATGGCATTAATAGCAATTTTTGAATATAATACAAAATAGATAGAATGACACCCTGAAGATACCAGGTCCTCTGTGATCTTGGAATCTAAGCAGGCTCAGACCTGGTTAGTGCTTGAGTGGGGACTGCTAAGAAGTAGCTGGTGCTATAGGCTGTATATCAGAAGAAGGCAATGATGGAGCATCACTTAGTACTCTTTGCTTTAAAAAATCCTACAGAATTTATAGGGTTGCCGTAAGTTTACAGGCTGCTAGAATGCATGCACCCACACACATGCCAGCTTCAAACTTGAAAAGAGTTGGAATCATGTCCTGCAAATGTAACATAAGCTTTTTAGCAGCTATCATAAGCACATTACTCTTCCTTAGCTGGAGTAAACACCCACATCCTCTCTGTTCTCGTTAATTCTTAATCATTGCATTTGCAGCGATATGTATGGTTAGGGCTAATGAGATTCCTAATAATAGCCATGGCATGCACGTTCTGTGCAGATCAATCTTGAATTGGGAATCCTGGTTAATAATGTTGCTGATTATTTGAAGGTTTTTTTACCAGTTTGTTGCCTCAGCATATTGATAGCAACCTACTTGTATAATTCTGATTTTGTTTTACTTAGTAAGTTGTCATCCTAAAAGCTTGCTTACTCAACAAGCATCTCTTCTTCCTTTTTCAGGTGTTGGTCCCAACTACTGTATCAATGGTTGGAAAGCACATGGGAGTCAGAAAGGACCATCCAGGTCTAAAGAACAAGGAAAATGATGAAAACAGTGGTCCTACTACTACTGTCTTTGTAGGCAATATATCTGAAAAGGCATCAGACATGCTTATACGGCAACTTCTTGCTGTAAGTGAAATGGCCTTTTACACCCTACCCTTGCAGTGTCTTGTCTTACATATGTTGGCATGGTTTATCAGCCTTCCTATACCTGTGGTCTTAGTTTTAGGATGTTAGCTGTGGACAACATCTAAAGCACTTCTTATGGCACTCTGTGCACTTGTAGAACTATTCAGCTCACTTCTGTGGCAGCACTTTCACACTGCCCTTGAAAGCTCCTCATCCAGTCAGCAGGAGCTTTCCAGAGAAGGTATGGAGAACTTGTCTTCATCCACATGTT
Source organism: Iguana delicatissima (assembly GCA_948472985.1). Classification (NCBI taxonomy): domain Eukaryota; kingdom Metazoa; phylum Chordata; class Lepidosauria; order Squamata; family Iguanidae; genus Iguana; species Iguana delicatissima. The sequence continues at coordinate 542,691 of CAOKZL010000463.1, read as the reverse complement.
TTTAGCTATGACTGCTACTTTCTCTTGCCATGAGCTGTACTGTTTGGGGCTTCTGGGAATTGAAATGAAAAATATCTGGAGGGCCAGAGCTTTCCTGCCCCTTATCCAGTGCATAGCCACAATATATGAAGGGTTTGTGGATTTTAGCTCTTAGGGCAGAGATGGCCAGATTACAGTCCTCCAAATATTGGAGTGCCACTCCCAACAGTCCTAGCCAACATAGCCAGTGGCAAGCAATACTTAAGCAACAACAACTAAACATTGTATTTTGCCCATACCTGCTGTAATGGCACATGTTAGCTAGCTGTTGCTTAATATTTTAGGCCTGCTGCTGAAGTACAAACAGATGTGCTAGCTTATTGATTTGAAGGCAATAGTGTCTCCATTAGTGGAAACAAATTTGTTGAGGGAACTGATTATGAACTACTGTGTAATTGATAAATGCACATTTAAAATCCAGGGTGTCAGGTATGAAGAAATTTCAAGATCAGATCTTCTTATTTGTGGTTACATGGCTTCAAAGAGGGAGAATGTTCTCTGTTGAAATGTTGTTTATGAAGAAGAATATTCCTCCCTCAGTGAAATAGGGGCACAATAGTAAGAATGTCCTAAACGTTATCACCACCAGCCTTGCTTTTGAGATGTTGGAGAAAGGCATAAGAGGGCTTCTTATAAAGACTTCAGCACATGGGATGAAATACTTGGAAAGAGGTTGTGCTTCAAATAACCAAGGTCCCAAGGTTCATTCAGAAGTCCTTCCAGAAATCCAAAAACCTAAACTTGTTGCTGCCATTGAAGTGGTGGCTGTGGCACTCCTGCTCATTTATGTCCCAAAATTCCTTGGGTGTCTGGCAGCAAAAAGAGAGAGAGAGAGAGAGAGCTGAAGCTCTGTGAAATAGCAGGAGGTGTGGATGCACGCAGAACACTACCCTTGAAATTCCTGCCATTAAAAAAAACAACTCACTGTCCAGCCTTGCATCTGATACACAGTGGAAGTAATGAACAAACAAGATGCGAGGCTGTTCCGAAAGGGGCTGTATTCCAAAAATATTTTAATTTTTTTTTAAAAAAATCCTGAAATATGGAACACTTCTGGTCTCAAGTATTTTTCAGTGAATCTTTTAAAAAGGCAGTCCTGTATAGAACATGTAATAGTAGTCCAGCCTTTTGTGTTGGGCACATTTTCTTCTGAGAGAAGCATAAAGCTGCTACATGTATCTAGAACTTTCTATAACCAAGCAGTTCCTTGACAAAATGCTTTCCCTCCAGAAGTTGGAACTAAGTGCCTGTGCTATTTGCATCGTAGTGAACTTATGCTTTTTTTTTTTTTTTAAATTTTAGAACTGGACTTCTTGCAGAGTTCAAGTAACTGGGTCTTTCTTAGAGCCGATATCACCTGTGTTGGCTCTAAGAAAGACCCTGAATCCTAGTGGGCTGTATGCATATTAGCCCACTTAAGATGTGATGTGAGGCCATGATTTCATATTTATGTGTGGGCAGTAGTGCAACTTGTATGGCTAGATTCACTGCTGTTTGTCTGTTTAGAGCTGAAATACTGTGAGGTGTTATGCTACAAAAGCCTAATTATGTCAACTGTTAAGCTAGTTGATAATACTTAATCTCAAACATCTCTTCCCTCAATTTTGCTTTACTAGAGAGTGTTCAGAGTCTATCCATTATATAGATGGCCATGATTAGATTAGAGAGATGAAAATTTGGATTTTAATACTCATATTGATTTTGCACTTAATTTTTAACCTGGATACTTCTATTTTTAAAGTGTCCCTTACTCTAAATCAAGTGCAAATGGTGGGAATTTTTATGTGTTTTTCTCATCTTTTTTTATATTTTTGCATATCCTGCCCTGTGAAGAGATAGTGAATATACATTTTAAAGCACATTTCTATATATATATACACAAGGTAGTAAAAGAACAGGAAGAATATATTGATAGGATGATTTGAGTGGCGATTTTGTGAATTCCAAAATACTTAGGTATCTGTTAATCTGTCATGATTTTTATTTTAATTAACACTGTTGTTCCTTATTCAAAAGTTGAGAAGTAATTGTTGTTCTCATTCTATACAAATTCATCTGTTTCCTAAATATTATTTTTAAACAATATTTTACAGAAATGCGGTTTGGTTTTGAGTTGGAAAAGGGTTCAAGGAGCATCTGGAAAACTTCAAGGTATGTAGTTTTTGCTCTTTAATATAAAAATATGTGCGTGACTTCATAATATTTCTAAAATGCTGCCACTTCAATCAGGGCTTAAAATCAGAGATGAGAAAGTTCCAGCTCTCCATGTGGTGCATTCCAGCTTCCACCAGTTGCAGCTTTCCTGCCTGCTGACAAATCAGCAGTGTTTACATTATGTGTTGTATGCACTTGTAGTTGTTAGCTAGAAGTATCAATAAAACCCATACATTGCCATATTGAGCCAAGTGAAGGGAACTGACAGTCCCTCTGCTATCACCAGATTGGGTGACAGGGTTCAGAAGGGCTTGCTTTTCCTGTCTTGATTTGTATAGATAGTTGTGCTTAATTAACCCAGTGTTCTTGGAAGTAATAGTTGCTGCTGAATCAGTGTGATAGGGCTTGAAAGTCAAGCATTGCAGGATGGATGCAGTCTGCATGTTCTAAATTGCAGTTAGTTGGATTCATAATGTTGTACAGCAGTTTTCCAAATAAGTGTGCTTTAACTGGGATATGCTCATATGCCTTGTGTAATAAATTAACCCATAAAACAAACTACTGAAATAGTAGCAGTCCTGACAGTGTGCAGTTATCTACATTTTTAGTTCTGGTTGTTTTTTGAACTTCCCATCATTTATTCCTAGCTTTTGGATTTTGCGAGTATAAAGAACCAGAATCCACACTACGTGCACTCAGGTTACTTCATGATCTCCAAATTGGAGAAAAGAAACTACTTGTGAAAGTGGATGCCAAGACAAAAGCTCAGCTAGATGAATGGAAAGCAAAGAAAAAGGCTTCCAATGGGGTATGTATGCTGTGTGTATTTGCACTAAGGCCTCAGTCTAAACTAAACTTAAAGTACCTAAACCAGGAAGACATGATTGAATTATAAAAGAGATTAGTATCAACTGTGCTTCATTCTTGTGCTCATTTTGCTTGTTCTCTTTTGCTTTTTTAAATCTGCTGTGCTGACTGTTATGTCTCATCTGTTAAGGAGTCCCATGCTGTTCCTGGGCTGTTTGCTTCTGGTTTTTCCTGCGGGCTTTCATGATTCAAACTTTGGCTGCTTCACTTAATGTGGGTTGTAGTAGTTCAGCTGAGAAGTTGTTGTAAGCATGGATTTCTGAAGCCATTCCACAGTCCCTGAAGAGCAACCAGAGCTGAACATAAGCACTGCCTGCCACTGAGGCCAGTTGAGCCTCCAGTGACAGCTTAGGAGCAAGGAGTCCTCCCAGGCTCTACAGCAACTCCTTCAGGTAGAGTGCTACTTCATCCAGAATAGGGCACTTAAGCAGTTTCCGGATCTGAGGAATACCTATCCATAGCACCTCAGTAATCTGGCTAGGGACTTCAAAACTCTAACCACTATCCAGCAGTTGAGTGACCTTTCCTGATTCAGATGGAAAGGAGAAATAGGAGTTGGTGTTGTCAGTGCATTGATGAGGACAGACTCCAAATCTCTGTATGACTTCTGTCAGTAGTTTAATATTGTTAAATCAATTAGAAGAAAATCAGAACAGAAATCACTTCTAAAAGTTGGTGCTAAGGCAATTCAACAAGATGGATAGAAAGCGAAAGGTTTACAGATGGTGTAATTCCAATGCAGATAGTATTCCCTAAAATAGTCATTAGCTGAGAACTCAAAATCTAAGAAGCAGATCAGTCAAGAAAATGGGCAGTCCTTCACAGGTACATTGTATCAGCTTTGCAGTAAGCCTATAAGTTACAAGCTTGCTTACCAGCAACCAAGAATGTATAAATAATTTTTTTGAAAAATGTGTCTATCAGAAAACATAGGTTGAAAATACAGCATTTGAAAAGAACTCAGATGAGCACTATTTGGAAATGTTCACTGTAATGAAGCTTCAAAGGCACCTACACAAAATGACTGGCTAAAGATGCATAGTAGTCTTTTATTGCTGGTTCCTCTTCAGATTGTAACTGAATGGAAACAGAAAATATTATCACTCCAATAGATGCCTGTGTTGGAGAAAGGGGTTTATAGCTTTGCAAGAAACATCTTATCTCTCTCTTCCTCTCCCCTAATTGATTTGAGCTAGATTTTGTTAAAAATCAAGCCAGAATATGTATGTGTGGCCAGAACAGCCTAAAAATGTTTGCAAAATAGATGTTCTCTGAACACCCTTTTCTCACTCAGCTAACATAAAAAGTCCTGCACAGCTGTGAGGGTGACTAAGCACTACTGTAGCTTGTGTGAACATCTGATTCAGAACTTGTTTACTTGTAAAAATGTTTGTAACTGTATCATAAAAATTTGGGCAGATTAGTTCAAACCATTTAAATGTAAACAAGAAGCCTTCTGAAGCATGTTAAACAATTGAATAATTTTAAAAGTTGAATAATTTAAGAAGTTAGAACAGGGTAAAGCTGTGTATGTACACAAATTTTGATAAAATCATTCCACGCTAAAGGCTTTAATAGAAAGCCAAGTTTTAATTTGTTGCTGGGAAGAAACCAACATTGGTGCCAGTTAGGCTGCCGTGGGGGATTTGAGGGGGAGCATTCCACAAGTGAAGCGCTGCAGCAGAGAAGACCCACTCCCACATCCCCATACAGTATATTGATCCCGCTGATGGAACAGAGGGTTAACTTCGTCCAGCAGAAATCAGTCTTCAAGCAGATGTATATAGTGAACCTTTTCCTGTGACAGCTTCAGAGCACAGTGGTAGGAGTCAGATAATCCAGTGATTGAAACATATGAATTAATTATTTTATGATTAGTTGCAAAGAGGATTGAAATGACACAGCTGTTTCTACATATGATAGCAGAAGAATTTAGTCAGGAATTGGTAAGGATTGAATTAAATGCATTATTTTGAGACCTTTTTACTGTGTAAAAAAATAGTTGAAGTAAAGATTTTAATGAATCAAGATTTAACTAAACTAACTAAATTTAATTTAGTTGTTATTGCCTTAAGTTAGAAATTCAGTGGCTGTCATTTGGGAATCCTGAGACAGGATGTACAGTAGGAGCACTTTTGTGTTTCTTCTGGATTAAAGAGCAGGAAGGTAAACTCATTTTTAAGAGTGAGTTTGAGTGAATAAACTCAAAGATGAGATGTTTTGATAATCTGTTCAGGCTCTAAAAATTCTTCTTTCAGTATTAAGCTCAGTATTTTAAAAAAATGGAGAAAGTAAACAGACATCTGGATTTATTCATTTCCTATGCCTGACTAGCTCTTTTGCTTGCTTTTAATATCACTTAGTCACTATCACCTTCTAGTTCTTTCCAGGTTGTTCTTCTTTGATATGACAGCTTCTGTTCCAGCTGAAATTCCCTCTTTCCTTCTACCTCTGCTTCTTACTTACTGCTGCTCAATGTGCTTCTTTCCCTTTCCCATTCTGTTCCTCTGCCTGGCACTTGATTGGACATCCACCTTGGATTCTCAGGTGAGATTCCTTTTTTTACTTTTTTAAAAGTCTTAAAAAAGTCTTTAAAAGTACAGTGTTTTAAAAAAAACACTTTAAAATTTAGAATTATAGAATCATAGAGTTGGAAGAGACCTCCTACTATTCAGGAACACACATCAAAGCATTCCCAACAGGTAGCCATCCAGCCTGTGCTTAAAAACTTCCAAAGAAGGAGACTCCGCCACACTCTGAGGCAGCATATTCCATTGCTTGACAGCCCTGGCCGTCAGGAAGTTCTTCTTGAGGTTCAGGTGGAATCTCCTTTCCTACAGCTTGAATCCACTGCTCCTTGTCCTAGTCTCTGGAGCAGCGGAAAACAAGCCTGCTCCCTCCTCAACGTGACATCCCTTCAAATATTTAAACATGGCTGTCATGTTCCCTCTTAACCTTCTCTTCTGCAGACTAAACATACCCAGCTCCCTAAGCTGCTCCTCATACGGCATGGCTTCCAGACCCTTCACCATTTTGGTCACCCTCCTCTGGACATGTTCCAGCTTGTTGATATCCTTCTTGAATTGAGGTGCCCAGAACTGAACACAGTATTCCAAATGAGGTCTAACCAATGCAGAATAGAATGGTACCATTACCTCCCTTGATCTAGACATGATATTCCTATGGATGCAACCAAGAATCGCATTGGCTTTCTTGGTTGCCACATCACACTGCTGATTCATGTTCAGCTTGTGATCTACCAAGACTCCTAGATCCCTTTCACACATACTGCTATCCAGGCATGCATCCCCCATCCTGTATTTGTGCATTCCATTTTTTCTGCCAAAGTGCAGGACCTTACATTTCTCTCTGTTGAAATTCATTTTGTTAGCTTTGGCCCAACTCTCCAATCTGTCAAGATCATTTTGAATTTTGATCCTGTCCTCTGGTGTATTAACAACCCTTCCCAATTTAGTGTCATCTGCAGCCTTTGGTGAGCACCCTTTGGGTCTGGTCAGTCAACCAGTTACAAATCCACCTAAGAGTAGCCCTGTCCAGCCTGCCTTTTGCTAACTTCTTTGCAAGAATGTCATGGGGAACTTTGTCAAAGGCCTTACTGAAATCAAGATATGCTCTGTCCACAGCATTCCCTTCATCTATCAAGCTTGTAACTCTATTGTAAAAAGAGATAAGATTAGACTGGTGCGACTTATTTTTAAGAAATCCATGTTGACTTTTAGTTATTATGGCACTGCTTTCTAAGTAATTACAAACTGCAGTTAAAGTCAAGCCTATGGAAAAGGATGTGTTGATTTATTCTCCTTTTTTATTGCAACTTGGTTTAATGGAATGGAAGTAACTTTTAACAACAGTGAAGAGTAAAAGATGCTGGGAAAGCATTTGTTTCACATAATATGCAAATTATGTTTCAAGATGAGTTTGGATTACATGATTTTATCTGAGAATAGTCTTGAAGAAATTGTTGACACTTACCCTCAGTTTCTCATCTGTAAATGACCCGACTTGCAGGTTGTTTCTAAGGAGGAGCTAGGAATTCTTTTTAACCATTTTGAATCCACCTTAATTTTGTAGCAAAAAAGCATGCATATTTTAGACCATGGTTGTACCAGACTTCAACAGACATATGTGCTGAATAGTGTCATCTTGAAGTGAGTGTGATAAGTCACCATTTTTTCTCCCATCTTCAAAGCTGCAGAGGTGGGTGGGTAGTGGTTGAGCCATTACATAGTGATTTCCACCACCTTTGCAGATTTAAAACTTGCTTTGCTTTGTTTGATAGCTATGTAGTAAAACAACCTGAAGTGCTTTCAGTTCAGGTAAAGGAAGCGAAGAGCAGCTCCTTTCCTACCTTCCACTGCCTATTAGCCTTTCCTGTGCCTGAAAGTTCCCATGTTTCCCATGGAAGAGGGTGAAGGAAAGGAATATGCAACAATGCTACCTAAAATGTGAACATTTGAACAGCACTGCTCACAGTAGCCTCTGACCTACCCTTTCCTGGTGGAAGAACCATCAGTCAGCATCCTTGACTGGAACTATGGTGGGAGTAGGAGTGATAGCCGCATTTCTAATTAACTAAAATGGTAGCCTCATAGTTTTTAGTATACAATTTTAAAAACTTACTCTGATGGCACAAATGCCCTTTCAGTGTTTCATATTTGGTAGCTTTCTGCACTTTCAGCAGTGAATATAAAAAGTAGGCCTCTGTCCCTTGTGGGAAGTTCCATCAGTCAGCTTTCTGTGTCTATTTTAATATCCTTCTCCAATCTTAACTAAGGTCTTTTGCTGTACCAGTACATCAGTTCTGCATTCACTAACTACATTTCTAAAATTCTATTGTAGTTGCATTGTATTTCCTTTGTGAGGACAGAGCAAACTTACTGTTAAAAAGTTGTAAGAATGTTAAGTGCCCTCAGTTACTTCCGGGTTCTAATTACATGTGACAGAAATAAAAATTGAATATAACAAATATTTTGGACACAGTTCTGCCATGCCTCATATGCTTGACCTCAAGATCTGTGTTACTTCTTAGAACTCCAGGCCAGAAACGACAACTGATGATGATGATGAAGCACTTGATGAAGAAGCAAAGAGAAGAGACCAGCTAATTAAAGGGGCCATTGACATTTTAATACGGGAATATTCCAGCGAGCTCAATGCCCCCTCCCAAGAGTCTGACTCTCATCCCAGGAAGAAGAAAAAGGAAAAGAAGGAGGACGTATGTGTTTTGATTTTGGACACAAACAGATTTACTTCATCTCTCCTTACATAAGGGCCAGACCTTGTGTCAGTATATTAGCTCAAAGCATCTGATGAGAACAGAAGTCAACAAGTCTTGAAGTTAGCAACAGTTTTTATGTTTCATACTGAAATAAAATCAGTTCTAGATGCCAAACCTTATGGATGTTGTAGGTCTGTATACAAAAGAGTTTCAGTGCCCAAACTTCTTGGAGCTGCAGGTTTGAATCTCATCAGGTTTGATTCAGCCTTTTATCCCTTCTAAAATACATGTATTGAAGTAATTGCAGATTGTTTTTTTCCAAGAGTCTAAAAGTAGAGAACTTGCCTGTATTTGTTTTGTATTAAAAGATTCAAGTCATTGGGTCTTAGGGGTTTGCATTGGTGAAATAGCCACAATTCAGTTGACTCTGAGCACCTTGAACTTTCGTCATTGTCCTGTTTTAATTATATTTTTGCATATAACTAAAAAGCTCTTTGTGATCTTTGAGGCGTGAAAGCCATACTGTTATAAAATGGTTTGTTAATATTTGGCTGTTGGACCAGCTGATTTCCATTTTTTTAAGTGTAACATTTGGCACAAGATGCTATAATCCACCTTCTGTGGATGATCTTGCAAATGGTTGGGCTAAGTATTTTTTTTCTTCCCTGTGGGATGAAAAGGGTAAGGTTCAGTAGGAATAATGTGGACTAAGACTTTGAATACACATTATATTTGTTTCAGTGATGGACTGTAACGTGTTCCAATCACAACTAGAGTTCAAAGTTGAATTTTGGTTTGGGCTTGAAGCCCTTCCTACTGAGCTTCATTTTCTTTCACATGATGCAATGGTAGCCGGCAGTAAGTTACCAATACCAGTAAATTATTTAAAAGACAGTGCAATACTTCCCACTTAAGAAGTGAGTGCATAATCCCCCCCAATTGTTTTTAGGGTTCAATAAGTTAAGGAATAACTCTTGTAAAGAAATTCTTGCACTCTTGTACCTCTTTATAGGCGAGTTTTCACTTAAGATTCATCCATGTTATGCATTGTGTTTATGTATATAATCTAGTATCATGCAGTGGTACTGAAAGGGTTATTTCTTGAAAGCCCCTTTACAAAAACTGAATATTGAACTGCTTCCTTCAGTATACTAGTTCAGAGTGATATGGAGCCAGTACTGATTGACTGGCTGAACTTTAAATTAATGTGTTCTGCCAGAAAAAGAACTGTGTAACCCTATTTTTATCTTCCCACTCTTTGAGAAGGTGGAAATACCTCTTGAATTTCATGGGATACAGATGGGACATGAACATTACATCTCACCCTTATTAGGATTTTGAATTAACAAATCTCTGCAGGGTGGGGGGAGAAGAAGAAGTGGGGTGGGTGCCATGTAAAGCTGGTTTTAAGGCACTGTTGTCCCCTTTGTGGAATGTTTATCTTCACAACTGGTTCCCTTGCCCATTTTGTCTGTTGAAAAGATGACGGAAAATGTGGGAGAGTTGAGCTTGTGGGTAAAAAAATGGCAAATGAAATCTGACTCTTGATTTCAGATGTGGGGAACCTCGCTAATTTGCAGTAACTATTGGGAATCCCCTTTTAAGGTTATTTAATTTTGCGAATTAGCGAGTAAGAAACAAAACGAGGCTTAAAATATATTTTAAAAAAAGGCACTGGCCACTTGTTAACAAACGTAGCTTAGCTTGCAAGATTTCCTAGCGTGCTAATATACTACAATTTTAAATGGAGACATTCCAGGGTGAGGTGGCACCCACTAAACCTTTGCTGAGTAGATCAGTAAAAGGAGAATTAGCGAGGTTCTTCTGTAATTTTGTTGAGTCAGACCAACGGTCACAGCAATATTTTATTGCTTATTCTACCAACATACAGAACATTGTTTTTTTTCAGAGTAGTGTGCAATCTATTTTTAAAAACAAAAAATCTCCGTGGATTTTTCCGCAGATTTTCCGCAGATTTCCAGTGGCCCCACTGATACCTTATCCACTCATCACCAAGGTTCGTTTACATTGTAGGCTTTGACAATGACTATGTTTACTGCTAGTTACCAGATTTGTGAATCGTGTCCATCTAATTTTTTTTTTCATTCATTTAACATCAGACTGTGAGGTTTGGTACTGCAGAAGGCCTTTATTTATCTCTTACAAGACTGGTTCAGAACATCTAACCTTCAGTTTTTCTTTTAGTTCTCCTGTCCGTGTACAGATGGGTTTTAATATTTTATCTCCTATTCTTTTTCCCTTTTCTATTACAGGAGGATATAAATGCTATAGAAATGGAAGAAGACAAAAGGGACCTGATATCCCGAGAGATCAGTAAATTCAGAGATACTCACAAGGTAATATGCTTGTTTTTGCTGCTTATACAAAAGTAGGTTTTACAAATCCAGCCCCCCCCCACATTAGAGAAGCACATAACCATATCACTTAGTCATTTTTTTACTATAGACAAGATTATGTATCTAAAGTCAAGAACAAATTTCCACTTGAATAGTTTAATATTTTATAGTTAATCTTTTATTTTCTGATGGTTGCATTGCAGTCTTCTCTCAAACACAAATACATTTATTTTAAAAAATTCTCCTATCCACATTTTCTTTAAAATTAATCCAAAGCAGCTAATACCATTTTCATAAGCCCAAATAATTGAACCAGACTGCTATATGGAACATATGCTGACTCCTACAACATCCAGGCAATTGTAAAACATAAGTCAGACCCAGTATTTTACCAAGCTCTAATGATTGATTTAATTTTAAGATTTAACTTAGTAGCTCTGAGTTGAAAATGGGGGTAAAATAAATTAGGCTACTGGTTATCAGACTTTACCAAAATTTAGATGCATGGAAGAACTGTAAATTCCCATAAAGCTAATCTATTCATTGACCCCCACCATTATGATAGAGATCATATGGTGACTAATGCAAGATGAAAAACACAGCTTGGAAAGTAACATGGAATAGGATGTAAGTATGAGCTTCTGTTTTTTTATTATTTATGGATGCCCCCTCAGAAAAATATGCAAAGGGGTAACTGGCTTGGAAATGTGTTTGTGCAGCAAATTCTACCTCAGGGTTCCCACCTACAGAAGTTCCTTTAATGTGAATTTGTTAATGTGTTCCACTTGGGAAGGGTGGTGCAAGGTTGGTGAAATGCAAGTTATGCATGCACTGTATTTTGATGTTTAGAATAACAACTGCCCATAAAGGCTGGAGTACTCCATGCCTGTGAAGTGTTCACCCCTGAAATGAGTGCTTTCTGTTTGCTAATACTGGTGTAATGGTTTGAAGGTACAGAACGGTAACATATTTCTGGTTATAGGATCATGCTTATTTGCATATCTACTTTTAAAGTAAAAATTGATGTACATTGCTGGCAATACAGAATATTCCAATATTACTTGGGATTGAGAACCTGAGGATAACTGTTTTAGAAATGTAATACTGATGAGTGGTGAAACATAGTCTTATTTCCAAGCCCCCCCAAGTTACTAAAATACAAAGAATTCATGTGGTTAAAAAACACACAAAAAATGCTTCACTGTTTCAGAAGCAACTGGGCGTTTTACAGCCTTTGATCTATTCTATTGGAGAATATTTTGAATTTACCTTATAAAATACATGACACTAATTTTAAGGGGCCATTTCATATATTGGGTGGGCTGTTAAAAAAAGGGGCTGGCTCATGAGCACAGTGAACCTTTGCATGTTTTTGGGTTAGAGTTTACAAAAAAAAAATCAGACTGTAAGGGTATCAGAGTTGCAGGGGGCGTCCATTGGCAGTACAGATGAGTCTGAAGAGAACATAAGGTAAGATTTAATGTTTTTTTCTATCTGTACTCTTTACTTGTTACTAAAGCATATCTTTGGTTCTTTCCCTGTCTCTCTTCCTGCTCATTTTGTTTACATGGAAGCAGCCTATTATTTAAATTTCAGTATGAAATTGCTGCCAATTCAGTCTTTGGCATCTTAAAATTTTTCATATTAAAACTACCTTTTTCTTGAAGAGCTAAAAGCAAGATAAATTTTGATCATGGCTTTTACTATAAAAGTCAATTTAAGAGAAAACTCAGGAATTTAATGTTATTTTTATTAAAACAACTGAAATAATCATTAAGAATCAACCACTTCAGTGTATAAGCATTTCTGTAAATGTATTTGAAATCTGAGGTAAGTTATGCCTTTGAAACTTTATATAGTATACTCTAATAGTTCACATTAGATGAATTTATACTATACAAGAACACTTCACTTAGAAATTAGATTGCCACATCTTCCACATCTTGTACACCTTCACCTTTTTCTCCTCGTAATGGCTGTTTTCTCCCATTCTTGACCATCCTTTTCTTTTGCGAGTTCAATTTATCTAACACCAACCTGACCATATTTCTTTTTTGGTACAATTTATCGGTGGTTGGATATATTGATCTCTTGCTTATTAGTTTTATTGCTGTTGTCTTACTTTTGGTTCTCTGGTCCATGAGTGCACACCAGAAGACTGTCTGAGAGGTAAGATTGTTTTTAAAGTTGTCTTGAATTCTTTGTTGAAAGAGAGAAATTATATGCACACTTTTGTTGTTCCAGTTTATAATTTATTTCTCTAGAGGTACACGGTGCCCCTATTTAAATTGCATAAAACTGTTTAAGGTATGATCCTGCCTCACACTGGTACAGTATCTGCAATAAGGAATAACAGAGCTCCGTCATCTATGCCTTGCACGTGGGTGGACAGGCAGGTAATGAACCAGACCAGAATAGGAAGTATATGTACTCCTCTCGTATCTCCATTTACCTACTCTGTTTAGTTTAGGAACGCAAGCAGATTGTGTTCATTAACGGGAAAAGTAGGATGGAACAGGATATAAGAGAGGAGTACTATCTTCCTATTACCTAAAATGCCCAGATGTGCTGATTGCACATTTTCACCGAGAACAAAAGGTGTGAAAAAAGGGTTCTGTTATGCCCTATGTGGAATCCTTCCTCACAGAACACTTTCTCATGGAAGGATCATGCTCATAATGTTCTGGCGTCCATCAGGCTGATACATGGCTTATGTTTTTTTTTTCTTTTGGTTTACTTGTGAACCATGTACTTGCTCTTCCTCCCAGAAATATAACTTGTAGGCAAGGTTAATCCAGTGTTGGCGGTCCATGTCCTAGCACAGCATCTGTAAGTTAACACACACCAATTGCTTCCAAGGATGGATTTATCTGTCATTTTAGTGAGATTTTATTTCTCTGTTGTCTTAATGGGAGTTTTGGTAATAGGCATGTCTTTCCTAAAAAAATGCATTTCTACAGACTTTTTTTTAAAAAAAAATATTGTGCAACCTCTTAGTCTTTCTGTGATTTCCAACCTTTTTCTTCTTGGGGATCCTTTTGTCTAGACTATGCTGTAGGAATGTGTGCAAAAGAAAGTTGGAATACTGTGATTGGAAAGATTGTATTATTCCAGTCACATACTCTGCTATATAGTTGGACATTGCTTTATCTTCCATCCTTACGTAGGATGAATTTGGTTTGACTGCAGTATGCGGTAATCACCTGTTTTGACCCGGTCAGTATTCTACTAAATTATCTATCTGTATACGGGCACATTAACTGTTTTAAAAATTGTCCTGTTTCTGTTCAGGTTCTTCTGTCATTAGAATTCCGGATTGCTTGTGAACTATTGTAGGCGATGCAGTATCCAACTACTATTATACTTACGTATGAGATAAGCATTGCCTTTTAGACCAAGGTTGGAGATTGCTGATCTATGTTAGAGATATGCTTTTGCACGAAATGTACCTTATGATTGCAGAACTGTATTTCCATTCGTATGAGTTGAAAGCAAACGATTTAATTAAAGTGTTAAATTATTAGTGATTTTGGTATGGTCACTGTCAGCCTTGGGTATTCTGCGTGGTGGGGTAGGTGGGTCCCCCAAATATTGCTACGGGTTAACTTGAAAAAACGTCTTGGTTTGTAGAAATTGGAGGAGGAAAAAGGCAAAAAGGAGAAAGAGAGACAAGAAATTGAAAAAGAACGCCGTGAAAGAGAGAGGGAGCGGGAGCGCGAAAGAGAGAGAAGGGAGCGTGAAAGGGAGAGGGAGAGAGAGCGTGAACGAGAGAAGGAGAAGGAACGGGAGCGTGAAAGAGAACGAGATAGAGATCGGGACCGCACTAAAGATCGAGACCGGGACAGGGAGAGAGATCGGGACAGAGACCGTGAAAGAAGCTCAGATCGCAACAAAGATCGGAGCAGATCTAGGTAAGTAATGCTGTGTTATGGATCCTTTTAAATAACTTTGCTAACATTTATTTTTGAAGGAAAATAATACCAGGATGGTATCCAAGTTTTCAAAGGGCAATGTGCAACAAAGCATGAGGGCCATTGTCAATTAATGATTTGCTTACAATGGCAGTACTGTGTCCCTGAGGCTCCTTCCTAAAGTTTGATTGACAGTGAGTAAACCCACATTCAGGTTACAGAGACTTGTTAGTGTGGTAGCAGAAACCACACCAATTGTCACACTGTACCATTGTTTAAAAAGTCATTTTCCTGATGATTGTGCATGAGAAATTTGAATACAACAGCCATTTGAGTTTTTGCTTATTTATTTTTCTCTAAGTCACTATTTTTTGTAAATCTTGTGGTGAACGGTACTTCAGTTATCTTGCAGAATTATTTAGACTTGAACTCTGTTGTCCACAGTGTAAAATGTTGAAAAATCCATGAATCATTCACTTGATTTTATGTTTGTTTACAGGGAGAAAAGCAGAGACCGAGAGAGGGAGCGGGAAAGAGAGCGAGAGAGGGAACGGGAGAGAGAGCGGGAACGAGAGAGGGAGAGAGAAAGAGAACGGGAAAGGGAACGAGAAAAGGACAAGAAAAGAGATAGAGAAGAAGATGAAGAAGATGCGTATGAGCGGCGTAAACTTGAAAGAAAGCTACGAGAAAAAGAAGCAGCTTATCAAGAGGTATCTGGGAAAGTCACTTTCTGATCCATGGGTTTTGATCATAATGCAAGTGAGAGAGATTTACATGGGCTGGGTGGGGAATTCATTTCCACTGGGGCTTCCTGTAGCTGCAGAGCAGAGTACTGAACTGCAACTTCCCAGCATATTTTTTACTCCCTCATGAGAAGCTGCTCCAGGTAAGGTGCGCTGATCTTCTTGAGCATATTCTGAGCAAAATACTGGTCACAGTTGTTAGGATCCAGCTTGGTTAATATGGAGCTTGTTTCCTTTGTGCCTAATTCCTGCAGATACTGTTGTTTATTCTGCAGTCATTTACTAGTATTCAACAGTGGAGTGGTATAGATTCAATATTTATCAGGAAATAATAGGCTGATGGAATTAGGCTGATGTAATGAAAATAAATATGAGTGGATTCGCCATTCTGAAATGAAGGACTACTTTTAGTACTTAAATGAATGGTGAAATAAGCAAATTGCTCTCTTCCAGCGCCTTAAAAACTGGGAGATCAGAGAACGAAAGAAAGCTAGAGAATATGAAAAAGAAGCTGAGAGAGAAGAAGAAAGACGAAGGGAAATGGTAAGGTTTTCATCACTTGTCCATTGCTTTCATTAAGTGGTTGAATAGAGTCTGTGCTGAGGTATATTAGAATTGTAAAATATGTCTTCTGCATATTTACAGAAGTACAGTGTCAGGAAATAATTATTTTGTAAAATGATTTTTTTAATTGTTTGAAGCTTTGCTTGCATGCAGAGGGGTGTGTGATCATTTATTAAAGTGAAAACCTTTGGCCCGGGCTAAAGGTTCCCAAGGTAGCTTACAAAGGTGAATATAGGGCCAAAAATGTCTGTAGGTTGTTCCAAGAGAAACAGAAATATGTCCAGCATGTAAAAACACTAGGCAGTTTTATAGTTGCACTCTACATTCTTCAAAGGTGTTCATAGCAAAATGAAAATTTAGAATTCATTTGTGCCATGTTCAGAATGCCCACCGTATATGCAGGGGTTCCATTCATGGAACCTGCGCATGAAACAAAAACTGTAAAGCATCACATCCCACCATAGTCAGTAGACATTGTGCACATTCCTGTAAAGTGTGGGCATGCACCTGGTGCATTCATTAGCTATAATAGGATGCAACACTTCATACACATTCTTGCATACAGAAGTCACAGAAGAGGATGGCCCACTGTACTGGCACCCTAAAGTCTGTAGTTTTGCCGGTATAACAATATTTTGTTATGGTTTGACTTTCAGAGTAGCTGTGGGTTCTAATTAGCTGTAGAGACAGACATGATCATTGCTGCTTATGTAGTCAAAGGGTTTTTATTGTTTTGTCCCATTTTACTTGTTACCTTAGCACAGAGCACAACGGATTCTAATTTGCTACAAAGGGTTATCTGGCTCATGTGAAGCCTTAATGTATTGCATATGTAGCTTCCAGCATCCCCTTTATTGTCAATATAATTTCCTCCTCCCTTTTTTGGCTTAACTTCAAATCTCTGGAAAATCTCTGGAAAAGTCAGGACTAATTACTCCTTTGTGACTTTTTAAAAGTTTGCCCTGTGTTATTGTTCCAATATCCATTTTTATTCTGATAGACCAGCATGGCTGCCAGCATTGTCAATGTACACTGTTCGGCATACATGATGGGTGGGTATCAAATAGCTTGTATGTAGTTCCCGTAGCACCAACATTCAGTAGAAGGGTGGCAGTGACAAAGAACCCACTTTTTGGTGTATTTGTATTTTAAATCAAGGCATGAAGGCAATGTGTATGTGCACATCTGTTTTGAAATAAGGCCTGCTTGGTTTCCACATATCTTGATGTAAAGCAGAAATGTACTACAAAGTCTCCACTGTGCCGCACAACTGAAACTGAGTGGCACCTTTTGGCCATCTGCAGGCTCCAGAGGCAAAGGGGTCTTTGGAAATTGCCTTATCCTGTATATATGTGTATAACACAAACTCTTTAAGACACTGTCCAGAACACAAGCGTTTATGAAGTGCAGTAAACTATGTGGCCTTCATTGTAAACTAATTTTAAAGAGTGTTGCTGGTAGCTTGAAACAGGCTTCCCTTTGAAGTTGTGGATATCGCCTAGGTGAAAGACACAGAAGGCCCAGAAATTTCACACCTACAGGTAGTAATTTCAAAGGTCTATGGACTATTTCCATAGATTGGAGGAGAGGGTCTATTTTGGTGGATCTCAGTTGTTTCCCTGCCTGGTTGATAAACTTCTGTTTGACATAAGCAGACTTCTAAGGCACTGTTAAATGTGTTAAACTTTTATAGGCAAAAGAAGCAAAACGTTTAAAAGAATTTCTAGAAGATTATGATGATGACAGAGATGATCCAAAATACTACAGGTATGTTTATCTTGTGCTTTACCAGATTGGGTTGTGTTTTCTGGTTTTGTTAAACTTCTTAATTTCTTCTTAACCTTATCAGTAGGAAACCTTGCCACAAGATGCAGTGAGATTTGCTAGCTTGAATAGCTTTAAAAGCACATTAGGCAAATTCATGAAGGATGGGACCATCAGTAGCTACTAATCTATATATTGTATCTGCTGTCAGAAGCAGTATGCTATTCTATATCTATTCCTGGGGAGTAGGAGAGTGAGGGCCCAATGGCAGGCATGTAGGCTTCCCATAGGCAATTGAAAGACCACTCTGTAAGTTGAATGCTTAACTGATTCAGCAAAGCGCTTACATTGTTGTGATCTGAACTGGTGGTGGCCGGAGCACCGTTGATTATGAGGCAACCAATATGATTTAAGCAGAATTACCAATTTTTAATGTCATAGGGTTCTGCTTTCCTTCTCTACCCATCTCCAACAAATTCATTGAGCACCACTAACAACACTTCACCAATCGTACTACCAGGGTGAGAAGTCTGCACAGTTTTTATTTTAAAAATGTTTTATGCTGCCATTCTGCCAAGGTTCTTGAAATTTCACATAATTCATAAATGACTCTAATGCCAATAAATGTTATGCAAAGGCTCTGACCAGTAATTTGGGTAGCTTTTGGGGTTCTCAGTTTTTATTTGGATTTTAACCATACTCTTCAAATGCATTATTGGGGCAGTTTTCAATATTTTACTAAATATGCTATAAGATATCTAATAATAACAGTAGTTTTGTAAGATAGTATCTGCATATTTTTGTTTCAAGAAAGATATCAAAATGGCAATCAAGCATGCCTCTTTGAAGAGAACAGTCCAAACCCAGAGCAATACTACTGAAAGGGCCTTCTCCCCAATAAGTCTTTTCTTACCAGTTAGAGAATGAAACCTGAAACTTCGTAGTCTAAATTCTAAATACAGTGGTTACGCTATGCTTATCTTCCAACATTCTTTCATAAGGAAATAAATCTTTATATTGCAAGAACTTGTAAACTAAAAAGCAGATGCCTGTTACAGAGGAAGTGCTTTGCAGAAGCGATTGCGAGACCGGGAGAAGGAAATGGAAGCAGATGAACGGGACAGGAAAAGAGAAAAGGAAGAACTAGAAGAAATCCGGCAACGTCTTCTTGCAGAGGGACACCCAGATCCAGATGCTGAGTTGCAAAGAGTAAGAAACAGCTACTCTGGCAAAAGAACATGGATTGGCGTTGTTGTAATGTAGACTTTGTCAGTTAATTGAGTATTGGTAAGCTAGAAACTGATGACAAGACTTGGCAGGTTGATATGTCCTGGGTTTATCCCCATATTCATTCAGAGAACACTGGTTGCCAATACACTTCTGGTCTGAATTCAAGGTAATACATTTTGGGAGGACGTTGGGGAGGGCTTTCTCTAGGGTGGTCTCACACTTGTGGAATATCTTCCCCTTCAAGACCCAGATGGTACAAATGCTGGTATTGTTTTGACATGAAGTCAAATCGTGGCTTTTTATTAAAACCTTTGGGCTTGATTAATTTTATCCAAATTGTGTATGTGCTAAGTTGCTATTATTTAAGAACTCTTTAACTGGTTGTAAATCATCTGGATTTGAACTGATTTAATATATTTTTAGTTTTCAACATTATTGTTATTTATTGTTTAAACTGATTTTACTGTAAGCTGCCCTGAGATCTTTGGTATTTTGAATTTAGGATTTACACTACACTATTTCTTTTACTTTAAGATGGAACAAGAGGCTGAAAGACGTCGACAGCCCCAAACCAAACAGGAACCCGAATCAGAGGAAGAGGAGGAAGAAAAGCAAGAAAAAGAAGAGAAGAGGGAAGAACCCGAAGAAGAGGAAGAAGAGCCAGAACAAAAGCCCTGCCTTAAACCAACACTGCGACCCATCAGTTCTGCTCCATCTGTTTCATCTGCAAGTGGCAATGCAACTCCCAACACCCCTGGCGATGAATCTCCCTGTGGCATCATCATCCCACACGAAAATTCTCCTGATCAGCAACAGCCAGAGGAGTTTAGGCCTAAAATAGGACTAAGCCTCAAACTTGGCAAGTTTTTTTTTCCTGTTTCACTTTCCTTTTAAGGGTACTTTGAAGGCAGATAGCTAGCACTGTGCTCTTAAACTTTATGACAGTTAATTTTGGAGATGAATTCCTTACTTCATACTTTCTGAATAAAGGTGTCAGATTTGATTACAAGCACACTGAAGTTAACAACATAGATGTATTCTGGGAATTGCTTCTTTAACAGAAATTGTGGTATCAGTTTCAAAAATAACATGGAAAGAATGGGGATGGATGTCAGCACCACAAAAAAATAAGAGTAGTTCAACATGTTTCAGCAAACTTCTCATTCAAAACTAACAGTATGCATGTGGATATGAAACAACCATGTTATGTAAGTCTTCTACAAATATTTTTTTTAAAAAAAAAAATCTTGAGAACACTTGAAGGCTTCTTCCAAAATGAGTGCAGGAGTGCTGCTTTCACCAGTCTCCACTTTTTAAATTATTTCAGTATTGGCGGCCAGACATACATGTCTGTGCCTTTTAAAGATGCGTGGAGTAGCTAGAGAGGCAGACTAGTCTCCCCTTTTCTTCCTGTTTACACATGCTCAGAAAGTGATTCTGAAGGCTTATGCATTTTACATTTCCTGTTGTAGGCACATGCACACAGCTACAGCAAGACTGGCTGGAGAAGAATCCCATTCTGTCTCAGCTCAAGCTTTATTGCATTGATTGCTGTAGGCACACTGCTGCAGTGTGGCCCTGAAAGTCAGTTTGTCAAGCCCTCTTTCATCATTCTCTCATTGATGTAGCTAAAAACTTCCAGCTAGGTAGGAGACCAGGAGGAAAGCGGGGGGGGGAGCAGGACAGGTTATAAAAAGACTTTGTAAAAAGGAGCTTCTGTATCAGAGGCTTTGTTAGCACGAATATGCCTCTATTGTTCCTGTGGGAACAATAAAGATGACTGAGGCAGAATAGAATAAGAGTCTTAGGGCTAAATCTGTTTGTTAATCCCATCTTAGATTAGACCAACTGAATCAATGTGAACTTGATAATTGAATACTCACAAAACTTCTTCTGAGTCAGTGGATCTGTTTGAATTGGGACTAATAGTTGGATTTAGGCCTTCATCCTACCTGTTCTTTTCTGCAGTCAATACCCTAGTCTCTTAAATTATTCATACCATTTTGCTTTTAATTGTGCAGATTCTACCTTGAACCTGGAAAAGTTCCTAAAGAAACTGGCATTTTAATATTTTAGAATTAATACTTTTTCCATCCTTTCGGTAGGTGCATGTAATAGTCCTAACCAGCCCAATGCCGTGAAAAGAAAGAAACTCACTGTTGACAGTGTCTTCAATAAATTTGAAGATGAAGACAGCGATGACATGCCACGAAAAAGGAAACTGGTGCCTCTGGATTATGGTGATGAAGACAAAGGCTCCTCCAAAGGCAGCGTCAATACTGAAGAGAAGCGGAAACACATTAAGAGTCTAATTGAGAAAATCCCCACTGCCAAACCAGAGCTGTTTGCTTATCCTCTTGACTGGTCTATTGTGGATTCAGTAAGTGGAAATTTTTTTGAAAAGTTTTTGAGTATGATCTACATAATGTTTGCTATATCAGGTTGTCAGACCTCAGATTCTTGACAATTACTCCAGTCATTTTTCCAGAAGATTTCCCAATCCTCCATATAGGATTTCAAGAGTGTGCAAGGAGCTGCATAATGAGTAATTGGCAGAAGCCACCTTTCCCTGCCCTTCCGCTAGAATGAGCATCTGCTCACAGGACACTGCCACAAGTAGAAAGAATCAGAGTCTTTGATCACATCTTGAATCATTTAGCAAGAAGCTGCTGTTCTTAAAAAAAGTCATTTATTTCCTTGTTGAGCAGCCCATTGTGTCAGGTGGAAAAGTAACTAAAGCCATATATAACAGGAGTGGGAAACATGCACCCTTTCCCAATGTTGTTGGACTGCAGCTCCCAGCTTTCCTCAGTATTGGCTGTAGTGTTTAGGGCTACTGGGAGTTGTGATCAGATGCATTTGGAGGACTGCGTGATTCCCACCCATGGTCGATGTGTCGACATTCGCAGGTTTGTGTGCCCTCCTTTGAATGCTGGTTTTTGTGTGCGGAGGAGGGCTAAGAACTAAATTTTTAGTTATTTAACCCTTTGCTGTCACGTGCTGATAATGAAGCATACCCCTGTACCAGTTAAAGCCTGAAGTTATCTTCATTGGTTTATTTCCCTGATTTAAGCCCCTTAAAGCTTGTAGTTATAATGCTGAATAATGTTGACTAAAGACACCTGGCATTAAAACAACGTATGATGCAAGTAGAGAAAGATGTAATTACCAAAAATGATACTGCTTTCTGTTCTAGACATTAATGGAACGTCGAATTAGACCTTGGATCAACAAGAAAATAATAGAATATATTGGTGAAGAAGAAGCAACACTAGTCGACTTTGTTTGTTCAAAGGTTTCTTTGTTTTATAAATATATTTTGAGTGACTTGTCCTTTGGGTGGAAGGTCATTTGCCCAGTATTTACCCATGGTAAACTGTTCACAGTGCCTGTTGGTTGCTTTGTCTGCCATCTGTAAGTGTATAGCATTTTCTGTGTGTGCAGGTTTTTAATGGGTGCACAGGGCCAAAATATTGATGTTGGACATGTATTTCATATTGGTAATCTGTTTTGGAAACTGATCTGCTGTGCACATGACAGAAGATAGTGTGAAGACTTTGTTTAAAGTTGAATGACATAGTGGGATACAGGTGGCAACTGCCCTCTTCATCTGCCTAGTGTAATTCAGCCATTTAAAAATAACTTTGGAATGCCTGTGCAGAAGCAGGGAAGAGGAACTGGGACAGAAATGCACTATGATTTGCTCTCTGTTATTTAGTGTAAAAATTGGATAGCTGTTAGGGGGGTTTTTTGCTAGAGAATTCCTAGAAAAGCATGAAATTAGATGCCTTTGTAATTTTATTAGGATTTACATTTAAGTTTAGCTGTTACATGGGTGATATTTCTAAATGATATGTGAATTAATTTTTATAACAATGCAGTTGCCCTCTTCTTAGCTTCTGTACCTCTCTTCCTTTTTCAGGTTATGGCTCATAGCTCACCACAGAGCATTCTAGATGATGTTGCTATGGTAAGTAAAGGAAAAGGAACAAGGATTTCCAACTACTGTAAATTTAGAATTCTGTCTAGAAACCAACCAGTGCTTCCACCAATTTCTGACAAAGAAACAGAAATACTTTTTTCTCCAGCTGTTAATGTACTCTTTGTTTTCTGCAGGTGCTAGATGAAGAAGCAGAAGTTTTTATAGTGAAAATGTGGAGATTATTGATATATGAAACAGAAGCAAAAAAAATTGGTCTGGTGAAATAAAGAATCATTTTTGTTTTTAGGGCTCCATTTCAATTTTTTTGTTTCACATCACTGAAGAACTTTGAAGTTTCTCTGTCTTCAGAGACATTTGTGAGACCTGTATTTTTTAAATGTAGAAATGTGAATTTTTTTCATCCTCTGTTACACTGAGGTGCCCCTTGTTCCACTCCTAAGCTTCCTTGGTTGTAATTATTTGAATCCTGCATTGGTGGTTTTTCATTCGCCAGGTACAGTTACAGGACTTGTTTATAAATTGCAGCTGCTGTATACAGTCTGATATTCATCTTCAAAACTGATCCTGTAAATATTAAAAAGACCCATGTTAGAAACTATCTGCAGTTACTACATACAAAAATAGTTGTTTTTATGTAAATGCATCCTTCTTTCTTTGCCCTGCATTTTTAAAGAAAAGAATAAACTTTAAAATTCAAAAGACGGATGGAAGTCATTTAGCGAACACGCAGATTTTATGTGCATGGATGTGGACATTCCCTTGTTGGACTCCATAATATTCTAAGCGAACCTGTAGTAAACGTGGTGAACTTGTATTAATTCAGACATCCTTGGTTTCTTCCTGTTCATTATGGGGCCTTTTGTTCAGTTAAACTGATTACACAGATTCCCTTTTTAAAAATCAAGGATTACAAGTGCACAGATTTATTTAATTTTAGCCCTTCTACTAATCCAGCATCTTAAATATTTAAAAGAAATTTTTAAAAATTGCTTGGGACATTTATGAAAAAGTTTGAAGCTGTAACTTGAGCACAACAGTTTACAATGTTAAATCATATGTTTTCAAACAATGCAAAACTTTTTAAAGCTAAGCCATTGAGTCAGTTGTGACTTCTTTTTTTTTGTACTGTAAACTGTATGTCAGATTGCTGGTGGCAGTATTTCTTGCCCCTTTCTCTGTATGGGTTTTATACATAGCTGATGTGGTATAAATAACAATGTACTGTAAAATGCATTTAAAAAAAACCCAAACACAAGTTGAAGAGATTGTATGCTATGAACATTCTTGACTGCAAGATGAAAGTTTCTGGGAAGCAACAGTTGTCTCCATTTTTAAAAATAGGCTCTGCTGATATTTCCCTTTACCTGAAGAAATACAGGCTGACCTATGTTGAATGCAGAAGTGACTTAGAGTTACTGAATTCTTACATTATGGGACAGTACCTGGGGAAAGAAACTGTTCCCAGTACCTGGGGAAAAGAAATGGAATCATATAAAGTTTCACCATGTAAATATTTCAAATATTAAATATGTATATATTTGATCTGAGCTTCATACCTATGTCTTAAGGTTATGTTATCACTTCTATTTCATTTCATTAAATAATGAATGTAGGTGATTTGTTGATGTGAAATTGCAATGTACCACAGTATAGATGAGGCCCACTGGTGAAATAGTTTGAATTCTGAATGTTATGATAGACTTCATCCCATTAATTTCAGCAGATTAGTTATTTTACTTTTAAAAATTTAAGACATACAGTAATGCACAGCCACGGTACAAGATAATGAGTAAGGGGAATATTATCACCAAATATTATTCCAAAAAATATCCCTCTTTCTATGAATTTATTTTCAAAGAAATGATTTTTTCTGGCTTCTGTGAGTTAGCTTACTTATTGGTATATTTCATAGCCAACAAAACAAAACAAAAAACCAGTTCTTTCTTCCAGTAGATCAGTGGTTCTCAACCTGTGGGTCCCCAGATGTTTCTAGACCAGCTCCCAGAAGCCCTGAGCATTGACCATAGTGGCTGGGGCTTCTGGGAGCTGAAGTCCACAAACATCTGGAGACCCACAGGTTGAGAACCACTGCAGTAGATTATAATCAATTAATCAACTTTTGGGCAGTTGTGAAACCCTATCCCATCTACATATATCTTTTAGAGAATTAGGAAAATTAATAGGATCAACCGATTGATAGTCGGTATCTAGTTACATTATATAAAATAATGTTAATTCCCCCAAAGACTTGCTCTGAATAAAAACCCAGAATAATGCCTTGAAACATCTATCTTCACACAGTGCCTTTACTCAGTATATTGCCGCAATTGGACAAGGCCTTGCAATACACATCACTCCTTGTAGAAGCACATACACAAAAGAAATACAATATTGTAAAAGTCACTGAAAGCTTTAAATGGCTCTAACAGCAGTTTGAATTCAGACTGAAGATGTTTTGGCAGGCAGTACAATTCCTTTAAAACCAATATGGTTTCTATCAGATGTTTCTGCCAATAGTCTATGTGTTGTGCTAGCTGCAGCCTTCAAGTTGTCTTCAAGGGCAGCCCCACACGGCACATTGCAGTAGTCTTAACAAATTCTCAAGAACTACTGTGGCCCAAATAATACCTGTCTAGGAAAGGCTGTAACTAGTGAGCCTCCAGGAGGCTGGATTCTTTCTGTCATAAACATGGAACTGGGAGTATTCCTACAGTGTGTAGCTGTTCCTTCAGGGGAGTACAACCTCATCCAGATCAGGTCATTTATCTAAATCTGAGGCCCAACAACCACTGAGCCCCAAAGCCCCCATCTTACTGGGATACAGCTTCAGCTTGTTGGCCCATTACATCATCTGGGAATTTGTCCAGTACCTGCATGTTATCTATTAACTGTTGAGAATAAGCAAAAGTTATTCATACTTTTCTGTGCATGAAAGAGCTTGAGCACAAGGGTTCTTTAACATCTTATCCATTTTTATCTTCTCTGAGGGGTCATAAAGCCTGACATAACAGATTCCCAGTTTGATCACTTCAGTAAGTTCTAAAATTAGTGTTGGAAAGTTGGGCTGCAGTTTGTAAATATATTTGTCTCTTTAAGGCTTTGGCTTAAGATGATCCTATGCACGAGCATCATCCAAGAGGCCCGGTCACTTACAACACTACTCAAGTCTTGCAATCAGAGAGCTCTGGCTTCCTTTCTGAAATCAGTCCACCTGTACTGCTGTTTTGTGCCCCCCCATTGCCTTCCACCTGATTGAACATTGTCTTTTCTAGTTGGTCATGCTGCCTCCTGGTACGTCCAAAAGTGTCATTTTGGCTTCTAGTGAGTGTTCAGGCTTAACTTGCTTTCAGGGTCGTGGAAATAGCAGAGTACACTTAAAATTGCCAAAGTGAAAACTGGAGAGGGTTCCTGTCCCTTTAATAGTTGTGTAGAAGAGGCAGTTCTAGCAGGTCTTGCTTGTCATATAGCCAGGCAACACTTGCTAAAATTCCCTCTTCTGCACAACCACTAAAAGGACAGGAGCCCTCTCCAATTTTCTCTCTGGCAACAGCTCATGCTTTAATACAGAAGTCAAAGCAGTCTAAATCCTGCTATTTCATAGGCCATTTCCTCCCTATATTATTATTATACTATTATTCTGCTTTCAACATCCTGTGGAATTCTGGGATTCGTAGTTTACTGAGGAGAAAGAACTCTAGCTAAGAATTCTAAATACCCCTCCCTGAACTGTAAACCGCAGGATTCTACAGGATGCTGAAAGTGGAATAATAGCACTATAATAGTGCGGAAATGGCCCAAGAGACCTGCCGGTGGCACACGACGACCCGCACTGAGGTGTTTTTGGCGCAGCGGCCCCGCCCCCCTCTGCTGCGCCTGCGCCTCAACGTCCCCTCCGCGCCCGCTTGATACAGCTGTTGTTTGTAACCGAGCTTAAGGGGCGGGCTTTCCGGTTTCCTTGACGGACAGGCGCGGTCTGTAGAGCCAAGCCCACGCTTCGACGGCAGAGGGGAAGGCAGGCCATGAGGAGACGGAGGGTTGACTCTGGACGGAGGGGCGGAGCCTGCGCCGGAAGCGTCGGGAAGGGAAGGGTTGGGTTGGGAAAGGTTGGGGTGGTGTGTTGAATTCGGGTCGAAAGGGAAACAAACTGGTGGGACCGGCTCTGAGGGGCCAGGTAAGCGGAGGCCTTGGAGCCGGGGTAGGGGAGAGAAGAACAGGCCTGGGAGGGAAGAACGCCAGGCCCCGGGGCTTTTCCTGTGCTCCCCCGACTTCAGTTGCCTCTTCCTGTTCCCTTCGCTGGTGTGTTTCTGTCCTGAGGGTCGTCAGTAGGCCCTCTTTGGCCCTCTTTAGGTTGTCCTTCTGCTCCGAGTGTGTAAATCTGGAATTATGGCTCTTCCTCCCTCTCTCTCTCTCTCTGTCCCTTTCACACACGCGTACTCTCTTAATTTTGGGCTACCGATGTCTCTGTGTGTATGAACGTATTCGAAAAGGAGGGCTGTCCTGTTTTTCCCTTGTCGTTGAAACCGTTGCTGGGAAGGGGATGTTAGAAGCGGAATTAAAGGGTCTGGAGTGTGTGCCTAGACAAGACTCATTTTACGGGGAAGGCCAGAGATGGTGTTGCCACTTTGTTCCCAATAGAAGTGCTGCGTCGTTTATTGTTCCTCAAAATGCGGAAACTCGTTCGTTGAAGCTGATCTCGTCGCGAGTATCTACTTACGGGAAAAGCTATGTGTTCAAAGTCTGTGTCTGCTCCCATGCAACGTGAAGTTTTTCACTTAAGTCTGTGTCGGCTGTCATGCAAAATGAAGTTTTTCACTTGGACACAATATTTTGCCACTGCCACATTTCTATTCATAAGGGTTTTTTTAGCTCTTTTTGCCCGTTAAGGTGAGCTTATCTCAGTATTAGATCAGAGTGAAGAAGACCTCTTTAAGTGCTTTTCGATCTGTATTAACCAATACTTCTTGGCTTTCCACCAGAAATCTTGAAGAAGCCTTTAAAATGATGCAGCTCTTGTGGCAACAAACAAATCTGTTATGGCATAAACTTTTTTGGACCGCAGCTTGCATTCTCAGATGGCCTTTTACCTTGAGTTGGCAGATACAGAATATATATGGTATGAATACTCACACCACATCTATCTGAGTGTTTGCATCTGTAGAGATGCAAATCAATTTATGATGGCACTCCACGCCTCTGGTGACTTAGACTAGTGATTCTCAAACTGTCTGATGTGGATGATCTGTAGCTTTTTTCTCCAGTGTGCCAGAAATAAGTATCATATTGGTAACGTATTATTGTATTTACTTTCTTTCTTGGAAGCTAGTCCACAGATCAGTCCACAGACCACCACTTTGAGTAACACTGAAGTAGATTGTGCCATGTGGAAATATATCCCATAAATAAATTTGTTAGGGTTCAGGGGCTAGAAGATTATTTGTTTCTGCTAAGACAGAAGTGATTCATTAATTAATTAAGTGATTCTTAACCTCTTCTTTACTGGGATCCCCTGGAAATATAATTTGTTGCTTGGGACCTCCAAGACTTAAGATTTCAGTAGTTAAATTTAGATTTAAATATTCAAAGATTCATTTAGGTATTCAAAGATTTATTTATTAAGGGCTTCTAGAGACTAGGATTTAAATCTCAGACACTGGGTGACATTAGGCAAGTCACATTCTCTCATCCTCAGAGGAAGGCAAAGACAAATCCCCTCTGAACCAATTTGCCAAAAAAACCCTGTGATAGGTTCATCTTAGGATTGCCGTAAGTCAGAAGTGGCTTGAAAGCACACAAAACAACAACAAAGTGCTACTGATGGGGAGGTTCTTTGTAGCCATCATCTCTCTCCCCTTTGAAAACTGGCTTATGGTGAACCTAAGGTGATCTTATAATGAGGGTTTTTTGGCAGGATTTGTTGCCTTTGCCTTTCTCTAAGGCTGAGAGAATGTGACTTGCTTGAGGTCACCCAGTGGGTTTCCATGAACAAGTGGGGGTCCAAACCCTGGTCTCCAGAGTCATAGTTTGGGTACATGCACACACCTGCTGCTGCATCCCTTTCATCAGGGACGTGGCACAGGGTGGGGTTCAGGTGCCAAAGCTGGTCCCTCATTTGCAAATGAATTTAGATGCGCACACAAACCTGCTGCTATTCCCATTCCCTTTCATCAGGGATGCAGCAACGGGGAGAGTGTGGGCACTGAGGGACATGGCAGCAGGCGTTTGTGCAGGCCCAGACTACTCTGTTGTTTTCAAATGAAGGAGCAATTTTGACATCCATGCACCCACCCACCCCCCCACTGCCACATCCTTTATGAAAGAGACACAGTGGTGGGTGTTTGTGGGTGCCCAAACTGCTCCCTTATTTGCAAATGAGGGAGCAGTTTCAGCGTCCCTGTTGGTGCCAGTGTTGTTGTTGTCCAGCAGCAGGGCTTCACAGACCTCAGGTTAAGAACCATTGCTGTATAATATTCCCCATTCCCTTGGATATCCAAACTGAAGGATATTAATGGAATGAAGTGATGTCAGCTTAAAATATTGTACATATTTTTCTGACTGACAGTGGGGATCAGTTTGGCTTTAGCATTGTTTTGCTTTTGTCTTTGATTTTTGAAAGAGGTTGGTGGTGTGCTCTAGAGGGTTTTGTTCTTTTAATGAATAAGAAGGTATTTCTGCTCTGAGTCAACTTTTATGTAAAATGCATTATAAAGCACAATGAAAATAAAGTAAGTAACTATGTATTCTTAGGCTAAAATATTTGTACAATGTAGTCAAGGTAGTAAAAGAGTAGAACTCTATCCTTTTGAGGTTTGTTTGTATCACCACTGTATACTGGTGATATGGAAGCAGCATGTGTTCTGAGCCAAACAGGAATAAATAAATAAGTAAGTAAGTAAACAAAATAAAGAAACACATTTTATTCTGCAGACCGGGAGTGGGTAGCCTCGTGTTTTCCAGCTGCTTTGAGCTACAACTCCCATAGTCCCTGACCGTTGAACATAATGGCTGGGGCTGATGGAACTTGTAGCCTGTTAATATGTAGGGCACTGTAATTGGTATACATTCATCTTCTCCAGGCAGTGTTGATCATGAATAATAATAATAATAATGATGATGATGATGATGATGATAATAATATTTATTTCTATCCTGCTTTTCCCCATGGATCGAGGAGACGAACAACAGTAATACATTAATTACATTAAAAAACATACCCAATCCTACCAACCCACCTAAAACCAACCCCCTAAAACACACAACAATTAACAGTTAATAACAATCAACTGACTATTAAAAGAACAGCAAGACAGTTGGTGGGAGGCGGTAGAGGTATTAGTCTGGGAAGGCCTGTCGGAAGAGAGCAGTCTTGACTGATTTTTTAAAGCAGTCAAGACTGGTAATATGCCAGGTCTCCTCTGGCAGGCCATTCCATAACTTGGGAGCGATAGAAGAGAAGGTCCTCTGGGTAACTGCAGCCAAACTAGTTCTGACTGGCTGCAGTAAATTCCTCCCAGAGGACATTAGTGTGCAGGGCGGATTATATGGGAGAAGGCGTAACCATATTCTGGTGGCATAATTATAATATTGTTGTTAATTGTCTTTAACCTGGCTTCAACTCATGATAGCCTTATGAGTTAGAGATTTCCAAGGCACCGTGTCATTATGCCCTGCAAAACTTCCTTGATTGAGCCTATGTACCTGTAATGTGATCTTCCTTTCTTTCTTCTCCCACTTTACTGAACATTATTGTCTTTTCCATTGAGTCACATCATCTCATGATATGACCAAAGTAGAATAATCTCAGTTCAGTCACTTTGGCTACTAGGAAGAGTTCAGACTTGATTTGCTCTGAGACCCATTTATGGATCATTTTGGCAGTCCATTTTGGAATAGAACTTTCCTCCAGCATCAGATTTCAAATGTCAGCTTTTTTCACTGTCTAGTTTCTACAATCATACATGGAAATCAGAAATATTATGGCAGGGATGATTCTGACTTCACTGTTCACTGATACATCTTTGCACTTAAGGATTTTGTCTGGTTCCTTCATAGCTGCTCTTCCAAGATGAAGTCTTCTGAGGTCTTGATTAAACTCTCGAAATGGGAGGGGGCAGCGACACAACCGGAAAAGACATGTGTGTGGGGCTGCCCTCTGCCATACGCTTGCCTTTTGCCCAGGCGTGAAGAAGGAAAGCATGGTGCACGCAGGCAAAAAGCAGGGGAATGGGAGGAGGAGCATGGAGGGGAGGCAAGCGAGCACCTCACAAATAATCAAGTTCACAAAGGCCAAACCTGAGAATGTGGAAGAAGGACTACTTTGTATTTAGTAGAAATTAGATAGAAATCAAAGTAATAAAGGGAAATATGTACAGCATTATTTGGTATGGTAAATAGAATGAAATGGAAAATTCTAGCAAATGGTTCACTTGTAGTCTCACTTTCTTGCGTTGTCCATTCTGTCTTGCATTTCCTCATTTCATACATGTGTTGTAACACTACCCAGTTGCTTATTAGGCTTTTTGTTATGTGATCTGATCATGGTAGTGGCCTTCTGTAAAAATTCTTATGCCAGTAAAATGCTTGTCTTTTGCAGTACTGTAGTAAAGTTCTCCTTCTTGAGTGCTTTTGTTGTCTGTGATGGCTCCAAGATGCAAAAGTGGTGTTTCTGGCAATCCTGATAAGCCTAAGAGAACTCGTAAAGTATTTCCTTTCAGTGAAAGTTCTTAACTTAATAAGGAAAGAACACAAAATGTGCACTGAGGTTGCTAAGATCTATGGTAAGAATAAATCTTCCATCTGTGAAAAAGCATAGAAAAAGAAACCCATGCTAGGTTGCTTCTGCACCTCAAAGTGCAAAAGTTACCTCCTCAGTACATGACAAATGCTTAGTAAAAATGGAGAAGGCGTTGAATTTGTGGTTGGGAGACCTGAACAGAAAACTGATTCCTACGAACATCAGTGTGTTGCTCCAGAAAGCATGAGGCTATACAAAGACTTCAGCAGGACATCCCCTCAAATGAGTGCCACCAAGCCCTTTATTGCAAATAGGGAGTGGTTGCCAGAGTCAGAAACAGGTTTAGACTTAAAAATACAAAACTGAGTGGCAGGACTGCCTTTGCCAACAAAGCAGATGCTGCTATGTTTCCAGATCACTTTAAAAGTTGGTTGAGAAGAGAGGCTACCAACCAAAGCAGGTGTTCAGTTGCAATGAAACTGGGCTTTTTTGATAAAAAAAGGCTCTCTAGAACCTACAGTTATAAAGGTGGCAGCAGATATAAGGCATGGAAGGAGAGGTTAACTTTGGTCCTACAGGGCAACTCTGCAAGGCGTATGATAATGTCAGGCATAGTGTACAAATCGAAGAACCCATGCACTATTAAAAACAAAAGCAAACTTTATTTTTCCATGTTTTGGCAGCATAATAAGAAAGTGTGGGTGACAATACAAACCTGTAACTACTAAATGCCAACCTAAGTCTTTAGTGAGCTTGATTTGTTCTGATCTTTACAGTGGTAGCATTTGGTGGCCATTGTACAACAGTGGTGTTTCTCTTCTTCATTTAATTAGGAGACGGTTTTTTCACTGACCAAAACTTAATTATTCTCTTAATTTGAAGTCTACTGAATAGACAATAAGTTAAAGGAAAAAGCACCTCTGTAGCTGTTCGATTCCTTCTTTGGTAGCCGTTACTGCTGTTATTTCAGAAACGTTGCTTGAAAGTTTTTCAAACTGTCTGAACTCCAATGAGGTTTTTTTGTTCTGGACTACCGCATGATTCTCTTAGCCTGCAAGCAGTGGATTGTCTTTCTGTTGTTTTATAATGATGACTTCCAAATTGAAAACAGGCAGCTGGTTAGTCTTAACTATGAGTTAATGAGCAACTGTGGAGCTGATTTCAGACTTTGTCTTAAACCAGAGCAATTATTGGTATTGTTGTGTTATTGTGTGCCTTCAAGTTATTTTCGACTTATTGTGGTCCTAAGGCAAACCTGTCACCCTATTACTGGGTTTTCTGGGACTGAGAAGGTGTAACGTGCCCAAAGTCACCCAGTGGGTTTGCGTAGCTGAGTGGGGAATCGAACCCAGGTCTCCAGGGTTGTAGTCCAAAGCTCAAACCACTACTCTGGCTCTCAAATTGTTAGCACTGCACACTCATAACTGCTACATGTAATAAAGTTAGGCATAGTTAAACACTCCAAGATAAACATGTATTCCAAAGAAGAGAAAGCATTTGGAGCTACATCAGCTTCCGATTCCTTAACTAAGTATTTATATAGGCTGTGGCTATACTGGACTTGTGACGTAAAACATCTTGTGCTGAAAATTTTTACTCATAGAAAGTTGTTACTTAAAAACAAATCCTCTCTACATAAAAGAATGCAACATTAGTTCATCCAGCGTTCTGTTTGCAACCTGCACCACTCTATAATTATCTTTGAATTTGCTTTTTTCCTATTTCCCTATAGTCATTTTGCTTGTGCGCTTTATAGTTTAGTTATATTTAATGTTTCTTACTATTTAATTCCCTCACAGAACAGTACAACAATGATTAAAATGTACCTTACATGTGTATGAGATATTATTTAGTATTGATTGATTGATGCATACTTGATAGATAGAGATACCACTGAATGCATCGTTGGGAGATGAAGATTGTTTCCATATCATCTCCACAAGCACAGTGGGAACTAGTACGTAAGGGAGTATTAGCTCCACTTGCAGAGGATAACATTGATCAGAAGATTGGATTTCACATTTATTGGATTTAGTAACAAGTGGACTTCTTTGAAATGAGTGTTTACAACATGAATATAAACCGCTCTATAGTTTCTCCTGTATCCTTTACTACATTTCCTATTTCCCGATACCTGCATTCATTCTTACATTTTGATCAAAATATAATTGGCAGTGCTAATTCTGCAATGATGCAAGAAGAGAAAGGAGCAGTTAACTGTTACCAGTAACTGATGTTCACATATTCCATTTTGTGTTATAGTAGAGTGTATTTATGTTTTCTGACTTCTACAGACCATGTTCAAATATGAGACTTTTCCTGTTGTTCTTATTAGGTAATGGAATGGTAACAAAACTAAGAGGACAAAGAACTAAATATGATTTCACATATCTATAGCCTCATGAAGCAATCTTGATTTTAAAAAAGCTGACACTCCATAAAACATTCAATCCTATGCATACTGGTAATTGCCAGATCATACTTTATTCTGCATGATTTCCACACCTGCTGTTGTTCTGCAACTCCCAGCAGCCCCGAACAGCATATTCAGTGGTGAGGAATGCTGGGAGCTGCAATCCAAAACATCTGGAGGAGAATATGATTTCCATCTGTGGAGTACAGTGTAATGTGTATAGGATTGTACATGTGTTTGACTGTTAGTTAATTTTTATCAATATTTCTTCAAGAGATTATAGATTTATGTGAAATCATATTTAGGTCTTTGTTCTCTCTTTCTCTGTTTTCCCTTTGTATAATGGGCTCTTGACTTTCGTGAGAGTTTGGGATGCAGAACCTTCATGAAAGTGAAAAAAAAAAGCTGAATAACTCTTCCCCCCACTCCAGTGGGTGCTCCCCTCCCATTCCCTTCTGGTGCTCCCCATCCCTTTCCCTTGCCTTTTGCCTCAGTACTTGTGCCTTCCTTCCAGGTGCCCTGGCAAAGACAAGTGAATAGGCGAGGGGAGCGCTTTCTACAGAGAAGGTGTGTGCATGCCTGCCCACTTTCTGCCTCTCCCATTCTATTACCTTTTTCCAGGCTCACTAAGTTCCTTCAAGGCGCCTGAGCAAAAGGCAAGCAAATGGGCGGGGGGGGGGTTAGCCTTGAGTGTGGAGAAGGCATGCACATGGCTTCCGTCACATTCCCTTGTCTTTTACCCAGACATATGGGCCTTTCTTCCACGTGCCTAGGCAAAAGGCAAGGGAATGGGAGAGGGCAGTCCTGCGTGCAGAGAAGCCGTGTAAGCGCTTCCCCTTCTTCCTCTCCCATTCTTTCCTTTTGCCCAGACAGCGTGTGCCTTCCTCCCACGCTCCTAGGCAAAAGGCGATCGAATAGGAGGGCAAGAAGGGGAGGGAGGCACACCACACAACCTCTCTGCATGCAGGGCTGCCCTTTCCCTTCCCTTCCCTTCTGTCTGGGTATGTAGAAGGAAGGCACAGTGCTCTTGGGTGAAAGGCAAGCAAATGAGAGGGGGAGAATGGGGGGAGGCAAGGGGGCACCTCATGAATAATCAGATTCACAAAGCACAAATCTGTGAATGTAGAGGGAAGACTGTATTACTTTTCATTACGGGTTGAACATCCTTTATCCAGAAATGGAAACTCTGAAAACCTACAGAAGCCAATACTATTTGCCACCAACCGCCTGCTTCCTCCTTCAAAGTGGTGGCTGTGGCACTCCTGCTCATCTCCTCTCAGATTCTCAGACTCTCTCTTTTCGGCTCCAACCAACTACTTCCAACTTCAGGGCAACAGCTGTGGCATCATGTTTGTTTGTCTCTCAAATCTGAAGAGTGTCACAGCTGCCACCTTGAAGGCAGAGGCAGGTGGTTGGAACCAAAAAAAAGAGAAAGAGAGAGAGATCTGAGAAATGAATGAACAGGAGCTCTGTAGCTGTCACCTCTATGGTGGAGGTGGGCTGTTGGTGGCAAAAAGAAAGAGACGAAGGATCTGTGAAATGGAAGGCATAGATTTGCGCAGAGCGCTACACTTGGATTCCTGTCATTTCACAGATCCTCAATCTTTCTCTAGCCTTGCATTTGCATACTCAACAAAAGCAGCAAACAAATGAGATGTGAGGGTATTCCAAAAAGATACTATATTTCAGAATCCAGAAAAATCCAAAATTCAGAATACTCCTAGTCCTAAGCATTTCAGATAAGGGAGGCTCAGCCTCTATTTTTCAACCATTTCTTTCTTGGACTTAATGAATAGGATACAGTGCAAAGTTCAACAAAAAATAGTCATAGATCCTGAACTTACACATTTTTGTTCTCTGTCTCTCTAGACAGTTAAGAATTTTCTGTTGATGTTTGTGTCAGATGGAGGAAAAAAACAATCAAAAGGGACTTATTGAAATCCTCAGCAGTTCTCAGTGAAGTGCAAAACAATGGTCAACTGTCAGAGTCCTGTACAGTTCTTTATAGTGTACATTTTCTGGGCAGAGCTTGGCCAGGCTTGTGAGTATGAGAAGGAGCGATATTGGCTGCATTAAACAGCCTTCTTGTCTTACCACCAGGGTGGAAACTGCAGGAACTACCGTTCTTAGTAAGGAAGAATTTCTGCCACTGAGTTCTTTTGTTATGTGTTTGAAAATTCAGGTCAGATATCTTACTGATGCTATGGATTTCAGGGGTGAGAAATAAGTAAAATAATTTTTAAAATATTCTTTCTCTGGGTTGGTGGGAGGACACACATCCTGTTCTTTTCCTGCTTGTGCCTAGAGTACTACTTTTGCCTTTGCTCCCATCTTTCTTTGGTTTTGAGCGTTTTTTTCAGGCTTCTCATCAGTCCTTTCTAAAACTAAGTTCATTGTGCCCTCAGAACATGCCAGTCTGGCTTGAGCCAAATTTGTGTGCTCACAGTCTGGAGCCACATGGGCTGGGGCAGGCTCTTCTTCAGTGAGACATCAGTCTTTTCACCTACCAAAGTCATTGCAGGGGAGGAATGGAGGAGAAAAAATGATGAAAAACATAAAGAGGAAAAAGGGAACTACCAAAGTCATTGCAGGGGAGGAATGGAGGAGAAAAAATCATGAAAAACATAAAGAGGAAAAAGGGAACTTTTTTTTAAAAGAGAGAGTAACAGAGAATTATAGAAATAGAAAGAGAAACAGGTAGAATAAGAGGGAGCCTGAAAAAAAGGAAAAAAATGCTCATGAAATGAAGAAAGATGGGAACTGAGGCAAAAAGGTGTTCTCTGGGAACATGCAACAACTCAGAATGCACCTTCATAGTAAGGACCCAGTGTAGCATTCCTTTGCTTCCATTGGCTAGTTGTCTCCTTTGTACTTCCTGTGGATGCATGTTTGATCTTAAATGGACTCTTCCATCATCCACAGATGAGTATTTTTGTCCCAGTGGAATCATAAAATAACCCATTTGACTAGTTCCAACTTAACTGAATATTGCCAAGTTCTTAATGGGATAATTGCATTTACTCATGTTCAGGCACTCTGTTGCTTGAGCAGTGTCAACTTGGAAATACAAGAAACTATTATTTTTTCATTCAGACTTTGTGAAGTGTTGTTGACAGTTTTGTTCCAGATTGAAATGACTTTCTTCCATTTTGTTTGTTTAATGCTCTGTGGTGTTTTAAAGAAGATTTCTCCCATTCTTTCAGGATTTATTGCTGTTGTGCATATTTCAGTATTAATTTCTTTTATGCAGACATAGATATTAGATACAATTCTGATTTGTTCTTACATGTATTGCATTTTTTTAAAAATTTAAATTTATTTACATTCAAAAGGGATCTCAGTTACATACAATAATGTTCAAATATAACAAAAGCAGGAAAATAAAAATGGGAAAAGAGGGAAAATAATCACATTAGTTGTAAGTTTCTATAAAAGCTGACCAAATGTCCAAATATAAGTCAATTTGTAAATTTCATCTATACATCACTATTGCAAATATTATTAGATCTTTTATCCATTGGATTACAGATAGAGAAAAATTATCATTCCACTAATGCAGTATTAATCTTTTAGCAATCAAAAGGAATGAAAAATCAACTTCCACTGGCCATTTGTTAATTTCTAACAAACAGGTAGATAACTCAAAAGAACATGCATATCTCTGAACACAAAGAACTGTATGTGAATCATATTGGCACCATAGTTCCATTTTCTGCCTCCACCTTGCTAGTTTATTAGACCGCTATGGCTTTTATGTTACTTCCATTGAACAAAGTGGAACTTAGGTGTGTTATTATATACCATCTGCAGAGTTCCTTCTTATGCCTAGGAAAGTTTTTTTTTCCTTTTCAGTTCATTTCTTTTCTTACTTCAAATCCTTTCTTCAATACCTGTTACTTTAGCAGAGCCTTTTCTCAGCTTCCACCTCTGCTGCCATTTAACTTATCTTCCCCATCCTTTTTACATATTTATCCATTCTTTGTGTTTCCTTTACCTCCCACCCTATTCCTCTCAGATTTAGCCTGAACACTAGATTCTTTTAAATTTTGAACAGCACGTGGTGGTAAATGGTGGTACAAGTAGTTTTAGATGTATGTTATTCTGTTAATCCATCAGAGCAGCATAATGTTACAGATATGGATGTCAGGCAAAGTCTTTCCAAAAGTCAAAATTTAAGAATGCAGTATTAGGGACTTTCCGCAAAGTTATAGTGTTATTATTCCATTTTCAACATCCTATGGAATGCTGGGGTTTGCAGTTTAGGGAGGGGCATTCTCAGCCAGAGAGCTCTTTGGCCTCAGTAAACTACAAACCCCAGAATTCCACAGGATGTTGAAAGTATAATAATAGCACTGTAACAATGTAATGCAGAAAGATCCTTAATCTGTTTTAGGGGCTTCCTTTTCTGCAAATACAGAATGTAGATTGTTGATACCCATACTGGGTGGAGGGGGAGAGCTTGTCAAGGATAGACAGAAGGTATGTCTGGGAGCACTTTAAAGTCTTGCATGCTAGCTTCATTCAGGTTGACTCAGTGAAATCACATGATGGCTCAGTTGCTTAACCGTGTGTTCCTCTTGTGAAGAACTGTCTTGCTCAGTTTTGCAGCCAGCTTTGACTAGCATTAAAGCATTGAGTAGCATTGTGTGTGGTTAGTTAACAACAAACCATTGATTGCAAGCACAGTTTGAATTCCATGGGCTATTTTGGTAAACTTTAATACTCATGCAGCAATAATATGAGCACTAATTGTTTCCCCAATTGAATAGGGAAAATGTTCAAACAGGAGAGGAAGAACAGATGAGCCTGTAGCTAACAATTAACAGTAGCTAAGGAGGTAGGCAGCGCTAGGCCTGTGTCTGTTTTTCCTTCACTCTGATTTATTTAGAAAGCCAATAGTTAAGGAGGATTTTCATGTCAGCTCACCATAAGATAATGTAGGATTTCAGAACATTTCTCTTTTTAAAACGTTTACAGTTGCAGTATCTCAAGAAGAAGGGAAGTTTGTGGAGTAAAAGTCCCAATGGCAGAACTATCTGCACACTTATCACAGGTCCAGCGTGGGCAACTGAGAGAGAACTCCCCTGACAACCATCTGACCAATGCTGTACGTAAGAACTTATTTTGTTACATGCCAGAATGTAAACTAAGTGAACTACATATAGTAGTCATGACATAGAATGCCAGTCCAAGGTTGTTTAAAAATCCTTTACTGTAGGGTTTTTTTTAAAAAAAAGTCTTCATATTGTGAATGTGATGAAAAAAACAAGCACAAGACACTTGACTGATATAGTGAGGTTAAACTGTCAAAGTAGAAACTGAGGAGACTCTGATGTAAATTCCCATTCAGATCTGACTCTCACTAGGTGATAATGGCCCTTTCCACACGTGGAGGGAGAAACGGGGTAAAACGTGCAGAAACAGAGCTTACCAGAAACCGGGTAAGTCCGTTGCCACGAGGAGCAGCACGAGTTTGCTGTTACACACTCCTGCGGCATCCAGAGTGGCGGCTTACGGCTGGTGGAGGCTCTCCACCAACCGGAGAAGCACGCCAGCCGGAAGCCTGCCCCCTGGCAGATCTGCAGGCACGCACTTGCGCGCACCTGCAAATCTACGCTGGGGTGCTGCAATGGGGTGGAATGGGGCTGCACGCTCGTGTTTTATAAAAACCACTTGAAAAGTGGTTTTTAAAAAACACGCGGCGCCACCACTTCCGATCTCTTCAGGGCGGTTTGAGGTGTAGAACCTCAAAATTATAAACGTCCCAGCGCACTCCATGGTGTAGATGACCTCCGTTAGAGGTCGCTCTACACCGTTTTAATTACCCCTTGTGGAAAGGGCCAATGTTACAGGGCTGTTGTGAGCATGAGATAGTAGTGGAAGGAATTATGAATACTGCCTTAAGCTTGGAGAAGAACTATATCAACGTAGTACATTTATTAAATACTAATAATTATAGAAGTGACTAAAACGTGTATGCTCGGTGTCTTCATACAACATTTTTCTCTCCTTCATATACTAATACGATACTTAAAGAGATTTAGCAGTTCACTTTATATAACTGTAAATTGTTTAGTTGCTAAACTGTCTGTTGCTGATTTTTCTGGATAACTTTTAACATGCAGCAATTTTTCTGTGCTCTTTAAATGTCAGGGGGTTCTTTTATTGGTATTCCTCATTACAAAACAGTATCTGGGGCACAGAACCTTCACGAAAGTGGAAAACCCACAAATAACTCCCCACTCCATCCTGCACTCCCCTTCCTATTCCCTTCCATAGCTTCCCCACCAATTTCCATGCTTTTTGCCTTGGCATGCATTATTCACACCTGTGCAAAAGACAACAGAATAGAGGGGAAGGCACATGTGTGGTATTCCCCCTCCCATTCCCTTGCCCTTTGCCTAGGCGTGGAGGAGGAAGGCACATGCGCCTGGCCAAAGGCAAGAGAATGGGTTGGGGGAGGCACGTGCACCCCTTTCTTCTCCACATGTGGTGTCCCCCTATTGCCTTTTGCTCTAGTGTGCATTCTCCACACCCAAGCAAAAGGCAAAGAAATGGGGGAAAGGTGTGCCCACTTTCTTCTTCATGTGCGGTGCTCCTCCTCTCATTCCCTTGCCCTTTGCCCAGGCATGGAGAAGGAAGGGTCATGTACCCAGGCAAAAGACAAGGAAATAGGGCAGGGGGAGGTACTGCACACCTTTTATCTCTGTGCGCAGAGCTCCCCTCCCATTCTTTTGCCTTTTGCTGTGGCATATGTTCTCCACAGCCAGGCAAAAGGCAAGGGAATGGGAGGATAAGGCATGTGCTTGCCTTCCTTCTCTGTGCATGATGCTCCCCCAATCATTCCCTTGCCATTTATCTGGACGTGGAAAAGGAAGGTGCACACATCCAGGAAAAAGGCAAAGTAATGGGGGGAGGTGCCCGTGTCTCCCCCTCTTCCCTTCCCTTCTGCCCTGCAGCACGATCTCTGCACCAGGGCAAAGGGCAAGGGAATTGAGGGGAGGCACACGTGTACTTTCCTTCTCTACATGTGATGCTCTCCATTCCCTTGCCCTTTGTTCAGGCATGAAGCAAAAAAACACACGTGCCCAGAAAAAAGGCAAAAAAATGGGAAGTGGGAAAGGCACATGTGTGCCTTTTTTCTGCACATGTGGTGTTCTCCGCATTTCCTTGCCTTTTGCCCCAGTGCATATTCTCTGCGTCCAGGCAAAAGGCAAAGGAATTGGAGGAAAGGGCATGTGCATGCTTTCTTTCTCCATGCATAATGCTTCCCCTTTCTGTTCCCTTGCCTTTTACCTTGACGTGCATTCTCCTGACATTGAGAAGTGGGTTTTTTGGGGTGGGATGACAGTGTCTAAATAGTACTTGTAGATGTGTAGGCTTTTAGATCTCATCGTCTAAATTTGCAGGCTGCTAAAATGCAAGCTATTAATTCATACGGTAAAGATTTTCTAGCTCTCAATTTTTTATGATCACTCTGGATTCCTATTACAACATAGTTTATCTTGTCAGTGCTGTCATTTGTGCTGCACAGTTGAATTTTAGAATGTTGTAATGGTCATGCCGTACAAGGATAATTCAGGTACCCACTGCCCCTAAAAATTGTGTATCTTAGACAGATCGATAGATCGATATTTTTCCCCTTTTATTCCCTTTTTCTTTGTAACATTTGAAATGAATGGTGAATGCCCTAGCATAACCTTCAAAAGCAACACAGATCTTATTTTGTAGAGGGCTGGTTTTTTTCCCCTCTTGGAAGCAAGGGCAGTATAATGGGTCCTGGATCCCTCTGTGAGTGGTGAAGCAGCTTGGGCCCATATTGGGCTTCTGTAACTATCAAGGGGCCCCGACAAGCTGCTATAACTATCAGAAGAACCTCACATATACATCTAATCACATCAAATTTAAGGAACATTCCCTGTAGTCATTCCTCTTACCCAGTTTTACTGAACGTCATAGGATATTTAATGAAGCCTAGGACAGAAGTCACTGCCAATTTCTTTTCTCCTAAACTTGGGAAAATATAGTTCCTTTGAATGGTTGTAGGAAAAATGTACCCATACCTATCAGGCTTACCTTGTAAGGTGGATGGATATCCAAATGGTTCTGTCTCCTTCAACTGTCAGGTGATTCTATGCTGGTAAGGTGACCCATCAACTGTTCTGTCAACATTTGCAGAAACAACAAGTTAAGAAGTCAACAGCAGTATTCATCCCATAAACTAGTGAGTTTCTTTCTGAATCTTTAGCAGCAATAGCAGAATTAGTTGTGATAATCTGGTAAGTGTATAAAAGTGAAAGCTCAGT
Source organism: Iguana delicatissima (assembly GCA_948472985.1). Classification (NCBI taxonomy): domain Eukaryota; kingdom Metazoa; phylum Chordata; class Lepidosauria; order Squamata; family Iguanidae; genus Iguana; species Iguana delicatissima. The sequence continues at coordinate 500,430 of CAOKZL010000463.1, read as the reverse complement.
GCCAGATTTTCATATATTGTACATTCTTATTGTGGTCAGCCCTTTTTCACATTTTTTCCTTTGCATGTTGTTTCTATGAGTTGATCCTCAGGAAACCTTTTGAGCTAAACTTGAGATTTTATAGACATAGTTTGGCTTTACCAGTAATACTGTGATGCATTATGCAGAGAAAGTCCTGCTTTACTTGTTCCCTGTTACTCTTGACAGCGTTCCTCTATATCTTGTCAGAATGGGTGATTACAGTACTGTCATGCCATGTGTTTAATAATAGTGGGAACATATAAACTGACATACAGAAAACTTCTAGAAGTTCTTGAACAAGTATTCCAAATCGTGAAACAATAAAGTCTTGAACAGCTGCATCTTCACCATAGAAGTTGATATAGATGTATTTATTTATATTTTTGATCAAAATAGATTTATAGGCATGGTGCCTAGTCTAGCCAGTCCAGGTCATGACAAGTTTGTGCTAGATCAGGCTATAGTATTAGTTTCCTCTTAGAAATTGTATTGCTCTCTGATTATCTGAGTATACAAGCAGGTGCTTTTAATTCCTACCTGGCCCTTGTTTTTCAGTGTGTGTTTCAGTGCCTTGAACATCTTGGCTAGGGTCAAGGAGACATCTCAGTACTGAAACTAAAAAAAAAAAAAAGCCAGCTTTATAAATCTGAAATGAGAGTGTGCAGAAATAAGGGTGCCACTGCAAATATGTAGTTAACCTCTTCTTCATAATTTGGAGTCTGTTTTAAGTAGTTTCATTTTCACATTCTAGCTGGCAACCATTTATGAAAACAAATTCATTATCTAGTTGCCAATTGAATGAAAGCATTGCTAAATAGAGGCATACATAATATGCAGAGGAAGAAAGGTGAACTTCTACAGAATAGCATGCTGAATGGTGGCAGACATCATTAGAAGCAGTTCAGAGATGTTCATGCAGCAGCTATTTTACACAATCCCAGTGTAATGAATTTCCCAAATATCTGTTCATGAGTTCACTTGTTATTCCATCTCCCTACCCAGACTCTACACAGACCCCTCAGTAATCACAGAAGATTGAAAGGTCAGTGGACTTGCTTGAAGTCCATAATGTGGCAAAACATTCAAAGCTCTGCATAACACATTGTACCTTTCTTTTTGTTGCTGCCTCCAAGCACATTGTTCAGGAAGGGTGCATGTCCACATTCTGTGTCTTCAGGAGTACTACTTTATATTTAACATTAATGATATATTTGAGAATTGCCAAGAGTATTGTTTAACTTTGTTGTTATTCATGCAACCTGAAGATATATAGCTTATTCTTGATCCCAAACCCAGCAGTACAAAGGTTTGGTTCAAACTTCTTTCAGGGCTTTAATTCCATAATGGCTGGTGAAATTGAGGAATCTGTTCCTTTGCTTCCACTGCAGGTGTCATCTCTGACCTGTGATCTGTTTAATGCTAATCAGGTAGGGTTTGTTTTTAAAAAAAATTATATGAAATTCTTTGTCATGTAAAATGCACCTTTGCTCTGCATGTATGTTTTCTTATTAAGTATCAGTGTGTTCTCTTTGGCAGTTCTAAACTTCAGATTCCAGCACATTTTTTGTGCTGAATGTTTCTTTGGATCACCATTTTTTCCTTCTCTGTGTACTTGTGACAATCATGCCACATTTTGATATAAAATATTCTTTAGAAAATAGTTCTGTTTAGGAAAAAGTTCTAACATTCATTTAGAAACATTCTTGGGCCTAAGGTGTTAGTGTACTTTCAGTAATGGATTTCTTCTAAGAGTCAAATACATTTCTTGAATCATAGATTCATTAAATAAAACCATAATGCAGTTAATTAATACCTATATTTTTGCTGCCTTTAGGAGACTACTCTTAGTTGGATGTTTCTCCTCAATTATTTTGTTTGGGCAGTGTATCCAGTTTGGAAAAATTTCTGGAAGGCCACTGCTTCTAAAGTTTTGAAGCTGTTACTACTAACCTCCAGAATCCATAACTGCCCTCTACTGCACTTGCTTTATGGAAGTGCCATACTGGTTTATGTAGGTGAGCCACTATACAATCATATGCATGCCCCTTGAAATTAAAAAGCAAAAGGCAATGCACAGGCAACAGTAGCAGGAACAAGGACAGGTGGATGTTCTGGAAGTACTGAGAAAAGGAAGAGAGAGTAAATTCAAGCCTGTTTTTATTATTGATCTTGAGGACTTAAGCTCCATCTGCTTTAGATCTCATTTAGAGCTTTAGGGACAATACTGCTTTTAAGGACTTTTGTACAAAATTTGTGCTATGCTGGCAACGTTACACTGAAAATCTGTGTAACTGGAATATGTATCTAATTCACATACACAAAAGGAGGGAAATGAATATGCTGCCTATTTTACTAATACTTTTTTGTCCCACATTTCCTGCTTCACCGACTACCTGACTTCTAAGGTGTTTTCTCTGTCCTAGAAGTAGCTTTACAATAGTCTTGCACCATGCTGAGCAAAAAGGGAAGCACACGTCACAAATGTTTCTGCCAACACTGTGAACTGTCCAGTATTTCATTTAATTTGTGTGTGAGAGAAAGATTTCATCAAAGAACTAGAGGAAATTCTTGTCTATGAAAAGTAGAGCAATGGCAGTGTTTTAGTTACCCTTAGTGACATCACCATATGGTCACACATGGCTGCATAAGAACCATCTTATTCTGTTCAGTACGTAATTTCTGATTGTCTATGATCATCTTCATGACTAACTGCAGAAAAAGATGGTGCAGGCAGGCAGGCAAGCAAGCAAGCAAAGGGTGTAGCAAAAATAGGGCTGTTTGAGAAAGTAATTTGGAACTCCAACCCAAAAGCAATATTTTCAAAAAGAAGGAGGAAAAACATTTGAGTCAAACTTACTGTTCCAAAGTACTGTCTTTATACCATGAGTAGTGGGAGCGGGGGGATTGCTAATTTGCCAAATAATATTGGCTGCTTTCCTCAGTATAGCTGATAAATGATTTCTTACACTTAAAGGCCTTTGATCAGTGGTAAGAAGCACATGGATCCTAAGGCACTTGCTTTTTCCCCTGTCAAATTGCTGAATGTAACTTTATTTTTTAATAGCATTTTTCCTAACTTGATTGTAAAGACATTTCAAATAAAACCATGATAGAAAAATTGATAGGATGAAACGAGAAGTCAGACAAGACAAAATATATTAAAACTTTCCCTCAGTGGCAGACTCATTTTTTTCCACGTTTGTATATAACATTATTGAATAGAGAAATTGTAGACAAAGCTATTTAGGTCTGTTATGTCTGCATTAGAAATTAACTGTGTTTGTGTACTTTGATATACAAATCAAATACAGACAACTAATACATAGTGCAATTACTGCTGCAGCGCTGCTGCTGCTGCTGCTGCATTGCTGACAATTACCTTCTTTTCACTTCGTCCACAAGTGCACAGATACCATTTCTGTCACTCCATTTTTCCCCTCTGTGATTGTTTTCATTAATTATTCCTTTTAAACCTACTGTAGCAGTAGCTCACAATTTTCTGTTTGATTTTATATCCAGACTGCTAAGTGTTTGTTTTCACACTGTATTGTTCATAATAACATTTTATTTTCCCTGTGCCTTGCTTCTGTGTAGGGCCCCAGGTTGTCTCCCACTGAATTTCTGTTCATACCTGCAGTCACTTAGCTTCAGCACTGTTATAGAATCAGATGCTCCCTGACCATTCAGTGCTTCTACTCTTAAAAATTTACAGCAAAAATTGTGCATTGTCATGTCAGTATTTACAGATTTGCAATTATATATATATATATTTGCAGAATGACAATGTTGAAAGACGGCGTCAGGAGAGCAGCAGTCAGAGACGCAGTGATAATCCTGATGCTGCGTCGAATGGGCAGCCACAGCACAGCACTCGGCAAGTGGTGGAACAAGATGATGACGATGAAGAAGAGCTGACACTGAAATATGGCGCAAAGCATGTGATTATGCTCTTCGTGCCTGTCACCCTTTGTATGGTGGTGGTGGTTGCAACCATTAAGTCTGTCAGTTTTTATACACGCAAGGATGGACAGCTGTATGTATCAAATGTTCCCTTATTACTTTTTTTGGCTCTCACATCCTGTCCTTCTTTCCTTTCTGTTTTGCTGTTACCCCAGTCTTTCAAGTTTTGTAGACATGAGGACTGTTCACTTATGTGTGAACATGGGCCATTGTCAAATATGTGTAGGGGCAGTTCAAACATAAGAGAAAGGGTAAATAGGAGGGAGTGTTGAATTTTCTTCTGCCTTTTCTTTCCCCTTGAAAACCTGTTCTAACTTTTTCTCTTCCAACTGGGCTGTGAGTACAGACATGAGACTCAGAAGGAAAAAAGGAACTGGAGTGATGCATATTTGGAGGAGAAATATTTAACATCTTCCTTTTTCCTGTGATTTCTCTGCTTTAAATTGCTCCCCATGCTTTTCCCATTTTATATCACTGGAAGCAGCAGAACCCAAATTATATACACAGTGACATCTAGTTAAGCCTTCAGTGATACTACCAGAAAAAAGGAGAATGTTAAGCTTCTAGAGATATGCATAACTGGTCCTTAAATTGTTGGCATACAGCTTAGGTGTTGGGCAAAATCCAGCAAGTATCCCACTGCTGACTTGTCAGCAGAACCACAAAGAGGGCTATTCATTGTCTGCTCGCCACCCTGCATCCCCCCAATGACTTTCTTAGGAGGACTCTCCAACTTTCTGGGGCTGAGTTGAGGGAATACAGGTGCAAGGAAAATCCTCCCTCCAGTGTGCCTGCACAAGTCTTCCATTGGCTGAAGGACACATAGGCTCAAATTATTTTACCCAGCATGGTAATGTCTACTGTCATTTTAATGTCACTAAAACACAGTTGATCTTCGATTCTTCTTTGTGGTCTCTGTGACTCACACAAATGGGTCATCTGTTCCTGCACAGTATGCTGTTCAGAACCTTCTAGAGCTATGAAACCAGCGTTTTGGTGAGAACCCTGCCCTCTGCCCTGAATCTACATTAGGCACCTTCTCACCAAAACCCTCGGTTCCTTCTTGTCTGCCACAGCAGCAGCACCATTAGGAGCCTTCTTTGGAGCTTTTTCTTCATGATCTTCAGTTAAGCGTTTCCAGTCTCAGCTTACGGCAGTGGTTCTCAACCTGTGGGTCCCCAGATGTTTGTGGACTTCAGCTCCCAGAAGCCCCAGCCACTATGGTCAATGCTCAGGGCTTCTGGGAGCTGAAGTCCAAAAACATCTGGGGACCCACAGGTTGAGAACCACTGGCTTACGGCTTTTGGCTTGTTCTGCATTTTGGCTTCAGTATCTGGTTTTCGATCTTCAGTCTATACTCATGGTTTGATTAATGGCTTAACAGCTTTGTCTCTTCATGTTATGGCCTCAGCAGCTATTTTCAAGTGCTGCTTTTCTTGTAGTGGTAAGATCTCTGACGTCAAACAAGGTACTTCATACAGATGCATAGGAGCTCTTGCTAGTGATAAAGGCATTCACAGTGTTCAAGGATTGTCTCCAAGGAAGGGTGGTACAAGTACTGACAAACAACACCACTGTCATGTACTCCCTAAACAAGTGAGGGCACAGTTGGTTGTCCCTCTTTCTCCATCTAAAGATGCAGTTTTGGGACTGGTGCATATCTAGGCAAATATTTTCTGTACAGTTCACCTACTAGGAGACCACAATGTCTTGGTGGACATGCTCAGTCGTGCTCCTCTGTCTTGCCATGAAATGTCACAGGGTTACGTTAAAGAAAGTCTTCAGAACCTTCTCAAAGACTTTTCTTCTGCTGCTTCTCTCTCAAGAAAGGATTTCCGGTCTCTTCATAAAGACTATCCAAATGAGTGGAAACAGCAGGCAAACAACCTGCTGCACAACTGAAGACCCTGGCTGCCTCAACAGCGTTCCTTCAGGGAGTTCCTCTTCATGAGATCTGCAGAGCTGCTACCTGGTCACATCCTTCAACATTTATTTTCCATTACAGACTGGACAATAGAGCAAGAAATGATGCTGTGTTTAGAGCAGTGGTTCTCAACCTGTGGGTCCCCAGATGTTTGTGGACTTCAGCTCCCAGAAGCCTCAGCCACTATGGCCAATGCCCAGGGCTTCTGGGAGCTGAAGTCCAAAAACATCTGGGGACCCACAGGTTGAGAACCACTGGTTTAGAGAGTGTTGCATGACACTTCATCTTTCTTTGGTTAGTAGCTTGCTAGTCTCCCATTTGTGTGAATCACAGAAACCACAAAGAACAGGTTGCTTACCTGTAGCTGTGGTTTTTCGAGTGGTCATCTGTGAACTCACACAACCCTGCCCTACCTCCCCTCTTCATGTCCTGCTTTGTCCTTCGTTCCTTTGGCTGCTGCCTTAGGCAGCCATGGAACTGAGGGTTTTGGTGGGAAAGCGCCTAATATAGCATCAGGGAACAGAAGTGGGGTTCCCACCAAAAAGCTAATTTTAGAGCTCTAGAAGGTTCTGAACAGCATACTGCACAGTTTGTGGGAGTTCACAGATGACGACTTGCAGAACCACAGTTGCAGGCACGCAATCTGTTCTTCAGAATTAATGCACAGTCTTTTACCAGGATTCTAGTCTTTTTGAGCTTTTTGATTAAGGATACAGTATTTTAGAGGTATCCGGTGGCTCCATTGCATTAGAGTGTTGGATCCGTGCAGGGCTTCATGTGAACTATCTAAGATGCTGAACCCTATTCCCAAAATAGATTCAGCAGGATAGCTCCTGCTAAAACTCACTGCAGAATCACTATCCAAGAGCAATAGAGCCATGGGCCACTCCTTAATACCCATTTTTTCCTGCTACTCAGATTGCATGTGTGTCCTATGAGTTTTTGTTGTTGAATAAAGTAATTCATTTCATAGCCACTAGGTGGTGCATGTGTAAAGGTATTATTTAAAATTATGACTCAAAATATATATGTAGAAATTATGAGTTGTTTGTTGACTTCTTCTGTTTATTCAGAAAACTTAATAAGAATTAAGAGTATAAATGGCATATATTTCACTTCTTATTTTTCTCTGTGTTGTATGGCAGAATCTATACACCATTCACAGAAGATACAGAAACAGTTGGACAAAGAGCTCTGAATTCTGTTTTGAATGCAGCCATTATGATTAGTGTCATCATTGTCATGACCATACTCCTGGTTGTGCTTTATAAGTATCGGTGCTATAAGGTGAGCTCAGGTTTGCTGAACCATGATTAAAATTGATATTTCTCCTTTTCACATATTTCATAAATGAATACTCATCCGTATCTAAACCAGTAGTTACAGCTTTTTATTCTCTAGTGGATTTGTTTTTGAGGGAGAGTAAATATTATTTCAAACCATTTTTTTTCTTAAAAGCTGAATCTTACTATGGAAATGTGTGGAAATCTGTCAAATCAGGGGTGGGCAGAGTGTAGCCCACGGGCTTCAAGTAGGTTTATAAACTGTTTTTTGACCCTAAATTTGTGTTAAGCCTCTCTCATAAAAAAAAAAATCTATCTACTGGCCAAAAATGGTCAATTACTGCTCTTCGAGACATCTAAGGGTAGCAATTTAGCACAAAAAACTGCCCCAAAGCTTCCCAAATCTACCAAAATTGCAACTAGAATTAATTTCAGGATGTTTCCAGTTGTTATTTTTTAACTGATTTCCCACATTTTGGGACTCAGTGCGGCCCACAGAGGCCTTCAGCGGTCCCCCTACACCTATTCCAGTTGTCTGGAATCCACCTGTTGGTGTTGATGCTGTTCAGATTATTTTTAAGCACATTAAACTAATACACAGATGCTTTCATTATAGGGCTTGTCTAGTTGGAACTATTACATCCTGAAATGAACTTGAATTTTCAGTTTAATTTGAAGGTAGACTTTCAAAGTTTTCAAAGTTTAGTGTGATATCCAAATCTAGTCTACAAAGCAGTAAAGTCACTAGGAGCAGAAAAGAAACTGGCCAGATAGCAGATCTGGTTTCCAAGCTTTCCTTGACCTCTTTCCTCATTAGAAAGTTGACATTTGGGGTCACAGGACCATCATGCTTAAAACTACTACTTTTTAAAAAATAGAGTAATGCCCTTTTTATCTACTATTGGTCACCACTTCATATGATGATATGATAGAAGATACTGATGAAAGTGCGTTTGGACTGTGACCCCTTAATTCAACCATAACAGGGGTGGATAACTGCAGTGGAGCCATGGGCTACATTTTGGCATCTGAAACCACTGGGAGGAGTGGGCCTTTGTTAATTCTTTTTTAAGAAATAATAAATCTAGCTATTCATAAAGTAATTAATTTTAAACCAGGATTGGCATGAGTGAGGTGGATGAAAGGAGCGGGTGGGAACATTTGCGAGGGATGAGATTTTAAGCCAGGACTGGATTGAGTAAGGATGATGGAAGGAGGAGATGGAAGCATTTGCAAGTGGATTTTAAGCCAGGACTGAAGCGAGGGGGATCAAAAAAGGAGGTGAGAGCATTTGTGAGGAGGTTTTAAGACAGAACTAAAATGAGAGGGATCAAAAGATGGAGAGTGAGCATTTAGACAGTATTTGATTGCTACAACAAACCAGGACTTGTCAGTTTCAAAGTGTGGCAAACATTAGCTGTGTAAAGTATCTGAGATGTCTCCACTTCACAGGGGAGGGGGTTCCAGAGGCTTGGAGGTGTTGTACCTTGGGGTTTGGTAGACCACATGCATACCCCAGGGCACACTGACCTATAAGAAGTAACAACAACCTTCAAGTTTTTATATGTTTGCTTCAAATTTGATTTTACTCTTTTTTTTCCCATGTGAACAATGTCTATCCTCACTATTAATGAAGCCTTTGATTTCTGCCTCTGTTGCAAAGTTTTTCAGGACTTTAGTCACATTTTACTAGGGAAGCTGGTACCTGTAGCAACAAATCAGTTAGTGAGTGCATTGTTGTTAAGTGAGACATTAGAAGATTTTCAGCAGACTCTTGAGACCTTCTTTGAAATGTTGTGAAGCAATGCTGAGAGCCAGGGTTATGTAGTGGTTTAAGCGTTGGAATATGGCCCTGGAGACTAGGATTCAGTACTGCATTTGGCCTGTCACACACTCTCAGCCCACAGAAAATTGGTGATAGGGTTGCCATAGGCTCACCGTAAGTCAGAAATGACTTGAAGGCACACAACAGGAACACAGATTATAGCATGTTACTGGTCACATGTAAATTTATTGAGTGATAATGTTTTTCTTAGTATTTACTTAATGGATTAAATTGCTATTTATAATAAGCCATAAGGATACTAACTGATAAATTTCTATTTTCTGTTTTCCAATGATGAGCCAAAAGCTGAACAGTTAAAGTTTGCTACCTTATTAGTGAGGTATAAATCTTTTTTTTCCCTAATCAGCAGATGTTATTGGTATCCAGCTCCTGTGGAGGTGTTAGTATACAGTCAGACAATAGTGGCTGAAACCCAAAGGGCCCTGTGTTCAAGCAGGTGTCATTTCCATGCACGCATAGAGAGTCTGCCCATTTCTCCCAGATGGATTCCGTTCCTCCTTCTCACACAGACTATTTCTAGAATGTCTTTCGTTCCTAAGGAGCAGCTTTTCAAGAGTATAAGGGACTTCATGGATGGGACAAAAAAAAAAAAGAATTCCATGGTTTGCATTGGGAGCAATAATCTCCAGGCATCTGGAGGTGATTTTCAAACTTTGAGGACTGTTCAGGGCAGCATCAGTCCCTCTGTATGGAACAGGGAGTGACCATGTAGTCATTTGCAGTTAACTCCTCCCCTTACATTGGGTTTTCAGAAAATCATATTTTCTACTAAAACAAGATTTGCAGGAACATGTCTTGATCGGAGGGGAAATCATGCTCTCTGTAGGTGCACTTCTTCTGTTTGGGGAGGATTGTTCCACCTATAGTTTGGCTCCAGAGGGGTGCAAAAATGACCTGAGGGGAGCACTACACTGGCCACTTTATTCCACCATTTTGGTCTACATGAAACTCAGCATTTGGATTTTCCTGGGAAAAGTTATATTAACCAGCATCCAAACTCTCATATAGTAATTTTAAAATGACATCTGTGTGATCTGGGGAAAAAAATGTTTATTTTTTTTTGTTTTTCAGGTGATCCATGGTTGGCTCATCGTTTCTTCTCTTTTCTTGCTTTTCTTTTTCTCATTCATTTACTTAGGGTAAGTTAACAGAAATCTTGATCTTTAGATTTGTTAATGCTGGTAAACAGACACACCTAGTTTTGTTGAATTGTAAACTTTGCAACCCTTATAACAAAAAGTACATTTCAAAGTATACCAGGAAGAAAAGGTAGTGCATGTCTATGTGCACAGTGCTTCATATGCGTCCTGTCCATTCTCTCAGTTGTGCAGAGGAAGAAGTCACATGAAGTAGATTGTTTCCCTTGTACCAAGGCAAGAGTTTATTAGTTCGTTCTGTGGTTTTATTGTCAAGTCCTCTGTCTCTCTCCCAGTTTTTATTCTGCTGCCTTGCCAGGTAGAAGCTTGCAGTATCTTCATCTTTAGTTCCTTCTGCTTTTCACAACTCTGGTTTCTTTCTGTGTTACTTTGTTTCTACTGTAGTCTTACTTTCTCACTATTTAATATTTTTAAAAAAGAACATGCAAAGCTTTCCTTTGCTTTGCTTTCCTATTTCTTTCTGATGCTGTTTTCTCTGTGACCTCAGCTGCTACAAACCAGATGAAAAAGTAAAAAATAGACTGACACGGAGAGACAAATCCATGGTTACCCTCATGAAAAAAAAATCTGTGATTACCCTCGTGAAAAAAAATGATGAGGAACCAGCCTGTGAGCATTCTCAGTTGGCTGTTTCTGAGCTTGCCTCTGAGAAACTGGTAGAAAAAATGTTCAATACGGTTCAGTCAGTCCTGTTTACACTTCTGAATTGGCTGCAAAAAGTGGCTTATAATGAAATTTCTGTTTCCTCAACTGAGATTGAAGGGCTGGCTGAAGTGTCTCCACAACAATAACAAAACCCAAAAGCTATACCCCAAACCAATTACAGCTTAAAGGTTGTAACAAAGAAGAACAGCAGTTCAGCTTGTTGTGGATGCAAGACGTTGTATCTGTCAGAAGTGGGCCTGAAAGCCGATTCACTGAAAAAGTACTTTAGAATCTATACAAGACCACGCAGTCATACAGTTTGTAATGGATAGTGCTGAAGATTCAGCAGCTTTTCCTTTGTGGGTGATCACATCAGCAACAGTAGGAAGGAGATCAATTTGATTAAAGTACTGGAGGCAGGCCAGAAGTCACACATGAATTTAGGCAGCACACCATTTAAAGAAGGCCTGTTTTTTGGAATAGAGGCACTGGCGAAAGTGCTGGTCAAGATAAAAGATAAAAAGCAGGCTACACCTGTAACACAAAAGAAAACATTTGAGAAGAAAAAGAAATAAGTTCTTTCCTTTCTAGGAGGAAGGAGATTCGGTAGATTCTGATTTGAGTTTCCATTTAGACAGTAAGAACAGTGACTGCTAGCAAGAAAGGAGCTGCCCCCTCAAAAAGAAGATGCAAGCAAAAATTGTCACCCATGAAGGATTCCAGTAGGGAAAGGTTGATGTTTTTCAGTCACTTATATGTCAACATAACTATGGATCAATGGCTCCAGGAAGTGGTTAAAGGGCTACAAAATTTTATTTGCAAAGAGGCTGAGAAACAGATATTTTCCTTTTCTAGTTCCAAAGAGCAAAGAAAGGCAGGAGATAGTGGTATGAGAACTTCAACATCTCCTGAATGATGCCACAGAGAATGCTTTGAGTCATTGTTTCAAGGGAATTTATTCCATCCTTTTTGTCATCCTCAAACACAGTAGGAGGTATCATCTAGTCTTTGATTTCAAGTTTGTAATCAGTTTGTTAAATATCAGCACTTCAAAAAAGAAACGTTGAAAATTATCAGGGATAGTTTAAAAAAAGACCAGTCGCCTAGCATTGATAAAATGATAGAAGGTTATCTATATTTCCAGCTTTTAAGGCAAGCATTATTAATTAAAATCATTCTCTTTTGGCATTATGTGAGATTCTGTATGTTTACAGAAGTGTTCCTTTCATTGGGCATTTAAGATACCAGTGATTACTTAGATGACATTCTAAAGGCAGAAAGCTGGTGTGAAGCAAAAGAAGATCTGGGATGAATACTATGCTGTCTCCAGCACCATTAGTTTTTGTGAATTTCTAAAATAATAATATGGAATTAATCAAATGTCTCACCTGTTTGGGAGCAGTGATAGATGCAAAATGAGTATGTCTATTGCTATCAAGAGAAGGGAAAGTAAAGACTGCCAAGGAAGTAAGACAGCTGACCTCATTGAATTTGCCTGATACAATGTGCCTGATGAAGATTTTGGGTTCATTTGTGTCAACAGGTCAGTTGGTGCCATTTTTATATGAAGAAGTTGCAGCCGTTCCTAAGATTGCATTAGTTAGCAATGATTTGGAGAACACATTATGTCAAGTTGCTGGAGGAGTTAAGGATAGGTCTGCATTGGTAGATGCAAAAGAACCATTAGTTAAAAAAGATAACCTCTCATATTGGCACAGAAAGTAATAATAACAACAAATTAGAGAACTCATTGCAGTAGAGCATCAGTTCACAAGAACTGCAGGGTTTTGTGGAATATATCAAGACAAGGCTTGGACTTGGTACTGCAGGCACTGATAGGTCCTCTTTTTGAGCCTTTGAAAGAAACATCACTGAAAAATGTGTCTTGGATTTTTTTTTTCTGTTGGCAGTCATGTCATTTAGGAGACTGTTAAAAGTTAGCTGCATTGTCTGTTAATAAGAACTTGTGTCAGTTTACAGAAATGAAACTTATGTTGATTCTAGATCTGACTTCTATGTCAAAAGTAATGTAGCTGTTCAGTAGCTCACATGTGTTATATCTCTTATTTTTTTTGTCCAAAACCCACCTCATCCACTTAAATAAATGGAACACATTAGATGCTAGAAAAACAGTTAAAATATATTCACAAAGAATGAAAAGGACTGGATGTATAGAAGCTATGTTGGTTTCATATAACCCATGTAGTATAGGTTATAAAGTTTCAAAGCATTTATTAGCAAGATGGATAAGAGCATGGATATAATTCTGTTATGATGCACAGAGAAAGCCAGGACCAGTAAAGTTTGTATGCCTTCCACAAGGTCTCTTAACTACTGCCAGGGTATATTTTTTTTCAAAGTCTTTGAAAGATATCTGCAAAACAGCAGTGTTGGAAGCAGCCCTCAGTGTTCATTGGACAGTACAAAGCAGATAAGTTCCAGGCAATTTTGGGGCATGGAGTTTTGGATGCAGTTCAGCAATAGGGTAACCACTTCCACCCAGGGAATCAAGGGTTTGGATATGTCTGATGTGATATGGATTGTTTTTCAGCGTCATCCAGAGAATCTGATGTTGATACTATGAACAGATCATTCTTGGCTGCACAGAGGAGCAGTCCACTCCCACCCAGGACAAGTGGCTGCTCATTATAAACTTTCAAATTGGGTAGATGTTTTATTTCCTGTTTTCACTCAATCTGACTTCATATGTGTCCGCTAACTAATTATTTGGAGTGGCAAGGCTAGATAACTAAACTGAGTGAGAGCTGAAGGAGACAGGAGTTAAATGACAGAGAGTGCTAACACAATTTTGTCCGTGAGCTGGACTAGATGATGTGGATTTCTCCACTGCACATCCAACAATGATCAGTTTCACAATGAGTACGTATACCTCATTTAATACATACTACCGTCTAATATATAAAAGTCAAAGTTTGTCTGTTTATCTGTGTCAGGCAGAGAAGACCTCATATGATTGGCTGTGTCAGGCAAGAAGACTCTGTATGATTGACTGCTTAAGAAGATTCTGTGGAATCCTAGGGTTTGCAATTTAGGGAGGGGCCTTTAGAATTCTCAGTGAGAGATCGCGGAAAGACTTAAAAGAATTTTACTGAAAGTTACACACCAAGATCAAAGCGGGTTTTTACCGAAGAGATATATAAGGGACAACATTAGGACGGTTAATAACATCTTGGAATACTACGAGAAACATAATGAAAAGAAATGTACAATGATTTTCGTGGACGCTGAAAAGGCTTTTGATAACGTTGACCATGAATTTATGTTTGAAGTTTTGGAGCGAATGAATTGTGAGGATAAGTTTAATACTTGGATTAGACATATATATTGGAATTGTCGAGCTCAATTACTGATAAATGAGGAGAGACAGAGCCAATAGAGATCAACAAAGGTACATGCCAGGGTTGCCCGCTTTCACCTTTATTGTTTATATTAGTACTGGATGTCCTCCTAAGGAAAATAAGAACGGAAGAGATAATAAAGGGAGTTAAAATGAAAGGGGAGGAGTACAAATTAAGAGCTTACGCGGACGACCTGGTTATTTTCCTCGAGGAGCCAGAAATAGGTATTGCAAAGATGATGGAGGTCTGTAATGATTTTAGTGAAGTAGCAGGATTTAAAATTAATAGAGAGAAAACAAAGATCTTAACTAAAAACATGCGAAAAGAGGAAGTAGCTATTTTGGAATTGAAGACAGGATTTAAAGAAGAAAAAAGGATTAATTATTTGGGAATTGTTATCACTAAACAAAATAACAAATTGTTCAAAAATAATTATACAATAAAATGGAGAGAAATAAAGAAAGATCTTCAGAATTGGTTGAAATTAAAGTTATCACTACTAGGAAGAATTGCTGGGATCAAAATGATGGTATTACCAAAGATGAACTATTTATTTCAGAACCTACCGATCATAACAAATCTGAGATGCTTTCAAGAATGGAAAAAAGATATTACCCTCTTCATCTGGGATGGAAAAAAACCACGGGTTAAGTGGAAAGCTTCGATTGATAAGAAAGAAAGAGGAGGTTGCGGGCTACCAGATTTGAAATCATACTATATGGCTAATGGAATGATTTGGCTAAGAGTTGAGTTGAAGAATGAAAGAATATTGAGTTTGGAGGGTGCCGACCTTCGTTTTGGTTGGCACAGATATTTATGGTGCCAGAAGACGAAAATAGACAAGGATTTCTTGAATCATTATATAAGAAAACCCCTGTTTGAGATTTGGAAGATATGGAAGAGAAAATTATATATGAAAATTCCATTACGGGTATCACCTCAAGAAGCATTCTTAGGAAGATGGAAAGATTCAGCAGACAAGTGGCTTACGTATAGAGATTTAATTATAATTGACCCAAAAAATGGTCAGCGAATTAAGACAAGAGAAGAACTGTTAGAAGAGGGCAGGAAATGTCAGTGGCACCCATATATGCAACTAAAAGAAAGAACAAAAATAGACCTAAAACTAGAGGGAGTAGAAACAACCTCCCAATTAAATGAATGGGAAAAACTGATATTTGAAAAAAGGGAACATTTGACATCTTTATTGTACATACTAGATCGAGAATTAGAAAATGAGACAGTAAAAGAAACAATGATCATCTGGGCGCAAAATGTGGGACATGAAATAAAAATTAGAACAATGGGAAAAAAGCTGGGATAGGACATATAAATTCACATTAGCGCAGAATCTAAAAGAAAATTACTTTAAGATGCTGCACAGATGGTATCTAGATCCGGTGAAACTAAGTAAGATATATAAAACAAAAGGTAAAAGCTGTTGGAAATGTTCACAAGAGGATGTGACTTTTTACCATATGTGGTGGCTGTGTTCAAAGGCAACAAGATATTGGAAAAAAATACACAAAATTATGACTGATGTCCTTCAAATAGAGTTCCCTTTAACACCTGAAATCTGTCTACTGAACATGACACGTCAAATTGATAAGAAATATAAAAAAAAGGAAGAAGCAATTTTATACATGACTACGGCAGCAAGGACTGTATACGCAAAATATTGGAAAAGAGCAGAAACACCTACAATCGAAGAATGGTCGGATAAAGTACTGGAATTCGCTATTTTAGATGATTTAACAGATAGAATGAAGTGTGAGGAGATTAATAAGAGAATGAATAGTATGGGATTAATCAAGAAATATATTCAAGAAAACTGGATAAAATTATGTCAAGAGGATAATAAGATTTGTGGTTGATGATAAGATAATACAGGGGTTTTTTTTAAGAATGTAACTAAGTTAATTGATATAACAATGTGAAGGGACAAGTCTGCAAAGATTTATCTAAGTTAATGGAGATCACATAGGAATTGGCAGCAAAGAATGACCCAAATGAGGGAAGAGAGGAAGTGTTAAATGGATCCAAGAAGGGAGATAACAAATAGAGAATGGATAAATAGAAGATGGAAGATGTTATATTACAAGTTGAAAAACAAATAAGATACAAGTAGATATATATAGATAAGTCTTGAGATATAAGCATTTTTAATGGAATTGTAAAAATAATGAATGTGTTATGGTGATGATTATTGAGATATAAATGGACTATTGTTTTTAATAAAAATATCGGGAGGAGAATTCTTAGTGAGAGAGCTCTTGGGCCTCAGTCAACTGTGCCTGTCTTTAGTAAGCTGGTTGCAATGGAGATGAGGCCTAGCAGCAAGGAGGAGGAAACCCAAACTCTGTATGTTAATAATTCTGAATACAGATTGGATTGGAGAATATGGAGAAAACTTACAGGTACTGGACAAGACAGTTTGGTGAGTTCTTGAGAGGAAAATAAAATCCCAAGCAATGCCAGGTATATACGCTAGTTGCTAAATAAGGATGCACACTTGAATTTGGCATATTTGTGAGAGTACTTCACTTCTACCTTGTATGTATGTATGTATAGACTGATTGATTGATTGAATTTTATCCTGCGTTTCTCCATAATGGGTTTGTATGTAAGCTTTGGTTGGAGAACACACTTTTATGCAGCTAAAAGTTGTATGTGTTGTTCTGCTTTGTTTAAAGCAAAGTGTAGCCATGTGGGTCTGAGGGAAACAAAGTTACAGATTTCCTATTCATTTCAAAGTGAATGAATAGCTGAAAGAACATGATAATATGGACTGTGATTTGTAAACCAAGGCACAAGTTGAAAGGAAGGTTGAAGCAAGCACTCCAGCCAAATGGAATAAATTTTAATAAGCTATTAATCTATACTAGGACTGAAGAAAGCAGTTTTGAGCTTCTGATACAAAATGCAAACATGATTTATCTGTTTGACTGTAGCTATTATTTGTTTTTGTTTTCCCCTTGCCATTATCTGAGTAAAAGATTTTCTTCTAAACTTTTGTGTTTTCATAGGGAAGTTTTTAAGACTTATAATGTTGCTATGGACTACATTACTGTTGCACTCATGATCTGGAACTTTGGAGTAGTAGGAATGATTTGCATTCACTGGAAAGGCCCTCTCCGGCTTCAGCAGGCCTATCTCATTATGATAAGTGCTTTAATGGCCTTGGTGTTTATCAAATATCTTCCTGAATGGACTGCGTGGCTCATCTTGGCAGTGATTTCAGTCTATGGTAAGAACTTTATTCCAAATACTTACTTGAAATATCATTGGCTTATTTTGCTTTT
The DNA here is from genome assembly GCA_948472985.1 of Iguana delicatissima. Classification (NCBI taxonomy): domain Eukaryota; kingdom Metazoa; phylum Chordata; class Lepidosauria; order Squamata; family Iguanidae; genus Iguana; species Iguana delicatissima. Next base: position 482,933 of record CAOKZL010000463.1, on the reverse strand, counting down.
CTACACTTCATGTTTGAAAACAAGTCCTAAAAATTGAGAGTCAAGAACCAAACTGTGTAACTGGTATCCTTTGAAATTTGAGAAGTCCTGTTATGCATCTTCTCCAACACTTTGATGATGCCTCCATGACTTTTCCATGACAAGGAAGGAGTGATTTGTTTTCCATTTTAGAGGTCTTTGGCAATAGAGGAGTTTCTGCCTGGGGAAACATGATAGAAGGTGCTAAAGAGGTGTATGTTATTCCCTACAGCCAGCTTCTTTGAGATGTTTATTGAAAGTTTTTTTTTTCCACAACTGCTCCCCATAAATCTGTAGTTTAAGTAATTATCACAGGAACAATCTAATGACAACTTTGACTACTGTTTGCAGTTGGGATATTGCTTTTACATTGTTCAGCATGTTGGATAATGGGCTATATGAGCTGCTATAATGTGGCTCATTTTTGTAGAACCCTGGTAGTTCATGCTAAAGTATGTTCTTCATGCTTAAATAATTATCTACATGAAGAGGCAAAAGACTTTGGAATGATTCTATTTGTGCAGTCAGGAACCAGTCTCTTCTGGCAGAAAATCATTATTTTCTTGTTTTCATTACTTCAAAATTGTCTTCAGTATTTTATGGGATCTCTGTTGGGCAATCCCTTATATCTACATTTTCAACATGTAGCTCTGCACGGTTTTCACACTCTGCATACAGTAGGGCAAGGGTATGAAACATGTGGCCTTCCGGATATTAAAACAAGCTGCTCTCATCATACTTCACCATTAGCTGTATTGGCTAGTGCTGATGGGAATTATTGTCCATCATCAGAGGAACATGTATCCCCATCTATGCAGTAGAGGAGTGGTTCTTAACCTGGGGTCTGGGGACTCCCTCAGGACCACAGAGTCCTCACTGGGGCTCTGCAAAGCCCTGCTGCTGGACACTAACAGCAGCGGGGGGGAGCAAGGGGGGTTGTGGGTGGTGAAATTTCTCCCTCATTTGCAAACTATGACTCTGGAGGCCAGGGTTTGGATCCCTACTGGGCCATGGAAACCCACTGGGTTACCTCAGGCAAGTCACATTCTCTCAGCCTCAGAGAAAGGCAAAGGTGACAAATCTTGCCAAGAAAACCCTCATGGTAGGTTTGCCTTAGGGTCACCATAAGTCAGTTTTCAAAGGGAAGAGGTATGATAGCCAGAAAAAACCTCTTCCTGTCAGCAGCACTTTGTTGTTGTGTGCCTTCAGATCACTTCTGACTTAGGGCAATGCTAAGGTGAAACTATCACAGGAGTTTTTTTTGCAAGATTTGTTCAGAAGGGGTTTGCCCTTGCCTTCCTCTGAGGCTGAGAGAATGTGACTTGCCCAGAGTCATCTGGTGTCTGAGTAGGGATTTGAATCCTAGTTCCCAGAAGCCTTTGATAAATAAATACTTGTAAATTTAAATAAATATTTGAATATTTAAATTTAAATATGTAAATCTTGAGTTAAGTCTTGGGGGTCCCCAGCAAAAAATCATATTTGCAGGGGGTCCCGATAAAGAAAAGGTTAAGAATCACTGCAGTAGCGGATTACAGTTGTACCAATCTACTCTACTCCCATGATTTAGTGTCTTATATCTAACTGCTGTCTGCATGTTCAGTTTAACTGTTGCATAAAACCTGGACATATAGAGCCAAACATCTGTAGGCTTGATCTATCTACTAAAGTCATATATTGAGGTCTGCAGGGATACATACTCCACTGAAGAATCAGTGGGCCATTGTAGTCCTGATTCCCTCTCCCTCATGCATATGGTTCATGATTCAAGATCTTGACTAATGTTCAGACATTCATTCTAATAACCACACATCCGGAGTTGTAATGCTGTTGTGCGTCCTCTTTCCATTGTTTAGGATTTATATAGGAGAGAGAGTGTAGTTTCAAAACATTCATGAGCATCCCACAGAATGGAATGTTCAAAGAGAAGTTGTTAGTAGTTAAAGTAATGAAACAGGTGTACATTCTTTACAGCACTAGCAGAATGGCTGATGTGTAGGCATTATGTAGGGACAGATATAAGAAAGAGTAGCTGAGCTACTGCCATCATAGATGAAGGTTGCTGCTTCTGTAGCAGAAGTAACATTAGTCGTCTTTTTCAGCTGAGTGCTGTGTATAGATTTAAGGTCTTGTAAAAAAATGCATGTAAAGAGGTATAGAAGTTAAATGTTGATTATTATGAAAAATGAATAATGTGGGTAGTTATATATCTACTTGACCACATGAGTGTTTGTTTTACTCTTTTTAAACTTCTATTGTTCAAGCGGTCAGTCTCTGCGGCCGTGTGCCACGTGGTCATCAAACAAAGGACTTTTATTCTGGGTCCCAATAACCCAAATTTGTAGGAAATGAGACTAAAACTGTTAAGATTCAGCCTTCATTTAGCAGAGTTACACAGAGAAACGTTTAAAAGCTTGTCTAATGACTTGTGGCTTCAGACTGGCTGATGTAATAAACACAAACACAGGTAGCTTTGGATAAAAGGCTTAAAATACTTTACTAATGGCTTCTTCATTTACATCTGTATGGAGAGCCTGCTACCTGTCTAACTAGTGAATAGGAGAATCTTCGGCTTTTAACTCACCATCTTTCTCAATGGGACTCGAAGCATACGAAGAGTTCAGAGAGAGCAGCCATGAGAACAAAGAGAGATCAGAGAGAGAGAGCAAGGAGGGGTCTTAACTTTTATAAGACAGATGACCCAAGCACAGTCCTGGGTCACATGATTTGATCACCTGAGAACCAAAGGTATTTATGATCATGCAATAAAAGACAGAAAAGGCAAAGGGAGCCCTATCTGGCTATTGCCCATTTGTTCTAACAACAAGATGGGGGGAGAGAGAATGCTGGAATTTCCCAGCACTTTTAAATTAAGGCTTACAGTACTGTAAGTCAGTAGATTTCCAGTCAGTAGACTCTGCATGTTACTTCTTCATTTTTTTTTAATTCTTGGGGCAGCAGGATTTTCCCATCACACCACTTTGTTCACTGATTACTATAGTGGCTCATCTTCAGAGACAGCATTTGTAGCAGCTCATCCTCTGGGTTGACATTTATTTCTCTGCCACAAGTCTTATATGTTATATAAAGAGTTTGGAGGAGTATATCAGACCAGATGATTGGGCATTGCTATAGTTTTCTGTGAACCAAAACCCTAGAACACTCCCTGTGGCTGGACATATCAGGGAGAAGTTGTTGGAAGTAGAAAAGCCATCCCTCAGGAATTGTACTATTGACTTTCTAGCTGAGGTACCTTCATCAGTTTTTAAGAAATCTCAGCATTCTCTACAACTTGGGAGATCATTTCTGTGCTCTGGGAGGATTGAGGCTAGCTTCACTCTGCAAAGTTCTCCTTCATACTCCATGTAGGTAAACTTTGGAATTTGCTTTCAACAGATAGCTGGTGGCCACTAACTTAGAAGACCTTAAAAGACCAATAGGCTTACATTTTCTTTAAATTCTATACTCTCATGCCCCCCCCCTCACAGTAGTAAAAAATCATGCATAAAATAAATAATTGTTCATGTTTTGCCATGTATGGCATTCAACATTTTTGATCTAAACTGGGTTTTGGCCAAAGTGGAATAACCCCAATTTTTGTAGTCAAGTCATACGCAAATATCGTCTCAGTTTTTCAAGTGGAAACAGGCAGTTTGGCAGCCTTTTGAGATGTGTACACACTGTGAATCATGTTTGTGAATACCACATACTTTCCCCTCAAATAGTATTTGTTCAGAAATCCAGGTAACCTTAGAAAACTACCTTACTCTTCAGCATAAGTTGTGGTTGAATAAAAGCTGCGCTTAAACATACAAATGTCCGATGTCATCACATGATGTTAATTTAGCAGTGCCACATACAATTCTTAATAATAATTCAAATTCATGGTAACAAAGACATTTCTTATAAACAAAAGCTTAGAAAATTCACACTATTAACCTCTGCACTGAAAAGGATTACCAAGTCATATGAAAATGCACATTTTCATCTGTGTAAAACTTAAAATGAAGACATTTTTGGGTGCAAGAGTGGGTGGTTTTCAAACTTTTGAATGCTTGGGATGCCAAGAGAATCAATTCATGCAATAATGTGTTCCATCCCCCTTGTGCCAACCAATGTAAGAGCCCCAAAGTTCTTCTCAGTTTTTTCTGTTGAACTCCTTCCCTATCCAACCAGTTTTCAATTCTCCTGCTAACTAGCTACATACTTTCTCTGTCTGGTCTTCATTATAAATAAATTACTTGTTAGATGTCGATTATAAAATGAATTGGGAAGGAAATATGATTGCTGGAATCAACAGGAGTACAGCTCCAGCAGTATTGGAAAGCAGGAAAAAGCACAAGCTGCTACAAAAAAATCAAATACAAGTTGCAAAAATAGTTGTAATATTTGATATGAGTGCATGAGCCAAACTTAAAGAATTCCGAGGTACTCACAGGTTCTTAAAGAGTGTCAGAAACAAAAGACAATACAGGGTGGGTCAGAAGCACGTTTGGCTCCAGAAGCCAGGTTGAAATTAGAGAATAGCTGTTATTTATTAAGTCTCTTGTTGGGGATCATTTTAGTATCCCTATTGCTCCATGAAGGAAACTTAAAAGTGGTAAAATAAGAAAACTTCATAAATGAATAAGCTAATCTAGTGGGCACATTTTCAAACACGATATTGTGTTTATCTTCATAGTGGATCCAATACTTTGTCCTGAAGGAAGTAGAGTCCAAGTAGGACCTCTGCACTTGCATGAAATTTTCTGGTATACTTTCCATCCACAGAAGCCCTGAGCTACTTGAAAAAAAATCACTTGCATTTATAAAGCAAATTGATGGATTTTATATTAAAACTCTAAGGAGCAATTGCTGCTGGTGTGCTTATGGTATTTGTCCTTAAGCCACTTGATGTTCAAAAAATATTTTTCACTTCACCTTATGGGGTGATCTGGAGTTCTCTGAAGGCTGTTGTATAGAGGAAATATTTTTCCCTTTTCACAAGCTTGGATCTTCATATGTGCTGTTCATGAATCCCTCTTGACCTTTAATAAAAACCTTATAGGGTTGCACATAGGTATATTTACAGAGGCAAGAGAAATAAAGGGTAGAATGGGGGTTCAGCTAGTTGGGTGGCCCAGATGCAGCTCATTGTAATGTAATGCCATGCTTAATCAACTGTGGGCAAGGCTTACTATTGAAATCTAGCCAGGCGTGTCAGGAGTATTACATGGCTCTGCTAATTTTGACTGTCTTCCAGAAAGCATGTCTAAAGAGTATCTGTATATGTAAGAAATTTGCCCATTTTTGCTGCTAGCCTTTTTCTATTGCACTGTATGCGATGTTTCACTGAGTTCCTTGCCCTCGTGAGTGACTTTCCAGGGTTAGTAGAGCTTACCGTATGGGGCCTTTGAAAGTCTCAGAGTACATGCAGAAGCCACTTCACTCCTCTTGGATCTTACCTTTTTACAGAAGAACCTGTCTTGATTGTGCTGTGCAGTAGTGTCATTATCATTCCACACAACTAGAGCATACTATAAATAGAGTAAGCTGGGTCAAAATGCATAGTTCCTGTCTCAGTATGTGAGTCAGTGACAACATGGTAGTGGATAGGCCTACATCCAGATTTCCTGGATTGGGGATGGCTTTGTTAAAATTTGAGTGAAATGCCATTGGTCACAGGTAGAGCACAAACTTTACATTGAGAAACTCCAAGGCGGAACTTTGCAACTTTGGCATCCCCAGTTGAAAAGATGTCTGATAGTAGGAATGGGAAAGAGAATGGGAACCCAGATAGTTAATACTCTGCTTCCAACTCAGACTGTCAATTTGCTAAATAAATGAGGCTTCCTGTGTCTTACCACCCTTGCTGACCAATGACCTGATGGCTGTGTGTATTCACATCTTTGATGATGACTCCATCACTTCATATTTTGTTCAGTGTTGTTGTTGTTGTGTGCCTTCAGGACATTTCTGACTTAAGGTGACCCTAAAGTATGGGGTTTTCTGGGGGCTGAGATCACGCAGTGGATTTCCATGGCTGAGCAGAGGATTGAACCTTGGTCTCCAGGGTCATAAGTCCAATGATCAAACCACTACTGTACCAAAGGCCTCTTAATAGAACTTCCTTTGGAGCCCAAGCTGAGTTGGATTGAATTGCCTTCCACAGACAGAAGGGCTCTTTCCATTTCCAGAAGAGGCTAGTCCCATAGAGTCTTATAATAAACCTCACTTTAGCAGCAAAGAAAGGAGAAAAGCGTTTTGTGGAGATTTGCTGTTTCCACCTGCATTATGCCTCATACGGTTCAAGTGGATGTGCCAACACCTTTCATAGCAGATTTTCAAAAAGTGCTGAGTAACAGAGGAATGACTAAAAGGGTTTTCCACTGAAGAGAGTATGTTGCATGAACATAGTCTTGCTTGTAAAAACTTCGGGTCCAAGCCATTGTGTAACAGTAGATACGTCAAGTCACAGAAACAAAAATAGGAAAGAAAAAGGACATTGTATTAAATTGTTTATAATCATTTTAATATGTTTGTAGAGTTCTTCTTTGTAATCAGCAGTTTATAAACAATGGGTTTGAACTTCTGTGCAGATTAATTTAATCATGATTTAGGCCTGTTGTAATCGTGATTTAGGCCTGCAGGAGGGGAGATTCCACCTGAACCTCAGGAAGAATTTCCTGACGGTAAGGGCTATCCAGCAGTGGAATGTGCTGCCACGGAGTGTGATGGAGTCTCCTCCTTTGGAGGTTTTTAAGTGGAGGCTGGATGGCCACTTGTCGGAAGTGCTTTGAGGGTTTTCCTGCATGGCAGGGGGTTGGACTGGATGGCCCTTGTGGTCTCTTCCAACTCTACATTGCTATGATTCTATAATCAATGGGCCTTAAGTTAAATGTGACTAACATACCTTGTTAATTTCAATGGATATATAATAGGGTAGGCAACACCCAGCCCACCAGTGACTTGTGTGGTCCCCACCTGTTCCTTGATCCTAACCTACTGGTGGAAAAAAGCTTTTAAAAACAGGAGAATTGCTGCTTCTGAAAGTCTCACGAACAACAATTCTCCTTTAAAATAAGAGATTTTGGGGTGCAGAACTGAGTGTTTGTTTGTTTGTTTGTTTTTACAAAATATGATATGGAGTTCTGATCTCTTGATTTTGGTGAGATGGCCTATGCTGGATCCAGGATGCAAGATTGGCCTCTAGGCTTTGACAATTGCCCACCCCAGTCTAAGCCATGACTCATTTTGACTGGACCAAACAGAAGGCATTTTGATCCTGCAAACAGAGAAGAAGACAATTTTGAACCCACCTATCGCAATTATCAGTTACCACCCAGCTGTTAACAAAAAGAGGGGTGCATTTCCAATTTCATATGCACAAATGAAAAGATCACCTGTTGGATTCTACCCAGCACCCCTCAATATAGCAACCTGGACATACAGTCATACACTTACCTGTTTCCAGATCTTGTTTGTGAGGACATATCTATTAATGAGAGTAATGCCATCTCTTTTCTGAAATTCTGCAGTGTATTGGAACTTTGAGATAGTATGAAAGTCATCAAATAGAAAATTTGCAAAGGCAATCACTTGTTTGTGGATATGCCAGCTGAATAAAAAAGAACAATGCCGTTGACCTCAAACATGTGATTCGGATATTTATACAGTTCCCAGTTGAGTGTGGATCAGAGCACATGAATATTGCTTCTTCACCATTGTTTGGCCTAAGTGAGGATTCCTTCCCACATGACCAGCACCAGTCACATAGTACTTACATGCAATCAGTTCACTCCTTCAGAAAGGGCTGCCTTTAGCAGTGAGTCCTTTCTCTAGTGGTACAGACCTTTCTGTAGTGCAACTCCAGCCGGCATGGGTTTTTAGGGAAGACGGAAAAGTATAGCAGAAGACATAGCAGGCTGGATTCCCCTGCTCTTATGTGAATTCTGTATGTTTTACACCCAAGGTGATGCAGCTTCGAAATTAATAGGCAAAGAACCATTCACATCTGATAGTAGAGAAGATCTAGAGCAAAATCTTGAAGTATATCCTGGCCAGTTGTACTTTCTTTCAGAAATTTTAACCTGAAAAAGCCATCTGTTCCCACTTTTTCATTTTTCTTTTCCAAACAGCGGCATGCAAGGGCTTCAGGAGACTCTTGAACACATTTATTCCTCACTGGATTGTTTTAGAGTTGCTTTTGCTCCAGTTTAAAAAGAAAACAAAATTAAAAACTGGCAAGCATTAGCCACATGAATCAGTTCTTCAGTTCTGCCCCACCAGCACAGAGGCACTGAATTGAGTATTGGTGGCAGAGATTATCATACCATTTGAATCTGAAAGTCCTCTTTAGTTTTTGTGGCAAACACTTTTAAGTTTTCTAGTCTCTGCAATATATCGGAGTTTCTTACTGCTAACTGGACTAACACAGATTTTCTTTTGTATTCTTTCATCAGACCATGCAGATGCAACAGCACTCTAAAAATGTTTAATCATGCTGATTCTGCAGAACAAACAGCTAATGTTCATATTTGCTGTACATGTACTTCACCAAGCCATGTAATTTATAGCACCAAAGAATTGCTAATATAGAGATTTTTCTGGGGTTATTCATAATTCTTTCTAGTTTATTTAACACGACTATCTGTCTTTTAGACCTGATTGCTGTCCTGTGTCCTAAGGGGCCTCTTCGTATGCTGGTTGAAACTGCTCAAGAAAGAAATGAGACTTTGTTCCCAGCACTCATTTATTCATGTAAGTATACAGACTTGTGATGTGTAATCTGATGCCTGTTTCTGAATAGAGAGAAATTAATAATCCATCTGGTGTTCTGCCGAAGTATGTGATCCTAAATGTGTGGCTTTGTGTCATGTTTTCTTTTTGTTAGTACTCAGGTCTTTACTTGTTGTTGGCTCAAAATATAAAGCAGGTGCTGTATAACATGTCCCAAGATAAAAAGAACATTTTGTACTATCTTTGAAAAAAAAGGAAGGCAGAGAAAATGATTTAGTTTGGTTAAGAAGTAGTTGATACATATTTCTCCCACCCGTGGGGGATAGAAGACCTAATGAACTCTAGATATTTTGGGCCATAACTCCCCAGATCCCTGATCATTGACTATGCTAGTTAAGTCCCTGAGAGTTTTCCAAAACATCGGAAGGGCACAGGTTGTGTTCTCTTGATTTATTATATGGTTTAGCTGGTTAGGCAACACTTGCACAATTTACATCACTTCTAAAATTATTTACCATTGAAAAATGCAAATTTTATCTAAGTTATCAAGGAGACTTTCACCTACTCGCATATAACATATGCACACATGCGCATGCACGCGCACACACACACACACGTACGTGTGTGTGTGTGCGTGTGCGCGTGTGTGTGTGTATTTGAGACTAACTGATCCACCAGGGCAGGATCAGAAGTTAACAGTTTTTGCCACAGCATACAGATACAGTGACACAAACATTACAACTGAGGTATAAGTAAAACAAATACACCTATTTGGATTTGCTGTATGTCTTCTACATGGGCATGAATTCCGTCTTGTATTTTATAATGAACTTACTGTTTCACATGCTATACATTTCTACTGATAAAAAATTAAAAGTTTCACCAATTTTTATTTGATCTTAAAATACTCTTTAAATTAAGATAGTGTTACAATTTGACACACATATTTTGGCTTCCCACCTAGAATATGTCAGAATTTCAGCCAAAATGACTTTTGATTTCATTGAGGCTGGGCAGTTCGTAAGTAGAAAAATAGCCTGTTGCAGTCATATTCCATTTTTAACACTCTGAGCAGGAGTATTTTTCCTTTTGTGTGCACTACAATGAAATGCCATACAAATTTCAAAATCCTATTTGTATATTATTGTCCTGTGGCCTTAAAATAGGGTGTGGTAGCAGTTAATGGGGAGCCTGTTTTCTTTTTCCAACAGCAACAATGATATGGCTGGTGAACATGGCTGAGGAAGATCCTGAAGCCCAAAAGAGAGACACCAAAAGTTCTACTTATGACAAAAAAGGTGAATTTTATCTTTATTTTTTTTTGTATTTTTCTCATATGGCTTCCCAGAGCCATTTTATGGCTCATGACAAATTCAGTTGAACTCTCCCAAACTTCACTATTGAAACAGTAGCAACAAAAGAACTGTAATTCATGACTCTAGTTTAAACTATATAATATTAATGATTGCTTTTTTTAAGACAGGGTTTAACTGTATTGAGTTCTGTAATGCCCCTTGAGATTCATTCTTATGAAGTCTCTTTGACCCATGATAATTTGTGCTCTTTTTTCTTCTGGTCAATATCTTGTGCAGATTTGAATTTTAAAAAGTGAATGCATACTGATCCTACCTTCTGCAGCAACATAAAACGGTGATTCTGTGGTTAAGTCATAGTTTTCTTCATGGTGCAATCAATTTTGCTATTTTCCTAAGACCCAGAAAGTTAAAATGCAATGTGAGGAAGGTTTGCAGCCCCACAGAACAATCAACCCCGTCTTTGTATTCAGATCTGGGGTAAGAAGTAAAACATAGGAGGGAAAGCAAGGAACCTTACATTTGTTTGTATCTTTCAGTTACAAACTCCCCAAGTGTGTGTGTGTGTGTGTGTGTGTGTGATTGACATACCATAAGAGAATCCTGCCTTTTATAAGGAGTTCAACACATGAGTTGTTTTTCCATTATAATTTTGTTAAGCACTGCAAAGAAGCCATTATTATACCATAGGCAGTGAGCATTTAGTGCACTCTCTCCCTCTGTCTCTCTCTGTCTTTTCTTTCTTTCTTTCTTTCTTTCTTTCTTTCTTTTTCTTTCTTTCTTTCTTTCTTTCTTTCTTTCTTTCTTTCTCCATTCTGCATGGATTCTGGCATTAACAATCCAAAAGGACAACATCTGTGGCACAACACAGCACTGCACCCACTAATTCTAGTGGCAGACACAACATAGTGATTGCTTTTCATGTGAACAAACAGGTTAATGCATAGAAATGATAGTGGTGGGCTGCTGAGCAGGAGGATTATGGTGAATATTAACCAAAGTGTTGTTTCACTTCCACCCCAAGCACATAAACATGGTTTTGCCTTCATGACCTGTCGCTCCAAGGACCCAAATCTAGTAGCCAGAAGTCTGCAAGGATTGGTTCTTGTTTTCTGTTATACCAATGTTTAATATGATATTTTAAATATCAGCAGAGGTCCCATTCACTCTCACACCTAGTTGAGCTTCTTTTTAAGAAGAATCATTTTTGACAAGTTCCTAAGGAGACAGTGGGGAGGAAGACTATACTTTTCTTCTTTCTAAACTGTTTAGTGGTGGGGGAATGTTTACTGTGTGTAACAAGGAGTTTGAGGGAGATGGTTTGTGGAGAGGAAAGGAATTGCACTTGTTTTAAGCAGATGCCAGAGGGTTCTATATCATTCTTTGTTTCAAAAACGTGTGTTGTCTAAAGCCCTTTCCTCCTTTTTCCTGGCAAATCTGACCTCCTTCTCTCTTGAAATTATAGCCAGCCAGTGTGTTTCTCTGATTCTGTCACATCTTAACTTCAGCAGCTATCATCTCTCTCTTTCTTTTCCCTTTCAACCTTTCTTGTAACCCAAGGCAAATTCATAGGCAATTTAGAGATCATGTCATTATCCCTCTGACTTGCTTGCAGCCAGAACCTCTTCTTTCTTTTATAGAAATAAATGAAATGTAATTAAAAAGAAATATAGAGGAAAATAGCATTAAAATCTCAATGTACATAAATACTGTAATCTTAAAGCCAGGATAGGGGAGAGATGCTTATAGAATTTTCTGCCATAGATGCCATAGTAAATGGTTGACTTGACTTGGCCTCAGGTGCTGTACTGCTTGGCTACGCTATACTATACTGCTTGGTGGGGAGCTGGCAAAATATCTTGAATCAACTGACCAGTGTAACGTGACCAATTTGACTTCATTTTTTTTAACTAGGAAACAAAGAGTGTGCTGTTACTTTTCACTGAAGTTTGCACCACGTTGTTCTTTTTCACTATGTGTTTTAATACATACTGGTTTAGAATAATTTTCAGATACACCCAGTGGTGTGTGTGTTCCAACAACAACCTAGAGCTCAGTGGACAGGTCCACACACACACACCCAATATTCATTAGTAATTAAAATTGACTCAGTTGCTTCAAATGTTCTAAGTTTCTGGTTTTTATCAGTCACAGCAAACCAGAACCAGAATGCAGGTGTGGAGGCTGATGATGATGGCGGCTTCAGTCAGGAATGGGAACAGCAACGGGATAATAGGATAGGACCTCTAGAGTCGACTCCTGAGACACGGGCTGCTGTTCAAGCTCTCCCTACAAACTCCCTAGCAAGTGAAGACCCAGATGAGAGTAAGTAATGTTTCTATATAAACATGTATTAATTTTCCAATGGTGCTAAGAAAACATACAACTCTATTTCGTATCCTGCAAACCAATGCATGCCTTGCAAATTTAGGACCATTGGTATACCTGTTAATTAGCATGTAGATTTTTACTGAAATCTGACTTCCATTCTTTTAATCAGTGGCGGTCAACTGTGACGGTTGCAGAGATCAGTTTTCACCACTGCACCCCTCATGGAGTATGCTCCAAAACAAGAAATCAGCCAACAAAAGTCTGAAAATGAAAACAAGTTAACTCCAATTTCACCTTTTTGGCTCATTGTTTTGTTTTGTTTTGAGTGGATTTGGAAGGTGTTCTGATGGAGGCTTCCAGGAGTATCTCTGGGCTGATTTTGTGTGATTTTTCACACATACCACAATGGGAGGCTCTGGCAATGTTTGCACAAAGCCCCGTAGGCATCATAGAATGAGAAGAGATACAGTTCAATGCTGTGTTGAAATTCTGCTCTAAATTCATTCAGTGTTCTACGCAAAACAAGAATATAATGTTTCAACCATTACAAGGTCATTATCTAGAGTACAACGGAGATATTAATATTGTTTATATTATTGTTACTATAACCATTACTTCTCTGCAGCCCCACATGTAAGTACTAGGCCAGCATTGGTCAAGAAGACACACACAAACTCCTGAAAAGCTCATTAGATCTCAGAACATATGTTGTCCCTCCCCTTATCCACATGAAGTATGTTGAAAATCATTGTTTTAGTCCAGAAACTGTCATCAGTGCCAAATATCCTACACACTACTCTTTATACAAATCATAGAATATAGAGCACAGTTTAATTTTTATGTCTTTTATCAATTTTGGTACAGTGTTCAAAATTTCATTTGTGGGTATTTCTGAATAGAGAAAAGAGAAGTTGTCTCTAACACCTTTAAGATGCAACACACTATGATGAAGTGGCTATTTTATAACTGAACAATAGAAACAGATACTGAGGGAAAGAGGAAATCCTGTTGTCCAGGCCGATAGGATATATAGGCCAGACACAAAAGACTTTGTAGCTCATTCCATGTATTCAATAGATCTTCATCTTGCATTTCTTGAATAGCTTATTCCCTGTGCCAGATAGCAAGCCACTCTTGCATGTGTACATACTTTTCCAAAGCAGTTTGTTATACAACATATGACTCTGAAAGTAAAAAATAAAAATTTAAAAAATTTCACTAGGTATGACCTAATTCTTCAGAGTTTAGCCATAGTGCCTACTCATTCTCTCCAATTTGGAACACACAGTCAAAAAGACACAAAATAAGAAATGAAATAGGCAGAACTCTAATTCTCTGTGTACCTAGGGTTTATCCTTATCACAGATATAGATATAGGCAAGAACACCTAAGAGAGACTCAGGTCTTTATCTTGCATTCCCCCTTCAGCTCTTAAGCTCTGTCCTTCAGCTCTTAAGCTCTGACCATACCACTAGTCCTGCAACCAACAGAATGCTACTAACACTAACAGAATGCAATATTGATAGTTGTTCTGGGTTTAATTATTATTATTTTTTAAAAAATAAGTTATTAATATGCTTTTATGTAAAACACATAAGAGATTTTATCATATAAAAGAGTATTTTAAATATCATAGATAAATAAACCTAGCAATGGGAATGCTTGAAAATAAATGTGGTAAGTGTTTCGTTGAGGGCACTGGATCTAGGAATGAGGGTTGAAACCATCATTATAACCTTAAGAGTTTGAGAAAACTGGCATGGTTTGAGACTTATATAATGGGATGAAAATACAGGTGCCCTCCTGTTTTCTGCTAATTGAATGTTTAACTTCTAAAAGTTTGCCAAGTTGATAGTCATCAGAAAAATGAAGTCAACAGCTTATACAGTAATCATAGACTGAATTGCAAAGGTGCACCATAATTAGACACAAGTACCCAAAAAAAGCATAGTAAGAATTTCATAGGAGACATTAGGGCACTGAATGTGGCTTATCATGAGGGCAGGATAGCACTTTAAGAAAAAACTGCAAATTCTCTAGGTAGGAAAACACACATTGTCGTTTACTGGAAAGTTGTAATCAAGTTGAAACTCATCCTAAAAATGGATTACATTTCATTACATTGGACTTAACCAAAATGCATACTTGATAAGAATACTGACAGAACAGGGGAATGACTAGGAGAGATTGGTAGCAACTTAAAATTGTTGTGTAGTCGGAAGTCATTAATCTGATAAGTGGCCACATGGTTGAGCCCAATGTTACTGTCCCCTCTGCTACTGCTTCTGAAATCCAAGGAGTTTTAGTTTTTTTCTTCAGGCTCTTTCTGTCACATCTGTTTGATATGAAGATCCAGATATTTGGCACAGTGCTGTACTACAACAGTAGAGTCCCTATGGAGTTAACAACAGAAAAGACAGGTGCTTGTAAAGCATTCCATTTGGTCTTTAGACTTAACTAAATGTAAATTAAAGATTGTAGCTGAATGTATGTCACTATAAATGATTGCTTAAATTACATGGTTGAATAATGAGAATCATTTTTTTCTAGTCTTTGCTTAGTGATTTTCTTTTCCTTTTTCTTTTACAGGGGGAGTTAAGCTTGGCTTAGGAGATTTCATTTTCTATAGTGTTCTGGTTGGCAAAGCCTCAGCAACAGCCAGTGGAGACTGGAACACAACTTTAGCCTGCTTTGTAGCCATATTAATTGTGAGTATATTAGCAAGATAGTAATATCAATTTCCAGTGTCGTTCCTTACTAGCAAAATGAAATAATTACGAGTGAATCATGGGATTTTACAGACCTTATCTCAAAACACTGTCCCATCAAGTTTGATTCAGTTTGCCTTGTTACCTGGACTACTTCATTTCCTTTTGCATTTTTCTTCTCCATGAACAAATCTTCTGATTCATAGCATATATGTGTGTAATCTTTCTTGTCCAACCACAAAAAAAGTGGATGGCATTATTGCAGCTCCTAAATCAGATTTCAGATTTCTGATTTAGGAAATATGTACTTTAATGTGGAATGTTTCATTCTGATATCTTCATGTTCATAAAGGTAATGTATTGTAGATGTGTTCTGTTTATAGGCAACCCTTCTGAAAACAGATGATAAATTAGACAGAATTATGAAACACAGTATTATGTCATCAGTTTGTATCACTGGTTTTATTGCAAGAAAAGGCTCTGCAGTAGCTCACCAGAAAACTTAAAACACTTGAGTTGGTGACTAATTTGTATCGTCAGAAGTTTCTAAAAGGGATTCTGTAGGGAAAGAACTTAACATGCCTTGCAGTTTTGACATTCTAATGCTTCAGTCATGAGAGTTTTCATGGAATACAGTTCTCCCTCTACATTCGTGAGTTTCACACTCATGGATTTGATTATTCGTGGTATGGTCTGCCTCCCCCCATTCTCCTCCTCCCATTTCCTAGGGCAGGGAGAAGATCTTGTCCCCCTGGCTCTCTTCCTCCACTTCTGCCAGCCATCCTGCCTGTGGTAGATGGGAGGATGAATTAGGGGCCACTGTCTGCTCCGCCCAGGTCCCCTTCCAGGCAGCTGAAGGCACAATTGTGGGGGGGACGGGAGAGGGAAGTGGGGAGAGCGACCTGCTGCTGCCCACGTGATTGCACCAGGACAAGTGGGAGAGCGAAGTGGGGAGGACAATCTCGCTCTCCCCGCCTTGCTTCCGACTGCTGCCCATCCGATCCCACATGGGCAAGTGGGTGAGTGAAGTGGGGAGGACGATCTCGCCCTCCCCACTCTGCTCCTCCCCACTGCCGGCGAGATCGCACCAGGGCAAGCAGGAGAGCAAAGTGTGGAAGGCGATCTCACCCTCCTCGCTCTGTTTCTCACTGCTGCCAGTGAGATCATGCTGGGGCAAGTGGGAGAGTGAAGTGGGGATGGTAATCTGATCCTCCTGGCTCTGCTCCCCCACCCCTGCAGGTGCAATTGCGCCCAGGGGCAGGTGGTAGAGCAAAGTGGAGAGGATGCAGTTTTCAGTGGTGGGAGTTATTCGATTTTTTTTTTAACTTTCACAAGCGTTCTCTGCACGTATCCCCTGCAAATGTGGAGGGCCTACTGTATTTCTTCTTTTCTTGGTTTTCCAAACCTGGTCTGAAACTAAGACTGTAGCTAATAGCAGCATTGAGGGGTTACCTTAAATGGCAAGGCACTGCAAGTCATAATAGCAGATACCTGATCAACATAGTAAAATACCCAACTTGTTCAATAAATAATAAAAAATTTTAAAGTGCCAGCAGTACATTTGTTTATGTTGACACCAACAAAAAAAGGTGCTATGTATCTAAGCAATCAAGGAAAAAGGTGCCAAACTTTTTCAGGTAAAAAAGCATTAATGATTATTGTGTCAGCCATGAAGATAGTGAAGCAATAACTTTACCTCTTTCCTGCCCTCTTAAAATTGAAGCAAAGTTACTGCTATAAATGATGAAGGAACAACATGTAGAAATTTTGCTCTCTCCTCCTCTGTTGTTAGAGATATAGAATGGCAGCTAATGAAATGAGACATTGCAGTTAACTTTTTCAGTCATTTTAGTGTCTCTGTGCTCATTGGCTAAAACATACTACTAAGCCCAAGCACCAATTTATTGTAAATTGATATACATTCAAGAAAGCAACCTAATATGCTAGGTGGGTAAGTCTGTTCTGTGATTAAAGCACTGTTTGAAGCCAATTGCTTCTACAACTGACCTAAGAAATTCATTTACTCCTGATGAAAATGCCAGTGCAAAGAGTTATCTGGTTGGTGACTCTCTTTGTGCATCATGCTACCTGCTTGGTGAGAGGAGAGGACTTTCCTATTTGCCCCTCCAGACTTTATGACCTGAGAAAGTATTCTCCTCACCAAGCTTTCCATGTTACTTTGAACTCTCCTACTAAGAATGGGGAGTGGACCTCTGCCTAGCTGGATGAAAATGTGGGTTTCCCTACCAGCTGTGGAATCCTGAAGCCCACCCACCTCAGTAACTTATGTAGGGTGCTCTACAGTCTCCTCCTAAAAGCAGGCTGTGCTGTTTACTGGCAATGAAGGAGGTCAACACAGAATGTGCCTTTGTTCTTCTTCTTCTGTGCCTTCAAATTGTTCCTGGCTTATGGCTACTCAGTTGCAGGTTTTTTTATGGCAAGATTTGTGTAGAGAAAGCTTGCCATTGTCTTCCTCTGAGGCTGAGAAAAGGTGACTTACCAAGGTCTCCCAGTGGTTGTTCATGGTCAAGTGGGGAAATGAACTCTGGTCTTCCAGAGCCCTAGTCCAACATTCAAAACACTACACCAGTTCTAGTGCTCTCTTACCTGCTGAGAGTATCTAATAGCAGTTTTTCCACATTGGATTCTCCTAATAGTAATAGCTCAAGAAGCTACAATGAACAGTTCTGTTCATTGTTGTTGCTGTGTGCCTTCAAGTCATTTCTGACTTACAACAGCCCTGTGGCAAACTATCACAGTTTTTTTTTTTTTTGCAAGATTTGCTCAGGGGGGTCCTTTGCCACTGTGAGGCTGAGAGACTGTGACTTGCCCATGGTCATCCTGTGGGTTTCCATGGCTGAGGGGAGATGTGGACTCTAAAGTTTTAATCCAGCACTCAAGCCACTATGGTGTGCTGGCTCTCAGACAGTTCTTTAGGGATAGCTTAATCTTGTAGAGGATCAGTTTATCAATGCTAGTATTATTTTATGAGAATAGACAAATGTATCATGCAATATTTTGTTTAAAGATTCCCCCTTCCTTATACATGGTTGTTTTTTCTTCTCTTTTTCTTTTCAGGGCCTGTGCCTTACCCTTTTGTTGCTTGCCATTTTTAAAAAGGCCTTACCAGCTCTTCCAATCTCCATAACCTTTGGGCTCGTTTTCTATTTTGCCACAGATAACCTGGTGCAACCTTTTATGGACCAGCTAGCATTCCATCAGTTTTATATCTAGCACAATTTAATTTGACCATCTCTGGACATGGTACTGACTGTAGCAAATATGGGAGGGAAAGATGATTTCCTTCCCACTTCTTTAAACAGCCACTGTGCTGGGCACTACTGGATTTTTTCTGTAAGAATCGTCTCTTAATGAACGGGTTATGGGACTATAAGTCCTCAGCAGTTTTCAGTTATACATCTTTGAAAGGACCACTTGTACAAAAGATGCCTATGCTTTCACCAGCAACATAGCTGCTCAGCACATTGATTCCAATTCTACTCCTGCCCTACTGCTGAAGAGTGCCGAGAACTGCAACAAGTTTAAACAAAGGGGACTGATAAATCAGACTGAGCTGTCTGAATATTTGAAGAGTCAACCTAGCTCCAGAACATCAGCTATCAACACTTGATCCCACCATAACTTACCTAGAGAGCAGCACCTGACTTGTGGATGACAGAATTTTGTCTTCTCTAAACAGAAAATCATGCAAGTAATCCCAGATGCTTTGTGTTAAAGTTCTAAGAGTTCTAATTGTAATTGTACAAATTTACAGGTTTCTAGCATTTTTTTTTTTTTGGCACAGAACACACATTTTCTGATGCTGCTATAAATGTTCCTTAAATTCAGTGTGCAACAAATGAGTCATGCAATCAGAATTGGGATTTTTGATTTCAAAAGCTTTTTAATTCTTATTAAATTATACAACCTATTTCTTGATGTTGCCCTTTGCCCACAAAATAACTTGAATATTCTTTTAGCTTTAAGGTGTGATCTGCAGTTTATTTAAACAGTGAGAGATTTAGAACACAAAACTACAGAATAGCAATGAGACATATTTCAACCAAAAATACTCTTGTTTCTGTCTTTTTTAACAAAGTGGTGAATCTTTGAATCTGTCATTTGTTCTCAAACATACAATTATTTTTTAGTATTCCTTGGAATTGTTATGTAAAATAGTGTGTTTTGTACTGTAAGAGTAAAAAGAGAAACTGCTTATTTTATAATGGTGAAAGTTGATATCCGTTTAACATCCTCAGAAGATTGTTATGGAACAAACTTTCTGAAAACAGACCTATGAAGAATGTTGTATCTGTGTTGGTCATTTTTATGGACTTTTCAAGCAAGTACTCAAACAAAAATGCTAGATTCTGGCTTCCAAAATTATTCCAGAAAGATTATTAAAGTAACCACTTCTTAGGGAACCTTTATTACTTTTATTTTCCTTTGAGAATTGTAACAGAAAGTACTCCTATATCAGAAAAAGGCCTAAATTTCTCAACACTTTGTGTAAGATGAAACTAGCTATATTGCCTTTCTTTGCTTGTCTCATTTTGAGCACCCTTGAAACGACACCTTTGCTTGGCTGCAACCTAGAAATTAGAGCATTTCTGTTGGAAGAAGATGTACTCACCTGACTAATCCTGTAGGACAGAGCAGCTGGCAGTTGCCTGTTGAATTCAGTTTGAGTAAGCATGAATGAAATGTAAAAGCCCGTTATGGCTCTCAGCTAGTCTGAGATAATCCGGAGCTATCTGTGTAAATAATAGCTTTCTGTTTCCAATATTATTTGAGGAATAGAATCTGAGGTGAACTTTTGAATGTCAGGTGATGGTGGTATATTTTGCGTATTGTACATTGTATATTTGAACATTCATCTTATGGTGGTGACGGGAAAATGTCAATAAAATAACTTTAGAAGAATGCCAAAGCCTGATACCACTGGTGATAGTTTACACCCTAGAGCTGCACCTCTTGTTTAGGAGAAGAGTCAGCAGCACACATACATAATTGTGTATGTGACATGTTTGCAGAAACTACCATTAGCCCTCCTAGAAAACAGTAGAAGCCTTTCTCTGAATGTCAGGAGACGCATAGAAAACTGCTTAGAATTAACTCACAATATTAGTCTTCCACTATTAAAACCTGACTGCACAAATTTCTTTGGCCTAGTTGTCTGTGTAGACTGTACTACTTCATACTGCAAGCATGGACTCAAGCGATGGAATGCTTCTCTGTACAAAAAAAAATTCTTGCAGGTTGGAAACTGGCAAGTCAGGGGCAGAATTCCTTTTCCAAAGTAGTTTTGTTTTTCAAGTGAAGAAACATCAAGGAGTTTTCTACACCACCTGCTTTATGAAGAAATACAGCTTAGAGATGCAAGTTTACCGTCTCACTGAGAACTAAGCTAGTGTGATGCAGAATTATAAAGGAGATTTCTCTTGAATGAAACTGTTCAATGTATCACCTGTCGAGTTACAAGAACCAAGGTGGAAAATTGCTTTTAACCAATACATTGAATACAGCAGACTTTACATCAAGTACACTAAGCACTGTCTTTAAGTCTTGAACATATGCCTCAGATGCTGAAGACGCAGAAGAGCCAGTAGTATAAGAGCACCTTCTATATTCCGTAAGATACTGCACCAGGTTGTCTTTTCTATAATGGCTTAGGAGTGGTAGCCAGAATCAAAACATGGACACAAAAGATATGTTATTGATCTAATCTTCATCTTGGAAGTTAGGATAACTACAAGGCAATAATTGCTTCATCAGTGAGGCTAGATTATTAAGTTGTTAAGTTACTCAAATCCTCTTGAATACATTGGGTTTCAGTACCCTTTCAAAGGCAATGGCTCTCTAATATAGTTAGACTGAATATGCATGTATTTCTTTGTCAACAGACTCATCAATTTTTTTCAGGGTTCTGTTAAGAGTGGCTACTCTTAAGTGTTTATATTGTCAAGTATGATACTTTCTCCCATCTTAACATTTACATAAATCATTAAGGGACTGCTTGCTAACAGAATTTTGAAATGTCAAGCTGAATATTACAGGAATAGTATGGTAATGGATTTTCTCTACTTGTTCTGAGCTTGATACAAACTGAGAACAAAAGTGAAGGAGAGCTCGATTAACACCTGCATTTAGGATAACTGTATAGTAATGTTTTCAAATGAGGCATATTGAAGTTCCAGCAATATTTAAGATAACTGGGCTAGTGTAATCTTTTCACACCCTGGTGACTACCAAACCTTAAAGGACTGTACTAAGCTGAAATAACTAAATCTTTGAAGTATAAAGCACAGAGTGGATGTCTTTGGCTAACAGGATTGTAGGTGTGAAAATTTTCTCCTTGTACATGACAAGTTGCTGATACCCTCAGAGAAACTATTATGGGAGTACACTAGAGGAGATTTTAAGATGAACAGAATTTTTTTGTTCAATTTTATTGGAAATTTTGGCAGCTACAGTATGTGGATCTGTACACTCATGTGAACTTGTCCCACAGTTTTGATCTACCAGTGGGAATACTGGAAAAAGAGTAGCTTTGGATTTTGACACAAGCATTTAATTTTGTTGTTTTGTTTTGTTTTGCTTTGCTTTTGGACACTGGTTTGTACATAATCTGAACTGAATGTGAATAAGTCTTTTTAAAACACCTTTTCAATTAAAACATAATTTTGATAGGTTATTACAATTTTCCCTGTATTTATCAAATTATTAAAAGTAAATAATGCATGAATTTCATGAGTGTCTTCTTATTTGCACCTAACACTTGTACAGTTTGGAGCTGATACAGAACCCAAATGGCATCTAGACTAAAGTTTGTGCATGATATATAAACTCTCCAGTTCTCTTGTTTCTTATCTGACCTTGGGGGACCACTCCAGAGGCATCTTTATAAACAAACCAAAATCTCTAAAAGCAAATAAGCTGGGTGCTTGATTTTATTGGATTAAATAAGGGTCTTCTGATCTGGAAAATTTTGGCACACACTTTGTCCACTCCTGATTTAGAGTGATCCTGGGGCAGCATGTGCCCCTTAAGACTGTTTTTACAATTTTTTACCCCTCCAAATTCCCCATTTGCTGTTTCCTTGGGGCAAAAGAAAGAGCGAATTGCTTTTCCAGAATCAGTAATTCGCCTTCTAAAATGGTTGCAGGGACTCCTTGCAATGTTTAATATAAAAGATACTGGTTTTTCAATATTAGAAGTGGACTTTCAGCCTCCTCTGTTTTTCTTTCATCTTCCCATTTTGGGGGGCATTTCTGACAGTCTCTTTAGCCCGCAGAGGGTTTCAGGGCAGGAAATATAGCTCTTTGAGCTACTGCAGTGGCTCACCCCTGCTCATATGATCAAGAATCTTAAATACGAACACAAAACAGTCCTGAACCTCTCTAAGAAAATACCTGGCCTGCTCAGTGCTACCCCCAGAGGTTAGTGTGATCACTGTGTCACTTTTTATTCCTTTATGAAGACATTTATGTAGGGAAAATACCCCAAAATTCTAGGAAAGTGTAAAAAAAACCCTTTCTTAACAGGCTACCATCATGTCAGACACATCCAACCGAGTTTTAAGCCTAATGTGGTTGTCCATTATCATTAAATTCCTAGCAAGTTTGTTCACAATTGCTTTTCTTAAATGAACTCTCAGTCTCAAAACACTATTTGGGGTCAGATAGGAAAATTATGTTTAACTTCTCTTTACTTGAATGACTTTCCCTAGTCCTTTACCCACAAATATTACTTCGTATTTGAGCATCTTTGCATTTGCACATGCTTGTTAATAGTCTAGGGAAGGGAGTTCCACTTTGAATTCTGACTATTAGGATGGAGCCCAGAAGCAACCCAATGTATAGGCCAGGTCAAAAGTGATCAGAGGTAAAGCGGTCATAGGAACATGCTAGTTTTTGCAAGACGGGAATCTGTTCAATGGAAGAAACTGAAACAAGACTCCTTAATGCTGAAAGCATTTTTGATGTAATCGCGAAGGCTAATTGTGATGGGCACCCACATCTTATGTATGTATATTTTGAAGTCACAGTGATTTTCAATGGAGCTTATTCAGAAGTAAGTACACATGGTCTTGCAGCCTAAGGCTGTGATTTTATGCATGCTTACACAAGAGCACACTTGAAATTGGTTTTATTTCCAAGTAAAATATAAACTTGGGACTGAATGTTTGCAGTCTTAAGTATACTTTCCATCAAAAAAAAAAAGTATACTTTCCATCAAGCTCCATGGGCTAGTTTTGAAAAAGCACGTGTATAGGATCAGGCTTTCAAAATGCACAGTTAAGGATCAGATTATAGAGATGTTTAGAAGTCCATGTCCCCAAGGAATAATTTTTCAAGCTTTTTTTCAAAAGCAAAATCCATTTATAAAAGCTTGCTTTCACATTAATTTAGAGACCTTGTCAACGCCAATTATTTTGAAACCACAGGAGACATAATTAAGGAGTGGAAAATGCTACACAAAAATACTGAAAAGGAATCATGTTGAACAGCAAAAATAGCCTTACTGGGATAAAATGTATATAGGTCATTCATGTGGGAAAAATGCTTTATAAGCGATCTCTAAAGAAAAATGTTTACAATATCAAGAGGAACAAAATATGGAGAAAGCTTTCTGCTTTTTAAGCAGTTGCATACTGATGAGTGCCTTCTGACTGTTGTAAACTAACAACTTGTATTGTTGCTGAACAATCCCGAAGGACCAAAAAACAAAAAACACCACTTGAGAACTTTGCTCTTTTGGTGAACCTAGAGAAAGCGTGACTAATGGGAGCATGTACTTAATGCAATACAGGAATAGGGCAATCCTATAAATGCCTAAACCAATGCTACAACAACCAATGTGTTTATTATGTAGCAGTCCTCACTGAGCAGGTAAGGAGATGACTACTGAACTCAGTCATGTTTAGTTATGAACATTTTTCATTAATTCCTACAGAATTTTTATCCAAGTAAACAAGATGAGAATTACCATCATAACCAGCTCTTATATTCTGCTTCAGCCATGAGAGATGCAGAGTAACCCCTTCCATTTTTTGTTGTGTACCTTCAAGTCATTTCCAATTTATGCTGACCATCACGGGGTTTTCTTGGCAAGATTTGTTCAGAGGGGGTGCAGGCAAACGGAAATGGCTGCCTCACTGGATTTGAGGGTGTCATAAAAGGGCAACAGTTTCTAGCCATTGAATGTCATGTTACTTTATTTTCACATGCAAGGGAGGGGAAGGAAACTTACGGAATTTTCTACCTGAACAAAAATGACTCGGCTGGTCTTTGCTCTTCTGCTGCAGTCAAGATGTGCACAATGGCTGATGACTCAATAAAAAACAAAAGAATAAAAAAAAAACACTTGGCAAATCAGTGCTTTTAGCATTGGACTAAGTCTTGGAGACTAAGGCTTGATTCTCTGGTCAGCCATGGAAACCCACTGGATGGCCTTTGGCACGTGACACACTTAGCCTCCCCTACAAAACCATGATAAGGTTGCCTTCGGGTTGCCATAAGTCTGAAACAACTTGAAGGCACACAACAACAATAGTGACAAAGTCTGTTATAGTTGTAATGAAGAATCATCTTCTTATGTGCATTCAAAATTGAAGTCCAGTTATGGCTATCCTATTGTGGGGGGGTGTTTGACAAGATTTGTTCAGGAGAGGCTTGCCATTGCCTTTCTGGGTGTCCAAGGCCAAGGGCTGACTAGTGAACCCATGGAAATAATTAATGAGAACTTGTAATTAACATTGCTTACTACAATAACCCTGTGAACCTCCAAGAATCCTAGTCCAACACTCAGATTACTACACCACTGGCTTCAAGAAGACGTTGATGCCACCAATATGTTGCAAACACAGAATATTATATTTTTTATTTAGGATATTTATAACCTGCCTTTCTGTTCTTGAAAAGGAACATGGAGGAAGAGGACAATAAACACACTATTAAAGCACGGAATCAACAAAAGCTAATACCCTTATAAAGAAGGATGACAGATTTGTAAAAATCCAGGGGCCATGAAAACATATTCTCATGCCATAGCGTATTTCTTTCTGAAAACATGCAATTACAGAGTTAGAACATACAAGCAATGGAAGAGGAAGCTATTACAAGGAATATACATTGCCTTGTTTGACATAAACTACAAAGCTATAGGACATTGGTACTAGATAAGCTCAAAGGCATCACCTATAGTTGCTAAACTATTTTAAGAGTAGAACTTGGCTGTTGCCATGGTACTGGTAAACCCTTTTAATCCCACTTCCTGCAGTGATGAAGCTGCTGCTACTACTGCTGATCCTTTTTGGAGCCAGGTCATCAGCGGCAGGCTGTGTGATAGGTTGAAAAACAAGCACCAGTGCAGCAAGAGCTGAGTATGATCAAGGCGCCAAATTAATATAACTTGGGTTTGATTAATATTTCCAAAATGAAGGGCCCGATGCATGGATTGTGCCATAAATTTAACATAACCACCCAATAAAATATCAGTGGTAATAAACCAGGGTGGTATAATATAGAGGTAAGCCCCAGTGTGGGGTAGTGGTTTGAGTATTGGACTGTGACTGTGGATACCTGGGTTTGAATCACTGTTCAGCCATAGAAATCCGCCAGGTAACACTGGGCAAGTCACACTTTCCTAGCCTCAGAGGATGGCAAGGGCAAACCCACTCTAAACAAACCTTGCCAAGAAAACTCCATGAGAGGTTTGGCTTAGGTTTACCATAAGTTGGAAATGATTTACAGCACACAACAACATTAATATAGGAGTGAGCACAATGGAGACTGGGAGCTACAATGGCTAGATTATTTACAACAGCTTCTTGATACATGTCCATTTGGGAGAATATTCTGAACAGGAAGAATTATTGGCAGAAAACAGACCTCCTCCTGCCTTTTAAGCAGGCATAGTATGATTTAGGTATTGGTACATGAAGAAAAACTACTGTGAGGCAACATAAGCGGACACACAGCTCAGTTTAGATCCTGTAAAAGCATCTTAGGGTGCTGGCTATCTTCCTGGAGATGTTGCTTTGGAGCCAAAAGCCTTAAGGAATATATATCCCCTATAAGAGTCTGCTCATGTTTTAAGATCTGCAGGAGAAGATGTATTCTGCTTGTCATGTGGCAACTTTTATGATGCTCCCTTTGTAGAACATCCTTCCCATGGAAGTGTGACTGGCATCACTGTTGCAATCAGGGATGGGGTTAAAATTGGCTGCATTTTACAATCTCAGCAAATGTAGTATTTTTACTCTTCCTACGATATGTCAGAAGAAATGCACCCTGCAACATTAATTTTCACAGCTGTGAGGCTTATGGGGCATTTTTGAGAAATAAAGTGTAACCTATAGATGTTTGTGTTTTAAAATGTAGACAGTTGAACAAATGCACATAAACATGCTTTAGTCAATGGGGAAAATGCATAAATTAGGTAAAATGCATAAATAAATGCAGGCATTAGGAAAATGTATTAAAATGTGTATGAATTCTTCTGTGGGATTAAAACCCATGAAATCTTGCAACCTAATACAAAACAAGAACAGGAACAAAGTAGGTGAGATTTGGAGAAACACAATGAAATTGAGACTGCAAAATTTTCATATCCCTATGTCTAGTCATCTCAGCACTTGGTCAAAATGTTTCTGTTTGTGCAATCATTTCAAGTTGCTTTTGGTGTTTTTAAAAAATGTTTCATGACTTTATTTTAGTTTTTAAGACATATTTACTAATCACCACTCTGACATCCTTGCATAAATGGCAGTTTATAAATACTAAAATATATAAGAGGGAGCTGCGGACTTTGGTTTTCTGTTGAAGTGTTGAAATGGTGCTCCACCTACACCCAGCCCATATGTTTGTAGAGTACAGTCTTAAACATTTGACAGTACTAATAAGCCTGAAATCTCCTTCTTCCAAAGGAAGCCAAACCTGGGTGAGCATTGTGCCTTTGGAATTTCTCTTTTGATTGGAGAAGTGAGCAAATATAAACCAGAGGTTAGAAAACTTATTTGTTTGGTTACAACTCCCATAACCTCACCATACAACATGGCCACTGGACACTGTGCTTATTATGGCTGTCATGTGTAGCTGTGGGCATCTAGAGGTAGTTTATACTTGGATCTGTAGACCCACCCTTCTTCAAGAGTGAAGTAATAAATTTCTGTACCATAATTTGTTTCTTTTTTTGTGTGTTGTTGCAGAAACACCTTAGATGCCCACGACTGAATAGGGTACCTCTGAGCTAGGCAGGCAACATATAAAGCCAACCCATGCCTTACCTCCCCATAAATATGAATCTCAAAATGTATTTGGCACAGACTTTCTAAGGTGATTTGCAAGATGCCAGGGAACAGCATGGATGTGACATGACAAGGAGGAAAGGGACATACCCCACATTTAGCCGGTTTTGCCAAGAGAGGGGGAATGGGGGATGCCAACATGGTTCACTGACAAGGGACATTGTCTTTTCTCTGCTGCTGGGCTGGAGCAATGGGCCAGTAAGGTATTAATCACAAGGTGAGAGCCTTGGAACCATTTTGCCAGGCTGAAAACATCAAAGGCTTCCTGTTTTGGAAAGATTTCCTAAGTGCTAAGGAAGTCCTGCCATTCAGGAAGCTATCAGGCTCCTAGGAACAGCAGATTAACTTTAGATGTTTTAGTGAGGCAGGGACCGGTGAGGCGGGGTGGGGTTTCCAGACAAGCTGAAGGGGGAACAAAAAAGGGTTTCGGGAGTCTGCATGTGGCTCACAAACTGTACTCCCCACCCCCATTGTAGGGTCTGATTCTGTGGAGAACAGGAGAAGTCCCACCAGACTGGAGGAGGGCAAATGTCATCCCCCATCTTCAAGAAGGGGGAAAAAAGAGGACCCAAATAATTATCGCCTGGTCAGCCTGACATCAATACCAGGAAAGATCCTAGAGCAGATCATTAAACGGTCAGTTTGTAATTACTTAGAAAGCAATACCATAATCACTAAAAGTCAATATGGATTACTCAGAAATAAGTCATGCCAGACTAATCTTATATCTTTTTATGACAGCGTTACAAGCTTGATAGATGAAGGGAATGCTGTAGAAGTAGCATATCTTGACTTCAGTAAGGCTTTTGACAAAGTTCCCCATGGTATTCTTGCAAAGAAGCTAGTAAATTGCAGGCTGGATGGGGCTACTCTTAGGTGGATTGGTAATTGGTTGACTGATTGAACCCAAAGGATGCTCACCAATGGCTGCTTTTCATCCTGGAGAGAAGTAACTAGTGGGGTGCCACAGGGTTCTGTCCTGGGCCCAGTGCTATTCAACATCTTCCTCAATGACTTGGATGAAGGAGTGGAGGGCATGCTGATCAAATTTGCAGATGACACCAAATTGGGAGGGGTTGCTAATACCCCAGAGGACAGGATCAAATTTCAAAATGATGTTAACAGATTGGAGAGCTGGGCCAAAGCTAACAAAATGAATTTCAACAGAGAAAAATGTAAGGTCTTACACCTAGGCAGAAGAAATGGAATGCACAAATATAGGATAGGGGATGCGTGGCTGGATAGCAGTACATGTGAAAGAGATCTAGGAGTCTTGATAGATCACAAGCTGAACGTGAGTCAGCAGTGTGATGCAGCAACCAAGAAAGCCAATGTGATTCTTGGTTGCATCAATAGGAATATAGTGTCTAGATCAAGAGAGGTAATGGTACCACTCTATTCTGCATTGGTTAGGCCTCATTTGGAATATTGTGTCCAGTTCTGGGCATCTCAATTCAAGAAGGATATCGACAAGCTGGAACATGTCCAGAAGAGGGTGACCAAAATGGTGAAGGGTCTGGAAGCCATGCTCTATGAGGAGTGGCTTAGGGAGCTGGGTATGTTTAGTCTGCAGAAGAAAAGGTTAAGAGGGGACATGATAGCCATGTTTAAATATTTGAAGGGATGTCATATTGAGGAGGGAGTGGGCCTGTTCTCTGCTGCTCCAGAGACTAGGACAAGGAGCAATGGATTCAAGCTGCAGGAAAGGAGATTCCACTTGAACCTCAGGAAGAACTTCCTGACGGTCAGAGCTGTCCGGCAGTGGAATATGCTGCCTCGGAGTGTGGTGGAGTCTCCTTCTTTGGAGGTTTTTAAGCAGAGGCTGGATGGCCATCTGTTGGGAATGCTTTGATGGGTGTTCCTGCATAGCAGGGGGTTGGACTTGATGGCCCCTGGGGTCTCTTCCAACTCTATGATTCTATGACACTGCAAAAGTGTGTAGGATCAGTCTGAATGGTCCCTCTTTCAACAGGTGGTATGGTTCTTTTTCTGTCACCGATTGACTCTGTCCCTCTTGACACCATTTCTGCAAAGCAGCACAGTGCTGGCACAACATGCCACATTGCTGCAATACTGCATTGTTGTTCATTTTCCCACAGACATTAAAGTCACAGGTAGGCATGGGCTCAACTGAGAGGGAATCCAATGTCTGTAATCACATAAAGAGGTTTAGCTTCTAGAATTCTTTCATGATTATCTACTCCTTTTATTCATGGAGCAATAACACTGGGTACAACTATATTCTTGTCTGCAACATGACAAAGTAGAGGTTGCCTACTTTTGGGCTAGCCAGCTACAGAGGCACAAGAATTCATCTGTGAAGAGTAGATTTTTATTTATTAAAATACATGTGTATCAGCCCTCAGCCCACCAGGACCTCTGATGTGATACACAGTAGACGAAAACAGGCAAAACTTTATTTGAAAAACAAATCAAAACAATAAATTAAAAACCAATTTTAAATGTACACACAATAAAAACAGCCCAAAAACTAGCCCTGGTTTAGAGACTAAAGGCTATACCAGTGGTTCTCAACCTGTGGGTCCCCAGATGTTTTTGGACTTCAGCTCCCAGAAGCCCTGAGCATTGACCATAGTGGCTGGGGCTTCTGGGAGCTGAAGTCCACAAACATCTGGGGACCCACAGGTTGAGAACCACTGGGCTATACAAAACAATGTGGCCTTAGCTGCCTACCACAAGTTCAAACAGGATGGAGCAGCCTACTGCAAACAAGAAGCAAGTGTTCTCAGATAAACATATGGCCAAGTTTACCAAGTTGAAAGTGAGTTTCCTACCCAGTGGTTCCAGATATACCAGAAACATTGGCCATTTCTGCACTACACTGTTAAAGTGCTATTTATTACACTTTCAACATCCTGTGGAATCCTGGGGTTTGTAGTTTAGGGAGGGGCCTTTAGAATTATCAGCCAGAGAGCTCTTTGGCCTCAGGAAAAATCAAACCCCAGAATTCTACAGGATGTTGGAAGCAGAATAATAGCACTATGACAGTGTAGTGCGGAAATGGCCATTGATTCATCATCTTTTCATTTGTTAACTCTTTTTTATAACAAGCATTGCACTGCAGTGCAGTATCCAATAGCCTGACTATCACTAGCATTATCTGATATTTATTTTGGGAACAGCATAGTGGGCAGCTGTTAGAAACAGCTGTAACTGCAGTGGTGGAAGTGGTCAAAAGACCACTAACTTCACTTATCTGGTTTAGTGTTGACTTATATTGTATCTCAAGCTCCTCCTTATTCACATATCCTCGTATCAGGACTGACTGTTTTGGTATCAGACAACTAGTGACAAGTTTTATCCATCTGTTATCCTCAGTCAATTAGATAGGACTCTTAATAGTCCATTTGTGCCAGGTCACCCCCCATTCAATTGGACATAACATTTTACTCACCTTTCATACAAGGTCACTACTTATAGGATTACGTAACAATTTAATGTGTCACTGTTTTTCTGGCTACCTACCATCTTAGATAACTCAGCATGGTTAAGGATTATAGTACCAATTAAGTGCAACTTTTCAGTTTTCTGAGTTTTTTTTTCTTTCTCTCTCAGACTCTCCCTTCTTTACTTTATATTTATATTTACATTGCTGATAGTTAAGTAGTTGAACACCCACAAACAGCTTCATCATATTCTATGAAGACAATAGTTACAGAGTACACTTATTTCCTTCTTTCTTCTTCCAATATACAGGCTTCAAGGATTTTTATTTTATTTTTTCCCTTATTTTTATTAAAATCAATCAATATTTCCAAGTACACCTTCTAGTAAACCGTATTTGATTTTCAATTACATAAAACACAATTCATTCTTTAAATTACTTTTCCCATGCTATTATGATAAGGATCTTCTATATCTTTACAGAGATTAAGTAATTTAACTTTGCACAGAGTTTCTGTTTTCTTTAAACAATCCTTAATTACATTTCATAGCACATATTTCCCACTTCCCACACACTCTTTGTTTGGGTGAGTTACTTTATATCTATAAGTTTCCTCTATTATTGTCTTATTCCTGATGACTTGCCTGCGTTCTATGCAGTGTTTATAATTCGTCAATTTCTATCTTTTAA
Source organism: Iguana delicatissima (assembly GCA_948472985.1). Lineage (NCBI taxonomy): Eukaryota > Metazoa > Chordata > Lepidosauria > Squamata > Iguanidae > Iguana > Iguana delicatissima. The sequence goes on along the minus strand of CAOKZL010000463.1, from coordinate 451,439 downwards.
TTCTCTTACAACAAAATTGTTTATTTATTTATTCCCCCCCCCCAAAACTTGTTTAACTTTGTAATGCCCAGTTTTAAAACAGGATTTTTAAAACAGACAAAAAAAAATATAGCATCCAGCCTATAACAATTGCTTTCTACTAACACTGAACTATAGCACCAGCGTAAGAAGAGCTATCTGGTCATAAGACCAGATGAAAGGCCTATCTCAGAGCTTTCCAAACTTTTTATGTTAGTGATGCACTTTTTAGACATGCATCATTTTGCAATACAGTAATTCAATAAGTGGAAGCAGCCCGTCCACCTGAGCCTGGCCCACTGCTGCTGCCGCCTTTGCCTTAGGCCCTTTCCACAGCTTACTTTTTTTTGGTGCTGGGGTGCGAGGATTGCGTGAGCAGCCCCCAGCAAGAGGCTCTCATGTCCCCGCTACTTCAGTTCTGCACAAGCTGCCTGCCCCGCCTCTTCCTTCCTTCCTTCTGCAGTGCAGCCTTGGAGTTTCCCAGGCTGCACTGGAGCAGGAAGCGCGACTGCCGCGGCTCCGGGGGCTCTGCACGCACGATCGCGCACCATTTTCAGCTGAAAGCCGAAAATGAAAAAGTGCATGAGCAGCGCCTGCCCTGCCCTGGAGCGTTGTGCGATTGTGAGTGCGTCGTGCAGATCGCTCCTCACAATCACACAACGCTCCAGGCATCCTTTCGCATGGCAAATGCTGTGCAAAAAGGGCCTTGGTCTTCCTCGGCCCAGGGTGGCAGTGGCCAAGGCAGCCCCTTCACCAGGACTGGCCCTCTGCAGTGGTGGGAGAGGCAGCCCCTCCATCTGTTATGTTCACATGACACACCTACATACTGTAGCCGACACGCTTCATGTCGCGACACACAGTTTGGAAAGCTCTGGTCTATCTAGTCCAGCAGCTGACCCACATAGAGAGCAGCAATTGCCTGTGGGAAGCCTAGAAACAGGAAACACATCTGTGCTGGTGGTGTCCCGTTTGTGCTTCTTCAGGAGTAAGATACACACACACAGAAACACACATGGGGGAATGGAGACACTGTCTCTGGATATCAACAGCCTTATCCTCTGTGAACTTGTCTGTTCTCAGTGTTTTGTTATTGCTGTGTGCCTTGAAGCTGTTTCTGACTTATAGTAACCCTGAAGTGAACCTATGAGGGGTTTTCTTGGCAAGATTTGTTCAGAACAGGCTTGCCTTTGTCTTACTTGAGGCTGAGAAAGTGTGCCACAGAAAACCAAGGTCACCCTGTGTTGGCTCTTAGTGTTAGATGAGAGAAATTCTGGCCCAATTGCAGTGACTGACATGCTTCTCTTCCCTACTTCTTGTGTTGCCCATGCTTGGAAAAGGACTGGATATTACAAACTTGTTAGCCCATGTGACATTTTCAGAATCAAACTAGCTTTTCTTTAGCAAACTGCTGGCTGGAACAACTTTTTTCCTCCGTTTCTCCATTTCTGCATCTCTTGATCTATAGAAACTCAACAGCAAAGCTTTCCCCTGTGCTTTATCTCCATGCTAAATTAAGCTTCACATCTGGACTAACTGTCATATCACTATAAATATATTTATTGATGTTGAAATAATTATAATCATAATCATGATATTTCTTACCTGCATCTCCCTGTGGGCTGAAGCAGTAAACAATACAGATTAAAACACATCAATAGATACATAGCACAGTTAAAAACATGAATACCAGCTGAAATACACAATTATGTAAAAGGGCACATCAGTTCAAAAAGCATACATATTAAAAACAATCCATTCATAATGTAAAAACTTCCCTTGTTGATGCTCAGATGAAGGTCATCCACTGAGGCAGGCATAGTGTTCGATATGTGCCCCAACTTGACACCAACCCTCAAGCAAAAAACACTATGACCCTACAGCAAAAGTAGGGAATCGTGTAGTCCTCCAAAGATTTTGGGGGGAGATGTCTCATCAGCTCCAGCTTGTGCAGCCTTTGATGAGGAATGCTTGGAGTTGCAGCCAATCAACACTGGGAGGGCTGTAGGATTCCTGAACTGAATTTTTGTCCTCTGTTCACATCACATACCCTACCCTACTCTGCCCCCTGCAAGCCAATCAGCTGTCCTAAACATGATATAGAAAATTGTGTCCTGTTAGTAATGGTAAAGAAAAATACACCAACCTTATTGAATTCTGTAAGGGGAACTGAGGCAGGGTGAGGCATGTGGTTTATCTCAGGAAGCAAAACGTTTTGGGCTGGCCTGTTCAAGATTAATCTTACTTAGAGAGTTCTCAATACTGAGGATCTTCTCGGCAGCTGCTCACAAACTTTGGGGAGCTAGGGATGGCTCCCACTTTGCTTTTCTTCTGCTAGCAAGTAAAAACATTCTTATTCCAGCAGGATTTTAGAAATCAACTGTGACAGGCTGTTAATGGTGTGCTCTGCAGTTTTGTTGACTTGTATCTAGTCTTCTCATGAATTTTAGTAGTTTTAACTTTGGCCATGTAATTGTTTTTTTAAATAAATGTTATACAGGTACCTACATTTTATTGATATTTTTGTACAATTTTTAATCTGTATTGGTTTTTAATACACTGTAAGCCACCTTCAGTCCCAATATTGGGGAAAAGCAAGATATAAAAGAATGAATCAATAATAAATAAATAATATTTTAAAACCTTATGCACTTGCGCAATTAGGACAAGGCCTGACACCATTTTCTTGTCCTTCTGTACTCTTTGCTGCAGTATGTTCTGATCTGTGGAGCAGAGTTTGAAAATAACTTGTAATAAATATTTAACTGCTTGAAATTAATTCTCTTGTACGGCAACAAAGGCATAACTAAGGTCATATTGCTACTGTTGCATGATGAAATTTTTTTCCCCATTTGCTTTGTAACTGCAATATTTAGTTACTCTCAAAATTCTATTTAAAGTTACTGTTACAGGTTCCTGTGACTTCATTACTTAAAGGGTGTCCTGCACTATAGGTAGGTTGCTTGTAGCATTCTGATGTTGTAAAAGAAGCAGCTAAAAAAAAAAAAAATAAATTAATTTTTAAAAAGAAAAATAACTCTGTTACTTCTTACTCATGGAAAAAGTAACTGCCAAGGAGTTCTTGATATGACAATTGTAGCCCATTACTTTTTTTAGAGTAAATTTCCATGATTTAATATGGAAACTATTAATCCTCCTCCCAAACCATCCTTCTGCACTCCACCTGTGTACTTACTTAATTTCTTACTTAATTACTTAATTTCACAAGCTGGGGAAGAAAAAAAAAACATACACTGCAGCTGTTTTCCTCAACAAGAGACACAAACTCAAGCCAGTTTGAAAGAGAAGTAAATATTATGTTCAGAACCATTTCAAATCGTTCGAAAAATGCAATCAAGGCACCTCTATTTTAGTGTGGTAGTTATGCAGAAGCATCGCTATCTCATAACAGAAGGACGCTGTGGAGCGGTTCTCACATGTCAAGCACTGCTCCTTCATAACGCCACAACATGTTCCAGCCTATTCCATCACCAGCCATATCACACAGGTCTGGGCTTGGAGCCAGCAGAAATAATTCTACAAGGGCCGTCAAGGGCATATATTTTCATTATGATTTTCTCCCCCTTCTCCAGTGCTTCCTATCCGTTTTCCTGGCAACCTCTACAAAGTAATTGAGCTTCATCTGCCAAGGTGAGAGCCACTGATAAAGGAAAAGACCAGGAACAGCCCCTCTTCAGAGCGGCAGCTAAAGGAGGCACTCCACCCTGCCAAAATTACTCATTTAATTCATTCCACCTAAAGATTTATTACAGAGGGGAGGGTATATTTTAGTTTGTGCCATAACCGATTTGATTTAACGAGTGAGAGCGCATTTTAAGAAGATACCGATTAAATAAAAAACAAATAACGGTGGTGGCTGAAGCATTTTCAAAAATCAAAGTGTTTCAAATTCCACCCAGTCCTGGAACATGTTTATATCTTATCTCAAGTACAGTTGGGGAGATATAATGATAGCAAGCCTTGAAGTGTGAATTGATTAGGATAATCTTATATGTAAATTCTAATAGGATATGAAAGAAGTAGAATCATTCTCTATAATTAATGAAAGGATGTAGAACTAATAACTGAAATACAAAATTTATGAGGAGGAAGTAATTATATGTAATACTGCTGAGAGGATAAAGATGATTGTGTTTGTGTTGGTATGTTTGATGGCTTCACTTGTGTTGTAATTTTTTAAAATAAAAATATATATTTTTAAAAATTCCATCAGTCCAGAGCATCCAAGATTCCCTTTGACTCGAGGAATGACACAGTGCATCTGAATCTGAATTGGTGTTGAAGCAGATTGTTCTTAACCCCAGGGCTTTGTTCAAAGTAACACTTTAAATGTGCTGCAATCTATTTATTTACTTAAATATTTATACGATGGCCTATATCAAGAGATCTCAAGGCAACTTACAAAAGCATTAAAACAGACTAAACAAGCTAAAAACAGTAAGATAGTTTAAATAAACCAAAGATATATTAAGCAATATAATAAGTTCAAAACAAATTTTAAAAAATTAAAGTTTTTAAAACAATAAATAACAGTCTCTGGGTTGAATTAATGAAGCCCAAAGCTTTGGTGAACAGCCAAGTTTTTAATTTGGTGCCTAAATGATAAGAGTGTTGGCACCAGTCAGCCTCCGGGGGGCGGACATTCCATAGTCGAGGTGCCATGTCCAAGAAGGTCCTCTCCTGTGTCCCAACAAGTGTATTGAGTTCACTGGTGGGACATGGAGGAACCCCCCCTTAACCCTGGGTAGGCATGTACAAGGAGAGGCAGTCCTCAAATGCTGCGGTTCCAAGTCATTTAGAGTTTTAAATGGGGGAAAAATAGGTACTTTCTTTCATGTCTGGTAGACATGTAAAATGGCTAGAATATTTTGGAGGGAAATCTACAATCAAATTAGAGCAATAACAGGTTTTCCTATGTCTCCAAAGTTATTTTTATTAAATATACTGAAAGGAATTAACAGGAATGTTCAAAAGAGATATGGAAGGCTTCTTTTATATATGATAACAGCGGCCAGATTATCGTACGCAAGTAAATGGAAAATTAAAGAAATCCCAACATCTGAAGAATGGTTATTCAAGCTTCTTGATATGTACCAAATGGATATGTTAGCTATGTTCCTGCAAAATCGAAGTATAGACATGGTGAATCAAGAATGGGATGTTCTAAAAAGTGTATGGAAAGAGAGATGGGGAGAAACATCTCTTTTAGAACTGTAAATCATAAAATAGAGTTGTAAATTCATTTTATATGTTATGTTTTCTTTTCATAATCTTATATCTCTCACATTATCTCTTCTCCTTTTCCATTTCCTTTTTTCATTCCCTTTTTTTATTTTCTCTTTTTTTATTTTCCTTTCCCTGTCCTTCCTCTTTCTTTTTTTAACTTTTTATATTACTTATATTTGCATCTCTTTCATACTCTCCTCTTTTTTTTATTTTGTTTAGTTTTCTTTTGTTAAATCTAAGTTTAATTAGATTCTTATCTTAGACTTTCATAATAATACTCTAGGATAAGAAATATTGAATATATAGAATAGGTCTGGGCTGGGGTATAATAACCGTTAGGCTAAAATAATGATTGTTCTTCTAGGTTGTATTAGGTTATATTAGTTATAGATAAACTCGAAATTATCTAATGATTGATCTATTTCATTTATATTTTCTCTGGGGGTATAATTGTGTATTGAATAATACTGTAATGCTCCATTTATACTGTTCGTTGATAATCTATTATGGAATGTATGGCAACATATACGTATGGATTTGTTGTATATTGATTTATATGTATTGTGTTGATTAGTAATTAAAATTTGGGGAGAAAAGAGCTTTAAATGGCATCACAAGCACCTTGATTTCAAACTGGAAATGCATTGGCAGACACTGTAATTCTTTCAAGCAGCATTACATGATGTCTACATGATGTTACAGTCAGCAGTCAAGCTACTCCATTTTGTATTAGATGTAGCTTCTAATTTTTGTCAAATGTAAGCAAAGGAGGGACCACTTGTGTAAGGGTGTATTGGATACCTCCTTACACACACACATGTAACAAATACAATTTTCAGCACAACTGGGAGTTATGCCAGCATAATGACCTAATATCATTCCAACAGTTTGTCCCAAGATCACCCAGTGAGCTTCACAACTGACTTAATTTCCTCAGTTCGATGTTTTAACCACAGCACCACAATAGCTGCCATGTGCATGGCCCAGGAACAAAGACTTATCAGGGATTAAAATGAAGATCCCTTGTCTGCAAAGCAAACATTACAGTATATCCTAAAACCAACAAGTCGGAGAATATGAGAATCCTGTTCCTGTCCTTTCTGTCGTCTTTTTCCATTTTAAGCCTATCAAGTTAAAACCATATTAAAAATACCAGTCAGACTATACTGTAGTTACTTATAAACAGTGGGCACATCTGGACTGATTGAAAAGTCCCAGATTTTGTTCTTGTTCTTTCTGATTTTATACTGAGTTAAAATAAACCAACCTGGGGAGCTGGTATAAAAAGTCTCCAATCATACCACCAGCTGACAGAAAACATTCTGGGATAAAGAAAAGATGTATAGATTTGCCAAATAAATGATAGATAGATAGATAGATAGATAGATAGATAGATAGATAGATAGATAGATAGATAGATAGATAGATAGTAGATCAATCAGAAACAAAATTGGGAGCTTTCTGGTCTGTTTAATCAATCTGAATGCACATACTGTTACTTGTTTGCTGAGAAACCTGTCAGATTCCTCCCCACACAGACAGTTTTTGAGAAAGTTAGACTGGAAGCACAAATACCCCCTAACCCTGCTAAAATCTTGGTCTTACTGTGAAGGCATCAAATTCAGATGAGAAGCTCAGCTCACAGAGAGTCTGAACCATGAATTTCTGCACACGGCCCTCACATTTCCTAACTTGTTTCTGCAAACACAAAGGCAAATTTTCCAATATAATGCATATGAACACTTGAAACGGCCCTACACAAACACCCACATCTTCCAAGGCTAACACGTATAACCTTAAATAGATGTAGACAGCGTGGGAAATTTTGTTTTAAATATAAAATTATATAGAAAAAAACATGCAATGCGGGTGGTTATTAGTCATCCCAGACACATCACAAGACAGGAATGTTGGTGGGAAATAAACAGGTGGTTCTGGCTGGTAAGGCTGGAAAAACTGTAGCAGAGGTTATAGAAGAGGGGCAGACTCAGCAGAAAGCAAGTATACATTTAAATACTAGCATTACAAGTTAACTGCCTAAAAGTTGCCAACTTCAAAACAGCAAGATTGCAAACTATATATAGTTTTCAGCAGAGTAGAGAATGCTCATACAGTTGGCCATCTACATTTGCCAGAGTTAGGGGCACTTGATCCCTGAGAAAAAACACAAATTTTAAAGTGTGTGTGTAAGTCTGTGGGAAGGAGGCCAAGGAATGATGGGGGGAGCAGGCACCTGGAGTCGAAACCAGATCAGGAAAAGAAGAGGGAAAAGAGTGGGTTGGCATGGTGTCCCTACACTTCCTCTCTCTTACCCATCTCCTTCCTTAGGTGTTGGGGGGCATTGGAAGTGGGTGTATAGTGCTGAGAAATCAGGCTGTGAGACATCCTTAGCTGGCCAGGCAGTGGCTGGTAAAGGAGGACCAGAGGTTTTTAAGGGGCTGCACAGCCTGACTGGAGCTACCAAAAGGGAAGATTGCCCCAGAAAAGAAGCTCTTGGCAAGGAGGCAGAAGCTGGAGAAACTTGCAAATAATCAAATCAGTGAAAGTGAAACCTGCCAATGTGGAGGGCCAACTGTATTTCAATAGCATGCGAGAAGAAAATAGACAATGGTGTCCATACCAGTCCATATCTGGCATATAGTCTCACTTCAGTGCTGGAATCCAGGAGGTAATCCAAAATGTTTGCCTAAGTGTGTTTATTCAGTGGGACTTAGTCCCATTGTGCAAAGCCGGAGACAGCTACATTTTGTGCTCTACTTCATTTATGCTATCTTAGGGAATTCTAAGAACTGCAGTCTTGAAAGGTGACTTTTCCAAGCATGGTATCATGTAACTCAGCATCAGATGCCACCTTTTTTCACTGTTAGAGTAGGTGGTACCATTGAAAGCTGGTGGTTTCCATGTCATTGAGGCAGTGAATCCACTCCAGGTTTTAGCCTACTCTTCAAAGCAGCTGGCCAAAGTGCTGAATCCTACCCTCAGACTAAGTTAGACACCTTGGATAGCTCCTTTAAAGTTCCAACGAAAGCCTAGAGCACATTCACCACTCTGTTGACACTGGAGTTCTGCCACTGGATAGCACTATGGAACTTGGTCTTTTCTGGGAAAAACTCTGACATTCTCTTATCTAAAGCACATATTTTTTTTGTCAGATATGCTATTAATATGATTTATCATAATCACAAAAAGCACCCTCAGGGGTTTATCATCAGCATGCAAACTGAAATGAACCAAATTCATACGGGTGCTCACTAGCTCCTTTTTTGTTTTGCTTTACTTTTTGGCTGTTCCACACAGTTGCAGAACCACTTAAGCTGTGGAAACTTGCCGAGGGCAAAATATATTCTTGGGAACATTGTATCTGTAAAACTATTTGGGCAGGCTTTTAGTACTGGGTATGTGAAATTCAGGATTAGTTATGGTTTTGGAAATTATTTTTAATGCCTGGTTTGAAATGTGTTATGATCAACTTCACAGAGTATGGTGTTGCTGAGTATATATTTAATCTTTTAAAGATGTTTTGCAATTATGTGCTCTGTCTAGGTGAAAGCAAGGATGAAATGGCCTGAAGATTTCCCACAAAAAGACTGGCAGAAAAATAATATGGGATCTTAAGACTTGCCCAGCATCACCCTTTTGCCTTCAGATTCCAGAAGGAGACCAGCCATAAATACATCGAAATGGAAATTCATTGTAAAATGTTAATCACAAGCCCAGTGGACTATTCAACTGCTTAGTGGGCTCTTCCTCCTTCTTCCCATTTTGTTCTTGAAGAAAACTCTCTTAGCCTTCATCTCTCACAGGATTATACCACAAAATAGGATTAGTCTCCAAAACAACTCCTGGCTTATGTATGGCATCCTGTCAATCTCATGCATCAGGGACCAAAGCTGGGCAGCAGTTTGAGATGATCCATGTTACCAGCAGCCTTGTATGGCAAAGCTCACAGTCAGAACTGAAATCCTGAACTAAGGGCCAAACCATGAAGCAGGATCAAAGAGCAACCAAGAAGTCAAGACTGAGGGACAATTCAAAGGATGCAGGAACATGCCAACACTCAGGAAGACCTTGTCTGGAAGCAAACCTTAGCTGAAAGTCCTTCTATAGTACTTTCTGTCTAGGCTGGGTTTATCCAGTAGCCCCTCCACATTTGGGAGGATTAAGAGCACAGAACCTTCACAAAAATGGAAAAATTGTGAATAACTCCCCTCCAGAGTTCCCCCTCCCATTCCTTTGCCTTTGGCCCCAGTGTTGTGGAGCAAGGGAGAAAAAAGACGCAGTAAAAGACTTAACAGTTTTCTCCCCTCAAAGGGAGAAGTACACAGCTCTTCCTTCTAGTGACTTCTGGTGACTCCCATCTTAAAAAGGGAGGTGTAGAGCAAAGAACACAACTGACCCGTCAGCAGCCATTACACAGCAGAAGGTGCAGCCAGTGGGAGAGAGGAGCTGCCTCCAGCAGTAGGAGCGGGGCTTTGCTCACCCAAAATGAAAAAAGGTTCATTTTAAACACAAGCCTGAGATGAGGAACGCAAGGAAATAGCAGGAGGAAAATGGGAAGAGGGGGTAAGCACTTGCCTCGCAGATAATCAAATTCATGAAGGTCAAAGCCACGAACGTAGAGGGAGGACTGTACTTTCAAATCAATGTTCTTTCAACTCAATTCCAACCTACAGCAATCCTGTCATATGGTTTTCCTGGAAAGATTTCTTCGGAGGTTTGCCATTGCTTTCCTTTAAGGCTGAGAGACTGTGACTTGTCCCAGATCGCTCAGTGGGGCTGCCATGGCTGAGTAGAAATTTGAACTCTCATCTCCCAGTATCCTAGCCTAACATTTAAACCACTACAACACACTGGCTACCCTAAGTAGATAGAGTCAAACCAACACCTAAAAGATACTAACAGTGCAATCAGTCTTATGCATATCTACCCAAAATAAATCCAATAGCATTCCCTTGGTTTTTAGTGCCATTGAGGACTACAACCCACGCCACCTATACAGAAGTTGTGAGACAGCTATAATGGTTACACAATTTTCAAGGTTAGGCAGCTTGTAAAACAGTGCCACCACAAATTTATGTAGCTAGTTATTTCATTAGGACAGTGGTGCCCACCACAGTCTTGTAATATTGATGTTTTTATCTTGGTCTACTGCTGCTTATTTGTAGAATTATCTATGCACAGAGCCAAATTCTAACTGTAAGTGTCTGCAGGTATGGAAAAAGCTCTCCAAGATGCCAAAGAAGATTGAATTTTTTAAAAAATCTAGTAAATAAAAGCACACTTTGTCTTTCAACACCAGGGGAAAAAATCCAGCAGTAAACTCAGTGTACCTAGAATATAGGACTAATGTCTTGGGCAAGTTACCCAAATATCCAGTTCCCAAGGGCAAGTCTTGGCAAGAGGGGATGCAGATTCTAAAAAGAGCCTTGAATACCACAGCTGTCTATAGTTCAGGCCCAGGCAAAGGGAAAACATCAGTACTAGCTTTTTAAAAGATACTTTTCAGCAAGAATACTCCATGTCCAGAGAAGTTATACATGTTATGAACAAGCTTATTAGTGAAAGAATACTAATTTATCATGGATCATTAATCTATCATTACAAGACTATCTATTTGTATAAGACAAAATAAAACATATAGCTAAATACACCGAAAATGTATTTGGAACAATATTGTTCCATTAACACCTCAGTCCTATGCACACTTGCCTTGTAGTAAGCCACATTGAAATTGATGGGCAGACATTTATAAGACTGAACTGCAAATAAGTAGCTTACATTTAATAAATAAGCCAGTTTCCCTTTGCCATGCTTTATTTAAAACTATGAAGTAGATAATTTATTACCATGGGAGGGAGATCAAACAAATCCCTTTTGTAGACTGTGGACACAATTAAGTCCATATTAATATGTTTTCAGTCTTATTGATATACAAGCCTGCCTGAGTTTCAAGATCCTTGTGGGAGGGCTATCTCTCACTCCAGACACTCTCAGAGATGGATTTGGTGAGGATGTGGGAGAAAGCCTTCTTGGTAATTGCCCCCAGGCTGAGGAATTTTCTACTGCAGGAGATTAAGCTGTCCCCTTCTTGCCCTCTTCTGTCATAAGGACCTTTTTATTAACAGGCATTTGGTAATCAAGTGGCTGTGTAGAAGGGTTTTTTATGGGGTACTGTGTTGCACTTTTATTGTTGTTACCATGCTTTTAAATGATTTTGGATTGTTTTAAAATATTGATGTTTTAATTGGTGTTTTAATTGTTTATTGTTTTAAAACTATTTTATTACTAGGTTTTAATCCATGTGCCTTGTTTTAATTCATGTTGTGAGCTGCCTTGGGCCTTATTCAGGAAAAAGATGCAATACATATAAAATAGATAGATAGGTAGATAGATAGACAGACAGAAGACAGATATTGATCTCAATAGAACTTACCTCTTAACTCTTCACTTTAACATGATTTACAGTGCAATTCAATGCACACTTACCTGAAAATAAAACCTATGAAACATAGTGGGGCTTGCTTTTCAGCAGGCATGGTTAAGGTTTGTGGTCTTCATGTTCAATTCTCTCCCTCTGAAATCAAGCAAAACATTGAAAATACTTAAGATATTTTCTGGATGGCTGGATGGCATTTATCTTGTGTGTCATTCCAACATATTCAGCTATTAGGTGTTGGAATATGACAAGTGTTTGTCATAAACAGCTGGCCATTTGTTTTCATGTGTTTTGAACACATATGCCAGCCTTCTCTGCTTTGCAGTACAAATAAGTAGATTATCCCAGCAAAGAAGATTAGAGACAGCTTGGAGAAGTGAAGGGTGGAAGAGAAGGGCAAAAGACACAGTGTGTAGAGAAGACAGTGAGAGTAACAAGTGTAGGCTTCTGGCTCTTCATATCGCACAAGGTGGCTTTCTTAATCCCCTTTGGGTTTGGGCTGGGGCGAATCAACGGGAACGGACCAGACACCATGTCCCGGGAGAAACTGGAAGCCCTCGTCAAGAACATGGAGATTATGCTCTCTGAAGTGGAACAACTGAAAATTCACTGCAACAAACAGACAGAAGAAGTCAACCAAGTGGCCCAAGAGCTGCGCCGTGAAAACAAGGAATTGACTCAGAAATATGAGCGCATTAGCCAGGACCTGAAGGAAGCAAAAGAGGCCATAGCCCAGCTGCAAGATACGAAGGTCGCCTTTGAGGCCAAAGAACGGCAAGCACAAAAACTGAACAGGCAGCTGTGATGTGGCGGAGGCAGCAGCAGGAGTGTGTGTGCGAATGTTGTGCATTGAGGGACCATGCTATCCCCAGCGAACATATGAACAAATTAAGGTCTGTCTCGGACTATCCTAAGCCATTAGTGAATTGGCATTTCTAAACTGGCATTTGTCAGCAGTCCTCCAAATCCGGGAGGAACCTCAGGCTAACTTTTATCTCCGCAGATGGATGTTACGGCAAGAAAAACACAGCTGAGTGTGTATACAACACAAGTCTGCCAGTGCCAAGCGATGTGTTTGAATTTCAACAGTTTAGTAGAAGCTTTTCTATTCTTGGACTGGATTTTTCTGTTGGAGATCAAAAAGCAAAACAATCCAAAATGGAGTATCCTTCAGGAAAGGCATGAAACAAGAAGGAAGGAAGGAAGGAAGGAAGGAAGGAAGGAAGGAAGGAAGGAAGGAAGGACGGAAGGAAGGAACCTGTTCTACCTTGAGATTCTGAGAGGAAAAGAATTGTGTTCTCATGTGGTGGTTCAAAGATAAATAAATGTACCTGTTTCCTCACAACTCTCTATGGTTTCTGCCAAGAAGACACTTCCTGTGCTGTGAGGCTGTGGTACCACCAGGACTCATCTTGCAGTGCTGAAAATCTTGACTGCCGGGCTGAGAGTGACATGAAGGGCAGGGTGTGACACCAGCCTCAGGGCTGCATCCACTTCCTGCCAAGGCCATGTCAGGACAGGGATGAGGCAAATGGTATTACATTTTGGTATATATTTCTGCTGCAGTCAGTTCAAAGTACTTGTCACTGGAGCTAAATCTCTAAGGTTTCAACAGAATTGAACTGTATTTTGACTGATTAAGCCAACATAATGATGTATTATGGGTTCAGAAATTAACAGGAAAAGAATGTAAAGAGTATCTGAAAAGGGGGATATCTGATGACATTTCTTTTGACCGTTTCTCTTTTTAAAAGAAAACTGTGAATATAAGGGCTTCTCTATTCAGCCATAGAATGTTGCACGTACCCAACTAGTCCTAAATTGAGGGTGAGTGAGCCAGAAGACAATTGTAGAATTTTGTAGTCTAAATCCTCAATCTGTTCTGGTCTCCCCATCTCCACTCTATCTACTTACAGAGGACTAAGACAATCTGGGGTGTATAAGTGGCTAATTTATTGGCTTAAGAAGCAAGGAGGGTGGGGTATCACAGAGGAAAGGGTACCTTTCCAAATAATAAGCATGGGCCTCAACAGTCTTGAAGAATTGCATGCCAGAATGAGAACAAATACCAATTCTTCAGCCATGTAGTGTTAGCAAGGGCAGAAGAAGCAAAATAAAGTCAAGATGGAAACTGGGAAAGGTCGTCTTCTTTCATACATCAGGTTTTATGGCTTTTACTTAGCAGAAAATGATTTTACATGTTCAAGGAGACAGATTTCAGTCTGAGTGCATTTTGATTTGTAAGCCAAGAACATTGAAAATGTTACTTTTTAGACTACAAATCTCAGAACCTCCCAAGAAGTTGGGCTGATGTGGTCCAAAATGGGAATTTGTCTATTTTATTTTATTTTAAATTATTTTATTTTATTTTATTTTATTTTATTTTATTTTATTTTATTTTATTTTATGAGGGAAGTAAGGAACCTTCCAATTTTATCCCTTTGAAAATGTAAATCTCTGAGTTGCAGTAGAAAGCAGCTAGAGGTTGAGGGGAGTCAATGATGCAAAGATATTCTTTTAAAGTGATGTAGTAAAATGTAAAGATGGGAGCATTCACTTGGCTGTTTTGACTTGCCTCGCTTGAAAAACTTATTTGAAGGTGGAAATGGAGAAATACAATCTGCCTCAGATTAATGAACTCAGCTTGAGGAGAATTTGTCAGGGTTGTGCCATTGGGTTTAAAAGGGACAGAGTCAGTCCTCATAAAAGAAGTTTAAAATTAATAACTGTGTTAATTAAACTGCATAAACATTACTGTTGGTGAGTTAAGAAATTAATAACCATTTCCACACTAGACTGTTATAGCGCTCTGATTCCACTTTCACCGTCCTGCGGAATCCTGGGGATTGCAGCTTTGGGAGGGGCCACCAAACCCCAGGATTCCACAGGATGGTGAAAGTGGAATCAGAGCGCTATAACAGTCTAGTGCAGAAATCGTCAATATTTGAAAGAGGGGCACCTGGTTCCTAAGGAACTTATGGGAAAAAGCAGCCTTGGTGATTGTACTGGTGGTGGTTACAGTTACAAGCACAGATGGATTTGCTTGAAAAGTCACCCTCCCACCCGTGTTACAACAAAAACAAACAAACAAGAAAACACCGTTTGTTTTCCTTCGTAAGTTATTGTCAGAATACCTCTGAAACTCAACTATAACGATAATAAAATAAGCAGTATATTCAAGAGTTTATAGCAAGAGTGAGAACTGGGAGGGATTTTTATACTGGTGGTTATATTCCCCCAGAATAAGTGATTGCAGTGAACAAAGGTAATGTAGTGCTTTGCATTTTGGACTAAGGACATTTCCGCACTAGTCTGTTATAGCGCTATTATTCCACTTGCAACATCCTATGGAATCCTGGGGTATGCAGTTTAGTGTGCAGACTAGTGCGGAAATGCCCTAAAATTCTGGGAGGCAAAGGTTCACATCCCCACTTGGCTATGAAAAGTGAGTGGGTGGCCTTGGATAAGTCACACTCAGTCTCAAAAGAAGGTGGGGCAAATCTCCTCTGAACAAATTTTGCAAAACAACAACAACAACACTGTAATAGGGTTCATTTTAGGATCACCATAAGCTGCAAACAACTTGAAGGCACACAACAACAACTGGTTGAAGGTGACTGATTGGCAGAAGGTAAGTTGGGGCACACATCATTCCTTTTCAGGTACATGAACAAAAACTCACTTCTCCATCTGGTACTTGCTTTGAGAGGAAACCTTCCATCAGCACCAGTGGACCACAGCAGGGGAGGGCAGGTTTAAATGTCTGTTTTGATCCCATTAAGAAGCAGCCTGCCCCACTGTGCATTGAAAAGGAACTCTATGCACCTAATTCCCTCTCCAGTCTGGCCACAAGAGACTTGTAAATTGTCAACAACCCACTAAACCACAGAGCTGAATGGAGGCAGATCTTAGGCGCGTTAGTTTCTGGCTAGATGAAGGATTCTGGCAGCTGTTGTCCAAAACATAAGCCTTCTAAGAAGGTTGCAACCAAGACTACCAAATCCACTACTCTGACTGTTGGATTGAACTGCTCTTTAACACAAAAAAGCAAAGAACAGGACAATGTTACACTAGATTATATCCCAAGCACATTGCAAATTATTTGCAATCGACAACTGAATCAAAATGTCATTATTTTTCTATTAGTTATTTATACTGTGACTGTATAGCCAACTCATTCTTCCCACATTGCTTCACATCATATTTGATTTGTATTCAGTAGAATTACTTATGTAACTCCCAAGTGGGTTGACAGGTTAAACACTCTAAATTAGATTGGCTCTCTAGCTGCCAGATTTACTCTGTGTTGCATTTAAACCTGTACTGTCCAACAGTTCAGATTTCTATTTCTATACAAGGGGTGGGCAAAGGGTGTCACACAAAATACTTGAGAGTGTTTTCTGAGGGGGCCTCAGACCTGCAACCCCCTCCCCCCGCAATTGTGGGTTTTCTGGAAAAGAAAAGAAAGAAACCCTGACTCTTCTGGAAGTTTCCAGGTCTGTAAATTGGCTTATTAAATATGTTGCAAGCTCCATTGCACTGTTTAACATCAGAAGAACAACTCTGTTTCAAAACTGCAAGTGGGCTTCTGTCTCCTAGTTTTGTTTTGGTCACTTTTCAGTGGTCTGTACAACCCAGAGGTTCAAAAAAATTGACCCTCCAGAGTCATTGAAGTTACTTGTTCTACACAGTTCTCCTATTTCATCAGACATTGTTTGAATATAGCTTTCCCATCTCTCCTTGTATGTTATATCTATAAAAAAGTAAGCTCTGTTGGCAGGAATTTTATTTCTTTCATCTTTTGTAAAGCAACTTTTCCTTTAAATATTGGATAAATAGTTGTCTAATTAGCTATCAGTATCCATTATAACCATTTTTAAAGAGGCTGAAGAGAAGACACGGAAGAGAAACAAAATTTTGTTTTTAGAATAAGTAACAAGGAAAGTTTTTAATGAAAACATTGGGGAAAGACCTCTTGAAAGGCGTATCTACTCTCTGGAGACTTACAGTGCAATCTCATATATTATTCACATATCCAGAGTCAGGAAAGTTAGTGGGAAGGTTGTCTATGCTTTAAAAAAAAACCCTGAAAATTTGACTTCATTATGTATACACTGAAAAGGGGATGCTAATTATGCTTAAGTCTAACTTGATGTTTAAATTGAGGTTCCATTATCACACAAAATACTTAACAGAATAAAGATGCAGGATCCCACCCACGATTTTACTCTCCCCCATCCTTGTTCTGAGTTTGGGAGAGAAGAAAACAGCTACATGATTTGGAAAGAAACCATTTCTCACCCACCCAGCCACCTACTTGATGCAAAAGAATGAGTGAGGTTGAAAAAGAAATTCACAGAGGGAGAAAAAATGTAGGAAACAAGAACATTTATATTTTGCAAATATACTGAAAAAGCCTAACCCATACCACTACCATCTATCAGCAACACACCACAATAAAAATCATAACCTTTCATACATGATTGATAAATATTATTTTAAAGAAACAACAAACCAGAATACTTTTATTTCCAGTCAATTATAGTTTAGAGAAACAGACAGTTCCACAACAATTGGGCTATATCTCTAGAAGACCGAATCCTCTCTTGGCCACAGAAACCCACTGTGGGGCTTTGGCAAGTCACACAGGCCTTTTCCACACCAAATAAATAAAATGAGGTAGCGCGAGCTCTGGCGGACATCGCCCACACCTTCGAGTGCGCTAGCTCGTACATAATTGGCAAGCTCCACACCTTAATCCGCCCAGTTAAGTCGCCAACAGTCAGCTCGCGGGCTTTTTATAAAACGGGGAAAAGGTGGGGGGGTTTTCCCAAGAAACGTGCTGATTCGTGCATGATGTAATCGGAGGGCAGGCTGTGGCCGTGGACAGCTTCAGCGGTTGGTCCGCCCCACAAAGAGCAGGATGGTCTCGAAAGCGGCTTTCTGCAGCCAGAAAAGGGGAAAAGCTTTCTGGTATGTGCTATTGGGGTGCTATGTGCTATGTTCCCATAGCTAGGTGCTATGGGGTTTTTCCTTGATTTTAAGATTACTGTATGTGCGCATTGGGCTTCTGTCACCACATCCTGCGCATCCGCTCCCGGACCCACCATCTTCTCGGGCGTGGAACGTGCTGCGAGGAGCCTCCAAGCAGCGGGACATAAAAGCTTAAGTCCTCCACAGCATT
Organism: Iguana delicatissima; assembly: GCA_948472985.1. NCBI lineage: Eukaryota > Metazoa > Chordata > Lepidosauria > Squamata > Iguanidae > Iguana > Iguana delicatissima. The sequence continues at coordinate 433,557 of CAOKZL010000463.1, read as the reverse complement.
ACCAATAGAGGCCAATCGCTGGCACCTCCTCGCGCGGTCTGTAGCCCATAGATGTCCCAGTTCAGCCAGCACAAGTCCAAGAAGCCAGAATACAGCTAAAATGGACCATTCAACTTCAGGAAACACCTCTTCCTCCATCGCTCACAGGGAAAGATAAAGCAGAAAACGGGTGCGGAAACCCACCAGAGATAGGGAGCAAAAATGCACTCCACCCAGCTATGGCGCAGAAAACCATTCCCCCGAGATAGGGCGCGAAAATAAAAAATCACGGTTTATTTCAAGGCTAGCAGGAGGAATGGGAGGAGGGAGTCATCGTGGGAAGAACTGCGGGGCATGATGTGAGCATGCACGTCATGACGCACGGGGCCATTTTTTAAAAAAAGAGCTGCCAATCACATCTGCTGCGCGAATTCCATGGAACATGTGGAAATGGCAATAGACCGTTGTACAATAAGTCCGTCGCAGCGCGAATTCCACAGAACGTGTGGAAAGGGCCACAGTCTCAGAAGAAATCAATGGCAAACTTCCTCTGAACAAATCTTGCCTAAAAAACTCTGTGATTGGTTTGCTTTAGAGTTGCCATACCTTGGAAATGACTTTAAGGTAAACAACAACAACAGGGAAAATCAAACTCATATCACACACAAACCCAGTTCTCCCTCTCCCACTACAACATAATTTGGAATGCAGGACAGCTTTATAATTGCTGCCATTGCTGTTTAATGATTGCTATTCCAGAGAGCTGGAGGATCTGAAACCCTGGCTGATCCATTGTAAATCACTGAAAGATCAAACAATAAATCACAAGCACCCTTCTGCCATAAGTCTTATTCTGCAATAAAAAAAATCCCACTTGACTTTGGGAGACACACTTCTGAATAAAAAGACACATGGGAATACCGTTAAATGAGTTTAATTGTGCTCTGTTGTTGAGGAAGAGAACACACCTGTAATGGAGAGTTTGCTGTATTTCACTGAATTATGGTCACTACTATCTTTCGGAGAAAGTCCCAGCCCCTCAGCCTCACCACAGCTCTTCCAACCCTCTATTGATTCCAGGTGCCTCTACTCAGTTTTTGGTGATTTTCCCTTTCATCCTTGGCTCCTGTGCCACAGCCTACTCCATACAGCGGGGCTCCCTGAATAGTGTGTAGCACTCTTCCGAGGAATGGAGGAGCTGCATTAAGTTAAGAGGGTAAGGAACTCTTCTTCCACCACTCCCATTGCACACACCTAAGGCCATTTCCGCACGAGACTGTTACAGCGCGATTATTCCACTTTCAACATCCTATGGAATCCTGGGGTTTGCAGTTTAGGGAGGGGCCTTTAGAGTTCTTAGCCAGAGAGCTCTATGGTCGCAGTAAACTACAAACCCCAGAATTCCACAGGATGTGGAAAGTGGAATAATAGCACTATAACAGTGTAGAGAGGAAATGGCCTCAATCTGCAAGTGCTTGCTAAAATGGTTGGCAGAAAGAAGCAGCATCTTAAAAGAAGCATTTCCTTTTTTCTCAGAGGAAGATAAAATAATGTTTCTAAAGATTATGCCTGTCATTAAAATGAATTAAAATATGTTTCTTGCTTCAGAAACATGAGCCTAAAATCTAATCCCAGGATTTTCACAAGTATTGATTTACCATAAATCAACTGAGCCAGTGGGTTTACTCTAGTTGGGACTAATGAAAGCCATATGATTGATCAAAATGCCTTCAAAAATATAGTTGATCGTTGAAATGCAGAAGGCAAAAAAATGTGCCGTGTTTACATGCTTATATATTGGAAATATCTTGCCCTGAAACTGGTGTTATAGCATGCCATCTCAATATGTTTTCTACTTAAAATGCATTACTAACTACTACTCTACATCTAATACATAAAAGTCAAAGTTTGTCTTGTTTGTCTGTGTCAGGCAAAGACCTCATATGATTGACTGCCTAAGAAGGTTCTATGGAATCCTGAGGTTTGCAGTTTAGAATTTAGAATTTAGAATTTTAGAATTTAGAATTATTTAGAATTTAGCCTTTAGAATTCTCAGCCAGAGAGCTCTTGGCCCTCAGTCAACTGTGTCTGAATAGGTAGGTTGCTATAGAATCATAGAAATGTAGAGTTGGAAGAGACCACAAGGGCCATCCAGTCCAACCCCCTGCCATGCAGGAAAACCCTCAAAGCACTCCCGACAAGCGGCCATCCAGCCTCCGCTTAAAAACCTCCAACGAAGGAGACTCCACCACACTCCGTGGCAGCACATTCCACTGCCGGACAGCCCTGACCATCAGGAAATTCTTCCTGAGGTTCAGGCGGAATCTCCCCTCCTGCAGCTTGCATCCATTGCTCCTTGTCCTGGTCTCAAGAGCAGGAGAAAACAAGCCCACTCCCTCCTCGACATGACATCCCTTCAAATATTTAAACATGGCTATCATGTCCCCTCTCAACCTTCTCTTCTGCAGACTAAACATACCCAGCTCTCTAAGTCTGTCCTCATAGGGCATGGCTTCCAGGCCCCTCACCATTTTGGTTGCCCTCCTCTGGACCTGCTCCAGCTTATCCATATCCTTCTTGAACTGGGGTGCCCAGAATTGGACGCAGTATTCAAGATGAGGTCTAACCAAAGCAGAATAAAGTGGTGCCAATACCACTATGGAGACAAGGCCTAGCAGCAAGGAAGAGGGCAGTGTATTCCCTCAGGAACCCAGTCTCTATATGTTAATAACTCTGAATATGGATTGGATTGAGGAATATGGGGAAAAATTACAGGTACTGGACAAGACAGTTTGGGGAATTAGAGATACAGGATCTAAAATCTTTCTAACAAGTGTTACCTATCAGGAAATAAAATCCCGGGCAACACTGGGAACATACCCTAATATTTAATAAAAGAGAGTGTAGAAGTCTCCTCTTGTTAATCAAGCAATTTCTCAGGACATTTGAGACTGCATACATTTTATTCCTATTTATATTTACCCTAATATAAATAGGAATAAAATTATATGCAGTCTCAAATGTCCTGAGAGATTGCTTGATTTTCAAGTTCTTGCCCAAGTTCAAGTTTCATTTTCAAGTTCTTCATAATAATTAATGCAGAGAGATTACACAGATTACTCTGCATTCCTAGTTCAATCACTTCAACAGCACAATCCTGTGGATATTTATTCAGAGGTGAATCTAATTGATTTCAAATGGGGATTGGTTCCAAGTAAGTGGCTATAGGATTGCCAGTACAGTTAGAATGAGCTTGCCCCTGCCACAGATAGCTGAGCTGGGGTGTCACGAAACGCCAGCAAATTGTTACTTATTTGAAATATTTTATTATTGCTGCGTTGTTTTTGTGCCTGCTGAAAATGGAATAACATCCAGCACTTAACAAGTTAAAGATGTCCTTGAGCAGCAGTGACTGGTTAAGTAGCTTTCAGTGATTCAAAGTCTCCTCATCTGTCTTCCACCTGTCCTCACCTCTCTGAGATGTAAACTGATACTTTTAGGGAACTGCCCACCTCTCTTCCCAACCCTGGAGTGTTGCTGAAAATGAGGGCATAATCCCCCCAAAATAAGAATTCTCCCCCTGCCAATTCAATTTTTCTTCAGTCCCTAAAATGTCTAGCACTGCAGTAACTTAAAATTTCAGAACATTTAAAAATATAGTTTAAGTATCCAAAGAAAAGAGACAAATGAGGTCACCAGAGGTACACAGCAGATATGAAAGTTTTAGTTATGAATGACAAAAGAAGAAGCCACTCTGAAGATATGATCAGATGGATAGACATTATGTTTGTGCATCAGAGCTGTTCGGCAGTGCTGCCTTGGAATGTGATGGAGCCTCCTTCTTTGGAGATTTTTAAGCAGAGGCTGAGTGGCCATCTGTTGTGAGCAGTGGCGGAGCTTGGAGTGTGTGGAGGGGGGCTGGGAGGGGTCGTGGCCACAGCATGAGGGTCGTGGCCACTGTGTGGTGGGGCATGGCTGTGATGCATGAAGGTGTGGCCAGGGTGCATGAGGGCATGGCCAGGGCACATGGGGCGTGGCTACGGGCCAGGACACCCCAAAAACATTGCTACCCAGGGTGAATTGCCCTGCCCGCCTGCCCCCCGTTCCTACACGACTGGTTGTGAGTGCTTTGATGTGGGTTCCTGCATGACAGGGGGTTGGACTGGATGGCTCCTGTGGTCTCTTCCAACGCTATGATTCTATGATTCTATCTGTAAGATGACTGCAATACCTATGAACAGCTTCCTTTTGGGGATATTGTGTTACTGCGAAGAAATATGGAGCAGTAGATTAATCAGAGAGAGTGAGGTGATTGCCTCAGCTGGCAGATCCTGAGGGGTGAAGAGATAGAATGAAGTATAGGAGAAGAGAGCACCCTCTAAAGTGGCCTCCTGAGATGTGGTGGAGAATGCTCTCCTGCTGCTATCACTGAAGGAAGATTCATGCTAGCCTTGTTAGCTTCAGTGCATGGAACAGAGAGTGCATCACCTCAGATAGCAACATATCTTGGGCTAGTCCTGTCATTTATTGTTCTTGATGGGTATCACAACTCAGGGGAGTATTTTAAACTTAGGAAAAGCTGAATTTCTGGGAAACACCAGCTTTATGCAGATCTAAAAATTACAGCTCAGGAAAAAAAATTAACAGGAGCCTTTAAAGGCTACGAAACAAAAATATTTTTAATGAGAACCAGTGTGGTATAGTGGTTTGAGTGCTGCACTAGTCCTCTGGGAGACCAGGGTTCAAACTCCTGTTCAGCTATGGAAACCTACTAGGAGATCAGAGACAAATCACATTCTCTCAGCCTGAGAAACAAACAGCAAACCTCCTCTGAATAAATCTTACCAAGAAAACCCTACGATAGGGTTGCCCTAAGCTGGAATCAACTTGAAGGTATGCAACAACAAAAACAAACCCAAAGTTGTTTTTAAATCTTGTGACTTTTTAAAAAAGACTATAATATTTTTAAAAGGGAAAAATGTTTATTTTATTCCCTATCTTTTTGACCTTCAGTTATTCGAATTTGACAGTCTTTTGATATATAATGAACTTGTTTCCTGGTACAGAATGAATCAGGGCTGCAGCAAATCTCACAGGAATAACCTTTCCTGTCATAGCATCCCATTGGGAAACAGGATAAGACAAAGGAACAAAAGCTTTGCTGAAATCTCTTAAGAAGTTCAAAGGTTTAAATTTGGGTGGACATTTCTTGTCAATTCTCATTAAAGGCTTACATCCCAAGGGGGAATCTCTCAACTCTGCAAGATGTTGCCTTTAAAGTGTTGCTTAACATAGAACTAGGCAGCCACAAATGCCATCTGGATGTATTCTGTGCTGTGTTCAGTCTAGGTTTCAGTTGAGTTCTGGCTGGTTACACTGCTTATCGCCCAAACTTCTCAACTGGTTTTAATCATCCAGTATCTCTGAACATGCTACCATCGAAAGGAATTGTAAAGAAGAACATGTGGAGGAGAACAAGCATTGTCAGGATGCCTGATCAGGGTCTACTGTTGTTCTGCAGCTTCTTAATAGTAGATATGTATATCTGAGTAGCAAGTTACAGGTGGGTGCTTTCTTTAGGAATCCTTGCATTTTTCATCCTTCATGTCTTTATGGGGAAAATCTAAGATTTTTGCCAAGTGCTGTGGGAATTGTGTGGCCCTCCAGAAGTTGTTGAACTGCAACTTCCAACATCTACCTTTATTGGCAATCTTGGTTAGGACTGATGGGACGGACAATTCCTACCTCTGACTGATGAGATTTCACAGTGTTACCAAATGCCAGGTAGCTGCCACTGCAATGTATTTGTACCTAGGGGGATAAAGCACAAAAAAGGGGCCTGAATTCACATAAAGTCTATTCATTCTGTCTTACCGTCGGCCCTCCACATTTGCAGGTTTAACTTTCACAGACTTGATTTTTTGCAAGTTTCTCCAACCCCTGCCTCCCCTCCAGCACTTCTTTTCTGGGGGAAACCTTCCCTCTCGGCAGCTCTGATCAGACCATAAAGACCTTAAAAAGCCACCTCTGGTCCTCTTCATCCTCCACCAGCCACTGCCTGGCCAGCTAAGGACAGATTTCTGCCCAATTTCTCAGCACCCCAAACTCTCTCTGGATGCAACCCCACTTCCAAGAAAGGAGATGGGCAAGAGAGAGGATGTATAGGGCCACTGTGCCAATCCACCCCCTTTCTCTCTCTCCTTCCTCTGAGCTGGTTTGGACCCTGGGTGTCCATTCTCTCCATCATGCCTCGACCCTCTTCCCAGAGACAAAAACACACATTTTGATATTTGCATTGTTTCCACTTTTGCACCCCTAACCCCAGTAAATGTGCAGGGCTGACTGTATTTAGTACTGGGATTTTTCCAGTTTCACCATCTACTTTTCCAAAGGCTATTACCCAAGTAACGCAGGAGGCAAGACTAAGATCAAGTCAGCAGTCCCTCCAAATGATGTTGAATTGAAGCTGCCAATAGCCTTAGCTAGTATGGCATAAGGAATTATGAGAGTTACAGTTCAATAGTATATGAGTAGAGATGTAAGCATTCAGGACATTTTTAAGCTATGGAAAAAACAGAATTTTCCTCCGGGTTTTTGGGAAATTTTTTTTGAAAAGAAATAGAAAAATGCAATAATAGTCTTAACAGATTGAAAATCACTTTATTATTTTAAGAACGTAAGAGGCATAATATGTAACTTCATTTCACATAAAATCATCGTGTTTGGTGTATTAAAAGTACTGTAGTCTTTTTTTTTCAGAATTTATTTATTTATTTATCTATCTTGTTGACTTTATATGCTGCCTTTCTCCTAAAGTGGGACCCAAAGCAGCTTCCAAAAAGTTAAAATTTAAACAATTTAAACAATTAAGAACATCAAGGCCATATAAAATTATTCAATTAACAATTTTTTTTAAAAAAAAAGCTAATAAATAAGTAAAACGGTCTCCTGCTTGAAAAGAAATGTCTTTATCTGCCTATGAAAAGGAAAGAGATAAATTATAAATTTAAATTTTGAAATTTTATTTTTTGTTACAAATACAGTTACCATTAAACAAACAGGAGAAACCATCCACTTTAGTAAAACAGAAAAATATTTTGTCTCCACTAGTTCTCCATGTTGTCAAGCAGACATAACGCACTCATACTTATGAAAAGAACTGAGAAGAGGAAACCAAGAGCAGGAATTCTAATGATCTACTACTGTACATAGTCTTACATAAGCATCTTCTTCCACAGTTTTAAGAAATTATTTTGGGCTAGTAAATAAGTGTACATCTTCTCTGAACCAATTCATTAATCATTCTTAAAGAAAATATTCCATAGTAGAGGGGGGGCTTAAGAAAAAAATGGGGGAAATCGTTTGTTTTCTGATTTTCCCCTGATTTTTCCAGGCCTTCACATACCCATCTGGAGGACCACATGTTCCCCATCCCTGAAGTAGGCAGATGTTTGAGTTGAAATAAAAGTTTCCAGTTCCAAAGATAAAAATGAGTATAAATTTTTGGCCCTCAAATGTTTTGACCTACATCTCCCATAGCTTCTTACTATTTTCCATACCAGATGAGGATGATGAGAGTTGTAGGCAACATCTGGAGGACCCATGTTTTCACCAGTATTCAGGAGTGACTTAGGACTGAGAAAATAAAAAGTCAAATACTGGCCCAATACCTGCAAAAGCCTACGGGCCTGCAGAGGAGAGGTTGTGCTAATGGAAATACTTCAAACTTATCTTATGGTTTTGAGATTTCCCCCACCCTTTCTTTTGTAAAGCAGTGTGACTTTTGCTATGTAGTTTATGAAAAGTTATCCCAAGTCTGCAGCCAATCACTGCAAAATGCATTCAGGTGCATTTTACAAGCAGAGTAATTAATATTCATAAGCATAAGATGAGCAACAACCAGTCCAATATCACAGCCATGGTCCAGCAGAGAAATAAAACTGGTTTAATCTTTTTTTTTAATGAAGTAGTCTTAGTTACAAATTCTAATGGTTTCATAACATCTCATGGTGAGAGGCTCTGTAATATGTGCTCTTCAAACATGGTGGACAGAGAGAGAACCACAGACTACAAAAATGAAGGACAAATAGATTCAAACTAATTGCAGACCAACTGATGCAGGAAGAGAGAGGTTGTGGCAAGGCCAACAAATGGAAGAGGAATGAATACTCACTATTTCTAAGCTTCCAGAGAGTCATACAAAGTACCAGCTACTAAGGTTTCTACTTCTAACACAGTCCTCCTCCTGCAGCTTGAAGACAGTCTCCCTCACTGTTCCAGAGTTTCTCCACCTTCTAGAGCAGATTTTGGAAGACATAGAAGGCCACAATGAAGCTTGTTCCATCTTCTGGAAAGGTCCACTGGATAAAAAAGTTCCCACTCTTTGATAGAAGGAGGCCTTCTAGTCTGCTATTTTCCCCTTAGACCTGCCTGGTCCCAGTAGAATTGCTTTATCAACTAACACTCTTTATATGGAAGATTGTAAAGAAAGATAAATAAACAAGCAGAAGAAATAGGCCTCTTTCAAACATAAAAAAATGAGAAAAATGTAATTCAAGTAGAGTTGTACTGGCAAACTTTCCTCCCACTAATAAGTTCCACTGGCTTTTTGACTATCCACAGTCTGATTTTTTTATAGGCATTCATACTAGAAGATGTGGACCCAGATAGGGACAAATTCCTCAAGTGCGGATTGCTGTCTGGCTGCTGAAGACTTGCCTCTGCTTATTCTCCAAGCTTCTGTGGCATTCAGTCCCACAGTTGGAACCATCCCATCACATATATGAGTTTCCCCCAACAGGTTTTGGAACGAACTGTTTACACCCCCAGCTTCAAAGAGCAAGACGAGAGAGCTCACATTTGGACTTCAGTGCAGGCCTGGTTTATGCTTGCAAGGGAGGTATGATTTAAAGGTCTTGTTATTTAGACTCAGGGACTTTAATGCAAATGACAAACAATGGCTGCAATTATAGATGGTTATGTCTACTGCCTTGTCTCTCTGGCTTTTGATGTACTGCCTGTGGATAAAAGAAAACTCAAGTTGAGAAAGGCCCCACCCTGGCAATGACTTGTGCAACAACATAGTGTTTTTTTTTAAAGTCAAGTGAAAGAGGTGGAAAAGGATTTGAAATCCCTTTCTTCTCTATGTGTGTGGTTACAACTCTAGCGTTTATAAGCAAAGCAGGAAAGCCGAGGAGGAACTTTTGTGGCAGAAGGGGTTAAATGAAATCCAACTCTCCTTTTCCTGTGCAGTAAGGATTAGTAACCAAACAGAAGCTAGAGGCAAGAGAGGAGGGTGCTGGATTGAACTAGAGGGCTGGGGATCTGGTTTGGAATACTCAAGTTGCGCTCCAGGGTGGCATCCTTGCCTCACTTGACGTTATCGGCAAACACATGTGGCTGGTAAGTCTTAACTTTGGATTACACAGTGTTTGGGTTCTGTTTGCTCCCTTATGCCTCCCATTCTCCATTTGCTGTTGCGTACTGCTGCTTCATCTGCTTGATAAAAGTTAACAAAGTGGTGTGTGTGTGTGTGTGTATACGTATGTGAAAGCAGTGTGTCCAACAGAGTCCTGCCATGACAAACATCAGATTCCCTGGCAAACGCAGAAGAGGAATGCAGCTTCATATATTAAATCAATGTTAACACATTTGTGGCCTTAACAGTTATTCCAATGTATAATGCAATATTTATGATGACATGTCTGTTGTGGGATTGCATGCAAATGGGGAGTTGTTAGCTTCCTCTGGGTTTGAACTGCCTGCCTTTGAGATAATCCTCTCAGATTTTAGCTGAGAAGGTAGTGTGTGCATTTAGCAGAGTTTGCATGTGTGAGAGAATGCTAAGGGAAATCTTGTTTAGATGGCAAGGAGAAAAGTTCAAATACTGTATTAGAGAAATAGGGCTACTAAGACAGTTGGTTTCACTATACTCCAGCCTCTGTATTTAACTCTTACTTCTCTGTACATGTGCCCAGGTGCTTGGGAAAAAAACGCCATTGGTATCTTTATTTCAAAATGCACTCACATGAAAATATGCCATGAGTTTTAAGTGCTGAGCAGGCTGTTCTCTGCTTGAGGCGGCCAGCCATAGGTAGCATCATAGGATGCAACTGGCACAAAGGAAGGTTTTCATGCTGCTGCAAGTTAAAACATTTTGTAAAGCTTTATGTATGAACAACTGCAAATAGTAGCTTGAGGTGTCTTGAATACTTGTTTGATCCTGTAGACAAGATCATTTGAATTTGGGGGGAGAAAAAAGAGTTTGCAAGATTGTCTGGAAAAGAGTTTGCAAGATCAGAATAAGAGTCCTGCTGGAATTGTCTTCCTTAGGTGCATATCAAAGAGATTATTTTAGGTCTTTAGTTAGAATGCCATAATGGTTACTGGAAAGGTGACTAGAGCATGAAATCTACTGGACCATGACTGCTAGAAATACGTTATATGTCTTTTCAAGGCTGTGCAAGAGAGACGAACATTCAATAGGCATAGCTTCCCTAATGCTTGGATGTACAGTCCTGAAGAAGCTCTTATCTTTAGGAGGGAGGCGAAGTGGTAGAGCACACGTACAGGGTGCAGAAGGTCCCAGGTTCAGTCCCTGACATCACCAGCTCCAGCTGCAGGGCTGAGAAACTTATTTTAATTTCTCTGCCCAAGACCCTGGAGAGCACCTGCTGTCTGTGTAGAATGATCTGTTATTTTTATTTGCCACCAAATAGGCTTCAACTCATGGTGATGGTATAAATGAAAGACTTCCAGCAAACTTTGTTATTAATAGCCCTGTGAAGGTCCTACAAACTTGGGACCACAACTTCTGTGACTCAGACCATTTCCGCACTAGGCTGCTGCAGTGCTATTATTCCACTTTCATTATCCTATGGAATCCTGGGCTTTGCAGTTTAGGGAGGGGCCTTTGAGGCACCACCCTAAACTGCAAACCTCAGGATTCCATAGGATATTAAAACTGGAATAACAGCACTGTACAATAGCTTCATTTTAGTTATTTTGGCTTCTAATAAGAGTTCAGGCTTGATTTGATCTTAAACCCATTTATTTTTCTTTTCCGCAGTCTGTGATACCCACAGAACTTTCCTGCATCGCCACATTACAACATTACAATCCTAACAGCTTTCTTCACTGCCCTTCTTCTTAAACTTAACATAGAAATCAGAAATGCTATGGCATAGGTGATTCTGACTTTGAGATTTAAGTAATACATCTTTACATTTATGGAACTTATCTAGTCACTTCATAATTGCCCTTCTGAGTCTTAGCCATGCTATTATTCCACTTTCAACAACCTATGGAATCCTGGGGTTTGCAGTTTAGGCAGGGGCCTTTGAGGATTCCATAGGATGTTGAAAGTGGAATAATAGCACTATAACAGTCTAGTGCAGAAATGACCTTAGTTGTCTTCTGAGTTCAGTTATAGTTTCCGTTTGGATTAATGAGTGAAACAATGTGTAGAAAATATTTAAAAATTTGATCTGGCAAAGAGTGAATCCACCACCACAGGGGTGGTAAATCCACTCTGAATATTCCTGCCACTCCTCTCACATCTGCTCTAAATGAAATGGGAGCTCTGTTGGAGCAAAACTAGGGTGCAGTAGAGCTCCTGTTCCATGCAGAGCAGCAGCAACAAAATACAAAGTGGAATCATTTCTCCTGCAGTAACAGATACTTATGGTCAGTCCTCCCTGAGACAGGACAGGTTCCTGTGTCCCTAGGTATACTCAGTTTTTGCCATCTAGTTAAAAGATGAGAGCCACTGTGGTGTAATGACTGAATGTTGGACTAGGATTCCTGTCGACCAGGGTGAAAATCTCCACTCAGCCCTGGAAACCCACTTGGTGACCTTGGCCAAGCCACAGTCTCTTGGCCTAAGAGGAAGGCAATGGCAAACTGCCTTTGAATAAATTTTATCAAGAAAGCCCTTGGATAGGGTAGCCATAAGTTAGAGTTAATTTGAAGGAACGTAAGAGCAATATGTGGGAGCCACCATGGTGTTGTGGTTTGAGCATTGGACTACGACCCTGGAGACCAGGATTTGATTCCCTGTTCAGCCATGGAAACCCACTGGGTGACTGTGGGTCGTCTCAACTCTCAGCTCCAGAAACCCCCATGATAAGTTCACCTTAGGGTTGCCATAAGTTGAAAATTACTTGAAGGCATACTACTACAACAACAACAAGTAAGAGATAGACTTTTGATTTTAGACTTTTGTTTCAGCCGAAAGCTTTCATGGTGTGGCAACAGTGGTGGTGTTGATGATGATGGTAAAACAAGCCCAAAATCCAGAAGTAGGTAATGTCTTTATTAGAATAAACTATAAATCCACAGCTTTTGAGTTCCCCAGAATGCCTGATGAAGAATGAGAAAGAATTCAAAGCTTGCATATTTTGTATGTTTATAGTTGGTTCTAATCAAGGTATTGTTCACTGTGGATTTTGGATTCTGTTTTTTCCCCCCTAGTAGATCCACATAGTTTCCTTCCTTCCTTCCTTCCTTCCTTCCTTCCTTCCTTCCTTCCTTCCTTCCTTCCTTCCTTCCTTCCCTCCCTCCTTCCTTCCTTCCTTCCTTCCTTGATGATGACATTGGACTGTTTAAGGCAATTTAAGACAATTTCAGCAAAGCATAGGAAAACACTAGCAATAAAGTCTGGGAGTAAAGTGATCAGTGTGAGTAATCAGATGACAACAACAACAACAAAGAAAGCTATAAAGTTAGCTTTGTGGACAATTTTTCACCATCCAGGATTTTTAAAAAAAATATATTTGTTACACCGTTGTTATGTTGCAGGAGCCCAGAGGACACAGAGACCACAGAGCAAGAAAAAGAGTAATTTATTACGCGCGGGCTTTTGGCTGGATGTCTCCAAAAGACCAAAAGCCCTGAATTCAAGTTTCACAGCTCTTTTATAGACAAAGTTCACAGCATACACAAAGATCACAGGCAAAGATCGCAGGCATGTCTCGGTCCGCCCCTCCGGGGTCACAAATACCACATGCTGTTACTAGATAATTACCCCCGCGCTCAGACCCCGGAAAGTGCTTATCTACAATCTGCAATTACTGCAGCCAATAAACGACACCCTGGCTACGTGATCAACATCCTAGCTACGTGATACATTGGCTCTCGTGACCTTTTTACCCTTCTTAAATCTTTCTCCGTTCCTCTGACCTAAGCCCCCAGCTTCTACTTTATTTCTACTTTATTATTTCTAATTCATACCTATATCAGTTTGTCAATCTGATAATTCCACAACTGCTTGGGCATTAGCTAGATCATATATAACAAGTAGGTTGCTGGGTGTGTGTGTTTGAACATGAAACTGATTGCAGTGTAATGTTCAGTATTTAACATAGTTTGCTTTGTAGCTTCTCCTTGGTTAAAACAGAAGCTAAGCAAACATGACATGTTCCTAAATACGGAGGTGTTACAAATGTGTTAAATGGAACTCAAAATAGAAATGCTATTTTTGTAGACTGGGAGAAAAGTAGTTTGGGGCCATATTTTAAAAAATTTGACAAGCAGCAGCATGTAGTATACATTGTTTCTGTTAAAAGAATGAGGATAGATACTGCTGGTTTCACACTTACTTAAAAATGAAAGCGTGTGGGTCCAAATTCCGCATTATTTGAAATACAGTGGGCCCTCCTTTTGTGCAACCTCTGCATGCACAAATGTGAAGTTGTGTGAAGGGTGATGTTCCGTTATAGTTGATGAATGGAGCAGGTATGAGCCCGTGCTGCTATAAGCACAAGCTATAAGTCCATTGACTCTAATAGGATGCAAGCATTTGTATTTTTTGTTTTACATGGGGGTTCCTGAAATAGATCCCCTGCATATATAGAGGGCACACTGTACTAGTTTAGAAGAAGTCAGGTTGTTTGATTTTTAAATTAAAGTCAAGGGGGGACCTGACTCTGCTCAGCAGCATCAGGATCAAAGCATTCAAGGAGGGTAGATTTAACCTTTTCCTTCCCACTGTAATGGAAATGGGTGATACCATGAGGTAAGCAGCAATAATTCTTAAACCCCTATTGCTGCCAAAGGGAGCTTTTTGAATATTGCTCTTTGCCTCTTTGTGTCTGTTCAGAATTGGAAGTAGGGACAGAAGAATTAAGGCTCCTTCCCATGTATGTCATGTATCTTGATTGTGGAGTGAGGTGTGGCCATGGCTGGTTTTAATTAAAACAGTCCCAACCAACTTCATCTGTCCTCAGGCCAAGTTTTTATGTACTTAGAGCTTCACCTGGAATTCATATTACTGCTGACTCAAGATTCTCTGGCTTCAGGATCCATAACATGGCAAGAAGGATTTCTAAAATGTAAAATGTCACTTCTTCTTCATTTTTCATGTCCTTTAACAAAAATTCAGAGTGTTTTTCTCATTAAGTGTTTTTTAAAAGTTCGTCTTTCCAAATCCTACCGTACTATGCAAATCTCCTTAAAAGCATGTTAAGTTTTAGGCAGAAGATTCTTAATCACAGGTTGGACACATTGGGAAAAATGTGTTGTTCAGTAGCAATTATGGAGCAGGTGATCCAATGAGGTAATGGGGTAGTACTCTGAAGAAAGCGTCACATTTCCCTTAAAATTTAGGGTTGCCAGGTCAGGATTATCCGAGGCCTTTCAGCACAAAGATCAGAGACCTAGAGATAACCCCTTGTGACGTCACAGTTGGCAGGCCTTGGTGATATTATAACGGTGAAATTGCAAGGAACAGCCGCTGGTGGGCAAGGACAGTCTCAATAACTGCTTTGCTGTCCCCCTTTTTCAGCTGGTTTTAAAAGATCCTAGTTTCTCTCTCCTCCTCTCGCCTTTGCCATTTGTCCTCAGCTTACTTTAACTGCTGCAAATTGAGTTCAAGATGCAAAAGTAATTTGCACTCAGTTTGTTCAGCAGAATGGAGAGGAAAGGAGAGGTCAGAAATCTGCCCTTCTGAGTTGGCTCAGGCAAAAGCAAACTGCTACAGCTTGTCCTGGCTTCTGTGTTCTTTCTCATTCATAATGTTTGCTATCTTATTCTGATGTTATTTGGCCACAAACACACCAATTTTCCTGTGTGAAATATTGGAGAGTATAGTGATGTCATTAAGCATGATACATTAGATATTAACCATAGCTGTTCATTCATACAAAGAACATCAAATCTAACAAATAGGGAAAATATAGGTAGGTAAACTTTTAAAGGCTGAGTTTTTGCCCTGAGACTTGTTCCCATCACCCTGAGGACAAGAAAAGAGGATCTGTGCCTTGTGATCTGGGAGCCCTAACCAAGGGTGTGCAACTGCATGGATCCAGTGGTCAATTTTCCTCCCCCGGGACCTTCCACAGGCCACACAGCCTGCCGACAAACAAACAAAACAACAGAAAACTGGAAGTGGCTAAAAATCTTCTTCCTGTTTTGAAAAACTGGTATAATTTGATGTTAAACTATGCAGGGGTAGTTATCTATTTGAATGGTAAATTACTGCACTTGGTAGGTTCCAAGACAAGCAGTTCACTTGTGGCAGAAATCAGTGGTCCAGGAAGTCTCAACTGGACAAAGGCAGCAAAAAACAACTTTGAAGGGCTTTACCCAGCCTCACGGTCACACTTGGTCTACTTGTGTTGAACAGGCCATGTTGAACAGTGGAATCCAACAGCCCTTTCACACCACATAATTATGGCATTATGATTCACTATAATGTCCATGACAATATCCTGTAGAATCCTGGGATTTGCAGTTAAGGGAGGGACGTTTAGAATTCTCAGCCAGAGAGCTCTAGTACCTCACCAAACTGCAAACCCCAGAATTCTATAGGATATAGCTTTGGCAGTTAAAATGGAATCACAGTGCTATAACTGTGAATGTAAAAGGGTCTCTGATCAGGAAAAAGTTGTGACTCTGCTATTGTGAGACATTTGCCCTTCAGGTTGTTGTAGAATAAGTCTGCTGACATGTCTCCATCCACACCAGTATAGGGCAGCCTTCCTCAGCAGTGTGTGCTGTGAGCCACAATTGCTCAGTAGTGATCCTTTACCTCCATCCCAATTTTGTGCTCTTTACCTGGGTAGGACTACAGTCTCTGTCATGAGAGCTGGAGTGATGGGATTTGTAATCCAAACTGTTGAGAGGTGGAAGGGATCACTACTGAACAATGGTGTCTCAAGACACACATCTGACACCTTTGATAAAAGCAATGGAGTGGTTGGTTCCTTTGATTTCATGTGGAAGTGAGATCTACATATTTTTCAGTCCGTCCACAACAAAATGTATTGACTGACTGACTGACTGACTGACATAATGACCAGCAAGTGAAAGGTGAAGTCTTACCTCGTCTGAAGTAAGACAACTGTATTTGATTGTTCTTGCCTTAAAGATTCCCTGGCCCAGCCGTTTCTTTCATACAATTTTCATGCAATATACAGAGACCCAGACTCCACTCCTTGTGGTCTCTTGTGGTCCTGAGGTCATCCAAAGGATGTAATGCTGTCAGCAGTGTACTAAGTTCAGCAGAGAAACATGTGAATTATAAGGAATTGTAAGGAAACAGACCACAAAAGCAACATATGCTATGACGAATAATATATTTAGATCTTCTTGAACCATTTCTGCTCTTTTAGCAACCTCTTGTTTCACTTCCTCATGGACTGTGTTTTCCAGTCTCACTCTTCATGCTTACGTCTGAAGTTTTCTTAAAGTATCATCAACAGTTAAGTTATACATAAATTTATATTTTAGTTGTCACAGCAGCAGATGCTTATCCCCATGCCTTTTTGCTGTACCCTTCATAGGATTGATAGATCTCAGGGCCTGACCCTCAGTCTCCAGTTTTTATTGGTCATCTCCAGGCAGGAGACAAGGATGTAAATTCTCCCTTTTTGGGAGATCAGCTCCAAGCAAGAAGAAAGTCTGGGTGCAAATCTCCAGTTCACACAAGGGAGCAGTAGCCTGCTACAATTTCGCAAGGTTTATTTGTTACAATCAGTCAGTCAAGCCTTTATTGCAGTCGACAAACCATGAGCCAATAAAATAGTCACATTGTTATGGTAAGTTGCAAAGACTCTCTGGAGGGTTTATATATTTACTTAGTTAGATTGTGCCTTTCCTCCCAGTGACTGTAATGCCGGGGCTCAACCTCCATTCTGCTCTGCGTCCACCTTCTGGCTAAAGGCAGATCGGCTACATTACATGGTCCTTATCTCATCTCCCTAAGTAGGTGAGAAGGAACAATACCCTCATTTCATCTTTATCTAGGAGCAGCCTTTTCATCTATGATTTCTGTCTTAATTTTCAAACAGGTCCATACACTCTGTGTGTTCGAATGACAGGCTGTGAGCAATTCTAGTTGGTATATGATGTGCGGTGCTTAATGACATCACCAGGGACCTACCCTAGATCTCAGGTTCTGATCCAGAAACCTCAAGATCTGAGATGATCCTGATCTGTCAATCACAATCCTTCGCCGTTACACAGATCCAGTGTGGCTGGGCAGCATCAAAGCGTGTCCAGGCAAAAAGAGGGCAAAAGTTATTAATGAGGAAGAACACACAAACGTATGATTTTAAGCAGAGAAAACTTGGAGGGTTTTTATGAGTTTAGGTAGCCTGAAAAAGACAACTCAATCCAACTAATTCAGTACTCTCCATGTGTGCACGTATTAACAAGAAATATAACATCATATAATACATTAGTATAATATCAAAATGCCTTGATCAGACACTACTCAAAATTATCTCTTTCTCTCAGATTCCACAGTCATTGCATGAACTTTGTGTTTTCAGCCACCCCCTTGCCTGACACGTATGATCTATCGGCTCAGATCTGCAGCACTCATGTCAACCAATCACGACCTCTCAGCCTAGTTTACTCAACAAGTTTGAATGGAAAAGGGGTAGGTGGATGGGGGAGAGGGGAAATAATGTACAGCATTTTTAGGTCCAAGAATTAAAATAATGTTTGCTTTTTAGATGCTTACTTTAACTTCTAACTTTAAAAATTTATTTATTATTATTACTATTACTATTACTATTATTACACCACATGAAAATTACTGTTCTCCTAGGCCTTTGGCAGCATGTAGCACCAAAGTGCTATTCTTTCTTATTTTCCGCTGCTGCTATGTTCTGTTTTGTAGTTGCTTTTCATGCAGTCAAATTTGGTTTGACAGGCTCGCCATCTAGCTTAAAAAAACCTCTATCAGTAGAGTCCCCCTTTCCACCTTGAATCTCCTCCCTGTCCTCAAAGCCATGCCTTCTGTCCCCCTTATGGGGAGGCTACAGATATTTCATGACCTGATGTGTCATTTCACCCAGGGTATGTTCCTGTCTTCCAAGGAAAAGGGGAGAGGCGAACAAAGCTGGCTTGGAGACTGCTGGTTTGGGGTATACCTGAAGCCTTGAAATACCACTTCCAGAAGGTTCATTTCACCCCTTTCCTTTCCTGATGGAGAGCAAATGTTCTCCACCCCAGTTTTAGTGTGTTAACTTTTATACGATAGTAGTTTTTTTCCTATTTAATTATACATTGCCTTGGGGAAAATTATTGGGTGGAATGACAATACATAAATATTTCAAACAAACAATAAGAAACTACCTTGAAAATCAGCCATTAGAAGAAGAGTATGTAATTAAAAGCAACCACCACTACAAGTTCTTTATTCATAAATGTGCAACCACAGCTGAAAGTTCACATTCACATTGTTGCACATATGTAAAGGAAATAGAGATCATTTTGTCCATTGTACAAAGTAACAGAAATCTAAGATACTTTGTAAAGAAAGTGACTGAGAGCAACAAAGTACAAAGCAAAGAACAAACACTGGAAAGTGGTAATCAAAGTAGTAGCTCCCCTCCAGTTTGCTGTTTCTGAAAATATTGTGTGTGTGTAGAGCCCTGGTGGCACAGTGGTTAAATGCTGGTACTGCAGCCATAATGTTGTGAGTTCGATCCTGCCAAGGTCCAGGTTGACTCAGCCTTCCATCCTTCCGTAGGTCAGTAAAATGAGTATCCAGCTTGTTGGGGGCAATTAGCTAACACATTTTAAACCACTTAGAGAGTGCTTGGTGCTATAAAGTGGTATAGAAATGTAAATGCTAATGCTGTGTGTCTGTGTGTGTGCACACACCCATGTGTGCATGCAGGTATTTTATTAAAGGGAAGCATTCATTCAAATTTTGGAGAGGTTACTTTACTTACTTAAGTACCAAAAGTAACTTTTCTCAGTTCTTTGTTAACTTAGCTACAATCATTTTATGCAAACACATCCATGCACATGTATTTCTGCTAAACTGTATAGCAGATACCATTCTCCATGCAGTTAGGTGTGGCCTTGCACAAATGCTTTGACAGTATATTTCTGCATCTGTTCCTAAGAGAAACAGCTCATTAATGCTATGATGATTCCTCACAGAACAGTTTTTATTTCCCGTAACACTATGATGTTTTGTTCTGATGCACAGCGGTCAGTCCCTCACGTATTTCCTTTCATATCACACAGCACTGCCAAGAAAGAGCGCGCCAAAGCACACTCCCAAAACTCTGTGTATTAGCAACTGGGGGACAATTTCTGAGCTTGCAGACTTAAAGTCTGGGGTCTTAACTTTCTTTAGGATGATCATTCTCTGCACAGAGATGGAACCAAGATAGACTTTGTAATTCTTTATGGGCTTGTGTTTTATTGTAAGACACCCAACAACATAAAACGGGTCATTATCACTACTAATGTGAATCCCACTCCATTGGTCATGGTGGATAGGAGAAGGAGGTTCAGGGCATCATAATCTAAAAAAATAAGTTCTCCAATTTCTCTTACATGGATGGGAAAGCATGCTATAGGCCTTGGTAGAGATCTCCTTATCGTGTCTGAACATCCAAAATTGTTGAAAATAAGGCTCCATAAATTGGACGGATGAGACATTTGTCCCTTGTGCTAGGCCAGATGTTGATAGAGAAGAACTTGTTTAAAAGAAGTGAGAAGAGGAGAGAAAGAGGTATTATTGATGGTTGGGATCCAGGCAACCTGTGCAGAAGTGGAGGGAAATTGCTCAAAAGGAGGGAGATTCCTGAGCATTTCCTTCTAGCTGCTCTCCTTTGTGCTTTATAGAAATGCACTCTGAAGCAATGCTATTCAAAGTGGTCATCTCTGGATCTGAGCCATTGGCTGCTGTTCCCTATTCAAATGCTATTCATAGTTGGGCACAAATATGGTACTGGTCCCTGGCATACTGGAAAAAAATAATTGCAGGTCCCCATATGAGAAACTCTGCTTCTCCTGACCTCCACAGGCAGCTTTCAAGAAATAAATGTGTGTATGCAGCATGGTGTAATGGTTTGAGAGTTGGACTACAACTCTGAAGATGAAGGGTTGAATCTCTGCTCAGCCACAGAAGCCCACTGGGTGACTTTGGGCAAGCCACACTCTCTCAGCCTCAGAGGAAAGCAAAGGCAACTCCCCTCTGAACAATTCTTGCCAAGAAAACCCCATCATAGGGTTGCCTTAGAGTGGCCATAAATCAGAAATGATTTGATGGTGCATAACTATAACAACACCAAAAGCAACAATAACAATATGCCCTTGTGCATACAAGAGGTGGCACTGTGTCCATTGCGTGCCGTAAAATCTGCACATAGTTCTTTGGATTCCAGTCACAATATATTATTATTTGTTCAAAATCATCAGTGTAAATAGTTCCTCCTTTTGGAATTCCAAAAGCAAAAAAAGTATCTGGTTCCAAGGATCTTACAACCAAAGAAACTCAGACATATGGGAGTGGGGAGAATAGATGGTCACAGGTTCTAAAACATGTGAAAATGAATGGCAACAAGCAGTATTTCTGCACTAATCCATTGCTACAGTCTGTATGTGTGCTTTTTACAGATTATAAAATGTTGCATAATGTGGCCAGTTGTATGAAAGTACTGTAGAGAGAAAAATTAGATTATCTTTTATTCCCCCCTTTCATACATGTCCCTGCCCAGATGTAAGAGGTGGCTCACAACTAAATGACCAAGGACATTTTGCAGCAGCTGTGAAAATCTCCTGATGTGGAGTCATTCTGAGAGTGTCCAAGAGACAGATGCTGCAACAGCAAGACCTAGTTTTCAGTTCATGTAAATTTCTGACTGAGTGGCTGCCCTGTCCAGAAGCTATAGCCGTGATACTATGCTTTGAATAATATTTGACATCTCTGTTTACTGTGGCCCTGGAATTAACACTCACTATTTCAGTTATATTGCAGAAGAAACTATTATATGTACAGAAATTAACTGTGTATTCAAAGCATAAATTCTAAAACATCCCAGAAGTGATACTGTGTCTTCTTTCTATTGATAAAGAGTCAGGGCTGTTCAAACTTAATCCTGCTGATTCAGAAGTTATTGCCTCTGGCTTGCTATTCTGAGACACAACAAACATGGGCCTATTCAAAGAATTCCATGGCTTTCCCAGCCTATATACTTGCTTGTTACCTTGGGTTATTCGCCCTTAGAATGACTGCTTACACCAGAGTTTTCCAAACTTTTCATATTGGTGACACACTTTTTAAACATGCATCATTTCGTGACACAGTAATTGAATTTTACTACCAAATTACCAGAGGTTAAACTAACCCCTTATAAGAGATACAGACACATACATAAATTGTAATAACAAAATGTATGGGGACACAACATCATGTATTTTTAAAAATATATGATTTATAAATAATAACATACATTTCCAAGATTGTATGTGACGCACCTACACACTTCAGGTGACTCATTAACGTGTCGTGACACACTGTTTGGAAAGCCCTGACTTACACCTTCTTCAAAGAGAGGATAGAGGTTTGATAATATTTACTAGTGTACATGTAAATGCTGATTTAAAAACAATCTAGAGCCAGCATGGTATATTAGTTTGAGCACTGGACTATGACTCTGGAGACCAGAGTTTGAATCCCTGCTTGGCCATGGAAACCCACTGGGTGAACTTGGGCAAGTCACACTGTCTCAGCCTTAGAGGAAAGCAAAGACAAAGGTAAATCCTTTCTGGACAAATCTTGCCAAGAAAACCCCATGATAGGTTCCTCTTAGGGTTGCCATAAGTCAGAAATGACTTAAAGACATACAACAACAAAAATAAAAATGCAGTGCTCTCATAAACTTTCAGACAGAGAACCGTCTTCTTTTAAGTAGCACATATGGTCATTCTATTCATTGATTACTCTTTCTTGTCCACATTTCAAAGTGGGTGCATGAATACAAATGAAGATAGGCCTTGCTTATTAAATATATGACCTACCCTTTCTCCAAGGAGCCCAGCATTCAATTATTCCCTATTTTTTCCCTTACAACAACCCTGTAAGGTGGATCAGCAGAGAGATAAGGCCTGATGCTAGTCCAGTGGTTTAACATGACATCATACAGATTCACAATGGTAGGAGACAAAGTAGACCATGCTACAGAGAAAGATGTTTGGCTGGATAATTGATGTGTTTTTACTTCTAAGATTATTATCTGTTTCTTGAACTCTACATCTAGAATTTTTTGCCTCACTCAAAAACCTAAATTGACTGATCGAAAAGTCCTAGGTTTTGTTATTTTTCTTTCTGGTTTTCTACTGGGGTAAAATAAACTGATCAGAGGAGCTGATTTTAAAAAAAAGTCTCTGATTATACCAGGAGCTGACAGAAAATATTTTGGGATTAACAGAACAAGTCTGGATCTCCAAAATAAAATCAAAAAGATCAGGAACAAAACTAGGGACTTTCTGATGTTTTTAATCAATCTGGATCCACCCACCAACATGAAAACTGGGAGGACAGAGGATTAATGAATTCCCCAATGGCTTTGAGGTGGTTCTTCAAGAGTTTGCAGCTCGTGAGCAAATGTTGTTTAATCATTTGTCTTACTGTTTAAAATGTACAGTCAGCCCTCCACGTTTGAGGGTTTCACAGGTTTGATTGGCAAGTTTCTCTAAACCCTGCACTCCCACCTCAGGTGTCTCTTTTCCAGGAGAACCATCTCTCCCAGTGGCTCCAATCAGGCCACACAGCCCTTCAAAAACCTTCCTCTTCCTCCTCTACAAGCCATTGCCTGGTCAGCTAAGGATGATTCACAGCCTGATTTCTCCAAACCATCTCCCGGTGTCCCCCCCACCCAAGGAAGGAGATGGGCAAGAGGGAGGAAGTAGAGGGCCATCATGCTGAGCCACCCTCCTTCCCGTCTCCTTTCCTTAACCTGCTTTGGCCCCTGGGTGCCCATTCTCCCCACCATGCAGTGGCCCCCTTTCCACAGACGCACATTTTGATATTTGCATTTTCCACTTTTGTAAAGGGTCCTGTGCCCCTAACCCTAGTGAATGTGGATGGTAAACTGTACATTGCAAATTGCCTTTCAAATATTTTATTCAAACATGGCATTCGACCAGGACCAACCTCAGGGCTGGCACATTTGGGCACCCACCAAGATCTGTGCTGTAGCAGGGGATCTTGGTGTCCTACCTGTTTCCCATTCTTGTTTGTCAGGTGACCTTTCCAAGCAAGCAAGTAGTAAAAGGAGCAAAGAGAAGAAAGAGAAGCCTCAGTTTAACTCTTTTCAACCCAGAAGAGGAGGGCAAGTGAAGAAACAATGATGGTGACAAAGAGTAGGAAGAGGCGGAAACACTTAGGGAGGAAGCTTGTAGGCCCCCTCAGCTCCAAACCTAGAACTGGCACTGATAAATATGTCTTAAATAAAAATGCATTTTATTTGTTTCCATCTATTGGTCAATGGTGAGAAGGTCTTACTGATTTAGCTACTCATGAATGTATATTTTCAGGATGCCAGCTTCCAGATAATGTGCTTTGGGAGATACAATCAGTTTGTATTAACTCATAGGCCTAGTCCACATTCATATTCTATGTGCTCCCTTCACTTCCCACTTTTCCCCTGCCTTTCCCTGCCTGTTTTTCTTTGTAATCATACTTTTAAAAATCCAGTTTGAAAAACAGATGTCATCCTGTTCAGTAATTATGAGACTGTAAACTGGATTTACAATCTTGTAAACCTGGGGGGATTCATGTTTACAGTTGTTAACGACTGGACATGACCTCCTAAAACCTACCTGTTCAGCCAGCCAATGTCCCAGCTGAAGGGTTTCTGAGGTGACAGTACTCTCCCAGTTGTGGGGCTCTCCAGTTCTCTGTTCACAATGTTCCCTGAGATCAGGAGAGCACCACAGACATCATTTCCCAGCACCCCAATTAGCAGCACTTCAAAGAACTTTCAGTTGGGGTGCTGCCCAGTTGGAAAGGTAGGGTTGGGGTGGGTGGTGTCATCTGATATAATTGCCATGACAAAGCTCTGTTGTCATATTTATGTCTGATGATGCAGAATATCAGCCATATTCATTTATTAAAATACTTACTTCAACAAAGGGCAGTTGGAAGTTTATTTATTTGGCAGTTTTATTTACAAATGGGAGTACATCAAATACAATCAAGCCGTGATTTCATATTATTGTTGGTAACTACAAGAAAAGTACAAGTCTGTTGAATGTTCTGTAATAATAAGTACAACGACAACACGCTGTTACATATGGAAACTTTAATGCAGTTTTATTTTATTTCGGTTAATATCAATGAACAGCAATTGTGATAATCACAACAACAAAATTAACTATTATAGTTGGCTTATTTGAGATTGATCAATAATTATTTCCTAGCACCTTTGTGTGTTATTAATTATTTCTGTTCTGGAATAAAAAAAGAAAAGAAAAAAAGTAAAATACTTACTTCCCACCTTATATCATAGAATCTCTGGGAAGGCCTATAAATCAAAGCAACTTAACTCACTGAAAACAATTTAAAATCTAAAAGAGAAACAGATTCAAAGCATATTAAACAATTTAACAAGTTAAAACAGTTTACAACCACACACTTGTACAGATTTGAGCAAAATCATGAAGACCTCAAAGGCTTGAATAAAAAGCCGTGTTTTAACTTGGTGCTAGATTAGGCACCAACTGAGTCTCTAAGGGAGGGTATTCCACACCTGGGGCACTACAGCATAGAAGGACCCTTCCCATTTCTGCATATTGTAGTGCCCTTACCGGTGGGGCACAGTGGAAGGCCCTTCTAGCAGGGTTTTTTGAAAGCAGGTATTCCAACTGCACAATTTCCTGTATGAAATGAATGCCCTACACTTCAAAAAATCCAAATGAACACAAAGTTTGTTTTGCTCATTGCTTATGCTCTGTAGTAGTGGCTGTTTCTCCACAGAATTTTTTTTTTAATCTATCCAGCAAAAATTCATATATGAGTCTGCCTTAGTTTGTTAATTAACAGAGCAACCCAGAGGTTTGTGCATCAACACAAGTCTCAAGTTGCTGATGGTTACTCAGTGCAAAGCCCATTCCTGCTCAAATTTGAGTGATCAATATTGGTATCTCTCCAAACTAGGCTTCTTCTGCATTCATCAAGGTTGTCTGATAGACAGAACTCAGCTGCATTTTATACTGTGGTCAGTAGTGGAGGTTAAAAGGAGGAAAATCTAACTTAAAAAGAATAATGTGCTTTGAAGCAGAGCAGTTTGGGCAGTTTGTTTTGAAACTTTGCACGAATTTGTGTTCATACTATACCACTTAATAAACTTACTGGTTTTATTTTCCTCACCATTTTTCTAGTGGAACAGTTTTATCCCACTGAACATTTTGTGTTTGACTGTTCACTTAAAAAAAAACTCTGTCTTCCAGCAGAACACAGTACGCAGCAAGAATATATAAGGTGATGCCTTCAGTTATTGAGATCATGAGCTGTTTCAGGCTTTAAATGTCATCCTTTTAACTACCTTGGTCTTCAGCAGTGAGTAAATCTGTTTTTCCTTCCTCACAGGATGCAATGGCATTTCTGTTCTTCCTGCTGATGTTAGCAGTGATACCTTCTTCCATGCCAGCAGTAAGTACTGAATCATTGTTATGAGCTGCTGGTTTCAAAACTTGGGTCAGAAGAATGTGCATACGTACCAACCATATTAACCAAGTGACTTACAAAAGATGTACAATGGTAAAATGTAGCTAGGGAGTGCATCACTTAAATGTAATGTGTACATTTTTACTAACAGGTGCTAAATTTGTACCATCTTAATGGAGAGAGATTCTGCTAATAGCCAGCAGCCACGATAGCTGTAACTACCCTGCCAAGATGATTGGCAGCATATTCTGAATACCAGAGCTTGGGAAATTTACTTTGGAAAAGTGCAGCTCCTAGAATTTTCTAGCTGGAGGCTATACTGGCTGAGGGATCCTAGGAGTTGTCATTCAAAAAAGTAACTTTTCGAAGCTCTATGGAATACCAGATGCAGGAAGGCCATGCACATGTACTTCCCAGAGGTACCTGTTTGCCCCCTGTGGGTAGAGAGGATGCTGAGCAAAACAGCCCTTTATCTGATCCAACAGGTGATCGTATGTTTTTAATCTGTATCAACAATCATAATTATGGGAAATGTAGTGTTTTCAAATTGGAGAACAATGAGTGGGAATTAACGTGTTACACAATATGCCAGCATGTGGCCCATGGGAGGTCTACTACTAACTTCAAAGGAAGCTGAATTTGTGGACCCTGTAGAAAGGAAGTTGCCCCACCAAAGAATTAGGGATTCTATATAAAATGTGTTTTGATAGCTTTTAGAATGGACTCTGCTGTTGAACTTCTTGGATGAAGCACAGGAGGAAAATAACATACCATGCTCCTTACTCTATCCATTGTGCACCCCATTTATCCAACAATATTTGAGTTCAGCCTTGATGGCCATCCACTTCATTTTCTCTTTAAATTTAGATTGTAATTCTCTTGGAGTTAAATATTGGTTCTGTACATTACTTTTATAAACCATCACGCCTAGGAAATGTGTGATACAAGCATTTGTTAATGCAGGTAGGTGGTTGCCTTATGAGGCAGTTGTGTACATGATATATGGAAATTTTCTTACAATGAATGTAAAAGCTCTAAGGTGAGTACGCTACCTGTCTAGACCATTTCCAGTTGATGACATCACTGTTTTCAAGTCAGGCGCACATGGATTTGAAAACAAGAAAGAATGGTAGCAGTAACGTATAAGCAAAAATAAAACTGGGTATGCCTGATGCTGTAGCCTGTTTAGGCATGCTTGTGACTTTGCTAAGAGCACAGTATATTCGTGATGATTATATGCCACCTATCCTTCAAGGAATAGTGGTCTCTTTACTGGTTTCACAGCTTCTCACCCACCAGGCAAATTCCAGACTGACTTACTAGTCTGAGACAGATCTTTGCTTTGTGTGTGTTTTTAGACTATAGGCATACAAACAGGGCTTTCTCGTCTTTTATGGCATGTATTACATGGTCCCCTGTTGCGTGCTGAGGAGCTTAAAAAACAATGCACACAACTGATCCAAAGCTCAACAGTTTTATCAGCAAGAAGCTGAAGGAATTAACTTTGTCTGGGTCATGAGTAATAAACGGTATTATATTTAGATCCTTCTCACTATTATCTGGGCTTCTGGACAGGATGTTCAAATTGTGGGGTTTGAAAAGGAGAGGGTTAACAGCAGCACAAATATGGAAATCTCCTTAGCAGTAGTCAGTGGTAAAGATGCAAGGCCATTGGATCTCAAGGAAACTACAGGTAAATGGCTCAGGAAGAGTGGAAGGTGACTCATCTTTCTCTGACATTCAGCCAGAGGGAAGAGGCAAGCTAGCTGGGAGTTTAAAAAGAAAAGGAAAAAAGAGTCAGGTTACAATTTTAAGTGACATACAGAAAGAGCTGTATGGTAGTTGCTTTTCTCTGATGATATGCAAGACAGTGGTTTCAGTTGTCTGGTGGAGTGCCTAAAATGTGTGATTTTCACCTATATTTATTTGCAAGTAAAGTCAAATATTACAATATACCTTATGCCTCCAGCAGTCTCTTTCCAAAGGAAGTGAGGTATCTGATGCATCCCTTGAACTTCAGAGTGCTGATAGAAGTAAAGTGAGCCTAACAGTAGAATTAGTCAGATGTTGTGCCACTGCTCCCTCATGTCTGTTTGCCTACTATGTTGCCCACATTGGGCTTGAACAAACCCTTTGCCAAAGCCTGCTGAGATGGTAAACCTTTGTTTAGATGAACCATTTCAGGCTGCGGTGTGGCTCACACAGTTTAATGCTCTTCTACTATTGTTGTTGTTTTAAAAATTAAAAAAAAGTACACAAAAAAATAGTTCTTTCCAGTCCGCACACCCCTGCTGCTCTTCTCTGTTGCTCTACCTCAGAATGAAATACTCACTTTTTTCATCAGTGTATAGTTGTAGATGTGTGATAACTTGTTCAGGGATGTGGAACAGATTGCCTTCAAATATATTCCATTCAGTGTAATCAAGGTTCCCTGGTATTTGGATGGCAATCAGGGCAAAATCAGATAAGGAGCTGGCTCCTATTGGTAAAAGGATTCTGCGTGCATTGCAACTCCAGTATTTATGCAATTGAATTACATTTGCTTTCTAGGTATTGACTCTTCAGCATCTGGTGTCTGAAGATTAATATGATACTATTGAGGATGTTGCTCTGTATTCCTGAACCGTTTTCTGTTTCGTCTTCTGCTGTCTCTGTTTTATTTATGTTCCCTTGGCCAGGAGGTTTCTGTTCTGTACAAATGCATTTCCTTGATAACTAGTGAGGCTGTTATGCGTGTTGAAGATACTTATCCCTTTTCACCTTGAAAGCTTTTTACAAACAAGCTGTCTCACTGAGGTAGTGAATCAGTTGTTGCAAAAATTATTACAAGATGCTATGTATTTCTTCACAGGCTGAATGTTTTCAGTGGCTCTGTACAGGATACATTTATTTTCTCTGAATTAAGCTCACAATAAGGGACTGTGCATTGCATCTGCATATATCTTGATGCAAGGTTGGATGTATGGTTTTACTGAATGTCCTGTATGTCTCTTTGCACACTCTCAAATAACCGTCCATAGGCTGTCGGTGGGGTTTTTCCCTCACGGCAAGCAACAGCCAGCATAGTTTTGTGGTTTGAGTGTTGGATAACAACTCTGGAGACCAAGGTTTGAATCCTCATTCAGCCATAGAAACCCACGGGGTGACCTTAGTCAAATCACACTCTCAGCTTCAGAGGAAGGCAAAGGCAACCCCCCTCTGAAGAAATCTTGCCAAGAAAACCTCATGATAGATTTACCTTAGGGTTGTCACACGTCAGAGACAACTTGAAGGCACACAACAATGACAATGTAAATTTCATTGGTTACTGAATGAGAATATGGCCTGAATGGACATGGTGTAGTAGTTTTGTTGAAGTCCAGGTCTAACCAGTGCCGGGTTGGGAAACTTCTCGGGAATTTTTATTGTATTTCTATGCTGTCTTTTCTCCCAGGATGGGACCCAAAGTGGCTTCCAAACAGTTTTTAAAAATTAAAACATTAAAAGACATATAAAACTTAAAAATTTAAAAAACAACTAATAAACAAGGAAAAGGTATCTAGCTCAGCCACAAATGTCTGCTTAAAAAGAAATGTCTTTGCAGAGAGGGGGCCAGCCTAGCCTCCCATGGAAGAGAGTTCCACAGGGTGGGAGCAGCCACTGAGAAAGCTGTTACCCTGCTTGCTAGGGGGCTCCCTTAAGGGATTCCCAAAATCTGTCAAAATTGTGGGGAAAATCAGCTCAGAGCACTGTTTTAGCTATACGAGAGGCAGGGTAACTTTGCAGGACCTTGTAACCCAGATTTTACAGAGTCAGACCACGCCAAGAACTAGGCAGGTTGTTCAGTTTAAAGATTTTATTAAACCCTCAGTAATTAAAGCAAACAACAACAAACACCCTCACACATTCATTCAAGAGCTAAAGAAAAAGAAAGTAAGGAAAATTGATAGGGATTTTGTTTGGAGTGTTCAGAGGCAATACTTTACCTTGATTTAGTGCCCAAGGGAGCCAATGTTGAAAAACTGGAGATTCAAAGCGATGAAACTCAAAATGGGGGAGGGGGGGTGAGGCAAGACAAACTGACAGGGATTCAGGAGGAAAATGTGAATGAACCCACGAAGAGATAAAAACATGGGGTTTTTATAGAAAAAATATACCTGGAGGGCTAGTCTCTCCCTGGGAGAACAATAGTATAGGAGGCTAGATCAAAGACCTTCAATGACCAACATCTCCGGCTGAATGTTTTCTCAGTCCTTTGTGAATGATACTGACCAAATGAGACAAAAGGCCCAGGTAGAGTGAAATTGCCTACATTCAGCAGGCTGATTGTGATTCTATTGAGTTGCCATATCAGTGCAAAAGGGCCCTTTTGTCTGTTTGATGGCCAGAATGTCTTCCAGGAATCCCTGGCGCACGTGACAGATTTAGTCTGAGTCACCTTTGGCTTGACCAAAGTTTTAACTTCCTGCCTGCGTGCACTTTCAGTGACCCTGTCAGACACATGGAATGATTTCTAATATTAGCCATGTGGAGATATCAATTTGATGTGATAAATTAATAAATTGTAGACCCTGGGAGAGAGCTGCTGGCCGTACTTACAAAGCTCTCTCACATGTCCTCACCAGGCGAGCCTGGGATGGTGGTAGGACCAAGAGAAAGCTTTCCCCTGTGGATCTAAGGGCGCTAGCAGGTTCATAAAGGGAGATACAGTTTTTCAAATCCCATATTTACTTCCTAACTCATAGTTCTGCCCTAGTAAGATATACTTCACACAGAGTTCTAGAAAGTCTACAATGAGGCTCCAGATTGGAGGAGAATCTGAAGCTTATTTCAATGTAGCCATTGCTGGTTTGAATCATATTTCTTCCACAAGAGCTGGGCTTAGGAAAGTTACTTTATTGAACTTGGACTTCTAGAATCCCCCAGTCAGCAGTCATGATTACCTTCAATGTTGTTAAAAAAAGATAAGCAGATTAGTGGAAAAACAGCACATTAGTGTTAACCGTAACGTCTCAAGAGTAGTGTGCCTCTAAAACCAGTTGCTAGGGCCAAATAATGGAGCAGATTTATTTCCTTCATGCCCTGCTGGTATGCTTCCTGGAAGTATCTTGTTGTCCAGCATTGGGAACAGAATGCTGGAAAAGATGCAACAAGAGAAACCAAAGTAATCATGGAGCTAGAAGCAGCTCCTCTATATCTTCAATATCGCTAATATAATTCTGGGATTATTTTCCAGCTTTTGGGCTTTCTAACACGATCACTTGGTTGGTTAAGCCACAGTGATATTAATTGTTGCATTGCTAACTTTTCAAAGCAGGCCATTTCAAGATTACTGTACACAATTGCTGGTTGTAATTAAATTTAAAATCTTCCTTCCCATGAAACCTGCAAGATCATTCTCTGGTAACTTTGTCTTAACTGTTTGTCTGGTACAGTCTGATGACAAGGGCAAAAACACCAGACTGAACTCTGGAAGTCATTAGGAGTAAATAGGTTATCACTTGCCATGTACTTCCAGGCTTTTAAACAGATGTTTCAAATTAAATAGGAGGCAAGCAGGGAGAATCTGTACTAAAAACAGTTAATTTAGCCAGTCTTTGGTGAAATCTTGTTATCACCCTTCACAGCAGGAGTTGAGAAAGTTGAGCCTGCAACTATGTCTAGAGGAAAAACAATTGCTGAAGTCATTTGTGTGTGTGGGGAGGGGCACATGCACCTTCAAGTCGCCTGTTGCCTTATGGCAACCCCATTAATTTTATAGGGTTTTCTTAGGCAAAAAATACTCAGAGGTAGCCTTATTACTTCCTTCCTCTGAAATATAGTCTGTAGCACCTGCTATTTGTTGGTGGTCCCCCATACAAGTACTAACCAGGGCTGACCCTGTTTAGCTTCCCAGATCAGATGGGCTCTGGTACCTTTAGGGTATTTAGGTGCAATGTTTTGTGTAAGGAGATAAATTACAAAGTTCCAGACAGGCAGAATGATATCTCTCTCCCTCATCCCTCAACAAACTCACTTTTTAGCTGCTGTTAGTCCCCAACACAGCAATTTCCTGACCAGAGGAAGGGGGACAGTGGAAGAACATCCAGTTGTGTTCCTATAGCTGAACACACAGCAACAGGCAAGCTCCAGGACCTCTCAAGGATCCTCTGGAGGTTCCAGAAAATGATGCCATTGCTGATGATATAACTTACTATGTTTGGGAGGACTGCAGCAGGTAACAAGGTGGGTTTTTGGGGAGAGAGTTTAGTTGTTGCAGCTGGTGGAGGATTCCAGTTTTCCCAATAACCAAAAAAGTGAGTTACACAGTTATAAGTTGGACTAACTCGCTAAAAAGATGTTAGCCAGTGTTTTAAACCTACACATACATGTCATAAATCATTCCCTAGAGCAGTGGTTCTCAACCTGTGGGTCCCCAGATGTTCGTGGACTTCAGCTCCCAGAAGCCCCAGCCACTATGGTCAATGCTCAGGGCTTCTGGGAGCTGAAGTCCCCAAACATCTGGGGACCCACAGGTTGAGAACCACTGCCCTAGAGGATGCAGACAAGGAGGAGGAGGAGGAGGATTGCTAAGAAGCTGCAGTTCTTTTGGCGTCCAAGGAGATGGGGGCTGGGACAGTAGGAGATCCTGCTCCCCAGCAGGACTTGGCAGAGCCTGCAAACACTGAAGATAACATGCTGCCATCCTTTGTTGAGAGATGGAGAGAGAAATGCCATGCCCAGCACCAGCTGAATAACAAACACTGACCCAGTTAGGCACCAATGAGGCAGCTGTGGCCTTGAAGGAGCTGCTGATAAATATCCCTGCAATTCTCTTTCAGCCTTAGTGCTGACAGCTATCTTACCTGCTTGACTGGCAGTACTCTTTCACATTCCTGTTTTGTCTTGATATTGGGTTTGCTATGTTTGGACTGTTCTGTCTACTCTTTGCTGGCTCATGTACCTGGACTTCTTACCTGCTAATGTGACTTCTGGGCCACTCTTGTGCTTCTCCTTTCATCTTGCTCAGACAACTCGTGACTGATTCAGACTGGACTGACTATTCAACCACTTCTCAGATCTCAGGCACTTGCTGACTTGTGTTCAAGACAATTACATAGAAGAAGGGAGAATTAAAATCTCTGGGTTATATTAGTGAGTGTACAAAGTGCTGCCTGATACCATGTCTATGCTCCATACTCCAATACGCTGCCTGTATTCTGTACCAAATATATGGTCTATGCCAGTGGTTCTCAACCTGTGGGTCCCCAGATGTTTGGGGACTTCAGCTCCCAGAAGCCCTGAGCATTGACCATAGCGGCTGGGGCTTCTGGGAGCTGAAGTCCACGAACATCTGGGCACCCACAGGTTGAGAACCACTGGTCTATGCTCTATACATTGATACTGGCAGATGTTGATTCTCCAAGATATGGCAAGCAGAAGCATCAGGGTCAAATATGTTCAGCATGTTTAGGTAATAGAAAATCATGACATGTTTTTCCTCATCTATGTTTCTTATATTTAGCATGCTTTGTTTATTCTGTGTGATCTGATTGGCCATTGGAAAGTAAATATGGGATTAATATGTAAATCTGATTGGAGAGCACTTATCTCTGAGGAAATTTGAGGAGAAAATTGTGTCAAGGGTTAATCATAGGAAATGCATGTTCTTCTTGATGAGTTGGTTAATCTTGCCACCTTGAATCTACCTCAAATCTTGGAACTGAGTCTCATATCCCTCATGGTCCCTCAAGGTAAGGTATCGGATGGTAAACACCAGACAGAGACAAGGCCATTTCTGCCCTACACTGTTATAGTACTATTATTCCACTTTCAACATTGTATGGAATCCTCAGATTTGCAGTTTAGGGAGGGGCATTTAGAATACTCAGCCAGAGAGTTCTTTGGCCTAAACAAATTACAAAGCCCAGAATTCCACAGGATGTTGAAAGTGGAATAATAGCACTATAACAGTGTAGGGTGGAAATGGCCAAAGACCCCTTCATGATCTGTTCGTTAAATTCTCATTCTGAAGAGATTCACTTGTGCCAATATTGTTATGTTTTCGGCATGTGGAAAAGACATATTTGTTTTCCAAAGCCTTTAAAAACCTTTAAAACCAAAGAGTTTTAAAGCATGCTGTTCTCTGTTTTACTTGCATTTTTATCTTGTTTGTACAAACTGCTCTGAAAGCTTGAGTTACTGTCATTCATTCAGAAACCATGCTACCTTTTTACCTGTGCCTGCAGCAGTTTGGTACTACCTGGTGATCATAACTGTGAAGCAAACTGATTTAGCAGTTGTCCTAAGGCAGTGGTTCTCAATCTGTGGGTCCCCAGATGTTTGTGGACTTCAGCTCCCAGAAGCCCCAGCCACTATGGTCAATGCTCAGGGCTTCTGG
Source organism: Iguana delicatissima (assembly GCA_948472985.1). NCBI lineage: Eukaryota > Metazoa > Chordata > Lepidosauria > Squamata > Iguanidae > Iguana > Iguana delicatissima. The sequence continues at coordinate 399,301 of CAOKZL010000463.1, read as the reverse complement.
GAGCTGAAGTCCAAAAACATCTGGGGACCCACAGGTTGAGAACCACTGTCCTAAGGCATCTTACAGCACTAGCTTGATGTTGGCTCAGCAGCCACACTGAGGTGTTTTCCAAATTAGTCTGAAGAAGTGTGAATTCTCACAATACAGTTCCTCAGTTTTTCCTGGGTTTTGCTGGTTGCATCTCCATTCATCCCATTCATTCATTCATTCATTCATTCATTCATTCATTCATTCATTCATTCATTCATTCATTTATGAGAGTTTCCTTGTAGCAGCTTTATGGATCTGCACTGGGGATCTTCCAAAGTTTTTCTTTGAACTGGGGCATGGCTTGATGAGGTGGCCCTGTGGTTTGAAGAGCAAATTTTCTCCTCTCTGATTTTTTTAAAAGAATCATAAGTATCAAAACACTTGTTTTAAAATGTCATTTTTTTATATAGATGATTATTAACTTTTCATGATTGATCATTATACAAACTATTTTAGAATACATTAATAATGATTTATGAACTTGAGAAATTAAGTAAGTAAATAACTAAAATGATGAGTGATCAGGAACAATTAATAACTATGGGATAAAGTGAATGATTCAGTAGTTCGGTGTAAATGCTTAAACATTATTATCTATTTGCAACAAGGGCAGGAACAAATTTTTAGTTATGTTTTGTTAGTTTTTGTTTTAATTATGTTTAGGTTAGGATGCTTATTGATCTTTTTATGAATGTAATTTTTGTTGCTTTGTATATTTGGTTTGTTGGGGTTTTTTGTTGTTTTGATTTTACATAATAAAAAATTAATTGTGAAAAAGATACTATTTCATTGATACTCTATAACACTGTAACTCTTTAAAAAAATAAAGAAGGAGAAGCAAAAGGAACCTATTTTTTTCAATGTATTTCAGGATTAATGTTTAAAAAAACCCTAAAATATTGCCGATAGTGCCAGGAATGGCCAAAAAAATAGTCCATGACAACAGAAAGGTTGTTTGGCTATTTTAAAACACCCAAGAACTGCAGCAACAAATAACCCATTCTCCAGGTATATTTGCCCCATCTGGAGGACCCCTGAGTCACTAAAAACACTAATTTGTCTGTGTGATGGTTTACAGAAGAGAACCAGCATGTTGTAGCAGTTTGAGCATCAGACTACAATGCTGGAGACCAGAATTTGGAGCTCCATTTGGCCATAGAAACCCCCTGGGTGAGGAAGGCAAAGGCAAACTTCCTCTGAACAAATCTTGCCAAGAAACCCCCATGATAGGCTCACCTTAGGGTTGCCATAAGTTGGAAATGACTTGAAGGCACAACAACAGATTATAGAACTGGAGTAGCCAAACTGTAGGCTGTGATTAATGGACTGGAACAGGTCATGTCCAGAGGAAACACAAAACAGAAGGCGCAAATCCTAGTATGCCTGTATGCCAGTGTCACCAGAGATTTGCTTTTTTCAAGAAGCGCTTGTTTGCTGAGGATCCTAGAGGTAGCAGTTTCTCCATCATGGGTGCTGTTGAAGGGAGGAGAACTGGTACCAGTCAGGAATAGAGAGAGGTTGTGTTCTAGATTTCTAAAAGCTGGATCTCTTTTTTACATGTAACTGGCTTGTTTTTATAGATTCGGAAGGCAAAGAGGCAAAGTGATTTTTGGGGAAGCTGGGGAGAATGGGGTGAGTGCAGCCGAAGCTGTGGCGGGGGAGTCAGTATTCGGGTGCGGCCCTGCTACTCGCAAAGGTAAGAACTTCTTCTTCCTATGCCACTTTCCTCCTTAAACGAGAATATTTACCAAAAAAAAAAAAAAAGTGAGAGCAGCTCTTAGGGCCTTTCTGTACTATACTGTTATAGTGCTATTAATCCACTTTCAACATCTTGTGGAATTCTGGGGTTTGTAGTTTGTTGAGGCCAAAAAGCTCTCTGGCTGAGAATTCTAAAGGCCTCTCCCTAAGCTGCAAACCCCAGGATTCCATAGGATGTTAACAGTGGAATAATAGCTCTATAATAGTGTAGTGTGGAAAGGCCCTTAGTGTCTGCTCCTCTGAAGAGACCAGAACAGCATCTTCTAACATCTAAAAAAATTAATGCATTTCCTGTAGGTGAAGCTTTTGCAGGTCATAGTCCATTTCATAAAATGTATGAAGTGCAGTCCTAAGTTGTCAGGTATAGGTGTGGAATGAGAAGGGAATTGGAAGTGCTAAGTTCAGAGGAAAATATGTTGCAAAAGTACAGTGTGTGACAATTATGTTTAATATGAGTAAAATCAATATTTTAAAAAGTAGTGTTTATTATAGAATTGACTATCTGGTAAAGCATTTTTAATCCACCCTTCATTCTTATAAGTAACTGGTTGGTATATAAATATAGTAAAGAGAAATAAAATATTATTAGCTAAATATAATTAATACTATGTGTGTGTGTGTGTGTATTAAAAATATACCAACTCAATGAAAAACAGTAGACGTAATAAAAGAGAAAGAATCAGCCCATAAAATGCCTTGACATTAAAAATTTGAGCTGGCATCAAGACCCTGGCAGCACCACAGGGAGAGTCTTCGACAGTTGAGATGCCGACACCAAGAAAGCTGTTGCCTTTGTTGATACATATTAAAATTTAAGTATTTGGAGAAGAGCCTCTTCTGATGACTGCCAGTCATGGGTAGGCTGATAGAGGGAGAGGTGCCCCTGAAGCTTTGCAGGGATGATGATCCAAATGAGCTGGTACTACTGAGGAGCAGCTATTAGATCAGATGCTGTGGAGGCTGTGAATCCACCCTCAGTTTAAGGCTGTTCCTCTCATACCTGCTTTGTGTTATGTGGGAGCCAGTGAGGTGCTGCACCCTATTCTTGACATAAGTTCAACACCACAAGAGTTCCTGTACAATAGGGAGAAGCTATAGGAAGAACAGTCATAAAATTGAGAGTGGTTTCTCCACCTCCGTAGCATTGAATCTGCTAACCACCCTGGCATTGGTAAGTTCATTAAAGAACTTGTGTAACTTAATGCTTCAGAGACTGAGTAGCTCACAGAACATGACTTTGAATCAGAAAGTCCATGGCTCAAATCTTGTGACTGCTGCAAACTCATTAGGTAGTCTTAGGACTTTATCACACAAGGCAGTTGCAGAAGGATAATAATGTCTTTGCCTGGGACTTATCACATTATCTTGTTTCTCTTCTGTTGTTCTCCTAGTGGAAGACCATTTGGAAAGTGTTTCTTTTACAAAGGAGATCAGTAACAGGTTTGTGTGCATGTGTGTTCATAAAAGAAGTACTTTCCAAATAGTCTCTTACTGGGAGAACAACAAAAGAGAAAATACGTCATGTGATAAGTCCCAGCCAAAGATGCTATTATCCTGCTGCAATTATGATTTACCTGCCTCATATGATAACGCCCTTAGCAGGCCTCTTTTACCTATCAGCAATATGTAGGATAGGGTAGTAATACTATGTAGTTACTACATAGTTGTCAGTATTATACAGCCAGATAATACACTTGAAATATAATGTGAGCACCTGAGAGCTCTATAAAAATGTTGATTGGTAACAACAATAAAAACACCTGTTCTGGGATAAAATACCATAATCTTGATTCAGGTTGCAGGTGAAAGAACTGAACGTTAGTAAATTTTAATTCAATCATTTAAAACTGAAGGTTTCCTTAAGTGTTTGTTTGCTCAGGAATAGAAACTTGACGATCATTAACAGTGTGTCCTGGGAAGCTGAAATACTCTGCCATTGATTTCCAAACAACTATGTTCTTTGGCAGTGAAGTAATTATAAATAATACATATTTCTTCATGAAGTCAAGTCAAGACAAGAGAATTTTCTCAGTATGATTTTAATGTGGATTTGTTTTTCCACAGGCCAGTGCCAAAATGACGCATGTCTCATACACCTCTGTGCATGGCCTCTAATTATTTGCATAGTGTCATAAATGTGCATGGAGCTTTATAGAGTGCAAAAAGATATGGTCTTGCCCCAGGAAGCTTATAGTCTAAAATACAATGTGGATGAAATGACAGAGGAAGATATTCCTTTTTTTGAGACAGCGGCCTAAGAATTTAGATCATAACGCCCTTAGTTCTTTTTGGATGTTCTCTCTGGTTCAAAAGGCTTCCTCATGCTTTGCTTAGGTCTACAGCCCTGCAATATTATTAATGAGCCCAATAGGCTGCCTGATTGAAAGTTAGGACAGACAATGCAAGCAATTGTTATTTAAAAAAAAAAAGGCCACAGCAACAAAGTCTAACTTGCTGAGTGCTCCTGTGTGTGTTTCCAGATCTGAAATCTTGACCAGGTGCTGTTCCATTCACAGAAGCTGTGGACACAACAGGGATGTTCTTAGCATGGTGTCATCTGGCAAAGACTTGGGAAGCACAAGATGCTATATATCTATGTGGTAGTAAAAATGTCTGAGCCTGCTAGGGCAGGCAGAGCTGCACCCATTAGATGCAAGTTCTGGATGAATCAGACTAGTCTTGTATAAACAAAACCAGACAGAGAAAACTGTTAAAACACTGCCTTGGCAGTGTTTTCAAAAAACTGTTAGTGTTCTCTCTGAAGCAATGTCTCAGTTTGCCCTTGGATCTTGCAGAATTGCTAGAAGTAGTGTCTTGACTGTAGATTTGATTTAGTTATAAAAGTGCCTTCAAGACAGCATTTTGGTTTTTTTCTGTTTTATTTTTATTAGTATACAATTGACCAATATGTATATGTCACGACACAAGACCATAGTATAATATCAATCAACAATGTGAATCCAAAACTGCAATATTGTTAAGTATTCAACTATATCCAAAAGAGAAAGAGAGAGAGAAATAATAAAAAAGAAAAAATAATTAGATAAATTTGTACTTGCCTATGATAGTATAACTCAAAAGTAAACAGTGATTATCTTACCCTAGCAATTAATTTATCTCAGCAAAGTCCGCTTCTTATATGCATACTATATCTTGTTATATCTTTTCCATAGGAACTACCACCTCTAGTGATTGGCTGTACTTACCCACCACTAAAAAAGGAGAGTATAATCCAATGACAGCTTTTTGTTGTCCCTGTGCATGGAGGGCAGGCTTCTGAAGGAGGGAGCCTCTTCTACACAAGAAGGCTCTTCACATCATTTTTAATATTGATGTTGTGCCATTTGACATGTAAAAATTCCACAAATACAGGAGGCTTTTCCCTTCAGAAAGTTGTTTTGCCACATGGAAGAGGCAATGGAAATGGTGACACAGAGAGTGAAGCTAGTGTTTATACTATACTGCTTCCCTTCTCCTGTATTTATATTATACAGATCAAGTACATCTGGATGGAATCTTCCCTGTCTTGATCCCAGGAACCCCATTTGCCAAAACCCAGTTTTGGCACAAGAGAAGTACTGCCAGCAGGAAAGATGTCTGGATCCCCTCCCCAAAATAACAACTGGACCCTTATTACACTAAAATGTAGGTTCTTGAAAGGCTGATAGACGTCAAGAGAAGGGCAATAAAAGACTTTATGAGGCTGCTGTCTTATTCACATTTTAGATGAGAGTGAGATCAATTGAAAACAGACAGGTTAACGTCAGAGCAGACATGGCTATGCTTGCCCTGTAAATTTCAGTTTCTCTTCAGAATGTTTACATGCTTGGTACTCAATCTGACTGAGCTGTGTTTCTTTCCAAAGGGGATTCTTTCCAGACAAAGAAAACAACATCTTCCCTTCTGTGAACAACCCACTGTAGGGAATTCACATGTTTGTAAACAATAGCATTTTGAAATCAATAACTCTGCAGTAGAGTTGAATGTGCTCAACGGTTCTGCTATGAGTCCTGTTCTGACAGGACAGACCCAAGATATTTTGCTGCTTGGCACCAAGTAATAGATAACCTCCCTCACACGCCCCAAATCAATATGCATAAGCATTCAAAGACAACAAAATTATTTTGGCATTTGAGATGGGAAATACCACAAGTGCCTCTTCCCATACCTGGTAGTAAAAATACAACAGCAACAGCTGCCTCACTTAGTCTAATAATGACAGGGTGAGTCCTGTGTCCTGCTTAGGGTCTTGCTCTCTGATAGTGAAGGGCAGTCCAAAGCAATTTGCTGCCTTAACTCATGACATATAGTTCTCTGAGTTGGTCAAGTTATTTTGGAAGTCTTGGCAGAAATACCAGAAGTGTCTCTGCAATTTCTTTCTGAAAAAAAAGAGAAGGAATAATGAATTTGTTAATTAACAATATGCTGTCCTTTCTCAGCACCCAAAATGAGCTGCTTGAGGTGGTATTCCACTCTGCCTAAAAGCAGGCTGGCTCAACGAATGGCCATCTTGGGGACCTAGGATGTTTCCAGATGGAGAATTCCAATCAAAACACTACCAATCAAAAGACATTGCATCACTATTCTGGTTACGATTGGGGAATGCTATCATCTTTGCTCCTGTAAAATTCCATGAATGACGCAGGGTGATTGCAGAATAAAAGCCTAATTTGGATGCACTTGCAATTAAATATTGTCCATGCTTTGTGGGAGTGCCATTCTGCATGAAACTCCCCTACAGTTTTAGGTGGCTGTCCCCCATCTAAGGTGGAGGACTATTGTTGGTTTTGGAGAATAGATGTTACTCCCATCTTCAGTCTGTGGTCCTGGTCTGGAGTCCTAGCCTTAAATCCAATTGCTAGTCCCATCTAGACTTAATTTATAGAATCAATGAGGTCTGTGGAATGAATGAGATTTACACAAGTGTTATTTACCATTCAACAATTGATTCAGTGGCTCTATTCCACTTAGAAGTACCAATTAGATTTAGGTACAGTTTGCAGGAAATGTTTATACCACAGTTCCCTGGTTCAGGTAGGATAGGAAACAGACCAGAAAGTCTCTTCTAAAGCTGGGCATTTGGGTAGAGGAGATATGATTTGAGCTCTTCTTTCTGTTTCAACAAACTCTAATTTGTTGGACTGAGGCAGCCATCTCAGGACCCGGTCTGGTTCCTCACAAGGAAAGAGACCCTGTGAGAAACTCTGCAGAAACCTCCTGCCATTTGGAGTTTACAAAACTCCTCACTAACTATTAGTGTTTCATGGGGAAATACAAAACTGAACTGTTCAATGTGACTCTATCACTGGCATTTTTTTTACAAGCTGTTCCAGATTATTGGTCTGTCTTTCAGGACAGATGGTGGCTCCAATTGTATAGGACCAACCCGAAGCTATCGCTCATGCAATGTTCAGGTAAATTCTTCAATATCTTCTTTTTCTTTTCTCTATCTTCTTTCATAAGCAGAATCTTTTTTTCAACAGCCATATCTGGCATGTCCTCAATGTTATTCTGATTTTCAGCTGGCACTGGGGAGCTAATTTTACTCCTAATTATCCTACACTAAATCAGTTGTCCTCATACTGACTTATAGAAGGTTAGCATTTACATTTTTTTTGTTGTAATATCTTTATTAACCCAATCAAAAAGGCATTAAAAACCAAAACCAAAAAGACATATGACATAAAAGTATCCCAAAACCAACACAATTTCTATACTAAAAAATATTATTTTGCTCAAGAATTAAATGCATTTTCACTCAGAAACTGGTTTTCAGAGATAAAACCTTGGCACTGAAGAGACATGAAACAAGGATGGATGCGGTAAGAGGAATAGAGCAGAATGAAAGAGGAAAAGTGGACAGTTTACAGCAGAGATGAACAAAGTATGTCTCTCTGGATGTTGGGGAACTGCAGTTGCCATCATCTATTACCACTGGCTATGCTGAATGAGCTTCCTGTGTTCACTGGGAGCTCCATACAGTTCCCAGCCCTGATTTACAATCTGACACACCAATCAGTTGTGCAAATGATGGCTTATGCAACTGGTTTTGCCCAACTTCTCTAGCCTAAGTGAGGGATGGAGCTGGGAAGGAGCTGAGAGAATACAGATCTCTCACTTTATTAAATACTGTTGGGCCTCCAGTTTCATGGGGGTTAGGGGTGCAGGACTCCTGCAAAAGTGGGAAAAACCATTAATATTATAACCTACCCCAAACCTTATTTAACACAAAAAAAAAAGTACCTGAACTAGTGGGGCAGCTGGGCCGGGCCAAGCGTGTATTCCCTGGCTTGCTCACACACTCACACGGGCACAAGGGGATGAGGGAGCAGGAGGAGGGAGAAAGGGACCATCTATCCCATCCTTTCCCCATCTCCTTCCTCTTCCTGCTGGTGCAAGTGAGCAAACATGCACATCCTCCCCCCTCCTGTCTCATTCTTTCCCTGCCCATGCAAGTGAATGCACATGCCTACCCTCCTCCCATCCCCTTCCAGCCCAAGCAAGTGAGTGAATGTATGTGCCCTCCCTCCTCCTGTCTCTTTTCCCTCTTGCTCATGCACATGAGTGAGCAAACATTCATGCCCTTCTTCCTCCCATCCCATCCCCTTTCTGCCTGCCTGAATGAGAAAATGGGCATGTCTTCCCTCCTTTTCTCTGCTCGTGTGAGTAACATGTGCACCCTCCCTCCTCCCATCCCAACCCCTTCCCCCATGCAAGTGAGTGAACATGTGTCTCTCTCCTCTTGTTTCATTCCCTTCCCATCTGTGCCAGTGGGCAAAAATGTGTGCCCTCCCTCCTCCCATTCCAACCATCTTCCCTCCTTCTCTCAGTGACGCAGTCCATGAATAATCAAATCTGGGAATGCTTAACCTGCAAAGCTGGAGGGCTGACTGTATTGCTCATTCTTTTTTTCTTTTTTCTTTTATTGAAAGAAATTAATAAACAGAAGAAAATAACATTTACAGTCTGTCAGCACTCCTTAACAAAAGATGTTTTAAACTCATGTGTGTATCTATCTATCTATCTATCTATCTATCTATCTATCTATCTATCTATCTATCTATCTATCCATCCATCCATCCATCCATCTATCTATCTATCTGTCTATACCAGTGGTTCTGAACCTGTGGGTCCCCAGATGTTGGTGGACTTCAGCTCCCAGAAGCCCCAGCCACTATGGTCAATGCTCAGGGCTTCTGGGAGCTGAAGTCCACCAACATCTGGGGACCCACAGGTTGAGAACCACTAGTCTATACCCTGTTTGCTGGCGTATAAGACTCGCTTTTTTCCCTGAAAAATACCGTTTGAAAATGGGGTGCATTTTATGCACCAGTGTGTCTTATACACTGGCAAATAGTATTTGCTGATGTATAAATGGGGTGCGTCTTATACGCCAATATGTCTTATACACCAGCAAATACGGTAACTTTCGAGCTTTCAAGTTAAGGTGTCATTTAAAAGGCTGACATGAGAATCAGCTCATATCAACAGTCCAAGATAAAATTGTGTAGGCCTTTCCATTTTTAGCAATCACCATGCAAATTAAATAGAAAAAAATAGATTTTTTACTAATAAGATTGTTGTTTTATTCTATAAACAAAGATAGTAAACCCAACACTAGCAAAAGCTTGGGGTGTTTTTTACATGTTATGGTTTGAAAACCTGTAACCAAATCTTTTGACTTTTGGACAAAACCACCACATGTGAAAGAAAGTACCTACAGAATTATAGTTTGTCCAACACATGACAGATATTTGCTTATTTATATAACTGGGGCCATTTCCACACTACACTGTTATAGTGCTATTATTCTGCTTTCAACATCCTATGGAATCCTAGGGTTTGCAGTTTAGAGAAGGGTCTCAAAGGCCTCTCTCTAAACTGCAAACCCCAGTATTCCATAGGATGTTGAAAATGGAATAATAGCACTGTAACAGAAATGACCTGGGTTTCAGCAGAGTGCTGCACTATTAATAAATCATTTTAAAACATTGTTCACATACTTTAGCCATTAATAAATTAACATCTAAATATATAAGTGAGATCATTTATTTATCTTTGTACCTGCAATTCCTTTTGTTGTAGATTCCTAACTTACGGGATTTTGGTTTTTTTACCAAACAACCTTTGTACCTTTCTACAAAGGTACAGTGGGGTTTTTTTGTAGTCATGCAGTAAATACCTTTATGTTTTTTTCTGAATTGTGCAATTTTATTTATAAAGTAACAGGTCATATACACTGTCAGCTGTCCTTGGATAATATTTCTTGACTGATTTCATCTTCTCATTTGCTTATGTATTGAGTGGGAGTACCAGAAGGTGAAGTGAGGTGAAACTCTGGCCAGATCATTATGTATAGAGCTTATGGGTAGGTGAGGGGAGGAAGGAGTGACATTCCAATAGACCCCATAATGGCATAGAAAGAAAAACAGAAATGTGCAGAGTAATCACCATAAAATGCAAGCCATTTTCTGCCAATAACCAAAAGAGTTTCTCCTGATATTCAGATGGCAATCAGTACTATGTTTGAAGAAATGTGATAAGCAGATTAGAACTAGAGCTGTAAAGATAGGTGTGAGAACCATGAGGTTAATCTTGAACTGTGAAAGAATTGGAGTTTTGAATAATATTTATTATTTTATGGGTTCCAAGTGACTGGTACAAAGTCACATAGTGAGCTTCATGGCAAAGTAGGAGCAGAACCCAGCCCTCCTTAGCTCTGGCCCAGTAGCACATTTGCTAAATATAGTATGGTGATGATATCCAAATCATGTGAGCAACCACACAAGAAGCAAATGCTGGACTATTCCCCATAAACTGGGCAGATACAGAAAGCCACTTCTAGGAGAGTTCTTCTGAATTAGTTGTTTGTCTTCTTCCATGTAAAGCCTTATTCCAAACAGCACACTCCTCTCTTCCTAGAAGTGTCCTGAGGGTGCCAGAGATTTCCGAGCAGAACAATGTGCTGCGTTTGATGGGACAGACTTCCAGGGAAAGCGATACAAGTGGCTCCCTTATTATGGAGGTAATGAATAGATTTATTCATACAGAATGCTTCTTCAGTTAAGGGAGTTAAGGGACATACAGTGTTTGGATGAAGGCATACTGGTTTCATCCCAATTATTTTAAGGTTTAAGGTCATAACATTATTACTTTCTGGAAAAGCATTTTGGATCTGTTGGAATAGTTTTTGCAGGATCAATGAAAAGGTTAGCCTTCCATGACAAAAGCCAATACGACACCAGCAGCCTGGAGTAGTTTTCCTTCCTAAGGCAACCTGAATGACATTTTTAATTACATCCATACTTATTTGCCACTTATTTAGCTAATTCATATTACCTATGTTGAAAACTGAACTCTCCTTTTTCTCCTCTTACCTATGCATCTCTGTCCATTCCAAAGTGTACATTTTCTCAATTGTCTTCTCCAAAAAAATTAAAATTTCCGTAATAACAATAGGTGGAAAACTGGTGCTGCATTTCAAGCACAAAGGATCTGTTCAAATTTGGTGTAAGATGTACTTGAAGAAGTTGAATGTTGAGTGTAAGTATGCCTTTGGCATGGTCACTGCATATTGCAATATACATCTGTACATGTATGCACAGAAAAAGCAAAAGAGATTTGATTTGGGGAAGACAAACCCCAAGTGTGCAAAATGCATAAAAGAATGGTGAAAAGGCATTCAGTTTTGGTTAACCAAAAACTAGACTGAAGCAACTAGTAAGTGTTTGGAACATGCAATTCAATAAAGTGTGCTGGTAAAACTAGTAGTGAAGCTTGGAGTGTGGGGAGCTGGGGCGGGAGGGGGGTGGTGCTATGGCGCAAGGGGCATGGCCACTGTCTGTGGGGGCATGGCTGCAGTGTGTGGGGACGTGGCCAGGGCGTGTGTGGGCATGGCTACGGGCCAGGACGTCTCAAAAAGACTGCCGCCCCGGGGCATCTCACTCCCCCGCCACCCCCCATCCTGACGCGACTGGGTAAAACTGGAAATAATATATGGCACAACTTTTGAATCCTTGCTGTAGAACATCCTTCTGCAACTCAGTACCCTCCATCCAGGCTGGATAGAGTGCTCACTGTCTCCAGCCTAAAGCTGCCATATCCACTCAGGATGTATGGGTGTTATAGTCCAAAACAAAAGGAGGGGGAACTGGTTTAATAAAGTCTGTTCTAGATACCATGTTATCATTCCTTACTTATTATTTTTAAAAGAATTCTGTAAACAGAAAGTGTGCTGTCTATCTGTCTGTCTATCTATGAAAGATATTGAATAAAAGTCTGCTGTCTTTGGATTTCATATAAGAATGCAAGTGAAATAGTACTAAGTGCGCTTTCACACTACACAATTATATTGCTATATTCCAGTGTAACTGCCATAACAATCTCCTATGGAATCCTGAAATTTGTAATTTAGGAAGGGGCATTCCCTAAATTCCCAGCCAGATAATTTAGGAGAATTCTCAGCCAGAAAGCTGTACTGCCACCTCAAACTGCAAACCCCAGGATTCCATAGGATACAGCCACGGCAATTAAAGCGAAATATAGTGCTACAACTATGCAGTTTAAAAGGACTCTAAGGCCCTTTCCGCATGTGGGAAAGGAACCACACAAAAACGGGACTCACTGGACTTCTTCAGCATCCAGGCGAGTCTGTTGGGATGAGGAGCAGTGCGAGCTCATCGCTCCGCACTGCTCCAGCGTCCAAAATGGCGGCTTCCAGTTGGTGGAGGCTCTCCACCAACCGCCAGCCTAAAGCCCGCCCCGGCAGATCTGCAGGCATGCACTAGTGCACACCTGCAAATCTGCACTGGAGCGTGGTGATGGAGCGACATGGAGTTTTTCTTGGAATGGCAACCCGCCCCCCCCACGGAGGTTTTTAAAAAACACACTGCGCGACCAGTTCCTGTCACTCCGGAGCGGACTGAGGTGCAGAACTGCAAAAAGTAGTCCGCCCCAGTCCACTCTACGGTGCAGAAGACCTCCATCGGAGGTTGCTCTGCACCGTTTTAATAGTCCGGTGCGGAAAGGGCCTAAGTTTCAGGTTTCTTTATGGGGAAACAGAGCATGTTAAGTAAAACATTGTTTTTTTAAACTTTGCTCTTAGCACCCAACAAATGTGAACTAAACTGCATCCCAAAGGGAGAGAACTTCTACTACCGACACAAAGATGCTGTGGTTGACGGAACCCTCTGTGAGCCGGGGAAGCGTGATATCTGCGTGGAGGGCACCTGTCAAGTATGTGTTTGTCTCCCTTTAACCCGTCCTCAAAAACAGTATACAACTTCCTGTCCTTTTATTAACTTACCACCTCTTACTTGAAAGAGCTCATGATGACATACCTGGGTTGTCACATTTTACCCAGCAACAGCTTTGTTAGGAAGGCTAAGCTAAGAGGCAGTGACTTGCTCAATATTACTACATGAATTTCTTGATTAAGCTGGGATTTCAACTCTAGTTTTCTTAATCAAGCATACCATCAGTTACATACTATTGGTTCCCTTTGCTTTTATACATCCTGCTCCACCTCTTCTGTGATGAGGATACTTCATAAAACCCAGCAAGCTAATTTTAATGAGAGAGAAGGGGAATATACAAGCAGCTCCCCCTCCCCGACAAATTTATCTGTATTCCAAAGACATAACTGTGTTAGTTTGTCCCAACATAAAAAGGAAAGTGGGAGATATGATGATACTCATTAAAGCTCAAGCTGAAATAAACCAGTTAGTCTCAGAAGGATTACCAGATTCCTTCTTCCCTCCTCCCTGATTTTCCTTTTTATTCTGTGTGTTCCAGATAATGTAGGAGTCTCCCTGGGGACTCAGGTTGCCAAAAGGGTCAGAGCATAAAAACAGAAATTTAGAAATATAGAAAACCTCTAAGCTCCCAGCTCCCATTGGGGATGGTCCTTGTTGGGCTCTTGAACCAGTAATTTTCATATTTTGGCATGAGGGAAGGAAAAAAAATGAGGAGATTTTTCTGGTTCCTTTGGGAAAAGGAACAGAGCAGAGCTCTAGATTCCAGAACAATATAAAATATCTTCTCATCTTGGCTATAAGAGGGCTTTGAGTCTATTGCATTTGCAGCAGTGACCACTAGAGTGTACACAAAGACAAGAAGAAACAAAACAACCACTCTAACAAGGAGCAGGGTGGAAGAGAAAAGAGAATTCTTTACCCTTAAGTAAAAGTCCTGCAGCTTTTCTGCTCCCATGGCATTCTTGCATTCTCTTCAGGGGAAGGAGGCTCATACCTTCACATTGTTCTAAGGTGCTTATCACACCGTGCTGCTATTCTGTTATAGTAGTGGTTTGGTCCCACGTTTATTAAATCAGCTTTATCTCATGATGTTGTGATTCCCTGATGCTGTTGTTCTGCACATTTGTTGGGAACATGATTTTTTTTCCATGCTGAAAATAATCAGTTAATGATTCCCTTTCCCTCAATGATTCAGTAGATAGTTTGGGTGTGGATGTCTTATTCCACTTCATTGCAAGAACTGTCAATTAGTAGGAGCAGTGTGGGCAAGGTCAGGTTCTCCCCTTCTATAGAATTCCCAAGGAAATCTTCAGCAAGGAAACCTGAGGCTACTTCTAGTGCTTGGGCAGGGAGGGCAAAACTTTCAAAGAGAATACACTGTGTCTTCTGTGGGGGGGGGCGGGTTGCCATTCCAAGAACCCACGTGTAAAACAAAACAAAAAGAGAGAGAGACAGAGAGAGAGAATGCTCATGTCCCATTACCTTCAATGGATGCAACAGGCATGAGCATATGTCGTTGAATCCATTGATGATAAATGGATGCAACACTTTGCGCAACCCCAGATACACATGTCCCATGGTCGCACCACAAGAGGACACACTGTAGCTGTGTTTTCTGTGGTCTATGCTCTCGAAACCCTTTTCAGATCTTTTTTTTTAATTATATAAATGTGTTTTTTTACCTTTTTTTTTTAAGATAATAGTGTAATATTATGGCTTAATGAGCACAAATGAAGCTTTTTGAACAGGACAACCTGAAACAACTGACTAGTACAAAAAGCACTTTTGTTTTTCACGGGAGAAAATCATTGAAAATATCAGGAGATGGTATAGTTTGTCTCCAAGTATCACTTCTTACAATGCCAGATCTGGGACGTGACGAGTGCTCTGTAATGTTGTTATGCTGTAATAATCTTATTATGGCTTAATGAGTATGAGTGAAGCAGTTTTGAACAGGACAACCTGAAACAAGTACTTTTCTTTTTTACAAAAGAAAGACATCAAAAATGGCTGTGTGTATATCATCTGTTTCTCTTCCTGTGCTACCTCTTGCCATGAGAGATTTGGACAATAATGAATGTGCCATAATAACATTATTACAGATATATAGAAATATATTGGTTTGAAGCAAACCGATCATGAAGAACAGAGTGGGGCAAATGAGGTGGTGATAATGGCGTTAATGCCGATGAGAAAACCTGTGCAAATCAAGCTATTATGCACAAATGTGGCAAGGGTGTGAATACACAGCCTCAACAATCAGCTATCATTGTGAGTACAGATGAAGTAGTTTTTGAATGATATAACCAGCATAACAGCTTGCTGTGATAAGGACGTAAGCTCTGGCTTTTTGCGTCTCTCAGCTTTCCTACTGTGATATGTGATTTAAGTGGCTCTGCAAGGTGATACCTCCAGCTTAGTCCATTCCATCTTTTATCACATCTTTTATCCACACACTTTGGCTGGGTCTGGCCTTTCGTTTGTGACCTAGCTGCCGCAGTCAATTCCTTTTAGTCCGTTTGTTATTTGTGTGTGCCTTCAAGTCATTTCTGACTCATGGCAACTGTAAGGCAAACGTGTCATGGGGTTTTCTTGACAAGACTTGTTCAGAAGGGATTTGCTTTTGCCTTCCTCTGAGACTGAGAGAGTATGACTTGCCCAAGGTCACCTGGGGGTTTCCATGGCTGAGTGGGGATTTAGACCCTGGCCTTTAGCATTGTAGTCCAATGATCAAACTACTACACTACACTTGCTATCCTGACCCTCTTAATTTATTATTCCATGGGAGCTGTTTATAAATGCCCAGTTAGTCAAAGGGTAGGAACTGGAGGCCCTCCAGATGTTGCTGCACTAAAACTCCCTCCATCCTGGTCCACTGGGCATAGCCAGCTAAGGCGTGGGGAGGGGACATTCTTTTGGGCAGCTTAAAGCCTAGGAGTGGTTAGTGTGGGAAACCGTTCTAGAAGTACTCTAGTATCTGAACTCATAGTAGGTCATAGGCAATTTCTGCACCACACTGTTATTATGCCATTATTTCACTTTCAACATCCTGTAGAATTCTGGGGTTTGTAGTTTACTGAGGCCAAAGAGCTCTCTAGCTGAGAATTCTAAATGTTCCTCTCTAAACTGCAAACCACAGGATTTCATAGGATATTGAAAGTGGAATAACAGCACTGTAACAGTGTAGTGCAGAAATGACCATAGTGATGGTCAGCTAAAAATAGTCTTTGGGTATTAAAACAGCAGTCAGTGGTTTCAACTACAAATGGTAGATACATTATGACCTTACTGTTACTCAGAATTCTAATATTGTCCTGTAGTATTGCTTTCCTCACACAGAACAATTAAATAATAGATCACCCATTGGATTGAGTTCCAAAGAAAACTAGTTCTTTAAATATGTCTCACATCTGTGTGAAATCTGAAATTTCAGCTGGCTATGTATTAGTCATAGAAATATGCTTCAATAGTTTATATACTTTCTAAACTTGGAAGTAATGTTTTTCCAGAGAGTTAAAGAAGATTTGAAAGAGGAACTACTGTTTTGTGTATTCACTTATACCAATTTTGCCTGTGCTAGCAAGTTTTGCAAGATTTTATATTATTTTTAAAAGGTGCAAAATCTGTTTGACCACATACAACACAAGACCACTTTCATGGCCTTTCTGAAATCACTTTCAGCTTTTTTAAAAACTATTGTCTGTCTCCAGCTTGATTGCTCAACTCAAAGGTAAACCTTCTCTTTGACTTTTGGCTTGTTTGGCTTACACTGTTCATGGTCTTTGGGGTTGTCCTTGCATTTCATTTACCCTGTGCTCTTTTACAGGCTGTTGGTTGTGATAACATGTTGGAGTCTTCCAAGAAAGAAGACAAGTGTCTGCAGTGTGGTGGAGATGGCAGGGGCTGTTTTGAAGTGAAGGGCCTCTTTGATGTACCCAACCTCCCCAAAGGTACAAACTGGTGGGCTTTCCACAAGGGTTTAATGAGGTTGCAAAAATATTTGGATTACAGTTGACAAAGAGAATAGACTGTGCTTCTCAATCCATTTATGTTTTTGAAGTCAAAACTGGTAAGTGAAGCTCAGGAATCATTGATGAAGCTTGACGACACTGCTTCAGGCCATATTTTATCAATTACATGGATGGGCTGCTTTAAATGTAGTATGAATCTGGATGCAGCCAATTTAGAATCGATGGAGTAGTTACAGGTGAATTTATATCATTTTCCACTTAACTGCTCTTCATTTGGAAAAGTACCCTCTGTTCACGCAAGGATGACTTTTACCCTGTCTCTTTTTCTCTACTACCATCTATCTCAGTAAGCTGAATTTTATTGGGGCTGACTTGCTCTGCTTTTTTCAGGCTACAACCAAATCTTCATCATTCCCATGGGGGCCACAAGTATCCAGATAAAGGAAGCAACACCTACCAGGAACTTCTTGGGTAATTATAACATTCTTCATTTTTAAAATTTATTTGCTACTGCTGTGTGTAAATGAGCTTTAAGAACTCAATGCCCAAATCAGTTATAACCCAGTTTTGCACAGTGTAGTTTTATACATTCAGAAATATAATGTGGTACTGTTGGATGATGCTAAGCACAGCATTCTGAGAGTCATTCCATTCCAATAATCTGTGTTGATTGTATTGATGTTGTCTTGAAAGGCTTTATAAAGGCCATTTCTGCATTAGACTGTTATAGTGCTGTTATTCCACTTTCAACATCCTGTGGAACCCTGGGGTTTGCAGTTTAGGGAAGGGCCTTTGAAGCCCCTCCTAAACTGCAAACCCCAGGATTCCATAGGATGTTGAAAATGGAATAATAGCACTATAACAATCTAGTGTGGAAATGGCCAAAGTCTTGCATCATGCAGCAAGACAAAGTTGAAAGGCTTGTAGGCCCAGCTGAAATGGATGAGAAAACTAAGCAAGAGTATGTCTTATGACTGTGATATACCAGCATCACAGAGCGAGGCCCATCAGAAGATGTGAATACCCCTGGCCAAAGCTGTTGCATATGACTCCAACATTTTTTACAAACACTATACAATGGGGTTGTTAGTGCCCCCTCAGCTACCAAGGTTATGTTCTCAATGAGCTTGCACACCTACACAAATCAATGAAACAACTGATACCCCATTGTGACCAAATGCATAGCACATAACAACCCTCTCACTTCTCATAATAATATCTCACAGCAGAGATATTTCTTATCTGGCATCAGTCTTCTATAATGGGCCTGGAATTCTAAGTGTATCTCTTTTATATAACTATACTGGTGTATATACCCAGCATTGCCCGTGATTTTATTTTCTCATAGGTGATACATGTTAGAAAGATTTGAGAGCCTGTGTCGCTAATTCCCCAAACTGTATTATCCAGTACCTGTAACTTTTCCCCATATTCCCCAATCCAATCTGTTTTCAGAGTTGTTAACATACAGAGGTTTGGTTTTGGAGGGAATACATTGCCCTTCTCCTTCTTGCTGCTAGGCCTCATCTCCATAGCAACCAGCCTGAGACCCAAGAGCTCTCTGGCTGAGAATTCTAATGGCCTCTCCCTAAACTGCAAACCCCAGCATTCCATAGAATCTTCACAGGCAGCCAATCATATGAAGTCTTCTCGCATGACACAGCCAATCATATGAGGTCTTTGCCTGCTTGACACAGACAAACTCACAAACTTTGACTTTTATATATTACATTGCACTGTTTTTACACTTTTTCTGCCCTCTTGAGTTTTTTTTTTCCCCTCACAGCCATCAAGAATGTACGAGGAACATACTACCTAAATGGACACTGGACAATTGAGTTTAGCCGGGTCTTACATATTGCTAGCACAGTTGTACATTATGACAGGGGGTCGGAAGGTGACCTGGCTCCTGAGCTTCTTCATGCCAGAGGTCCCACCACTGAACCCTTGGTGATTGAGGTAAGCAGATCTGACACCTACTTGTTTCATATACTCCAACAGACCTTGAAAAGTTACCTTTTGAGCTTACAGTTCTAGACTCCTACACTTGTAGGAAACTAGTTCAAAAAGGTAAATTTTCTGAGCTCTGTTGCAGCAATGTTGTTCAGGGAGCTGCATGAGCCATTCATAGAATTACAGAGTTGGAATCAACTGCAAGAGCCGCTAGTTCAACCCCTTACTATTCAGGAAGTTCTGAAAGATGTCTGTTCAATCTCTGTTTAAAAACCTCCATAGAAAAGAGTCCATCACCCTCCAAGGGAAATCTCACACACTGTTGGACAGTTTTTTCTAATGTTTTAGGTAGAATCTGTTTCCTTGTAATTTGAATATGTTGGCTCAAGGCTGCTTCATCTTCTAGATGACTTCCCTTCAAATAGCTATCATATCACCTATCAATTTTATCTTCTCCAAATTAAACATTTCCAGTTCCTTGAGCCATTCCTCATAAAGGTTCATTTCCAGACCTTTTACCATCTTCCTTGCTCTCCTCTGGTCATGTTCCACTTTGTCAATTTCCTTCTTGAACTGTGGCATTCAGGTCTGGACCCAGTATTCCAAGTGAGGTCTATCCAATGTGGAATAGAGTGGTATTATTACTTCCCTTGATCTGATTATTACTTCCCTATTCTGGGAGTTGTTAATACCAAAAGTAAAATTCCCAACATCTCTTCCAACGACGTTGCTGTGGATTATTCCTAGAATTGAGATCAAGAGATGCCACACAGTCATAAATAAACATGTACTACTAAGTAAATTGAAGGGGAATAGTCATTTCTTGGCTCATCAACCAATAGATAAAGAAGGAGGGAAGGAAAAATTGGAAATGAAGTTACCTCAGATTTATACAGCTGTCAAGTGGTGCAGTGTTCTTGGGTTTCCTGTGTATTAAGGCCACTTTAAGATTGTTCCTTGTTATCTAATAAGAGAAGCAGGATAAATCCTCTTTAGAAAGAAAGCAGTGCGTTCTTTTCATTGAAGGAAGTTTATTTATATTGTATGCATGACAGGAAGAGCATGAAGCAGGTCGTGATAACAAAGCATCCAAACTGGAGATGAGCCACAGATAGGAAGGGAGTATGCTTTGGCAAAGATCCAAATGTTAGGTCTAGTTCACATAAATAGCCAAAAAGGCAGGAAAGCTTCCTGGACCATACCATTTCAGACAAAAGATGGGTGAGCACATGGATGAATGCCCCAAATAATGATGGTGGTGATGATAATTCTCAGTGCCTCTGGGACAAGAAGACAACTCTGGGATCAATTCCAAATGGACTGACAAAACATCTGAATGAAAATGCAATAGATAGGATCACAAGAGCACAATTACAAAAAAGTGATGCTGCTCAGTTTATTCAATGCATTGTAATCATATGCAATAAATAATCACTGTTAAGGGATCATTATTGTTTACATTTCATTTGCGTATTGTAAGACCATATAGTCAACATTTTGTTATGTATTTTGCTTAGTCAACAACAATTTGTGTGTATTAAATTTTCAGTTACCTTTTTGTGACTAAAGTAGAAATAATTTTAGCATATTAGTTAGTTGCTTATGTCTTTATTAGTTAATCAGAACATGCCATATTATTTGACGGTACCTCACTGATGGCTAGCTTCTTGGGTAGAATACAAATCATAATCAGTAAAGCCTGGTAAACTATGCAATCAAGATGATAATGATGAGGGTGATGATGATGGCTTGCACACATGAAACAAGTGTGTTAGGAAAAAGACTAGGCTGGACATTTTATCTCTATTACTTCAATTTCTAGGTATAGGGTAGTGTTCTTTCTTAATTGTTCTTTGTGCAATTCTGAAGATGGTATTAGATTGCAGCTCCCAATATCTGGGAGTGTTAGATAGTGTTGGACTGCAACCAGATGGTGTTAAACTGCAGCTTCACTATTGCTGCTGCCTATGAGGGCTGATGAGAGGAACAATTCAGAAATATGTGGAAGGCTACGCTTTGCCTACCTGTTCTTTAGAGGAACATTTGTTCTCAAACAACCCTCCTCTACACACATACACCTAGTTAAAAATGGTGGATACTAGGCTTTACCCCTTCTTCATCTGCTGTTTGTGTGGATTGGGCCAAAGCCAGGAAGGGCTGCCATGAGAAGAAATAAAAAATAATAATTTTTCTTTGTATTTGCTTTGCTTCTTTCCCTTTAGCTTATCAGCCAGGAACCAAACCAAGGAGTACATTATGAATACTACCTTCCATTTCGAAGGCAGAGCTCTGGCTACAGATGGGGCTATGGTTCCTGGGGTGAATGCAGCGCTGAGTGTGGTGGAGGTAACTACTGCGCATGAATGTTAGCAATTTATTATTTCATTTGCTTAAAGCATTTAAAGCCATGGTGGAATTAGTTTCCCAGCTGAAGCAAAAATCCCAGGCAAAAATCAAGTGCTTCAAAACAGATCCAGGGCCATACAGGAAGAAAATCCAAAGTTTGCAAAACAGTGATACCTTTATTGGCCAACCAAAACACACAAAATACATCCTGCAAGCTTTTGAAGTTTCACTGGCTGGATGGAAGTATCTTTACCCAAATGATCCAGACTACAGGATGTCCACAAACAGGAACTACCAAAGATCGTAGGGATCATAGAATAGAGTTGGAAGGGATCACAAGAGCCATCTGGCCTATACACACCCCACCATGCAGGAATGCACAACTGAAGCACTCCTGAAGGATGTCCATTCAACCTCAGTTTAAACATATCCAAAGCAGTCTAGTCCACTGCTGAACAGTTCTTACAGTAAAGAGGTTCTTCCCAATGTTTAGGTGGGATCTCGTTTCTTGTAATTTGAATCCACTGGTTCATGTTCTAGGCCCTTTCCGCAACTCACCTATTTTCGGCTCTGGGGTGTGGTGCTGGCGCGAGCAGCCTCCGGAGAGAGGCTCTCGCGTC
Source organism: Iguana delicatissima (assembly GCA_948472985.1). NCBI lineage: Eukaryota > Metazoa > Chordata > Lepidosauria > Squamata > Iguanidae > Iguana > Iguana delicatissima. The sequence continues at coordinate 377,368 of CAOKZL010000463.1, read as the reverse complement.
TGGGGTCCTTCAGCTCCGCACGAGCTTCCTGCTCATGCGAGAGCCCTGCCTCTTCCTTTTGCAGTGCAGCCTGGGAACTTCCCAGGCTGCACTGGACAGGAAGCACGACCGGCCTGGCTCCCGAGGCTCCGCATGCAAGGTAAGTGTGCGCAGGGGCCTCAGAGCGATGCGCGACCGTGCACCATTTTCAACTCAAAGCCGAAAATGAAAAAATGCGTGCGTGGTCCCTGTCAGGCCCTGGAGTGTCGCGCAAATGTGAGTGCGTCGCGTGGACCGCTCGTCACATGTGCGCGACGCTCGAGGGCCCTTTCGCATCGAAGGGCCTAGTCTCTGGAGAAGCAGAAAACCAGCTCATTCCACCTCCTCCAGGACACAGTCATTATATTAATACTAACATCAACTGAGGTGGTGGGGTTGGTCTGTAAACCAAGAGAGGTGTGTTGATCACTTTAGATGCTGAAAGACCTGCTTACAACAACAATAGCCACAACAACAGCTTCATGTACAAGCAAAACAAAAATGTTTGTTGACAGTCAGTATAGAAATTATATCTTAGTAACATTGTGATAAAAGGATGGCTACAGAGAGAAACTGATCTTGACTACATTGGGAGGCACTATTCTGTAACAGAGATGCAGCATTGTTTGCAATACAGTCATGACATAAAGTCCAAACATCTGTTCATCCTTCCCAAAATCATGTATGTTACGTAAGTTATATGTGATATGGTATAGCTTGGAGAGCAGTAATTTAAAGGAAATCTTACGTTCCAGTGATGGATTACCTGAGGTAGGGAAATATATACTCTATATGTTCCTCAGAGGCAGTTTTAAGCCTCTTATTCTTGTTTCTGAGTCACTTCTCTTACAGAAGAACATGTCTCTCACAACACCCAAAGTACCCTGATTCCCATCTAACTTTGTTCCCCCAGTCTGGAAGTAGGCGATGGAATTGTCTATTGTTCTAGAAATACTGTGATTGCAGTCTGATTGCATTTTAACAGTTGCTATGGATTAGTGGCATTCTCCAGAGCGCTTTGCTGTTCTTTCACTGTTAGGTTACCAGTCACGTCTAGTCTTTTGCACCATTGACAATGAAGAATATCCAGATTACATGTGCAGAGATAAACCGCAGCCAGAAAATAACCGCACTTGCAATCTCCAGCCATGCCCCCAGACAAAACGGTGAGGCTTAATGTTGTTTTTACAATCTGATTTCTGAAATAGTATACAACTTAAGAACTTGGCAAGGTTGAACTTGTGGCAGGGTCTTGTTTCAACTATTCATGCTCTCATAGAAATTGTACATGAGGAATTGTACATGAGGAGACACTGTGACTCCTAGTGCACGTACATAGAAATAGGTAAAACGAGCTAAAACTGATAGTTATTCAAGAAGGCTCTTTTGGAGATGGTCTCAGTATCTCTGGACATACTAGGATGAGAAAGTGAGACCCTTTTAGTCAGAAGGACCACAGAACTTATCCTGGCTCAGTGGAAAGCAGCCATTATGGTGAATAAAAGCAACAAGTAATAAGTTTCTATGTATAGATTTAACTTAAATTTCATCCAGGATGGTATTATCATCTGTATCTGGTACTTTTTACAAATGTAGAATAACAAATAGGGGAAATAAAAGAACATTAAATGTATGCTTATGATATGTAGATATTAAAATCAACCTTCAGAACTCTGAATAACATCTGTTACAGCTGAACCCTGGCAGAGATAGATGGGTTACAAGAATATTTCTGGTTAGGAAACTATCAAGATTCAATGCTGTCTTCTAGTAGGCCATTGAAAGGGTAAAATATGCAAGTGAAATAAAATTCCTTTCATTGGCAGTTGGGAGCTTCCATGCCAGTGGGGAAATGATCTGTTCCAGTTTTTAGTCCAAAGTTTAAAGGAGCCATCCAAGGTCCTGTACCCCACCCCCAAATAGGTCCACTATCTTAGATAAGTTAAGTTCCTTGGACTAGTCCCAAGTTGGACTAAAACCCAGGCTCACTGACATGGAAGCCACCAGCTTCCACTAGTTCCTGAATGTTCTCTGCTGTGGGTTGGTTAGTAGGTGATTCTGCCCAAGAAAGGCCAACTGCCTTTCTTCCCCTGAGCCCCACTCCAAATGTTTAAAAAGAGAAAGATCAGGGATGCATTAATGTATCTCCCAAATCACATTTAGCTTGACCTTGAAAGACAGTTCTGCAATCAAAGTGTAGGAAGCAGACCCAGATATTTATATATTCATTATAGGCTTTAAAATCTCTGTTCTATATGTGAAGGATGTCTTACCTCTATCTGCCGGGAGCATGGAGCCACAGCACAGCATGGAGCTTGCAAAGGAAGAGGTAACAAGGAGGAAATGATTTCAGCAGTCCTACTAAGCTCTTCTTTTCCTTCTCCCCATCTAGAACAGTGGTCTTCAAACTTCCTGACCCTAGTGTTCCTTTTATTTTCATTTCAATTTGTCTGCACATGAGCTGTTATCCTTTGTAGTGAGGATTCTGGGCTGCATGCTCAGTTCATGTGGTCTTCTGGCTAGACCTGTGGAGTCTCACTATTTTTCTCTTATGGCATACCCTCAAAATGCACCATTTGGATACTCACCACAGGAGTAGTGTGCTAATGATGGACAAGGTGTCCTTCAAGGAAGCAGGCTGCCGTTCTTCCCATGCTCATCAGTGAACACCCTGAGATGGTTCTGAGGAGCACAAGGGTTCCTAGGAACATGATTTGAAAGCCACTGCCTTAGATCGCATAGGGAATCCTTGAAGGCTTTTCTCCAGGGTGATGGTCTCTACTGCTGCTTTGACTTTTCTCCATAAATAATGGTGGTGGGTGCTGGGGAGACTAAGTTTGGCTTAGGCAGCAGCACCTTTTTGCCGAAGATTGTGCCTTTTTGTATGTCTACTGTGTTGAGTAGAAAAAGACAAGAAGATACCTTGGGACTTTGCTTTCCCTCTTTCATTCTGCTACTGACCTGAATGATAATTTACAGCTTTCAGTGTAATAGCTTGAGGATTTACTGTAGGCCAAATCCTTAGAATTTACCAAAAAAATCTTTTCACAATGTAGGCATACCACCACAATTGACAAGATGTTCGAATTTCTCCAATAAGTCATACTCCTCATAATGCATAGTTAATTTGTGGAGTTCATTGCTGTGAAACATAGTGGTGATAATGGCCTCTAGTTCTGGTGGCTTTAAAACGGGATTAAAGAGGTGAAAAAGGTGCAGGGTAGATGTGTCAATGCATGTTAGCCATAGTGGTTATATAGAACCTCAGGATTCAGAGACAGTTTACCACTGAATACCAACAGACTAGAGCAACAGAAGAAGACATCTGCTTCCTTCAAGCTCAGTTTGTGAGTTTCCTGATGGAATCTGAATGGCTACTGTGAGAAACAGAATGTTAGCCTGATGGATCTGTGATGTGATCCACCAAACCACTCAAGTACTGCAGAAGCAGAAAAGTCTGCTAGGAGGAAGTCTGACTGTCCAATGAAGCTGTGGAGCTTCCCATTTTTATAGTTCAGACCAGAGTTGTCCCTGCCCCACTGCAAATCTATTCTGTTGTTGCTACATGGACCCATTCCCACCCATTTTGAAGCTGGACTTCACCTAGTACCCTATGGAGAAAATGGGTGGTTGGTAGTGTTGTGTAGTTTGCAGTGCTTAGATCTCCACTCAGGCATTGTACAAAACCATTTTGACCTGTATTTTAGTGGGGTATCTCCAGAGTGTGGTGGTACAAAGGTCACACTGTAACTGAAAAGCAGGTTCTTAAGAAATTAAGCCAAAAAGAGTCCCCAGTGGTAGCTATTCTGGGCCTGTTAGAAAAGTACATCCCAGGATGGTTTGAAATAAGTCTCAGCTCTTATAAGTTTTACAGACCTGTGCTGAACCTCTTGAGGAAGTTAAAAGGAGGCATGATATCTTCTGTATAAATAGTCTTCATCAATTAATACATTTTTGAAGGGCTAATTAGAGATGATGATCCTAGGGTGAGTACTGGAAGGAAAGTCTGCCACCCAGCTGCAGAGCAGGACAGGAATTTTTTGGTGTTGCCTAAAGGAAGGAATAGATTCTCAAGCTTTGAACAGAGGGGGAAGAAGACCATGATCTTTAAAGCAGGAGAGTGAGTTAGCAGAAGCTGAACTTTCTATCCACCCTTCCCCACCACAGTCAACATTTCATGATTCAGACAATTACTATCATAAACAAATAACAGCAACAGACCATAATCAATATTGAAAGAGTGCTAATCACAACATCTTCCAAAACATCATGATTCAATGGTGGGGCCATATCTAGAATTTTACATGTTTTCAGTCCTATTTCTTGTCTGACCATGATGAAAGAGCTGGCTAGATTGGTTTCCTGCCAACATTTTTAGCAAATTATTTCTACCAGTCCCAGAATCCCTTGGTCAGCATGCAGATGCTACCATTTAAACCCTAATGTTAATAATCTTCGTTTAGACAATAGACAGCCATGTTTATTGTTTCATTTGTAAAGTATACAAATTAAGCCATTTCCACAAGAGGCTGTTATAGCGCTATGATTCCACTTTCAACATCCTATGGAATCCCGGTCGGCCCCTCCCGAAACTGCAAACCCCAGGATTCCATAGGATGTTGAAAGTGGAATCATAGCGCTATAACAGCCTCGTGTGGAAATGGCTTTAGATATACTCCCAACATTCTTCACTTTGCAACTGTTTCTACACTCCTGATAAACGTATTAGAGCAAAGCAACAGAAATAACAGCACTGTTTGTCAGCCCAGATTTTTAAAAAAAATGAAAGAAAGAAAGAAAGAAAGAAAGAAAGAAAGAAAAATATTTTTGAGCCAATCCTGTTTTGCATTTAATTTTTTTTTTAAAAAAAAGCACTGTAATGACTACAGAAGTAAAATGGAATATGCTTCTGTTCTCCTAATGTTTAATGGATTACTTAGGAATAAGCTAAAGTATAAATATTTTAAAGGTAGAAAAAAATAAAATGAAGATGTATAACCATGTAGAAGTCTGGCTGCCCACTTCCCCTCCCAGTCTTATAAACATATTCTTAAATATATAATAAACTAAAGATGCTGCTGTGACCAGTTGACGCTGGACTTGTTGCCTCTTTACCTGTTGCTTGCCCTTCTCTAAGTAATAATTTGGCAGGGCCTTGGACTATGGGGCTCTGGACTTCAGCCAAAGAGGCCAGCCCTAGATCACCATAGTTCTTCCACTCAAGATGGCTGCATTTGTTTGTACTGTTTCTTTTGGAGAGCACAGCTTGGATAAGCAATATATCTGAGGCTGCTTAGTACAGGCAAAATGGCTGTCCAGAATTCTGATTAAAAGTACAATCTTTGCTTTTAAATATAAAAACCTTGCAATTGTCATCTCTGTGGTGGAGATGCACCAGAAAATTACAAAACTTTAAAACATTTTTAAAAAATGAGATTTTGGAAACTGATGTAATTAATTAATGTTAAAAAAAAAGGGATATTCCAGGTGAAAGATACAAATATGAACAGCAGGAAAAAAAGGTAAACTAATAAACTGAAAAGAAAGAACTTAAAGTATCCCATTTAGAAAAATGGTATGAAGTTGGAGGCTCCTCTACAGATTCATCACAAAATGTGTACTCAGTTCAGTCTCAGAATTGCAGTTCTCTGGTTCATTCTTATTTTTTTATTGTTACAGGCAAATTTCTGTGGTGTCCACTAAGTGCATCTTTCCACAAGTTGTTTTGTGTAGATGGAGGCCCACTTGTATTGATATATGAAACAAATGGAACCAGATAACTTCAAAACTGCTTGAATCTCCTTTAGTTTGGACTCAAAATGACCAAAAGATTGAAAGGTTAATGAAATCCAGAAAAAAAAAGAGAAAAGTGGGTTATTTCAGGAGTGTTAGATCTATGTAGAGAAAATTTCGTTAGACTCATAATGCCAAAATAGATTAATCACACATCTTCCAGTGACTTATCTGCTGGGGATCTCTATCACCATAATCAATGCTGGAGACCAAATCAGTTCAAGCAGAAGTGAAAGGGGGATGGAAATGCTTCAACTCCCCCCCTGCACCTTTTGCAGTTTTTTTTTAAAAAAATGACATTCTAGTTGTTTTCACACTCATGAGGAAAAGTAGTAGGACTCTGTAGCTTTTCCCCTGCAGGTAGGAAAGCAGAGCAAAATAATATCTGTACAACATAGGCAAGTCCCAAACTGATGGTTGTCATCATTAGAATTTAGAGTTTACCTTAACTTAATTGTTGCCAGAGAATATCTACTGCCTTGCTTTCTCTCAATAGGATATGGACTGTTGCTTTATCAAACTCAGCCCAGTTTCTTAACACCATTCCACTCTGTTGCTGAGGAGGCCTTCCTCAGTTCCTAAACACTTCCAGCATCAATACCTCCTCTAGTAATTCAGTCTAACATTGTATTTTTCATTGCATTCCTTTTGTCGTTTTGAATTGGCAGTCATACCATTCTAAAAGCCTTTACAAAATTTTCATTGTCAGCTAAAACACTGCTTTCCATTCAGCTGCTTTGATGGGACAACGCCCGTTCTTGCATTTCATAGCAGATTTATAAGTTTTGTGGGCAAGAAGGCTGGCCAATAAATACCAAAAAGATAAAGCCAGTGATGCATTATCTGTGAGACGGCAAGCCTTGCTTTAGTTGCTGGGACCCTTCTTATTATTAGTCCTCACTTCTCGGTTCCCTGAAAACTGTTGCTTTTGTACTTACAGTTGGAAAACGGGGGCCTGGGGACCTTGCTCGGCTACCTGTGGTGGAGGCACACAGACCCGTTCAGTTTATTGTGTCTCCAACAATGGACACAGTTCTCAGGATGCTGTGGATGATGCTGAGTGTGCGTTCTTAATGGAGAAGCCCCGCAGCACACAGCCTTGTGGCATGCGGCAATGTGCAACGTGGACCACAGGGCCCTGGTCTGAGGTGAGCTTTTACTGTAGTTTCAGCGTACGTATTTATTCACTTGAAAATATTTCTAAATTGCTCATCATTAAAAACCATCAAAGTGTTGCATGATATGAAACATGAAACAAAACTCAAACAGTAACATTAAAACTGACAGAACACATCAGTGATAACAAGGTACATGATTTAAATAGTGCATTTGTAGGCAAACATACACACAGAGTGGTTGACTGTCTGGTTGGTCTGAGGAGGAGAGGAAAACCTAGCATAGGGCTCACCTGCTCCTCTTATTTCACACTCAGAACTCAGAAAAGTTACTTCTTTAAGGGAAGGCTTTCTCTCGGTCCCACCACCGTCCCAAGCTTGCCTGGCGGGGACAGGGGAGAGAGCCTTCTTGGTGGCTGCTCCCACCTGTGGAACTCTCTTCCCTGGGAAGCTAGGCTGACCCCTTCTCTGCTCTCCTTTTGCTGGCAGACAAAAACATTTTTCTTTAAGCAGGCCTTTATGTGTGCGGGGGAGCTTTTTTTTAATTTATTTATTTATTAACCTGTTTTTAAAATTGCTATAGGATTTTATAATTTTATATGTTTTTAATATTTTTAATTGTTTTAAATGTTTTTTAACCTATTGTTGGAAGACTCCTGGGATCCCATTCTGGGAGAAAAGGTGGCATACAAGCATATTAAACAAACAAACAAACAAACAACGCCTTCCAGAGTCCATGCTGACTAGGAGATTCTAAGAGTAGCAGTCCAAAAAGAAGCTGTTCAGTATTTCTGCTCTTGATTCATCACCAATGTTATTCTGTATCTGGACCAGTTCTCCTGTTTCAGTTCATCAGGATTTTCTTCTCTTCTACCCTTAAAATGAACAAATACCATATAAATTGATATAACTCAAAATACAGTATTTGCTGGTATATAAGACTCACTTCCCCCCCCCAAAAAAATACTGTTTGAAAATGGAGTGCATCTTATATGCCAGTGTGTCTTATACACCAGCAAATAGTATTTGTGGACATATAAATTGGGTGCATCTTATATGCTGGCAAATACTGGTAGTGCAAGTCTCATTTGCTCTTTTCATCCAGAAGAAACTAAACTCTGTGGCATTGTCCTTCAAATCGAACAGAAATGTTGTTTCTGGTATAGCAGAATTTCAACAGAACATAGTCACTCTGGAAAAAATGAAGTATGTCTTTAGACTGTAGATGAAGAATAAATCAATGCAAGCAATAAAGAAACGAATGTTTTGCAGTGGTCTGTTCCTTTTTTCCCCCGCCAGTGCTCAGCCAGCTGTGGAGAAGGTGTTCAGACTAGGACTGTAAGTTGCAGTACCAATCTGGGCTCCCGGACTCTAGATGCTGCCTGTCTGGCAGAACCAAAACCTCCACATACTCAGCCCTGCTTTGGGGAGAATTGCATACAGGAGGTTGGCTGGCATATTGGGGACTGGGGACTGGTGAGTATTGCACATATCTGCCTGCTGTCCTATTTCCTGATTTATCTTCCCATTCTTGTCTGCAGCTCTCTGTGTCCTCCTTGTTTTGTTTTTCAAATTCTTAGCAAGATCTATTGCACAAACACAGCCTTTGTTAATCTTTCAGGATGATGTAATCTAGCTGTGAGAAAGTGGTCATACCAAACGTGCTTGAGAGGGTATCATGGGGCAACACAGGCATTTTAGTTAGCCTGACTGTACTTAGATTTGGAAGTGTGTGCGTGCGTGCGTGCGTGCGTGCGTATGTGCCTTCGAGTCAGCTGTCAACAAGCTAGCAGTGATGAAATCTATTCGTATCATCACTTGCTCTGGAAATAAAGTTACAAAGAGGGTTTCCAGAGAGCTAGTCCGCTGCAGGAAGAACAACAAAGAATTGCAGGGCACCTTAAAGGCTAACAAATTTCTTCGTGTATGAACTTCCACGGAGGCTAGTCCACTATTCATGCTATCATAAATTTCTTGGTCTGCCTAGGACTAGCAAAATAAATTTCTTGGCTGTCACCAGTCTTTTTATTGATTTTGTCACAAAGATGATGTAATTGGAAGTGCATAAGGGCAATCACCAACTTAATTTGTTGTTTGTCAGAGGCCTACATATCAGCCTTATACTGTTGAAATTATTCTTCTGTCTGTACTTGGTTCTATATGAGCCATGGGCAAACTCTAACTTTCAGACCTAATCCAGCCAGCAAGTTTCCTCAATCCAGCGCATATGGCTGCTCCTTTTGGGAAAAAACATCCCTTCTTCAAAATTCATGCCACCTCCTTATGCTTGGTCTGACCTAGCATTTTGAGCAGCCACTCTCTGAAGCTGCTCACAGGGTACCACCTATTCCTCACCTTCCTTAGCAAGGAATTTGGGCGTATGTGAAGCCAGCTCCATGTAGAGCTGGAACTTAAAGATCGTCTCCTCAAAATGGCAGCTCAGCTATGCCCATGTGTGCAAGTGAATGAGGGACAAGCATCATTATCTTCCAACTGTCCCCATTTGGCAGGGACAGTCTGGATTGATCCTCTGTCATCTCTCTTTTTCCAGTTGCTTTTAAAATGTCTCACTTTCTCTCTCCGCTTCCCACGTTCCCCTTTTGTCTTCAGCTCACTTCAATTGCTGCAAAATGAACTCAAAGTGAAAAAGTAGTTTGCATTCAGTTAACTTAGTAGGAGGGAGAAGAGATATCTTCCCCTTCCCAGTAGGTTCAGACAAAAGCAAACGACTGCAGCCTCTCCTAGCTTTTGCACTCAGAGGACTGCAAAAGCTAGGAGAGACTGCAGCCATTTGCTTTTGTCTGAATCTACTGGGAAGGGGAAGATATCCCCTCTCTTCTTTAATTACTTTTGCCATCTTGATCACACTGTGATGTTGCTTGGCTACATGTGTCCTGGTTTTAATTTGTGAAATGTTGGAAGGTGTGTAATATGTCACTGGGGTTGGGCTGGGACCCCACCACTGATGCCATGAGGTCCTCGTTGTGCTTCATTGTTTGCTCACTGCCTCTGTATCACAGTCTCTGTTCTGTATCACAGTCTCTGGCATCCTGCTGCTTGCTAGTTTACCACAGGGTTTACAATCCACATGTGGCTCTGCTCATTGTCTAAAATAATCCTTCTTTTAATAGTTACTCTGGGCTGATATATGCTCAGCATTGGAAAGAAAAAATAGAAATTAATTTAGAAGAATGGAAACCAAAAGTGTTGGATATGGTTGAGACTGAAAAATTTGCATATTCTTTAAAAAATAAGCCTGCTCAGAACTTTGAAAGAGAATGGAAAGGGGTAATGGACTGGTTAAAAATATAAATATGTGTGAGATTAGGTAAAAATGTACTTGCTGGAGGAGGATTCGTTATGGAAAATGGAGGATTCGTTATGGAAAAGATAGTAGATAGAAAATGGAGGATTTGTTATGGAAAAGATAGTAACGACTGAACTGGGGAAGAATAACATAGAATAATATAGGGAAGTGTGTGCAGGGGGGAGGGACATACCAATGGCGATGTATGTCTCTTTTTTATGTGTTGTGAAAAATTAATTAGATTAATAAAAATTAATAAAACAAATATTTTTTTTAATTTTTATTAATAAAAATTAATTAAATTAATAAAAATTAATTTTAAAAAGTTACTCTGGAAACGTACAACATAATTTTCACTGAGCAGTAGATTCGAGCTCCCTTTTAACTTGGCTTCTACCTTGTCTTCAAGTGCTCCAAGAGCTGCGACTCAGGCATTCGAACCCGCCAAGTCATCTGTGCTGACGGCAACTCCAAATTCTACAACCATGAAATGTGCCAGGCTGTCCAGCCGCAGATACCGGCTATGATGGGAAGCTGCAACACCCAGCCCTGCCATCTGCCACAGCGTAAGTGAAAACTGGTCGAGGTACTTCTTTCTCTGCCATTCTTCAAGTATACTCCCAGTATCCATTTCAGAACCATCTGGGCTGTTAGAATGGACAGTAACAATGACATTTTTTTAAGTGGTCTCATCACTACCTTGTTTGTTGTTATGCTCCCTGAAGAGTTCAACTGTAAACCACATCTTTGCAGAAATGGTTACTTGATGAGTAATCATTTGTTTCTAATAGATTAAAAGGACATATACTGGGTTAAAGCATATAATTTGGGGGGTAAAACAGTGCTTAGAAGTCCTCTAGAAGACACTAGATTAGAGAATATCATCTGAGGTGCATCAGGATCTAGAAGAGCCCATCCAAGCAAAGGCATCCTAGCTCTTCAGTAATGAAGTTAGAAATTACTGAGATGCCGTCAAGATGGAACAGGGCCTAGAAGTTTTGAAGGCTGTGACACAGACAACAAAACAGGACATAAAAATCTCCTCCCTTTCCTCCAAACCCAGAGCTGGGACTAGTTTCAGCACCAGGACCAGTTTTCCTTTCTGGATTTTCCATACTTATCCATAGAAACACAGGAAGTTATTACATAACAGATTGGATTGTTACCAACCTAGTATAATCAAGTACTGAGGGACTTTTCTTATTCCCTACTATCTGTTTTTTTTTTTTTAAAGTGCCTTGAACTTAGAACCCTTTGCATGCAAATTTTATGTGCTCAACAGCTGCCAGTGGTCCCTCCTTTTGGCCACAGACTCCTTTGTAGAGATCTCTAATTATAAAAGTGAGAAACTGTAAAACAAAGAATAATGATAGAATAATGGACTTATTGCCTTGGTCTTCCCAATGAATCCAATAATGTGCCACTAACAAGGAAAAACATACTTCCATTGGCTGTACTGCCTTTTCTGGAAAGGGACCAATAGGATGTTTCCAACAGGAATCAATATAGAACAAAGGAATTTTGGATTCATTTATTGATAGTGTAAAATTGGATGAATACCAGGTGTTATAGGCTATATTTCCGAAGGAGAAACTGGCAGAACCATCTCTAAGAAAACCCTATGAAATTCATGGGGTCACCATAAGTCGTCAGGCAATTTAAACGCACATATAGCAAATGTGTTCCTTAGAAAATGTCAAATAAATTGAACAGTGGGCGCTTAATGGGTTGTGAATATTCACTAGGATTTCATTCCAGGTCTCACCATGGATGCCACAATTTATGGATGCTCAAGTCCCATTATGTACAATGGTGTACTAAATGACATCCCTTATATAAAATGGCAAATCAAAGTTTGCTTTTGGGTTTTTTTTTTAAATATTTAAAACTGTGGTTGGTTGATCTGTGGATACAGAATCTATGGATATGGAGATCCAACTGTACTTCTTTTCTGAAATATTACAGACTTAGTTGCCCTTCTGGGCACTTGGGTACTCCTTGACTGTCTTCTTTGTTAGCAGAAAATAATAACATTTCACACCTCACACCCTCAAAGCAAATGCTTTGCAAATGACATTTGCAGCAACATCAGAGCATGTTTTGAAGTACCATTCTCTCCTATACACGCATGCATAAACAAAATATATAACTGAGGCTTCCTTTAACTGATTTCCATAAGGAGTAGAAATAATTATAGAGAGACACTGGGATGTAGTGGTTGGATTAGGATTCTGGAGAACAGGGTCTGAATCCTACTCAGCCATGGAAACCCACTGGGTGACCTTGGGCAAGTTACACTCTCTCAGATGAAGAGGAAGGTCATGGCAGCCCCCACCCCCCTGAACAAATCTTGGCAAGAAAACCCCCTGGTAGGTTCACTTTAGGATAACTTGAAGGTGGACATTTTGGTGCAGAGCAATTCTTTCTGCTTCCTCTGCCTTTACCTTCCCTGAAGTCAGTGTGCAGTATTATGAGTATCCTCAGTTATTGTCCAAGGTCAGTGTTTTCTAAACTAGGATTGTTGTTCTGATTGCAGAGGTTCCCAGTATGCAAGACACTGCAGGCTACGATGTCAGTCGTCAGGCCTTATTGACCCGCTATAATCCTGCACGTGGCACCACAGGTTTGGAACCACTGTACTTTAATTTCTTCCTGTAATATTTTGGTTGTTTTGCCTTCTTTTAGGCAGGTGTACAACACTTCCAATCATGGCTTATAATAAAATTTAGGCTCTTAGGCCATTTCCTCACTAGACTGTTATAGCATTATTATCCCACTTTCAACATCCTATGGAATCCTGGAGTTTGCAGTTTAGGGAGGGGCCTTCAGGATGTTGAAAGTGGAATAATAGCACTATAACAGTCTAGTGCAGAAATGGCCTTAACCTCTGTATGTAGCTTACTGTTCTTTGGTGGAAAGGCTAAACCAGGTGTCTTTCCTCATTTTCCTGCCTCCCTCAGGACAGTTTCAACTGCACTCTCAGAAAGCAACATTGCTATAAAGAGGAAGGTAGAAAGATGAAGCACTTTTCCAACCAGAAAGTGAACTGACTTCTCAGTGTGGTCACTTCCTGTTTTGAAAGAAAAAAAAAGTCTGTGTAGGCCACAAAAGGTGAGGAGGCAGACAAACACCTCCAAATGTGATGAAATGTAGAAGCCTGGGGAAACTCTTGGACATTTTCATTTTGAAGCCAGACCCTTCCCCCATTGTGGAGAGGACATGCAAAAATATCTATGGGCACATGTTCCTTTTGGACTGCACTTTGCCTACCTCTGTGGCATAGAGGCTCAAGCCAGGTATAGAGAGAAATAAAGGACTGTATAGTGACAAAAATTAGTTGCATGAGATGTCTGGCAAGGTGTCTATCCAACTAGGACAAAAAATTTACTCTTGTCATTTTAACTATGGAACTGGGCTTCATTCTGGTCCTACTCTAGCAACTGCAGGCAGAAGATCTTTTACATTCCACAAAATATTACATTTTTTCAGTTTCTGGAAATGAAAGAATAATCCAAGGTGGCTCTACTCATCACCACCGGCAGTCCAATGAAGATCACAGCTCCAATTTCTTGCCTCTCCGATGGGAGTCCCACTCAACCTCCTCAGTATCCCATCACCACAGCTCCCACCAAAATGTTGGGACTGATGCTCTTGACTGCAACCAGAGTCCCTATGGTTGTTGTTCAGATGGTCGCACTGCTGCAGAGGGTCCCTTTGGGCGAGGCTGCCCATTTGATAGTTGTCATTTGAGCAGGTAGGACAACCTGGTTTAATCACTCACTTACCAGCAGGGCTGATTTGTTGGACTGGTTTGAACAGATTACACTAGGACAGACTTGTGTTGTTGTTTTTGATGTAGATATGGATGCTGCCCTGATGGAATATCACCTTCCCAGGGGCCAAACAAAGAAGGATGTGCGCAGTTCTACAGTGATGTTTACGTGAACAGAAATGAACCTGCTGTTGCTTCTCCAACGGTAAGGGCACAAAACATCACAATTGGATATTATGGGTGAAACATCTTGACAGTAATTACTAAACATTAATATTGCACCAATAATACTATACAGTAGATTCAATGTTTTGGACCTCACCTTCTGTGTTCAGTTGAATATAGGTGATCACCTTTCAGGGACCCAGGAGATAGTGTACTTTCCTACAAGTGGTGGCTTTAAGGCTTTACAGTTTCATTGTGATTCTCCCACATAAGGACTGTTATTCCTTCCATTCCTTAGCATGTATATAAGTGGGTATTGGAACAAATCAGGCCTGTACAGTCTCCCAAGAAGCCAAGATGACTAAACAAGACTGTCGTATTTTAGACATATCATAAGATATGACTCATTAGAAGGCATTAGGGGAAGAAGAAGACCACGTTACAGATTCAATCAAGGAAGTCACAGTCCTGAGTTTGCAAAACTGAGCTGGGTTGTTGATAACAGAATGATTTGGAAGTCTCTCATGCATGGGGTCAGCATAAATTGAAGTTGACTTTATGGCAATTACAACAACAACTACAGCAGCAGCATGTTATATGCTACTGTAGATTGTTCAAAGCACTTTACATACACTAGGTCAATCACCCTTACCACAACTAGATGTGTGTGGAGTGGAATCAGTTGCATCCTCATACTGTTGATGATGGAAAGAGAAACAAATAGCTTAATGTTGAAGCTGTATAATGAGAGTGTGGCATTAGTGCAGTTTGAACAATTCACTTCTCAGTACAATGTAGTCCTTCTTCGTGCAATCTCTAATGCTGCAAGAAGACTCATGTTGAAGATCAGGTTTGCATGTGACTAGAAAGATTCCCAATAATGTTTCAGAGTTCCCAGGAAACATTCAAGCCTTCAGGACAATCTGTGTACCACAGAAATCAAGCAAAAGTGCAGGTAACTGGATGAACCACATTGTTTCCACTGTGATTATAGAGAAACTTATGTAGACCATTATCATATCATGTGTCATAGACTGTTAAAAATCTACCCAGATAACAGCCACTGAACTGTTAGCTGAGGACTCCTGAGCATTATTATGGCTTTTGTCTACTCTTGATCAAGAGGCTTAGCTCAGCAAATATTCCAGGAACCAGGATTGTCCCTTCCCTCCCTCCCTCCCTCCCTCCCTCCTGAGATAGACATGCAGCTGTCACTGGAAAACATGTTTGACCTCCATCCCAGCTGTTTAGCTAGGCCAGGGATGGACAGCTTTGACTGTTGCTGTTGTGTGCCTTCAAGCCATTTCCAATACATGGCAACCCTAAGGCAAACCTATCACAGATTTTTCTCGGGCTAAGAATGTGTGATGCACCCAGACTCACCCTGCGAGTTTCCATGGACAAGCAGGGAATCGGATCCTAGTCTTCAGGGTCATAGTCCATTGCTCAAACTACCCCTTTACACCATGCTGGCTCTGAACTGTTGCTGATCTTGGGCATTTTTATTTATTTTTTTTGCCAAAAATAGACTGCCAACTCTCCCCCAAACGTAGGCTATTTCCGCACTAGACTGTTATAGCGCAATCATTCTACTTTCAACATCCTATGGAATCCTGGCGTTTGCAGTTCAGGGAGGGGCCGGCCAGCCCCTCCCTGAACTGCAAATCCCAGGATCCCATAAGATGTTGAAAGTGCAATGATAGCGCTATAACAGTCTAGTGCGGAAATGGTCCTAGAAATGGCTGCAAGCCCACATTTTATTTTGGAAAATGGATCCTGAGTGTCCTGAGTGCTAAATAGTGCAGGAGTGTTTGTGCAATGTATTTAAAAGGTGGGTTACAACTTCTGGGGTCTCTAGGAAGAAGTAACTCATTTCCTCACTTACCTTTTTTTTTTTTGGTCATAAAAAGAGGAATGCATGGAGTTTGGAGATGTTGAGAGCTGCAGAAATAGCCTTGGGCTGCATGTTGCCCAGCCCTGCGCTGAACATAAGAGAAATGGAAGCCTCTCCAACTGCTGAGGACTATGTTTGCAACACCTAATTATCAACCATAACACATTTCCTTCAGACTTGGCAAAGTATGTGGGCTCAGTGCCCAGGGATACTGATAGAGGGTGTTTTGAGAACAGACTTGGCGGGAGCATTGCCCAGCAACTGACTGCTCAAACTCTGGAGACTTTCTGTCAGAAGAAATATCCAGCTAGGCAATAGGTAGGCAGGCTGTTAGGTATCCCATGGGGTATGACCATGGGATTCCCATTTATTTCCTGTTGAACAAGGAGTCAGTATTACAAGTCTGCAGCAAACATAGCGTGTGTGCGTGTGTGTGTTCCTCTTTCCATCTTTTGCAATTCATTAGAGTAGTTTATGAAATAAATCCACATACGGTTGCTTATCATTCCTAGTGGCATAAAATTCTGTATTATTTCTGGAATTAGTTCAGTCACACGTGATCTTTCACAAGCAGTACTAAATGGTCATATCTGGATTTCTTTAAGGCAAGCCGAGTTGTTTCCCAGCAGAGGCCGACAGAGGAGTGCCGAACGTCTAGATATGGTTGTTGCTATGACAACGTTGCTTCTGCTTCAGGGCCTCAAGGGGAAGGATGTCTCAACCCACCCAGCCAACGTAAGTCAGAGTTTGGTGCGGAAATGTGGATTCATCCAGTGCTTCCTATAAATAGCGAGAGAAGGAGAAGGCATACTTTTTAACTATATTGCATAGACAATCCAAAATTCCATCTAAAAAAAGATTAATCTGTGACAGAATTGAAAACATTTGTGAGACAGCACCATCAAGGTTCTAATTGTTGAATTCTTTTGGCCCCAGGAGAGATTCTAGTAAAAAAGCCTGTTAAACCTGTGTGTTCTTTCAGTTTAGTTATTTAATAGGGCTTCAATGTTCAGTGTTCCTGGCCTTTTCCGCACGAGACTGTTATCGCGCTATGATTCCACTTTCAACATCCTATGGAATCCTGGGGTTTGCAGTTTCGGGAGGGGCCAGGCGGCCCTCCCGAAACTGCAAACCCCAGGATTCCATAGGATGTTGAAAGTGGAATCATAGCACGGTAACAGTCTCGTGCGGAAAGGGCCCCTGACAGGGAAAACCACTAATACGTTTGTGACACTGTAGGTTTATTTCCAGTCTCTTAGTGGACTTCCACCTTTGCAAAACTGGAAATTTCCTCCCAGTGTTTTACTAGGGTTCTTGCCAGCCTTCCAAAGCTGACTTCCACGCATGGAACGACTGGCAATCTCCCCAACTCTCTCAAGTATGCTGCCACCACCACCCTGAATTAAGAATTACTTAGACAGAACAGGAGGGACTCTGCCTAATCTCTAAGCATAAGGAACTTCCACCTCCCCCTTCCCCTGAGTGAGAGGTCCTATGTAGCGTGTGCCAACCCTGGCGTGGAAATGGAGAGAAACGGAGGTTTATAAAAGTGTTTTAATCAAGGCATGCAAATAAACAATATCACACTTGGGAGACCCCCTCTCCCAGGTACACTTAGTTACAAGAATTTACAAAACAGATATCACAGCACAGATACATTCTTAAGATCAGCCAACTTCCAAAATAATAAAAAGCCTAACATGGCTAACTACTTTAGTCTAGTACTCACAGATGTCCATAGGCTTAGATATTCTAAGAAGAAAGAAGCCAGGAGGCGAGGCATGCCTGCCTGCCTACGACTGGCACAGATCTCATCTCTCTCTCTGTCTCTCTGTGTCTCTCTCTGTGTGTGTCTCTCTCTCTGGCCACATGGCCTCTCAGAAGTTTTATTTTCCTCCTTGGAAGGATCTGGAAGCATCTCCAAGATGCCCACCTCTTTTCCTTTTGGTTGGTCAGTTCTCACCTTGTGACCTGTGGTGCTGACCCTTTCCTTTTGATTGGTCAACTCTCACCCTGTGACCCTTGATGTAATCCTAACATCTCATTAACCCTTGGTTTACCTGAAGAGGGAAGTATCTCCCTTTGATAAGCCTAGATAATGGGAAGCCCCATTATCACAACGTTTCTCTTCTTGGCTAATTCCCATTCAGCCACTCTGAAGATCGAAAGCAACAGGGCCGGTGGTCGCAGGGACCAAAAGACTGCAGCTTTGAAGCCACCTGGCACACTGCCATCTTTTTAAAACTGCATTGTCCAATCAGTTGGCTTCTGGATGGGCATGGGGCCCAACCCAGAAATAGCCATATACATTTTCTCTGAGCACGATGTCTGCTTCTGTTTGATGGGCAATGCTCCTAAAAATATTTGTTCCTTTTCTGTGCCTTCCAGTTGACTCTGACTTATAGAGACTCCATCCTAGGGTTTTCTTGGCAAGACTTATTCAGAGGAAGTTTGCTATTGTTTTCCTCTAAGGCTGCAAATGTGTGACTTGCTCATGGCTGCACAGCTGGTTTCCATGGTTAAGTAGGATTTCAAGCCCTAGTCTGTGAGATCCACTACAGCATGCTGGCTCATCACATGGAGATTGGCTGGCATCCTCTTAGCGACATATGTAAGCATACATGACACTATGTGTGTGGAATGATTTTTTTTTGGACAATAAACCACAGTCATATCCAATTGACAGTATTGTAAGTGGAGCTATGTCATCATTGAGTATTTATGTGGTAACACATTAATGTGCACAGAATAATGTGTGAATGAGCATTGTCTCTACGCACAGCCATTGAACATTGCAATTTCACAAAGTGTTGTCAGTCAGCCACACTGACCATTGATCCAAAATATCTTGTGCTACATTGGCATTCAGTGCAATATAATTCTGTTGGCAGATTTTTACACTGTGCTGAAGCACTGTAGGCTCCTAGGCATAGTTCTGTATTTTAGATATTTTCTTAGAAGCAGAATGGGAATTCAAGGTATCAAGAGCATAGTCTTGATCCAGCATTAATGCTTCTTAATACTGGATCAGAACTGAACTTCTGATACTTTGAATCTTGACTTTGAATCAAAGGGCATGGATATAATACAAAACTATGTCTGTCTGATTTTTTTTTTAATCAACTGTCATGGCTTTCTCCAAAAGAGTTCTGGGAAATTTTGTGCATTTTGGTGTTGTTTTGAATACACTTTCATAAACTCCCTAGGCATCCATAGAATCTGTGTCAGGCTTTTCTGGCCATTAAGCCCTGGATATGTGCAGCAAGCTGAGATGGTACACATTCTCCCTGGTTGTAGGTCATGCACAGGTTGGTAGTAATGCTCATTTTGCCTGGATGCTCCTATTCCATGCTTTTGCTCAACAGGCCAGAGGCATTGGTCTTGGTAGTAGCTGCTGACAACTCTTCTTCCTCTTCATCTTCCTTTTCTTTTTCCTAACTTTGTTTATACCCCACCTCTTCCCCTAAACTGGAACTCAAAGTGGCTTACAAATCATTATTTAAAATAACATACAACACAGTTAAAACATACAGAAGATCCTTCTACTGACAACAGATTTCTATAATAAAAAAATACTTTTGCTAAACCAAAGTAGTGGATAGGTAATTCATGAGATCTGGAATCACGAAGCAAATTTCCAACCTCTTTTCACAGTGAGTGATGCATTGACTATGTTACTGACAACTGTGATTGGGGCCAGGAGATATGATCAACAAATAATTTCTGTACCACTTCATCTGTGACCAGTGCTTGTTTTCTGACTTTTTCTGATAGCTTATCCTATCAGTTGTCTGCTACCTAGTGCCCATGGCCCCTGCACAGATTGGACAACTCGCTGGTACTTCGTAAGCGATGTTGGAAAATGCAATCGATTCTGGTATGGGGGCTGCCATGGCAATAAGAACAACTTTGCTTCTGAAGAGGAGTGCATGAAGACTTGCCATGGACCAGTGGAAAGAAGTGATGTGAGGCACCACCACCACCACGTCTCAGTTCCCATCGTTCACTCCAGTTCTCAGCAGTCTGTCAGAGGAGCCACTAGTCACAGGCATGGAGGGGGAAGGGAGGCAGCTTTCCATGCTGGGACTCAAGCTGGCTCAGAAACTCCCACTGCACAACATCACACTGAGGGAAGCTGGACAAGGACCATGATGATAGATGCTGTCCCCGAGTCTTCTCAAGGGACTGGAATGCACCAAGCAATGGATGGGGGAAGAAGAAAAGATCCAGCAAACCATCTGCATGGTTTGGGGGGACTCTAGCCTCCAGACACTCTGAGAGGCGTCTGACTGTGAATGGCCAGACAGTCCACCATGAACGTGAAGACTGGAGGAGGGAGTCTGGGGCCGGTGGCTCAGTTGTGAATGAATTTGAGCACCAAGCCTCACCACCCTCGTCCTTCCAACATTCTTTAAACAGGTAACCTTTTAGTATTGATACACTTTTCCATAGAAGGGCTGTTTTTTGTATCATGAAAACTTCTTAACATTTACCAAAGAGAGTCTTCCATAAAGAAGCCCAGTGTGACTCTGCTATAGGAGTTTCCCTTACCTTCATGCTCAGATATCAGGACTGTTTGCCAGGTCCTTCTTTTCCATTCTTAAGAGAATTAATTTTTGTAAAGAAACATTCTTACTTATGTCCCAAGGCTCAGGCCTTGGGAATGTTACTCTTTTGGAGTACAGCTCCTGCATCCCAAATTGGCTTCCTGTGGCAGAATCCTTGGTCCACATTCTGATGCCAGACAGTTGTGTTTTTCTAAAACTGAGCATAACCTCATATTCTTTGAGGTATTTATAACAATGAAAGTAGGTTTGCTCAGGACACAGCTCCATTTCCTGGAGTATTTGGAAATGGTAGCTTGGTTTGGTCTCTTCAGATAGCACTATTCCAGATGAAGAACTGTCTTAGTTCTTGCACAGAAATGTATGTTAATATTTTGGGTGGTTTGGCATGCAAGTGATACAGCAGTTTTAATACACCCCAATCAATTCATATTTTTATCCATTCTGCCAAAGATATGTTGTTTCCTGCTTCCTACCAGCTGTAGAAGCACATAGTCTAGTTCTAAAACAACCCAACCTTGGCTTGGATTCATAGTACAAGTTAATGACTCCATTGCCCTTGTTGCCTGTCTTTGTCCACAGTAATACCTTTGAAGTCCTCCTTTTTAAAGCCACGTTGGAGCCTAAAGGGAAACTGCCTTGTATCTTTCAGGGTCATCTTGGATGGATCATCTTCTTCTGCAGTGGAAGCAGGCTTGGGGCAAAGCATTCGTCTTGTTTGCAAGGCAGGCAGTTCCCGTTTCTCCAGAGTTGAATGGCAGAAAGATGGGCGGCCAGTGTCATCTGATAGGTGAGTCTGACTCCTGGACCCTTCCCACTTTGGGAAACACACACCTCATTGATATATGCCAGCATGTGGGTTTGAGTGTAAATAGAGGACATTGACTTAACGCTTACATTTTGAGATGATTAACCATTAAAAACAAGGGGGACCTGCAACTAAAGGTTGCAATGTGGAATGCTTCTGTTCAAGTTGCCAGACACTCCCGTCCCGTCCTGTCCCGTCCCGTCCCGTCCCTTCCCGTCCCGTCCTTTCCCTTCCCTAGTTCTTTTTTCTTTCTCTTTGGGTTGTCAGATAGTATTCTGTGTCTACTGACCATGCTCAGACTTCATTGAACTATCTGGAGAAGGGATTTATCACTTTCTAAAATTTTACAAAACAAAGAGTTCCTCTAGGGCAGACCTTTCCAAACTTTTCATGTTGGCGACACTTTTTTAGACATGCATCATTTTGCGACACGGTAATTCAGTTTTACTAGCAAACCAGAGGTTAAACTAACTCCTTATAATTGATACAGATACGTATATAAATTGTAATAATAAAATGTATGGGGACACAACATATCTCATGAAAACCGTTCATATATTTGTAAAAATATAGGATTTATAAATAATAACATACATTCCAAGATTGTAGGGGACACACCTACACACTTCAGGTGACACACTAATGTGTCACGGCACACCATTTGGAAAGCCCTGCTCTAGGGTTTCAACTCCTTATAATCTTTCTTCTTGTTGGTGAATGGTGCTATTTTGATTACATTAAGGACCAGCAGTTGGAAAATTGTGCTTACTCTAAGGAAATACAATTGGTTGATACTAAACTTTACATTCTGTACAATGAAAAGCAGAATCATATGGCCTATGTGTGTATTATGAAATCAAGCAAGTTTTACCATATTTTGCATTATTCACTGGGCCCTTCTTCTCCTGATATACCACAATTTTGCCTACTCATTTTTAAGCCAGTTGATCAGTTAGATGTTAGTATTTGTTAGTGTGTTATTTAGTATTAGTATTTATTAGTCTGAACAAATTGTGCCAATAAAATGCCACAATAGGTCCACCTTAGGGTCACCATAAGTCGGAAACAAGTTGAAGGCACACAACAATTTTTGAAGCAATTCTTTTAATATTAGAAGAGAATATGTATTAGAAGAGAACGTATAAGTTAAAAATAGCCTTAAGAAGGTTATTCAGAAATAGAAATAGATATGCATAAGATCAGATCAGGGAAAGAGGGAGAGATCTAAAATCTCCTCCCATGGTGCAGGCAGGAGTTGAAAGAGAATGGAGTCAGAGAGAAAGTTCTGGTTTTGCCTCTGGTCTGGCAACATGAGGAGTTAACTGATATTGTTGTGGATTCCTCTACTATACCTCTTCAGAATGGCCTTTCATAGTAATGACCAACTATTCGTTTTGCATTATTTGCTGGGCTCCCCCACCTGCTGAACCATTGGAAATCTTGAACAGCCATCTACGGTATTTTTTCCCTCTTACTTTTATGCCAATAAATAATCATTTAACAGCTATAGACATGATGTACTTGATGCCACTCATGTTTGGTGTTGCATATAGCCAGGGGCAGTATTTGATAATGCTCTGGTTTTTCCACCCTCAGGCATACCTACCAGTCTGACAGTTCCCTAGTGATCAGTCAGCTCAGAGCTGAAGATGGTGGACTCTACACGTGCATGATTTCCAATGGGAGAACGGAGCGTCGACAGATCGAGTTAAGGATCAAAGGTTATTAGTTGTTCCTCTTTTAAGACCTTAACTAAGGCATACGGAGAAGGACAATGTTTTAAAAGAAGAAATACACAAAACAGGACATTACAACTTTTCCTTTTTATTTTTTAATACAATATTGATGTTTTAGTGAATATAATATTTTAGGGTTATAAGTTACTGACAGATCTCTGGGTTTCTGGCAGATCTCAACACAAGCTTCCAACTCACTAATTGTTTAACACAAGCAAGAAGTAACTTAACTTTTCCTCTACTATATTAGGCTGCTGAAATGAAGAGAGTTCAGGGTGACTAGGACTGGCTCTTTGTTTGAGGAAACTGTGAACTCAGTTTAGTTCTTAAGCTGAAAACAAATTCCTAGAATTCTTCAGAATACTGCTCAGAAAGCACTCTGTCCTTTACTTCTGAAGCGTATAACTTTCATGCCTGGCTCTGATTCGGGGTTGTTAGTAAAAACAAATGAAGCAGATCTGACAGGCCTGAAGTTTACCCACCTGCTTTCCCATCAGGGGAGGATAATATCCTCTCATAAATTGGTCTTCTTAACTTGCCCTAACAGGCAAGGCATTTGGAAGTTAGAATCAGCCTTTAAGGTGGGCTCTAAAATGATGTTGAACTGCAACCCCCAGCATTCCTCAACATTGGCTAGGCTGATGGGAGTTGCAGTCCAAAAGCATGTGGAGGGCTGGATTCTTCACGCTGAAGCTTTAGAGGAAGCTCTGCTCCATCACAGCCTTTCCAGAGTACTGTGTAAGTGAGCCAGCTCAAGTTTTTTTTTCTTTCCATCCACATCCAGCTTAGCTGAGACAAGGAGACAAGGGAGCTGTGTTGTTTCTTTTCCCAATAGAAATGGGGTTGCTCTGTCTTATCATGAATTGCATATAGGCATCTGAGAACACAGTGTAGGTCCTTGAAATGCCAAGGTACAGAGCACCACAGAGAACACAGGAAGATACTAAGAGGTGCAGAATCAACAGCTCTAGAGGACTGGTAGATCTTGGGTGATGACACTATCATTCTGCATCTGACTATGGGGATATGGCCAGATGCTTCTCCAACCCTTTGGTCTCCAGCAGCCACTGAACTGCCATGGAAATTGGCTACTGCAGAAGAACAGTGAACCCTGGGGGTGATGAGAGGGGACGTGTATCTTGCAGAACTGACACACTACTCTTGGTGATGTATTACCTCAGTCAGTGGCTACTGCTCTTTCTTCACACCACCACTCTTAACTGGGCCACTGCAAAAGCTGGGTGAACCAGCACTCTGCGCTGGTGAAGATAAGGAACAGGTCTGTGCTACTTGCTACCCTTTTGGGGTATGAGATCTCTGCAAGACTCTAGCCATGCCTGTCCTTATAGGCCTTCTGTGATGTAGCTGGTTAACTTAGCATACAGGTCTTTAGTGATGCGCCTGCTTTCAGTTATCCTGGAAGAGGGAGCTTCATAGAAAACTATAAGGTACACTACTGAGTAGCATGGTTTCCAGAAAGGTGCAATATTTTCCCACAGCTACCATGAGAATGTTGGCTAGCACAGTCACAGCCAAGTTATCCAATCTGTTTTTGCTCTTCTCTTTCATTATATGATTGATTTAACACTGCCTGCCATGAGGACTGAGCATCACAGATCAAGACTTTGGAGATCTTGGAACTTCCATTCCATGATCAATATGGATGAAATTAAAAAACATTCAATCAATTTTATTATGGTCATAGACCAGTGTGAGAATTAAAAAAAAAAATTGGCTGGAATCCTGTTGAAGACTTCTGTCTTTGTAAGTGGAACTATTTCTGTGGGAATTAGAATTGGGCAGTTGTGTAACATCCAGATCCAATAAAGAGTGTCTGTTACATTACGAAGCACAGTTGGACCAATGTGCATTGGGACACCCTAGCTGGTCTCCTGTTACGCATCTTCAAAATTCACCAACAAGGTTTCTTAGCAACTCTGCTACATAGTTAAGTATATGTAAAGTTATGTAGCATATACCATGATAGATCATTACCTTTCAAATTACACATGCAAATCAGCTGAATGTTCTTGGAGCTTTTTTTTTTTGTAGAAAACTAGTTATGCCAAAGCCAGAAATATCACAAGCCATGGGGCAATCTTATTCAGAGTTGTCTTTTTCCTCTCACCCTCTCTAGAAACCCCTGGATCTACTGTTGCACAGGCAACAAGGAGGCAGCATCATACTCAAAGCTACGGAGTGTTAGGAACAAGAGTTAGCAGTGGACAACCACATGTCTCTTCTGAGCATCCTCATGTAATATACAGGTAAAGCTACCAGAATCAAGTACCATCCCATGTTCTGCACAGTACCGCAAAGACTTCAGCATTATTTGCTACTTGGAGCCTGGCCCGCCTGAAAATGGGATAACTGATCATATCGCACCTAGTCTTAGGAGCAGATTTTATAGAAAATGGCCTGTCAGTGTAACACAAGTATCATTTTCCTGGAGCTCTTTAGAGATGTTGGACTGCAAGTCCATCATCCCCAGATGACACAGCCAGTTGACACTCTGGATGAAACTGATGAGAGTTGTACTCTGGAAGACAACAGATATTTAAAAAGCAGCTCCAGCTGTTAAATAGAAGTATGTATATGTATATGTATATATCTGTGTGTATACACACACACATACACAAGGATTTGGAGCAGTTACAACCCAGATATTTCTTAGGATTTCTCTCTGTCTCCTCAGCAGTCAGATCTCCTCCAACAATGATGAAATATTCTATTGGGTTTCACTTTCAGTAACTGTTATACTAAAGTTTTCAGCTGATACTGAAGTTTGTTTTAAAGTTTTAACAAGAGTATGCTCTGCCCTGAATACTCTTGTGCATTTTTGTAGTTACTCAAAGGGCTTACTTATCACTTGAAGGAAGCAGGTCCCAGAGGTGTAGACTGAAAGCAAGAAAATGTAGAGCTGAAAATATGACCATAGCTGCAAAAACCAAGAATTTTGACAAGTTCAGGGCTCTTGCCACAGACAAACAAGTATTTGAGTAGGTTTTAAACACTAGGGACTGCTTGCAGTTCAGTAATGAAACTGAGTAACTTGTTTACAATTCAGACTAGTGGGCACCCAGAGGTAACAGAAACAGCTTAAGGTTCATTGTTTTGTGTAAACCAGGATCATCTCAAGATAACAATAATGGTGGAGATCCTAGACAGCAAGCTGCAGAGCATAAACATCTTTTGTATGTAGTTCACACACAAACCTCCCCACAATATCCTGAGGAGCAGCCAAGCCTCATGGGACTGCTGCTAGGGAAGAGAGAGGCAACAGGACAACTTGTAAGTGACATAAGCACACGTATGTCACTAACAGGATGCTGATTCAGTGAAGACTGAAAAACATTGTGGTAGGACTAAGGAATATTGTAACAGGAAAAGGAAGGAAAGAGTCTTCCTTCAGTTACTCCTGGCTTTTCTGACATCTCTCCTGTCAGCAGCATTAGTACAATGAGACCCTTTGTACACTGCTTCGTGATGGGAACCATCACCACCGCCACTGTTCCATCCAAGACAAGCCCAAAGCACTTGGAGTTGTTAATTTATAGTTGTATTTATTTTTATTTGATTTCTTTATTGGATCATGAGGTGACCCATAAGGTTAACTACAAAAAAGAGATTAAATACATACAAAAATCAGTATTCAAATATAATTAAACTGAGTTTAGTTATGCAACACAGTTGGATTAGAAATAAATACACAGCAATAAAAAACATTGCAGACCTCGTCAATTAAAAACCCCTTCCTCAGCAGTCAGTCTCTGAATAAAAAAGTCTTTCCCTTGCTGGTGGAATAACAACAGGGAAAGGATCAAACTTGTCTCCCTTGGCAGGAAGCTGATTGAGCGATGTGGGGCCGATAGGCTGCCTGCTCTCATTCCCGACCTGCCCCATCCCTCTCTCACTAGCTGCTAACCCGCAGTGTGGGGGAGGTCCCCTATTCCTAGTCCACTAAGGCCATTTCCGCACTAGACTGTTATAGTGCTATTATTCCACTTTCAACATCCGATGGAATCCTGGGGTTTGCAGTTTAGGGAGGGGGCCTCAGAGGTCCCTCCCTCAACTGCAAACCCCAGGATTCCATAGGCTGTTGAAAATGGAATAATAGCACTATAACAGTCTAGTGTGGAAATGACCAGGAGTAGCTTGGGAGGAGAGTGAAAATTTTGTTGCCTTCGCTTGTGAACCTCTTAGTCACTCCCATATGGCAAGTGGAGCTTCCCAAATGGTTAAAATGACAATACTTTCTTCAAATCCCTCCAGCCTCTTGTAGAAGTCAATATATAGAGCCAGAGAAGGCTCTATGCAAAAGAACATTCTGTTAACATGTGATTCTTGCAGCTAAGAGGCATTCACTAGGCCTGCAGCCAAGGGAACACTTAAGAAAGATATGTTTACAACAAGCTTACACTTTGCAAAACGTTAAGAGAAGAGCAGCACCCAGGTTGAGCTGACCCCTCAACAGTCAGCAGTTTAAGCTCTGATCAGAGTCAAGAAGCCACTCGGACAAGGGAAGGGAAAGGGTTTGGTTGTCCTGTTGTGTGCTTTCAAGTCTTTCTGACTTACAACAACCCTAAGGCAAATCTGTCATGGGGTTTTCTGGGGCTGAGAGTGTGTGAAATGTCCAGGGTCACCTAGTGGATTTTCATGGTTGAGTGGAGAATCAAACCCTGCTCTCCAGGGTTATAGTTCAGTGCTCAAACCACTACCCCGCAGACTGATTTAAAATGTAGAACTGGAATTTTGCCCCTATTTTTGATGCCTGGCACGTCTGCTTTGCAGATTAAAAATGTACAAGAACGAGCCTTCTGTAGTTGATGCCAACATTGGTGAACGAGTCAGACTGCCTTGCCGTGTGGAGGCTTCCCCTTCTCTGCACATTGAGTGGCAGAAGGATGGACAGCCCATCTCTTCTGCCAGGTAAGCTGCAAATCAGAAGGTGCCACTCTTTTGTATTTCTCTCTATGCCATCTAAGAACAATTTTTATTAACTGGTTACTTCACTATATTAATTATTAACCAATGATTTTGTTACAATATTTGTTATGTTGTGTTCTTTAAAATCAAGTTCTCTCTGTACCCCATCATTGCTTTATATACCATCCTAAGCCTGCACCTTCATTTATCAGTTACTTAGCTGCACAATCACACTCTTGCCTCACTTGCAGGTATCCCCATCTCTTATTCCCCCAAGCCACTCCATTTTTCTCTCTTTGGTGGTTTTCCCACTTATGCACTACCTTGTCTTAGGTACCCCTCTTTTCTGTTTCCAGGACAACAAGGAACTCTACAATTCCATTTGTTGAGAGATATGCCATTTCCTCTCTGCACTGTATCTGTACTATCACTCTACCTCCTTAGGTCAATCTGCATTCCCATCTCTGTGATGCACATTTTGCCTCTCTCCACTCTCAGGTCTCATGGTACACTCCCTTTCATTACTCTCTCTTTTCTTTCTTCAGTCCATGTATTCAGTTATTTTTCTCCTCCTTTTATTCTTCTCCATGCTAAGAATATTGGCAAGACTGCATGTGGTTTTTCCCTCCTCTCCCAGGAAATCATATCAGTGAAGAATTTAAAATAAAGGTGGGCCGCACAGGACAGTTCAAAGATCTACCATGCATTTCTGAATTCAGAGAGTGATAGAGCAAAGGAGACACAACAATGGCATCATTCACCTGTCTTGACTTCTATTTTGGATATGCTTGAGCAGATCTTAGCTTGTACGATAAAAATATAGATAAGGGCTGCCAGTAGACAGAGAGCTGGAATCCCTGGTGTTTACACCTATTCCTCCTACCCACACCAAAATTCTTTTGCAGACTAGTCCTTATGATCCATTATCAAATGAATTCACCAAAATTATGTGGTAACACGTTAATAACTGGGGATTGGCCAATCAATAGCAATTATATAGCTGTTTACAACAAAGCATGTGTTGCCCTTTCACAGTTAAACCAAGGAAGGAAAATGAATCCCATCACAGAAAGAGACAGGCAGCCATGCTACACTGGATCTCCTCGGAGTTCATAAGTTAAGAAGGGTTTGGTCTGGTTAATACATATATGGGAGACTCAAGTCCTACCAGGGATTTCCAAGTGGAAGTAGGAAAGAATCCCAAAACAGAAGGAGCTAGAAACAGCCAGTAAAATCTGATGTGAAAGAGAGACTGAGTCTCAGGATGTATAAGTACAGTTTTGTTCCACAAATTACTGCAACATCATTCAGCCAAGAAATATTTGTTTTGCCTTCTTCAGTGGCTTGTTAAAGGAAAAAAGGAGAAAAACTGTGGAGAGGCACTGCCACTTGGAGTTGGTGATATTAGGCTAGATGGGCCAGTGAACGAGTCAGCTTCCTATGTTCCTAAGGTTTTCCATCAAGCTTGCAGGACTCAGCCAGTACTGATAAGGACTGACCTTCAAGAGGCCATATGAATGAGTTAGATACTTGGAAGATGTATGGCGAGGTCATGCCAGTTACATTTTTGAGCAATCAACACAATGCCAGAATCATGTTATTCCAGAGTGAGGAACCTGTGGCCCTCTAGACAACAATCGTGTGATTCCTGATTTTTTGGCTGGAGCAGATGGAAGTTTGAATCTACCATCTGTAATTCCTAATATGAATGCTTTTCATCCCTTCTTCTTCTGGAATAAAATCACAGAATCTTAGAGTTGGAAGCAACCACAGAGGCCATCTAGTCCAACCCCTACCATGCAAGAATATACAACTCTGCGTAAAGACCTCCAAAGATGGAGAGTCTGTGGCAGTCTGTTTCACTATGCAACAGTTGTTACAGTAAAAAAGGTTCTCCTAATGTTTGGGCAGAATCTCTCTTCTTTGTAATTTGAATCCATTGGTTCTTGTTCTAGAATCTGAAGCAGCAGAAAACAAACTTGCTCCATTTTCTACATGACATTCCTTTAAATATTTAAAGATGGGTATCATGTTGCCTCTCAGTTGTCTCTCCTTCAAGCAAGACATACCCAGCTCCCTAAATTGGTCTTTGCAAGTTTTGATTTCCAGATCTTTGATCATCTTTACCACTCTTCTCTGGACATGGTCCAGCTGTGGTCCCCAGAATTGGATACAATATTCCAGATGAGGTCTAACCAAAACAGACTAGAATGGGACTACTACTTCTCTTGGACACTGTACTCCTGTTGATGGAACCCAGAACTGCAATGGCTTTTTTGGCCACCACATCACACTGTTGACTCATGTTTAGCTTTTGGTCTACTAAGACTCCTAGTTCCTTTTCACATGTACTGCTTTCTATTCCATCATCTAAGTCATTTATAAAGATGTTAAGCAACACCAGGTGAACCCTGAAGCGCCCCACTAGTCACTTGTCTAGGATGATGAGCAACCACTGGTTGTGGTGTGTTCAATCCAGCAGCCAATTAAAAATCCACCTAACTGTAACACTGTGTAGCCCACAATTCAGCAGCTTACCTACATGAATATCATGAGAGACCTAGTCAAAAGCCTTACTGAAATCAAGATATACTACAACCACAACACTCCCCTTATCTACCAAGTTTGTAACTATCCAAAAAAAAGGTATAAGATTAATTTGGCATGACATGTTTTTGAGGAGCACATGCTGGCTCTTAGCAATGCATGGTGCCTTCATCTCCCACTTTTGGTTTCTAGGCACAGACAGCAGTCTGATGGTGCCCTGGTAATCAGCCGTCTTGCAGCTGAAGATGCTGGCTTCTTTACCTGTATTGCTTCCAATGGTCGGGACCAGGATCAGAGAAAAATCCAGCTCAGACCTAGAGGTAATAAAATGTGTGTGGGTGCCTACAGACACACACGCATGGTCCCATTTTTGCTGCTATTGCTAAATCAAGGATCAGTCCAATGACAATTGCTGAGTGCTGATTTAACCCATAATTAGTCTGCAGTGGGAACTGTTTGTGTGCATGGATCCCTAGTAAGTACATCAGGCCATCACAGCTTGCAACAATATGGCAAACTCAGCCACTCACACAAATGGAGCTGCCCCTGTATGGATCTGTTTTACACAACCTTGGTTGAATGGTTATTTGCGTGAATCAGGTCAGCTATAGATCAGAGCACCTTCATCAGTTGTACCAGATTTCAGCCATTGGCATTTTTATGGCACAAAACAACACTAGTTCAAGTATGGAGGAGGTGCAAGAGGAAATGCAGTCAGCTATTTTTCTATTTCTTTTTCTTTTTTGCAGTTCCAGGAGACATTTAAGCCACTGATTTGAATTTGTAATGGTCATAGTCTCCTTGGAACAGGAAGCAAGAGTGGCTGTGGGAAGAGCTTATTTCTGTAGTCAGATGAGCTATGGGAATTTTTTCCCCTCTCAGACAAGAGTTCATAATTTTTTTGCTGCTAGAGGAGGGCCATGAAAAGAGAAGCATTTAACTATACGTTGATGGTTACATCACTAAGTGCTCTGGACAAAGGCTGCTATTGTGAAACATAATGTTGAGATTCCTTTCCCACACTCTACAGTAGGCTAGTGTCCAGTTAGAGGGGCCAAGTTCACATAAGCAGCAGGGCTTTGGGTTATTACAACCAGTTATAGTCAGAGCTGTGTATTCAGAGAGTCGTTCCGGCACCCTGGGCAGAACCTTCCTGAAACTGACAATGCCCTTTTCCTCCTCAGGAGAGCTGAGAATCACTGGCTTGTTGCCCAGCCTCTCTGTGTCAGAGGGGGAGAATGCTGAGCTTCAGTGTGTTGTGACAGGCAGCAATGTGAACATAAGATGGTCAAGGTAAGGAAAGAGGGGGGAAGAGCCACATCATTTTTCATTTTGAATACAGTGAAGCAACGGGCTATTACCATCTGGTGTTCTTAACCTTTCTTATGCTCTGGACCCTTTTGGCAGTCTGGTGAAACATGGACTGCAACCATGTATGATCTAGTAGGGTGTCTAATAACTACTTTTTAAGTAGTCAGGATCGTAAACCAAGGCCAAAATCCTGCATTGGCAGATGTAGCAAAAATGACAGAGATCTATCATTGTAGCTACATCTGCTGATGCTAACCGCCCCAAAATATCTACCTCTTAAGTCAGGCAGTGCCCCAGCCAAAGGGTTTCCCAGGCACTGCAGATGGAGGTGGTGAGAAATTATGACTGCAGCGCTCTCTCAGTTACCAGGCACATTGAGACAGGCAGCCAGAGAGACCCCCTGCCACAGCTGCTTGTCTCAGCCACACTGTGATTGAGAGAGTGCTACAGTCATCATTTCCTAATCTGCAGTGTCTGGGAAACCCTTCAGGTGGAGCACTGCCTGACTTAACAGGTAGGTTTTTGGGGTCATGTTTGATCATTCGTGATTGTAACCCAAAAGTGATGAGATCATAAGTCCAGCTTACAATCTAGTAATACTGAACAGCATGCCAGCTGATTTCAAGATACCTTAATCACTATAATTTGATATGAAAATAACTGTCATTTTTATTGGTGACAAAGTCACAGGTACTGCTGTGGTTTACTGCCTACATTCATAATTGAAGGAAATGCTAAATTTCTGTTAGAGAGTTCAATGAAAATAAAGATGCATTTTTTTCTCCCAAATTCATAGAACCCCTGAAATCTATGCACAGACCCCTTGGATCTGTGGATTCCAGGTTAAGAATTCCTGGCCTAGGAAGGAGTTGCTACTAGAGCACTGCCTTATTTACTACTTTATTCATTAAGCCCAGTCACAGTTAGTAGGAAAGTCTTTCTTAGAAGGCTTTAATATTGTGGCATATCAAAAGTTTACATTATTTCTAGTGGGTTATGAAATGAATGAAAAGAATCTCTGTTTCAAAGGGCAAGACACCAATATTATGTATTTTGACTCAGGAATGGGGTTCCAGTGAGAGCAGATGGTCATCACATCCAGCTGTCTCAGGATGGAAGCCTGCTCCTCAAAAATGTGCAGATCAGCGATGAGGGGTCCTACATCTGCAATGCTTACAGCGGCAGTAATTCTGTCAGTGCCAGTACAGATGTGAAAGTTATCAGGAGGAGACCAGAAGGTGAGTGTGCTCTACAGTCCTACCTAAGCTTGTCAACCCCCAGACCAGGAGTACAGAACCTGTGCCCTCCCCAACTGTTGTTGGACTCTGTCATCATCCCTTACTATAGACCATGCAGGCTGGGGCTGGTAGGAATTCAACACAGTCTTGAGGGGTAGAGTCTTCCCATTCCTGCCTTAATATTACAATTCCATCCAGAAAAACTTGAGTACATGATAGGCCCAGTCTCAGATGTATCCTAACTATAACTGTCTACAGGAGTTGCCTTGCCATGTTTGTATATATGTAAGAGCCTTCAAGTCACGTGTTGTCCTATGGTGACTCCATAAATCTCACGATTTTCTGAGGTTTTGCCAGTTCCTTCCTCTGAAATACAACAGCAACTGGTATTTGTTGGCCATCTGCCATATTGACACGTTTATGTATCTCTTTTTCCCCCTCTAAAACCAAGTAGCACCTATCTTGTGACTAAATGTCTGAACTCAAGGTGCTAATGATGACATTTAAAGCCCTAAATGGTTGAAGACCTCAAAACTTGAAGGCAAACCTCTCCCTATATAAACCTGCCCAAAAGCTGAGGTGTGTGTGAAGGCTGTTCCTCTTTGCCCCACCAGTGAGGAGCAATATGAAGTGGGAGGAGATGGGAGAGGGCTTCTTAATTGTGGTACCCCAATTATGGAATGCCCTCCTGTTGGAGGTCTAAGTGGCACCAACATTGGTTTCCCCTAGGTCCAAGCCGCAACATAGGTAGCTTTTCGGGGACTAATTCACTTCAAACTGTATGTGGACATGGTTTTAAAATTTTAAAGTGGTTTCAACTGTTTGTTTAAGAAGTTTCTATCATGTCTCAATTATTAATTGTTTCAATGTAGAAATGCTTTAAGTTATTTATCTTATATGCCACCCAGAGATCCTTTAAAGGGTAGGATCAAAATATTTTATAAATGAAATGAAGTTTTTCCTCGCAAGATGCAAGTGGGGAAGTACCTTTGTGACTACTGACTGGCTGTTGTGGCAATTTTTCTGCAGCCCTGCAGGGGCGGCAGGAAGGTGATGGTTTTGTGATTACTGCAGTAGCCAGCTTCTTCTTGATCAATCCATTCTCAATCCACTCTACTCCCAGACCAATGGTCTTTACAACAAGGGTGGGAAAATTTGGTCTTCCAAATGCTGCTAGAGTACAATTCCCAATAGCAATGCTGACTGAGGTTGATGGGAGGTGTGGTCCAATAGTATTCAGATGCCCAGATTTTCCTTTGATGAACTTAGAAGATATTAATGGAGGTGAGAGCTGTCAACAGCTATTTAACCTCAGGGGCAAAACAGAACTGTGTTCAATAATGAGTACCCAGCTTGTTGGGGGCAATTAGCTAAAAATACATTGTAAACCGCTTAGATAACACTAGTTGATAGGCGGTATAGAAATAAATAAATGCTATGCTATGCTATCAACTTATGGCAACTCTATGAATTTCGTAGGGTTTTCTTAGGCAAGAAATACTCAGAGGTGGCTTTGCCAGTCCCTTCATCTGACATACAGCCAGAGCACTTGGTCTCCTAGCCAAATGCTAGCCTGCTTAGCTTCCAAGATCAGATAGGATCTGGTGCCTTTAGAGCACATGTTGCATGTTACAAGTTGCTGGAGGCCATATAGCGGGGGCAAGAGTTCTGGTTTGAGGTGGCTGTCATGAGCTTATGTCATGAATTTATGGCCTAATCTGGGATGGCTCGTATGTTCTGTGGGCACGTTCACAGTGCTCACAAAGACACCTAGAGGGATATTAGTTATTAAGTACAATTGGGGCAGGGAACAGAACAAACTGGTAATGATTTACGCTTTTTTAAAAATGGGGTTTAAGCATAGCTAGCCTTCTCTGGATTTACATTAAATAGGTAGAAGGTATTTCCATCATGTGGATTAAAACACAGTGGCTTTACTTCTTTACATACTAACAGGCTAAGCCAGAACATTGTGTTCAACAGAGAGTGCTACCCATTTTTAAGTTACTGAGTCTTATCAGTTACTGAGTCTTATCAGTAACTTCAGTCAAGATTTTGCTGGTATAAAGATGATTTAACCTAAAGACTTGTAACTGCCTTTAGAGGGGGATAACTTTTACTATGATGATTTACTAGGGTATCACTTCCCTTCAAAAATGGTAATCAGTCCCTGAAACCTTTTTCTTGTATTCTTATTTGCTAATTCTCGTTTCTGCGTTCATCTCTCTTCCATGATGTTGTTTCTGGTGAAATATACTTGCTTTACCTACAGCACAGAGAATCTGCCACATTGTATATATATGCTCCTCCTGGGAAAGAAATTTATGTACTTTTATGTCTTACGTGCTTGTGAAAGATGAACTATTTGCAAACTAGTCAGGAGTCCTCTAACCTCTGTCCATTTCTTCCTCCAGTCCCTGCTCCTCTTCCTGTGGACCCAAGTAGGGAATGTGTGGACCAGCCCCATCTTGCCAACTGCGACCTCATTCTACAGGCCCAACTCTGCAGTAATGAGTATTATTCTAGCTTCTGCTGTGCCAGTTGTTTGCGCTACCATGGTTGAACCTCTGCCTCCCTTCCATCTGATGCTTCTCCAGAAGAAAGAAGCTTATTATCCACAAATGATTTCTATGGAAGCTATCTGAGATTTGTTTACTCAAGCACATATACGCAGGGAAGGCAGGATACCATGATACCCACCAAGCAGATAGAAAAACAGTTGGCAAAAGAGCAATTCAACAAAGCAATAAAATGGTTATTTCACTCCCAAGCAATATAGAGAAAGAGTTGAGAGATAAAAAGATGCCTTATTCCACAGATACAAAAAAAAAATAAAGCAAGCAAGAGCCTTCACCTTTCCAGGAGAGCTGGACAACATTTTTCTGTGGAAACTGGCATGCTGACCTTAAATCTTTTTCCTACATGGGTATTTCAAGTGTTCTACCATCACACAATGCTTTTCAGAGTTATAAGTGGATTTGTCCCACAGCAATTACAAACAACTACTAAGGAAGAAGGTCCTGGCAGCCTCCTAAAAGTGTTTAGAATTAGTTGGAACTACAAAGGACTTAATAGTTTGCTGAGGCATGTAGGAATCTGGGAATGGTCTTGCACTTTAGATATTCTTGAGATACTTCTATGTCTTAAGATGTGCCTATGAAACGAAATGTCTGTCTCTCTTCTATGGCCACCTTACTGGAAATAAGCCCACTAAACATGGGGGCTTTTCTAGCCAAAGCTGTGCATGTTTATTTAGAAAATCTATTCAAGAAGAAAATAGGGCCTGTTGTGCAAGTTCCAGAATTCCTCACATACATGAATACTGTTGTACAAGGTTTCTCTCTAAAATCTTGGCAGGCCAAGGTCTGCATCTTTATTTTCAGGTTAATCACTGTCAGATAAACATGTGTAGCATATAAGGATGAGCTCTGAGGCCAAGAAAGATCAGGGGAGGTAATGAGGGTTCTTTCCTCAAAGGCCAGAATAGTCAGTTTTACTGACCTTTTGTAAACAGATTCAGAGTGTGGGGACTGGTGGGGGAAAGAAGGAGAGATTCCAAACAAACCAAGTGAGAGGAAGAAGGGGAAATGTCACACAGCATGTACTTCAGTAATTTCATGTGAAGCCCAACACACTCGTCTGGGAACCTCAAAATAAGGAAGTCACACACCGTGAAGAAGAAACCATTGCCCAAAGTTTATGCGTTTTGGCTGAGCTTTTATAATTGAACTAGTAAGGATGTGATGTCCAAATCCTTAGTCCTGTTTACTTAACTTTCTTTTCTACAAAAAGTAGCAGCAGCAACTGCACTGCTCAGGATTGCTTCCATAGGTGCCAGTCACAATTCAGTAAGATTTTATTTGCTGACCATCAAGAATACCTTTCCATTAATACCCTTCCATTAATCTTGTTACTTAACAGTCTCCAAACAGCAAGTCAGTAGAGTAGTTTACAATGCAACAGACTACCAATAAATTTTCAGGTTATGGCTGCCATGGCAACTAAATGAAAGGCTTCCACCTTAAGTCTCCTGCAGAAGACATGGAAAGAAGCAACTCCAACCGAGTTTGTGTGTGTGTCCTGTCACTACAAGTTGAAGCATGGCAGTCTTCCACTGCAGACTGCTCCAAATAATAGCTGTGATGTCCATGTCTTCAGGGCATTCTACAAAATGGATAGCTACTCCTAAGACACCCTGAACGGCAGCTTCATGGTGGAGGTGGTTTTTTTCCCCCTTTTCTTTTCATTGTTAACTTTCAGGACAAACATGTTGAACTACACGTGGTCTTCATTCCCCACATGCATTATCCAAATGCATATACAAGCCAGTTTTACTGATCACTGGATTAATCTGTGACTAACTACAAATACATCCACGTTATATACTAGCTGCCTTTTTTATGCAAGCAGGGTTTCAGATCCCAGAAAGTCAATTCCCACATTACAAATACCACAGGCATGTTCTCTTGACTCTCATATGATAAAAATGTGTACTTTGAAAAATTTTACATGCACAATTACTCACAGAAGGGTAAACTGAGCCTTTCCATGGTATTGCTAGACCCGTACCTAATTCTATTTAGACAGACATAAACTATATGAATAACTTAATGATACCCAACTAACTTGTAAAAAAAAAAAAGCAAGCCCAAGTAACTGTTGAGATTTTTTAACACACTACCATTTAAAGCCACTATTAAAATTCTATTTAATTCAGCAGTCTGTACAAGTAGCTTCCTTTTTCAAAATACCAGGAATCCTTGGCCAAGATCCAACAGTACCATGGTGGACCATAAATGTCCACTATTTGGGCTTCTTTCTCCAGCACGATTCTCAACAGCACCAGGGTGCACTCCCCTGGCCAGTTAATGCTGGGGATGGGGCGGCATGAGGAACCTGAACAGTGTCCAGTTGTAATCGTTCAGCCAAGAAAAAGGAATAGACATTGCAATTCTGGGTCTCCAGCAAGTACTCGGGATGTTCTTTTGTGTACAATGGATATCCAGGAATGTGACAGCTCTTCCTTCCTCCTGGCTGTACAACTGCACAGTTAGAGGCTGCCTAGGCACATTTCACTTCTTCCAGGTAATAACTGGCAGCAGAATATACCCCAGCATCTTCAGGCATTATACTGAGAGCAGAAGCAGAAGGTCAGTGTATGGTATTGGCTGTAAGAGCACCAACGGGAACCTTCAAGCTGCTGTTGCACCGGAATGGACACTGCACAGTACTAGATACCTTCTGTAGTATCTTTAAAAGTCTCTAACTAGGAGTATGTCTCCTACAAGATTCCTACATTTATTTCAGAAACACTGGAATTAGCATCCCATGATTATTTATGCCAGTAAGATGCACTAACTGTAAGCATTTTCACACATCTCAAGGCAAACTTGATTGGGATAGTTCAGCTCTTTTATTATAGGCTGCAGATTTAATAAACAGTTATTTAATCAACCATGGTAGAAGAGAAAAAAACCATACTGAAGTTCCCCCCAATTCATATCCATCTTTTTTTCTCAGCATTATCTGACTCCATAATTATATTGATGAATGTTTTATCAATTACTTCTATTTAAAAAGCAGTATTTAGAGCACAAAATTCAACAGAATCCATCACGGACACTGTTTTTGGAGCAAAAACAATATGATTTTACACGTTTAGGGGTAAAACCAACATGATGCTAGCAGCAATGCCAGGCCTTCTCTCACCTCCAGTCCTGATACCTCAAATCTGCCACAGCAGCATACCACCACAAGTTTCCAGCATGCTGCAACTAGTTTTTAGTGGGTGTGGCACTACAGAAGGGAAGGGATTGCCATTTTGCATGAGCAGAACTGCTACTGTTCAAAGAACAACCACCTTTTTTACTGGAATAGGAACTATTAGGTCACATGGTTTTCAACAAAAAAATAAATTTAATGTCAGTATATTTCAACCAGAGCAAAGAACAATAGGAAAGAACAATCAACAAAACAAGAACATGATAGGTTATATATTTTCATATTCAGAAGTTGTTTTCCATGGAAGAGGAGAGGCAGAAAGTTTATCCCATCAAAATCACAGATATTGATGGAGATTCTAAGATCAAATGTTACTCTCCCAAAAATCATTTTCAGCAGTGGATAGGGAGTCTGCAGCTGTTCAAATGTTGATGGACTACAGCCCTCACCAGGCTGATGGCAGTTGGACCCCAAAATCTGGAAGGCTAGAGGTTTCCCACTGCTGTTTTACAGTAACAGGAATTGCATCAGTTTGACATAAGGAACAAGTTTTTTTTTTCCAGGAGGGGAGGCCCAACCACAATGGACTGGATGGTAGTCATATGCAAGCTGCTCCAAAGTGGTATATGGGACCAGGTGGCCATCTAGGACCAACTTTTCACAGCTGCAACCAAACTAGCCCACTATATACTCATATTGGTATAGTCTACTGCAAATTACGACATAGTCACACAAGTGCTTCAATTTGAACTAGTTATGTTTTAGTAGAGCAAATATTCATTTGCTGAGCTAAACTATTAGGAAATTTGAGGAGTTCCATCACCCCCAGCATTTCCAGTGGTGCACTCAGGGACAGTCTTGAACTGTGGGCATGTCGTGTGTCCCAATCTCTTCGCATATCCTTTCCTTGATACAGCCACAAACTGGGCTCTGTCCTTACATCAGTTCCAGGATGACATGGTAAATGGAAGAAGCTTTAAAAGCAGAGCTAGTGAACATGTGGCCTTCCAAATTTTGTAGGTCTGTAACTCCCACCATCACTAACCACAATAGCCAATGGGAGCTGCAGTCCAACACCTGAAGTATCATATATTCCTTATTCCTGCTTAGATCAAGCACAAAATGATTTTCAGAACCATTTCTCAGAAGTGTGATGACAAACACCAAGTGCAAGATCAGAGTATGGGAATGAACAGCCACTCAAACAGCACACAGACATCTACAGATGGCAGTCACAAATAAGGGCAAACTTTCAAAAGCCTCTAAGTTCTTCCTTTAAGTGATTCATTTCTTACAAAAGTGCAAATGGGCACTTATATCCTGCCCTAAGTTTGGAAGGTCAGGCATGTAGCAGATGACCTTATGTTGAAAGAAGACTGACGATTAGGAAAAGGACAAGGAAGCCTGCTGAGAAAGCCACATTGTCTACTACCAACATTTATTTCTGTTAAAGCAGGTTATAAATCATCAGTACAAATATATAACTTACATTTGCTTGTAAGGCCAAGTTTTAAGAGTAAAATTTAGAATAAGATGGATTTCATGATTTGCCAGAGGAAGAACATGAAACAGCTGCAGTCTAGCCACACGCTTTCACACAGAATGATGGAGAATGCCTTTTTTAAAAAAAAATAAAAATAAAACCTAATCAAAGCACATAAAATGGGTTCCTAAGTAGACCTGATTGTAGATTTGATTACAGTCGTCACAGTAGTATTAAAACAGATTTAAGACAAGGAAACTGCAGCAGTACATGAAAGAAACTATATGTTCTCTAATATCATCTATTATGATTTCTTTAAAAAAAAAAAAGACTTTACCAAAATGTTTTCAAACCAAGACAATACCGTTCTTAAACTACTCTATAATGATTTTTAATTGGTCATGACTCATGATTGTTGTTGCAATATGCTACTTACAATGGACATACAAGAACAAGCTAGGAACGATGCTGCTCTCCACCCTACTCCCATATTACTGACCATAAGAATCAGTCATAAATCAATCTTATGTACAATTTTACATCCAACCCCGTTATAACTTTGGCAAGATTACTTACAACTCATTCAGCTTTTAACATCTAGACCTATTTAAAATAATCTAAAATGCATAAAAATAAAGATTTTGGCTTTATTTTATATATAATAATCACTGTGTCACTCAAAATGGAAGCTCATCCTTTTCCACTGACAGAGTATGTTGAGCAACTCTCACAATTTGCCCATCAGCCCATTCATCACTATGCCTCTATCCCCATTATTCCTCTTTTCCCCCTCACGGAAATGTGTCACTTGCAGAAAGGTAGATACACTTTGAGGACAGCGGTAGGTTGTTTGCTTTTTATCTTATGAGGTCTTCTGAAGTTCTTGTAGAAAAAGGGCTTCAGGGTTCACTTCCCATCTTCAGCCCTTTTGACATTTCCTTTGCCATTTAAACTCCCAAGCAGAAAGGCAAATGGTACAGGGTAGATTTCCTAGATTATTTCACAATTGCTCTGGGGCTCGGAGCCTCTTCCCATGATTGTGCCCTCTCTGTTTCCACTGGGACATCAGCACTTGGACAATGCTGCTCGGATGTCCCCCCTGCCCTCATATCCCCTTACATCCAACCCCAACACACATACACACATGAAGTACAAGCCACAGAACTGCTTAAAGTTCAATCTCAAAAGTCTTCTGTAATTCACTTGAGAAAGGATTAGTTGGGGATGGGTTGGTACGCTGTTTTGATTTGCTTTCCAGTGCTGCCCACTGTGCTTCAAATGGGTCAACCTGCTGGGCAGGTGCAGGTGGCAGTACGTGCTTGTCCTCTGTAGGCCATTTGGCAGTGTCCACACCGTTGAAAGCAGCTGAGCCATTATGCTGCTGGACAGGAGGTTTAAAGAAAGGGCTGGCAGTAGCACTGTTAGTTTCATACTGAGGAAATGTTTGTTGTCTTATAAGACTAGGTGATTGATGAGAGTGGGATACTTGTGTGTGACTTGCAGTGCCAAAGACATTGGCTACCATTTGGGAAGGAGTGATTCCAAACACCGGTACACTGGGAGCAGAATAGGGCATTCCATTTGCTACAGCGTAGGGCTGAGGAGGAATAAATGCAGGCTGCATGGGCTGCACCACACCAACAGGTACTGGCTGAGGTGCAATAAAAGTGTTGACTGGAAATGTTGGCGCTGCCTGAGAAACTGCAGCTGGTGGCTGCAGGAGTGGCTGAGGAGCTGGAGGCTGCGGCTGCTGCGATCGGACAGTTTTCGATACCTCTTCCAACCAACGGTCTGCCTCTGAAGGCGTGCGTCTGTGGTTTGCCTGGAACAGATTTGGTGAGGCAGCTCCTGAGTTAGTACTCCACTCAGCACCTGGGAAGGAAAACAGGTGTTAGGGTAAAAGGTCAGAAAACGACAGCATTCACCTCCATCTCCAATCACAGCTCTGCAGTAAGGGATCTGAGGAAGGTTCGTAACATAGCTTCAGCTTATAACCATAACTGGTCAAGACAGTTTTGCAGCTGAGACAGCAGATGTCATCACTGCAGTTAATGCAGATTTGTTTAATTGAACAAAGGCAAATGTAAAGATGTAGTTATATCTACTGAAGTTTTGCCAAAAGAGAAAACTCTAGAATTTGGATTGGATACTACAAAAGAAAGGAAGACATTTATAAGCTCTTCATTCAAGAATGGACACCGATGTTGATGCTGAGGCCAAGTTTTTCGCACAATGACAAGTTCATGAATTTCAGATTGGATCTAAAATATAGGCAAGTGCACTGTTCAGTCAACAGACTAGATTAATATACTGTATATGCAAAGTATCAACACTGTCTTCAGTATATGCACCCTGCCACACAGAATTCACAATTTACAAGAAAGTGTCACTGCAGGTTTGAAACTTTATTCACTAATAAATAGCTTGTTTTCATTCTTTCCTGTCATTCAGTTCTACTCTTTCAACCCAACTGAGTCTGTTAACATCTCCCTAATTGTTTTGCAATGTTCAATACTTAACAAGTTAGTTTGTTTCAATTCATTATTCATTTCAAGGCAATGTACTTTTCACCTGGATCCTGCCTTATTCACATCACCCACACACCCAGCAGCTTCCTACTGAGACTAAATCGAAGCCTCTTCTTCTCCTGGGCTATTTCTTTCATTGTATCTGCAATGGCATTTTATCCTACTGCCC
Organism: Iguana delicatissima; assembly: GCA_948472985.1. Lineage (NCBI taxonomy): Eukaryota > Metazoa > Chordata > Lepidosauria > Squamata > Iguanidae > Iguana > Iguana delicatissima. The sequence goes on along the minus strand of CAOKZL010000463.1, from coordinate 334,272 downwards.
CACCATCCTGACTTAAGAAAAAAGTCTTAGAGCTGTTGCATCTTTTCTTCAACGAGAACGGAAGCTACAGCCCTCTGATAGAGTACATAGCTTTCAGGTAAAAAAACTCCAGGTTTAACCCCTGCCTTCTGATTTACATTATCCATGCCACATTATAGGGATGTGCAAAGCCTTAGCGTCAATCTGGACAGCAGGTTCTTAGGTAGATGGCACTTGGCTACTGCCATGTTACATGAAACTCATGAGAGCATCTCAGGGTAGCTACAGAAATTGTGAGACCACAAGGGTTCTGTAAATTTGGTTCCATCGTTAGCTAGTCATTATGTGTATTCTCTGGCCCATCCCTTTGCCCAAGTCCTCTTCAGATGCCAGAGGAATTGGAGAGGAAGGTCTCATACTGCCTTGAGATCAGAAGTAAACAGAAGCAGTGGAAGTCTCATGCTGCTGCCATTTGGTCCAAAACTGCTTCATCTTTGTGAGGGAGACATGCCAAGTTCTGCTGACCTTTGGAATGGCAGAAGTTTTTGTTAACCAAAGCAAAACATGATAATATACTTCCCCACAGTTTCACGCAATCCTAGAGGGAACAAACTTGTGTGGTAATTCATATCCTGTCATTTTGTCCTGTGACACTTGCCTCTATGAAGCAGACTTTGTGGAGGTCTAGATAAACACTGCACCATGTTTTCCACTTCAGCATGATACAATATATATGTAGATGCACTCAAGTACCCTGGATCAAATGCATAGAAAATTATGCTGGCCCAACTGGATAGAAAATATTATCCGTGACATTGCCTGGATCCCACTGGTCTGTCCCACCTAGAGTGTACCCACTTAACAGATATTGGTCAACACATAGACAAATCTTACAGATTTAGTGGATATACTTAAGTTGGAACTAACAATAGGATTCAGGCCAATGTGTGCAAGTCTATTAAAATTGGCTTACTGATCCTTTGCTTGAATTTTATGAATAGGTAAGTAGATAGCGCATTTCTGCATAGAAAATATGTATGTTCCCGAGAATGTGTACTTGCAATTTATAAAAAGCTCTGCTGTTATGACTCATAATTGTCCTTCTTCTCACCTGGTGCTTTATCACAGAAATAGGAATCCTATAAATTCCAAACCACATGTGGCCAAGCAGGCAGGTTTGGTCTACCTTCTCCCCCTTATGCCAAGTATATACCTACTTTGATTTTCTGAAAGATCAAATAGCTAATTATGTAAGATCAAAGCTATCCTGGTTACTGAAAAATATTGTTCCTGCAATAAATTCATCCATTTTAAGCCCCAATACTGAAATAAAGCAGGAAGGTGTACCTCAAGTACCTCTGCCACCTATGCCTCTTACATAATTCATTTAACTGCTTTCCCTCAAACAAGTTACATATTTAAATTTTAAAAACTAAGAAATACTTTGCTCAATCAGACAATTATTTCTAAGATTAGCAGCACATGTTTCAAAACTCTAAAGCCAACACAGAGGATCTGTGTCCAGTCTTACCAGAAAGAGGAGCTGCAGCCCCAGTTTTAGCGGCAGCTGGAGCAGCAGGGGCATTAGCCCAAGGATTGGTTTCACGAACTGGTATTGCTGGGGGTGCTACAGTAGTTTGAGTTGGTTTAGCAGCAAGCACACTGAAGGCAGAGGCAGTGCCATTAACTAAAATGGGAGCAGACAACATCAATGCTGTTAATTCATGCAAAGCATGCAGGTGACCGGGATGTTAAAATAAATGCAAAATACTGCCAACATGCAACACACACCAACAACTTGGTTATATTTTCACATACATTTATATCTACATACATTTTCAAGAGTGTCTTTCATTCAGTAAATTTTTGTTGTCACTGGCTCTTTTAAGACAAGTGGGAAGATTTTAACCAGCAATGTAGCAGAATACTGCTAAAGTGGCTTCTACATTTTATATTCATATGTAGCCCAGTTTTCCTTCACTTAAAAAAGACAGTTACACTACTTCCTGTGCACTGGAAAGAAAGCTAGTAATTAGACTGTAATCATGTTCTCCTAAACACACTTTCAAAATTGTCCATACAATCAAAGCCAAAGGGAGCGGTCTCTGTTACCCACATATGCTCCATGAAAGATGTGGCTTGAACTGTGAGGTGTTATAGTTTGCCCTTAAAATTTATTCCACCTAAGTATTTGGCCATTCTTAGCAAATTCTGCCTTATTTAAAAAAAAAAACAACAACACTGGCAGCATATTTTGCTGAGCCCCATTAAATTTACAAGATCCCAAACATACAAAAAAGTTACCTAACATCAAAGCAAAGAGCCCCTTTCTCCTCAAATGTGGAATATCTTTAGGGCCATTTTGAGGATGAGCCAACAGATAATAATTTATCTGGTTTTGTTATTATCAGCTTAAAAAAAATACCTAGAAGTGTGAGTGATAAAGATATCTGAATTTAAATTTTACACTTCCTGTGTAGTACTATTCTCCTAAGGCCTGAAAGATGCAGCCTTCTATTTCTAGAAAATTCTCTTCTACAAAGAATGTATAGTTGAATAGCTTGTGTAGATTGTCATCTGTCCAGGAAGTAAACACAGAAAAAGGCTACAAAGCATACAGGCAAATTAAAATAAAATGACTTCGAATGCAAAAGTAAATAGCTGCCAAGACAATCTAAGACACTAAAATGATGACACAGGACGACAGCGGCACTGCATATATATCAAGCATCATGAAGGCATCCATGTTCTGAAAGGACAAACCTTGGAAAGCAGGAGACTGTGGTGCAACTGCAGTGACAGGCTTTGTCATAGGTGCAGAGGAGAAAGGATCCTCAGATGGTGTGCTAAATGCATTTGTAATCTGGGAGCACAGGGAACTAATGCTATCAGCTTCTCCTTCGACTTCAGGAACTGAATGGGAGAACAAAGATTGCACAGAAGTGCAGATAATTTATTATGGGGATTCATCTTGTCTTCTCTCTCTACATTCTCGTTAGCTCTTTTGGAGTTATGTAAAGCCATTTCCGCACTAGACTGTTATAGCACTATTATTCCACTTTCAACATCCTATGGAATCCTGGGGTTTGCAGTCTTAAAGGCCCCTCCCTAAACTGCAAACCCCAGGATTCCACAGGATGTTGAAAGTGGAAATAATAGCACTATTACTAGTGTGGAAATGGCCTAAGACTGTATCTGCCATCTCACAAGTCCATGGTGTAAATATACAAGAGAAAAACAAGAACATAGGTAACGAGGGGATTGGGAATGGAAAATGTAATCACTTAGCTCAATTTAACGCAATGTCCTCTGGGCACTTGTATCCATTTTAACAATACTGTAACTCAGCAAAGAAAATTCAGTAACCTGCATACAAGAACTAAGTGTTTCATTCATTCTCCTGTGTAAACATATGAGTTATAATATGCTAGCTGAAGCCAATATGCTTATTGTCTAACTGTTGAAGTCACATATTTCAACTTCTGAGCAGGCTCCATGCAGTTCCAACAGTACAGTTAGTTAACAGTCATTAATGAAAATGTCAGACTTAGGTACTGGTTAATATCCAAAACCTTTATAAAGAGGAAAGTTTATTTAAGATCACAATATGATGACATGAACCAAGTAAAAAAATTAAGGTTTTACAATGACAGTTTAAGAATAAAGATGGAAAGAGCACAGGGTAGATACAGTTTTTTCCCCAGACAGGGATAATTTAGCCACAATAGTCCATGTGCCAGTAGCCTTCCGATTAGACTACTGCAATTTGCTGTACATGGGGCTGCTCATGAAGATGACTCTGCAGTGCTATCTAGTGCAAAATGCAACAGCAAGATTGCTGACCAGAGTACAATACAGACAGCCTAAATGTTTTTAACGGGGAGCTGCACTAGCTGCCAAGTTGCTTCCAGTCTGAATTTGAGGCGCTAGTGATAACATTTAAAGCCATAAATAATTTGGGACATCAGATCTTGAAGGAGTGCCTCTCTCTATATGTACCTGTCCAAATATGAAGTGGGAGGGCATGAGGGGGAAGATCTTCTCACTTATAGCACCCCAAATATGGAATGTCCTCCCCTTGGAGGTTCAACTGGCACCAACAGTACCAGTACAAAGCCAAAGCATGGCTTTTAATTAAACACTGGGGTTATTTATTTTAAAGTCTACGTGTACATGGCTTTAAACTGTTGTAGACTGTGAAGTGGTTTTAACTACTGCTTTGTTTAATACTTTTTTTATCTAGTTCAAGTTACCTGCGGTTTTAATATAAAAGTGTTTTAAACTGCTTATGCTTTATGTCCTGAGTTCTCATGAAAAAGAAAGGGATAGAGATGTTTTAACAAAATAAGTAATAGATAACTATGCCAATAACATTGCCTCTGTAAAATTTTATCTCACATGCAAGCTAGTGAGTTCAAAATGCAACCAAATACAGAACATGTAACATGGAAAGACACTTTGTCCTACCAGCGTTTTTCATAGGGAAGTCAGTCTTCCGCTGAACGGTTGAAGGCAACTCATTAATTCGCAGGGACAGCTGGCGTTTAAATGGAGACATCTTCTGACTAAGAGCAGGAAAACCTCTAAAAGAGCCTTGTCTGGCAAGCTGCTCTATGGGAGCATGTCTTCGTGGGATGGCATGAGGGTTATTTGACTCTTTGTCAACAGAGGATGCAACATCAGCAGTAGGAGAGGTAGGAGAACTTGGGGATGGTGCTGTATTGCCAGGTACAACACCTGCAGCAGTTGTTTTCACATCTGTTTCAACTGTGAGAGAAAAGGAAAAGCAGAAATAGTAGAGATGGGAAGAATCCAGAATGTTCCGAATCCGAATCTGGATTCAAATCCTTGGAAGCTTCCAGTAATCCACAAATCTCATGAATCTCGAATCTTTTGAATCCTTTTTTTAAACAAGCGTTTAAAAAGTGATCGTCCACTCTACGTGTCCCTGCAGGCTGCCTCCAAAGCACCCACACCAGCAGTGGTGGTGGGGGCGCAAGAGAAGGGGCAATGGCCCACTTTTTACACCCCTGCCGCAGTGAACTCAGGCTCCGGGGCATGCAGGAACCTACTCACCCCTGAGGGCCCAATCCCAGACGCTCGTGTGAACTCAGGCTCCAGGGCTTGCAGGAAAGTGGCCGTGGTCGGCCCTACCCGCCCCTGCAGGCCTGATCCCGGGCGCTGGCGCTTACGCAGGCGCTGGTGTGCCCTACACAATGCTCGTGGCGGAGGGCTGGAATGTGAGGGGGAAATGGTAGGGCAGGGGGGTACTTCCAGATTCAAAAGATTCTGTTTGCCCATTTTGCCCTGGAGATTCAGATTCGTGAATCTCAAATCCTTGCCAAAGATTTGTGAGGATTCGGTTGGCCATCCCTAAGAAACAGTAAGACTTTCTGGTTGGGCAAATATTTCTGCACTCCTCAGAGAGCTGTTCACTTTTTAAAATGTAAAGCTAACTATAACTTTACTAAAATACGAATCCCTGTTCCAAAATGCTCATGTCTCTACCAAAACTGACTGTTGTATTTTGATCACGATTAATGCATGCACAGTTATCAAAATGATTAACTACCCACTTAACCTCCAGCTAAATAAGGTAGCAAACATTCAAACTAACATTATCTAAACATTGCTACACATCCCATGAGAAAAAGGGGAAAAAAAGACGTTATTAGTATCATGTCTTGAAGAACAGCCAGCACTTATACTGGTTTTTTCAGCTTCCTATCTGAGAACTTAAAATGAACACTGGATTTTGCAACTCATTTGTTTTATTAACTTAAATCCAGCTCTGGGGTAACTATAAACTTTGGAGATGTATTTCAGAGTAGATCTATTAAAAAAAAAACACTGTACATAGTAGGTTGTTAAGCTGGCAAGTTGACAGTCTTATGAACAATGTGCACAATATACATGCATACACTGGAAATGCAGGTAGACTAGGTTCTAAAACCAACTGGCTATGTAAAATGGTGACAGCAGAAATCATGCTAGCATGGATCATTTGATCTCTCGCACTATAGGACAAGTGAGGTATAGACTCTATTCATGGAACTAGGGCTAGCATCCTCTTACTGACACATACAGAGGTCTACATCTACCTGCTTGTATCTGTTTATGGTCTTGATACAGGGAATAATTAACTACCTCCCTCATATAACAATCTGCACTTCCTCAGAAGCTAACTTTTGTCCTGTGAGGTTCTTTCTTTATGGCTATTTAGCGGCCAGAGCAAAGTGGATGGCATTGGAGAAACTGGGCAATTGTGGAAGGCTCTGGGTCGTATTAGCCCCCAAGAGACCTTGGAGGAGTGCACCTGATTTTGCCATTTTTTTTTAATCCAAGTGCCCCTGGGGCCCATCTCTGTGGTGCATCTAGCTATAGGGACATAGGCAGAAGCTCTTCCACTGCCCTCCTGCTTTCCATTGGCCATTAAATGACCATGGGTGGAGATGCAGGAAGAAGCTAAATCCTGCAGGAAGGGACTGCCATAGCTCCATCTGGAAAGCACTTTACAGTATGTCTCCTCAGACAGGATCTTGGGCATGTTTTCAGAAAACTTGTATTTATTTATTCACACACACACACACACACACACACACTTTTTTCTCCAAAGATTCCTGATTTTCATCAGTTGTTGATCATGACATCCATTATTTGACAAACCAAGGTCAAGCACACAAAATTAAGTCCAGAAACATGGCAACTTATTTAGACATTGTTTTCTTCTTCAGTCTAATACACAGCAGCTATCAAAACTAATTTTGTTATTTGTTTCTAAGAAATAGATAATCCCTGATAATATTTTAGGTTCAAAACATCAGAGTGCTCAATCACACAGATTTATACATTCATACCTCACTCCTGATTTCATGATGTCACTATCTATCAAATTATCTATCAAATCTGCATTGTCCTACCCAGCTTTATGCTCTAAGGAACATATCCATAGCTAGCAGCTGTGTTGGTTCATGAGAAAAAGACTCCAAAATCAAACCCATAGCTTTACTAAAAATTATCAAACAGTTAAAATAGTAGGAAAGCTTTCAAGTTCTCCAAAATCTTAATCAGACCAGATGATACAAAAACAAGAGGGTAATGAAAGAATCAAAAGGAGTGGGCCAGATGTTTCATTTGTATTTGTATTTTAGTCCCATCCACAAGTTTGAGACTGGACACTGAAGCAGTCACTGCCAACATTCTGGGATAACGAAACAGGTGACTTGATTTATGAAAAAAAAACTTGTCTGTTAAACAGACCTGTCTTCAGCTTTGGGCAAAAGATACAGGTTCCTGGATACTCAGTAGAAATACAGTGTTATTGTATTGGCAGTGCAAAACAGTATGAAAGAAATTTTCTGCAACTCAAAAGACATGGCACAACACTTCATAAGTACATGGGAATTCCTGTATAATTAAGGCATCTGGTTCTAGTGTTCATCTTCACACTGATATTTAATATGGCAGTTGACCTAAAGACAAGAGACGTTGGTCAAATGTGGTGTACTAAATGTGAAATGGTAATCTGAGAGATCACTGAGTTCATAACAAAGCAAAGTGCTTTACAAGTCACTAGACCTGTATTTCATTACCTTTAACATCTTGTGTCTGTCTCATCACATCCTCTCTTTCTGCTTGTTCTGTTGCTGTAGTAACCCTGAAAGATCCTTCTCTTGTGAATGTGGTTCTACTTGCATCAAAGGTGGCAGTCACCCCACACTCTTTCTCTCTTTTTTGCTTTCGTTCCAAGCAGGCTGCAAATGCACAGCCAACTGCATGACTCAACCTCTCTCCCTGAAAAGATATTGCGTCAATTAGAAAGAAAAATGGAACCACGTCTCCAAACACTGCTAAATGATAGCCAGGACTCAATACAAACATCCTGTGACAATCTGATCAAGAAAATTCAGAGGAACTATTACAGTCATAAGATGCATAATATTAACCATTTGAAAAGATAGAGACAGAAACTGACTATATCTCTTTTTAAATAATGAGTGTTAAGATATGCTTCCCACGTAGCTCATACTGAAATATTGCTGCTATAAAACACATAACAAGAAGCCCATGAAAGGAGTCATTTAAGCAAGTATAATTTGCTTCCTTATTTGTGTCAAGATACACACAGAAGCACAAATTTTAATGTTTCCAGCTTGGAATATTGAAACTTTGTGAATCCACTGCTTTTAACAAAGAGACTGCCACAAGAAAAGGACAGATTGCTTACCTGTAACTGTAGTTCTTTGACTGGCGATCTGTGCTCTCACACAATGGGTTCTTTGTGCCTGTGTAGAAACCCCGTCAGAAAATTCTAGAATTGAATTGCTTAGCTGGAACCCCTGCCCCTCCTGCCTGCCATGCATGCTCAGGTCTGCTGAACATGGGGGACCTGAAAGAGGGGAGGTAGGACAGGTTTGTATGAGGGCATAGATGACCACTCAAATAACAGGTAAGCAACCTGTCCTCCTCCTTCGTGGTCTGTGCCCCACACAATGGGTGATTAAAAATCTTAATCCAAAGATGGTGGGCCAGGCCCTAGAAGACAGAAGACAAGACAGCACGACCAAAGTGGGCATCTCTCCTGGCTCTGCAGCCAAGTCTGTAGTGTTGAATGAAAGTCAATGGTTGAGACCATGCTGCTGCTCTACAGAGTTCTGGGCGCTCAATATCATGAAGCAGTGCTGCACAAGAAGAGATGGCCCTTGTGGATGTGCTCAAAGAGATAGGAGCACAGGCTTGTGTGCAAATTCACAGGCAATCCAGATGACTTCCACGATTCACTTTGAAAAACACTGTACTGAGACTTTATACCCTTTGCATCTGCCAATGTAACTGATGAAAAAGATGGGGATATTGGCCAAACAAGGCAGTACACTGGGTGCATAACACAAGCACTCGGCAAACACCAAGGGAATGCAGGGAGCATTCCAGTTCAGAAGATGGCTCAGGGTAGAAGACAGATAGAACAATATCCTGTTCCTAATGAAACCAGGAAACAACTTAGGTAAGAAGGTAATATCAGGGCACAAGACCACCAAAAGGTTCATTGCAGCGAAGAGCAGTTAACTTCCCAGAGTGCCAGATGGAGGTAATGGCTATAAGGAAGCTCATTTTCAGGGTAAGTAAGCACTCGTCAACTGTTGCCAATGGTTCAAAGGGGTGCTACATCAACTGGGAGAGCACCAGAACTGGGGATAAAGGTGGTGCAGTCCTTTAAGGAACCCTTTGCCTACAGGTTTACAAAAGAAAGATGGGGAGGAAGGAACCGTGGCTGAAATGCTATGATTGCAGAAAGCTATAATTTAACTGAAGAAAAGGCAAGAACTTGCTCTTTCAATGAAAGGAGGAAATACAGGACTGTTGTCAAAGACACAGAGGAAGAAGGTTCAGACATGGATGTGGCAAATCAGCAGAAACATCTCCACTCATAAAGATAAGATTTCATCACAGATTCCTGCCTGGAAGCCTGTAGGACAACCTGAAGCCTTGGAAATTTAATGGATTATCTTCCATGGATTATCTTCCAGGTCAAGGAGGAATACTCAGCCGTTGGAGAGCGAGAGTAGATCCAGAGACTGAGTCAGCTGAAAGCAATGATCCTGAGACCTTGCAAGAAGGGAACCAAACTAATGCTGCCATGGCCAGAAGAGAGCAAAGAAAATGGCATTTGCCATGCCCACCTCTATCTGCTCTGGAGTAATAATGATGGCATTTCCTGTTGTCTCTGATTGTGAACAGATCTATGTTTGGACGTTCCCAACAAGATGGCCGAATCTGCCAGGTGAATGGTGATGGGATAGATTTCGTGAGGGATGCACCAGTCCCAAAGCTGGATGGCTAGGTTCAGGAATGTCTTAGAATGAGTTCATCCTTGTAATTAACAGATTGTTATTGTGTTGTCTGAGATTATTCACATTACCCTTCTCTGCAGTAGTCTCTGAAACAATTGGAGGACCTTAGGATTGTGAGAAGCTCCAGTGTGCTGATGTGGAGCATGCTCTCTTGGGATGACCAGTGACCTTGAATTGCTGCCATCCCACAGTGCACACTCCAGCTGGTGAGAGAGGTGTCAGTTATCACTGTTGCTGCTAGGCCTGAAGGGGCAAATGGCATTCCCAAAAAGAGGTTGCAGCTGGACATCCACCAAAGCATGGTGGCTTCACTCTCCACCCCCAAGAAATGAAGAGTTTCAAGTGCTAGTCATCTGTGAGCACATCAAAGTGCTTGGGGAACCAGTGCTGAAGAGGACAAAAATGCAGACAAGATGGATAAATGACTGATGTGATCACAGTCATGAGGTCCAGGAACTCTTGAATTCCAAGCATCTAGCAAGCAGACCTCTCAACAATATCAAGCATCGTACTGCTGACAGTTTTGGCTCTCTGGATTGGAAGGCACGCTCCTGTGACAGTTAAGTCCAGAATGGCCCCAATAAAGTCTAATGTCCAAGAAGATTCCAGTTGGGATTTCTCAGAAGTTACGTTGAGGCACAAGTCCTGCAGCAAAGACAGGGTGAAGTGAGTGTCACGATACAGTTTTGTCTTGGAGGATCTCACCAGTAACCAACTGTCTACAGAGAAGTAGGCTACAACTCCTTTGGTCCACAGATAAGAAACAACCACTGCCATGCATTTCATAACACTCTGGGTACTTTGGATAGACCAAAGAAGAAAGTAGAAATTTTGTCCAAAAGGACTGGGTCTGGTGGAGGAGACCAAAACATGCCAAGTGGAGGAGTATTTAAGAACTGTATGGCATAACCTAGAGAGATGATAGTAAGGACCCAGGTGAAGTTCATAATGGCAGGAGAGATCGAGAGAATTTGATGGAACCAGGCTGGCGAGGTGGAGAGACAAGAGTGGTGGTAACCTGTGGGAGAAGACACAATTGTGACATCACTGTCAAAGAGGACTACTTGGAGGTAGACTGTCGCTGTTTAGGGGACTGGCAATCAGATGCTGACTGAGTCCAAGAAGCCCTCGACAGAAGCTGTGGCAAGCGAGAGTGATAGGAAGGACAAATGCAACCACAAAGGCCTATAGGCATCTTTTCCACCATCAGCCTAGCCTTGGTCAGGTGCTCCATGGAGTCATTGGTGGAAGTGTGGAAAAGGACCTACCTATCAAAAGGAAGGTCTTTTATCCTTTTCCTAGTGTCCTCTCAGACACAAGGAAAACAAAGGCATGCACACCTATGGAAAGCCACTGCACTGACCATAACCCTGGAGACACATTCCACAGAGTAGCAAGACAAATGGATCTGCTGTGCCATGAGTGGCTGGGCCTCTTGGTGGTAGCACAATGCAATGGTCTTATATTCATCTGGGAGGTGCTGAACCTTGTCCCAAAGGTGACACTGGTAGGCTGCCATGCAGGCTTGGGTGTTGGAAATGCGGACAGCAAGGGAGGCAGCAGAATAGAACCTCTTGCCAAAAATGTCCAATTGTCCACATGCCTAATTAAGTGGAGCAGAGTGCACTTTCTTCCCTTCCCTTGTTGGAGGTGCCTCAGTAACAATGGAATTGGGGAGGGGGATGTGTGAAAAGATAAGACTCATCTTAGAGCTGTATCCTATACAGGTGCTCCAGGATAGGCAGAAGTGAAGCTGGTTGTGTCCAGACCTGCTTGATGACCTTCTATAAGGCTGGGAGAAAAGACATCATAGCCAGAGTGGCAGCCTGCATATCTACAATTTGAAAAAATGGGTCAGAAGCCTGTGCAGAAGATGAGGAGATTTCTAACTCCATTGTCTTAACAATCCTGAGGATAATATCTGCAAACATCCTCAAGGGCAGTGTCAAGGGTAGGATGCCACATGATCTCAGGAAGAAAGACAGAAGATGGATGAGGCAACTCTAGGAAGGACAAATCAGAATTATAGTCCTAGAGCAGTGGTTCTCAACCTGTGGGTCCCCAGATGTTTTTGGACTTCAGCTCCCAAAAGCCCTGAGCATTGACCATAGCGGCTGGGGCTTCTGGGAGCTGAAGTCTACAAACATCTGGGGACCCACAGGTTGAGAACCACTGTCCTAGAGGATGTGTCATAATGGGAGACAGTAGTCAGGACCAACATCTGGATCGATGATGGAGAAGGCCTTGATACTGTGGCTGTTGTGCGAAGGGAGCATCTCCACATAGTATGGATGCCAGAGATACGGTCAGTCCCAATGAGTCCACAAACGATCCAACTGCACTGAGATGGGTAAAGCTGGTCCCTTGGTGCCAGCAACTGGTCCTGGGAATAACAATGCCACCACCCCTGAGTAGGACACAGTGGAAGTATGAGGGCTGGCACAGAGTGAAGCTTTGAGTACTCAGTCTTACTCTACACCAACGGTACTGAAGTGGAGTAGGTTCCAACACTGTGATGGGAGTGGCTGCCAGAGATGCCATAGTGATTCTGAAGTGGCTGGTACTGAAGTCGAGGGAATGGCCACTGGAGTTGCCACAGTGGGTTTCAAGGCAGCCAGTACCAAAATCAAAGGAGCGGCCAGTGGAGGCACTGTACTAGGCACTATGGTGGCTGGTTCCAAAGTCAAAGGAGCAGCCACTGGAAGTGCCATACTGGGTTCCATGGCAGCTAGTACTGAAGTCAAAGGAGCAGCCACTAGAGGCAACATAATGGACTCCAAGGCAGCTAGTACCAAAGCTGAAGGAGCGGCTGCTGGAGGCACCTTAGTGAGCTCCAAGCAGTTGGTAGCAAAGTTAGAGCAGCTGCTGGAAGCACAATAGTGGGCTCTGAGGTGGCTGGTACCAAAGTCAAAGGAACAGTCAATGGAGGTGCCATGGTGAGCTCTAAGGCAGGTGGTACCAAAGTCAAAGCAGAAAGAATCTCAGGACTCATGTCAGGACACTTTGTCATCTTCTTCTTCTCTTTCAGTCCCAAGGCGTCCTTGGTACCACGCCACTTCTTAGCTGCTTTAGCCTTTGAAAAGCAGCAGCAAGTACTGTAGGAGGAGGGATTGCTTCGATACCCTCCTCCAAGGTGGGTCGAGCAGCAGAAGAGTCTGAGGATGACATCCTACGAAGCGTCAGCAAGCACGAAATTTGCTTCAGTATTGATGAGGTCAGTACCAAGACTAAATCTCTTGTCTGGAAGACAGTAATAGGGGCTGTAAAGAGCACCTTACTAGCTGCCACATGCTCCTTGACTCAGATTGCTCCCAACAAAAAACTCCAGGCAAAAGGCTCTCTCTCTCTCTTTCTTTTTCTTTTAAAGGTTTGAGAGGTAAACTCTTAACAAACCTTGCAATGCTTGATGTTATGCCCCTCACTGAGACAGTAGAAGCACTCAGTACAGTTACTGGAGAGTGAGACCTTGTGTCTGCAGATCACATAGTGTTTATGCCCCTCACTGATATAGTAAGAGGGAAGTAGAAGAACAGGGGTGGGGAGGGGAGGACGGACAGGGACAGGCAGAAAACTGAAGAGAAGAAACAGAAAGAAATGCTACTCAGCCCCAGAAACACTAACAGAAGCTATCTGTTCCTCGGATGGAGATACACTGAGGAGACGGTAGCTTGGCGGGCTGGGGCATGCGTGGTATGCAGGAAGGGGAGGAATTCCAGCCAAGCTGCTCAGCTCTAGAATTTTCTGGCAGGGTTTTCAAGAGGCACAAAGAACGCACTGTGTGAGACCACAAAAAAGAACTAAGTTTCTCTATACAAATAATGTAGTGTTAAACATCAAGTTTTATATGAAATTGTTCTTACGAATACAAAAATCACTCCCCCCAACCTCTTTGGGAAAGGCTTTTTTTCCTATTCTAAAAACACCTTACCGTGTCCTTTACAGCCATAAAGCAATGGCATATCCAGCGTCGTGTAGTGCCATCTCGACAGATATAAGAAAATGCTCTGTCAAAATTCCTATCTGGAGCACAGAAAGAAACCTTCTCTATTGTCTGATCAACTATAAGATCCTGCAGGGGGGGGGGAAACATGACAGCATACAAGGCTCAAATCATTACAGAAACACAGAGCACCACGAGAATATACTTCAAGCCTCTCCTGTTTCCTAATTAACATTAATACTGAAATTGCCTTTTCTCCATCCATGTACAAATTCATTAGCCATCTGACTTGACAGATGGAAGTCCTCACTCTGTTGAGCCTGCCTTCCATTCTTTATATAAACATCCATGCAGGTAAAATGCTTATTACAAATGTATACTTTCAAAAAAATCTTTCTTCAAGATGAATTTGCGTTGGCTGGAACTTCAAAGTTTGGAACTTTGTGCTAGTGCATCTAACCACAAAAGGGAAATACTATGATTTCTTACATGAGTGGGCATATTATTATAATCAAGTACAGGGATGGGAGATATCCTTCCCACATTTGCTTGACTGCAACTCCCAGCAGGTCTAGCCAGCATAGGTTAATAGTAAGCAATGATCTTGAAGTTCTGTAACATCTGGAGGGCCACACAATTTGCACCCCTGGAATATGGCAATATTAAAGCCAATATGTTTATTAAGAAGCACCAGGATCTGAAATATACTTGAAAAGTTAAACTGCATTTGAAAATTACTGAACCTACATAATAATTACAGTAGCAGCAAAAACAAAATGCCCTTGAAATTTAAATGGAGCTTTTTGTTCACTCAAGCGCTTTGCATTATCAGGATAAACCTGAACATAAATGTGTTTGCTGACATATACTTGACAATCTGGCTATAAAGTTTGTGTGTGTGTGTGTGTGTGATTCAATATCTATCACTACATGGGATGTGGCAGGGGTGAGTAGAAGATCTTTTCCACCCCCTTGCCTTAAGCTCTGAGCTCTATTTTAATTTCCCTCACCATCCTGGCTCCAATACTAGAAATAAACTATGAGGGAATGTCTGGTCAGTGAGGTAAGCTATAAGTTTACATCAATTCGGTTTTCACTGCCATCTCCCCACATTGCATTTAATGAGACTCCACCGCTGCCATAAAGTCAAACTGGCAAATGCATATTTAGCAAACAAGCACATGTCTGGGATGGTCCTTATGTAAAGTCATATTGCACATGAAACATGGAAAGAGTGGAATGTCTTGTCTAGCAAGTTCAGAGCCAAAATCTGAACCAGGACCACTCCCGTTCATTTTATATTTTTTTCTGGATAGCTCTGAAGTCCTGCACAACAGATATTCATCACAGATATTGATTCAATCACAACTGGCCCAGGTTCATCAGAGTCAAAAATACATCATTTTCAAAGCTGCCCTTCAGTTCCAACACATCCTCTCTGAAACAGGACAAAGCAGTAGGACACAGTTTCATTATTTGTAATATCCCAAATACTGTAGTGTTGCCCTATGTAATGCTACGTACTATATATTCTTCCTGTCTTTACATGACAGCTGCAGCATAAGAAAGCTTGTCTTTGCTTCGCATTATTCAACCTCTGCATCAACTTATCGCTATTCTATAAAAGGGGAAAGGATACATGCACACTCTATCCTGCTGAAATCATTGGCCACACTTCCAACTGTCTTGAAGATAACTTACTGCAATCTTTGAGTTTACTAACAAACTTGAGAAAATTGAAGACACATAATTCTTTTTGGTCTTCAAATTAAAACCTTCCTTCAGAACTGGACACCTAACACCATCACACAAATATCTGCCTTTTAATCAAAACCAGGATCAGTCTCATTTAAAAATACAAATAAAATATATACTTATTTATTTGTTTATTTGTTTATTTGGAAGCTCACTCCTTTGGGGGGAAGAATTTATGTATTAAAGATATGCATGAATCATGATGCTTTATGTTCCACCTCAGTAAAGTTCTAGAAGCATTTCAAAGCTTGAAGTGGAAAACTATGACTGAGAATTACTTGGCTTAGGAGTCATATCTTCTTTAAAGATCTTAATCATTTCTCATGGCATTCACTGAAAATACAATGGAGAGGAAGTCAAATCAATAATAATATTTCTATATGCTGTATAATCTCTTGCAATCTTTTTACAAGTACAGAGAGAGCATCAAGGTTAAGCTTTTGAGTTTTCCTTCTGACTTTTTTGAGTGAGGCAAATTAATTTTTTAAGCAATGAGGCCAAATAGGAATTCAGGGAACACAGTTATTCACTTAGAGGATACACAGGGATATAAACAACCTAAATAAAACCAACATTTTGAACTGAGCCATATGTAATAGGCATTTCAGAGGAGTTGGCTTCTAGCATTCACAAGAATTTTAACACCCTTTATTAGACAAAGCAATAAGAACTACACTATGCCAGACTGTACATTTAGTTTAATCAGTGATGGTTCCAAACCAAGCAATGGCTAACCTTTGTTTTCTCATCAACAACTCTGAGTCCATCCGCTGAAACCCACAGGACTGCTTTAACTGCCTTCTTTCCACTCTTTCAAGGAAGAAAAAGAAGAAAACAATATTACTATTATGCTGTCCATCAGGCTGGCTGCAGACTTCCTCTTTCCAAGAAGTACAAAAGTCAATGTGCAGATGATATCCAACTTCAGTAGGAGTGCCCAAAGCCAGATACTCATACCAAACAACAAAACCTCCAGAGAATCAAGCTGAAGCCAGTCTTTCAAAAACACAATGCAAAATGAAGAGGGAAAGAACAGCATGAATCAAGTATGTTAATAAATTCAGATAAAGGCAAAGAATTCAAGCTTAAATTCTTTACCCATTTTAACACCAAATACACTGTCAGTTAATGCCAACGCTTAAGGAGTTACACCACAAGTAGCGTTTGTTATAAATTTTTACAAGTTGACTATTTCCTTCAACATCATGTAACATGGAAAATGTAGGTTACAAAATGGGTAACTTACAACATTTTCTAGACTGAGGACATCAGTAAATACTACTATGGATGAACAGCCATATCGATTTGCTACAGATATGTGCATATCCATATACAAAGGCCCTGTTGTTTGGGGTACAGTGCAAAGACAGTGCATGTCTCAAACAGCTGGCTAACTTCATTAACTACATTTTCTGCACAGTAATGTTTTTTTAAGTGAAACAAGATAACCTCCTGTTCCATTCTAGAACAATGCATGCCATGAAATTTTGACATGCAAAAACCTAATTACTTTAAACCAATTTACAATATATCTAATTCTATCATGCCTAGGCCTAGAAGCAGGCGAAAGGCCTTCTCCACATCCTAACTGCCACTTCCATGGTCTTGGAGAGGAGAAGAAGAGACAGGCACAGCTCCATCAAAGCTAGCCCTGCAAGCAGGTAAAAGGCCCTCCCCTTCATTCCGACTGCCACGGCCATGGCTGTGGAGGGAGAGAAGGAGAGACCGTATTTGCTGGACGTAATCCTCTTTCACACTGTCATCCACCTTTCCTTTAGGGAAGGGAACTAGGATTGTTTTGGCTGATCTTTTACTTATAAAGTACAGTGATGGCATTACATAAATAATAACAACAACAAGAACCCATTAGGTCATCTTTTCACCAAAGTTCTTCATACAGTTTGATTATATGGCAAGCTTTTGGGTTCTGCTGTAGGATACTGATATCTTATATCTGACCTTTCCTCCAAGGAGTTCAAGGTAACCCATACATATACTACCACTCTCACTTTACCCTCACAGGAAGACTAGATTCAGCTGAAATGCAGTGATTACTCCAAGATCAATTTCAATGAACATCTTGACTGAGTGAGGATTTGAACCCATTATTTATGGTTGGAAGAGTTTCAATTGACTATCTAGAGCAGGCATTACAGTTGTGAATGCTAAGTTGGGTGGCATCACTAATAACAAGTACTGTAACTCATTCTTCCTACAGCTATACAATTTTAATAACTACAGCTGTATTCCTACATATAGTAGGTTACATTGTAGACAGAGACAGATTGCACTGGACACACTGTAAATTACTTCCATCTAAATATATTGGAAAGTATGTTAAGCTTTTCTTGAAAATGTTTGTTGAGTTGTTTTTTTTTTAAGAAACTGAGTATTCCCAAGCTATGCCACTCAAGCACAGGAATATTAAATTCTTTAGAATAATGAACACTATTTTTTTAAAAAAACTTACTTGAAACCTCCGTCATTACTTGCAACCTCATTATGTACAGCTGGGAAATATACCAGCTCTGCTTTTAAGAAAAGAAGCAATTTTCATCAGTCTTCCTAAATTTTATAAGTAGGAAACATGTCACTATTGACACTGGACTGAGGCTGCCACAGCTCCAAAAGAAAATGAATTGAATCATCTCAAAAAGCTGCAGAATCTAACTCATCACTCACTCTTTTTGGGAAAAGGTACGACTTTCTCACAAGTGGTTTGTAACTTAGGCAAGTTTTCATCTTTTCTCCAACCGCATATAGCTTAGCTACCATTATCTATGTAATCAAAAAGTGTCTGTTTATTTGACACCACATCACACCTTAGCAGCTGGACAGATTTTCACCAAAGTTGGAAGGGATATTTAGGATGGTCTGACTTAACAGGCTATGTGGTATACCTGAAACATACTTGAGGAGAGCACTCCCATTATTTTTTCATTCATAGAGAATAGCGTTTGGCAGTTGACTAGCTCTGTGTGTGTGTCATGAGAGGTTGAGCACCCAGAGAGATAAGCCTTATCCTCCAGAGCTGTTTGGACTATGGTTAATGATTCTCCCAAACAACACTAGGCACTACAACTAATATTAAATATTATTAAGGTTATTAAAGCAATGTTTCGAATGGGGTGGACTTTTTCTACAACTGTTCTCTGCTTGTGACAGTGTAATATAGGTAGAAATAAAAATGTTGAGGAGGGAGCAGGCTTGTTCTCTACTGCTCCAGAAACTAGGACAAGGAGCAATGGATTCAAGCTGCAGGAAAGGAGATTCCACTTGAACCTCAGGAAGAACTTCCTGACAGTCAGAGCTCTCCGGCAGTGAAATATGCTGCCTTGGAGTGTGGTGGAGTCTCCTTCTTTGGAGGTTTTTAAGCAGAGGTTGGACGGCCATCTGGTGGGAATGCTTTGATGGGTGTTCCTGCATAGCAGGGGGTTGGACTCGATGGCCCCTGGGGTCTCTTCCAACTCTATGATTCTATGAAAAATGTGCACACCTGTAAATATTTTTGTTTCAGTATTTCAGTCCAGAACTGTCTTGCTGTGATAAAGGGATGGTTTAGATTTCTTCCACATCTGCAATTCATCTGCTTTCTTCATCTTTTGGATTTTGTCCCCATTAAGACTGATAGCAAGAAGTGCTGATGTACACAGCTCCCATCTCCCACACCTTATATCCAAGTGATTTAACTGGACCATATTAAACACTAGGAAACCAGCCTAGATGGGAGAAGCACAACAATACTATCATAAAACAGCCTCAGACCCAGTTTTTGTGCAAACGTGTCTCTTACTGAAGTAAGTGCTAAAGAATCTATTCCAGGTTTCCATCAATGGGGCTAGTCAGGCATCCATTAAGAATGACAGCTGGTGTTCATTATTGCAGTTACAGATTCATAACCTAGAGTTACAGATCCATAACTTCTCTGTATTCACTAATCCTATGTAGCCACAGCTCACCTTAACAGCCAGCAGCCCTAAAGCCCACCAACAGTTAGCAGCCAGCTCAGGCATAAGGAGGATTTTCCATCACTCTCTCCTTCCAGTGATCAAGACTGGAACAATTGGAAGCAAGACTCCTGTCAAAATACCTTGTTAATCGCTGGCAGGAGAGTGGTGAAAACATCATCCTCTTTGTACTCCATCACCAGGAGAACAGACCACATCTCACAGAGTAGCTGCTGCTTGGTAAAGCAGGTTTAGGAGGGTCAGGCCAGGAGCCATTACTTAGTTACACATTCATAACTAAATGGCCAATGTTTTCTTCTATGGTGGCAACCTGATCACAGAACCCTCTCCCAGAACATATGCACTGATTATATTTCAGGGACCAAATTAATTCTATCCTGCTTTTCCAAGCCTTTCATGGCATATAGTATGGAACTAACTGTATTATTCCTAGTGATACTGTTATGTTGTTGTTGTGTACCCTTGCATTCTTTTTTAGTTTGTTTTAAGCTTGATTCTTTGTGAACACTTGCATATAAGCCACCTTGAAAAAAGAAGGGCAGGTAAAAATTTCCCACGCACATACATATTCAAAAGAAGTAGTCCTGAAAAATAAGCTGACCATTTACTTAGTCATGGTGTGATGACTTATCTTTAATAGATACTAAATTATGCACCCCTTTCACTGCAGCCTGCCTAGTCACAAGATGATTTTCTTGGATAATGTGAGACATTTAGGGGCAAAGATACGGGGAAAACAGGTTTGGCAGCTCCGAGAAGTGAGAAACCAGTTTTGTGGGACATTGTGACACACGGCAATGCTATACTAGGGATGTAACTCCTTATAGCGCAAACACAATGAGTCATTAAACTTACTTTTCCAAAGAAGCCTTTGAAGAACTTCCTTTCCTGGAGGAACAGGGGGGACAAGTCGAACGCTATTACTGTAGGTAGCTAAAGTGTCCCAGTGTTTCAAACCAACATAAACATACAAAAATGGGGATTGGAAGGAAAGTAGGTAATGTTTAGAGTTGTCCATAGAGGATGTGGCAGGCAGATGGGAAAAGTCCCATGAAAATGCAAGTAAAAGGCATTGCATGGGCTTTAATTAGGACAGACTAAAGTTCTGAAATTGGTGGAAAGAGGAAAAGAACAATCAGACCCAACTTCATGCAAAATGTTTATTTCATTTTATCTCCTTAGCATTTTAGTCAGATTATAAGCCAAACTTGGCAGCAGACATGGAGACATTCCAAACAGGGTGATGATGACTTGAAATGAACACACCAGATAAATTCAAGAGGCTTTGTAAATGTGACATATAATTTACATGGCTAAAATACTTTGTTGTTGTTGTGTGCTTTCAGAGATGTCTCTCACTCACAGGGTTTTCTTGCCAAGATTTGTTAGATGGGGCTTGTCACTGCCTTCCTCTGAGGCTGAGACAGTGTGACTTGCCCATGATTACCCAATGAGTTTCCACTGCTGGGCAGGGATTTGAATCCTGACCTCCCAGAGTCCTAGTCCAACACTCGAACCACTACACCAAAGTGGCTGTCTAGCTAAAATAGTATAAAAGCTATAAAAAAAAATCTAGAGGGTTCATCTTTCCCATTTCTTATATCAAAAACCAGAAAAGCCTGTATGTAAAAGATGTTTATGACCATATACCCTTCACAATTGTTTCCCAACATACATTAAAAACTGCTTAGTGGGAAATGCAGATGATATTCGTACCAAAGTTTATTTTGTTTCAGATTCTTGATTCTTCACTAAAAAAATTTCACATTTTACTTTGATAAGAAACCCACATGATATACTTTTGTACATTATCCTTTTATACATTCTATTAAAATCATTCAGTAATCTTTAAGGAAACTATTTGTATCACTGAAGAGTTCTCTCCTCAACATTCAATGAAAAATTTGAAAGGCAACATTTCACACTTAATCTGCACAAGAACTACATGATTTTTATTTGTCATGCAAAGTAAATGTATTGGGAGTGTTATACATTTTGACAGACGTTATGAATGTCAGCTTTAAAATATATTTTACATCTGATTTTTTTCCACAAACAAACCAAAGCCAACATGTTTTTCCAGACAATGGTAACTAAACACTTGGAAAGGGGGTGGTGGTGAGACAAGGAACATGTTAAATTGCTACTGTGATGACTAACATGCAAACAAGTCATTATTGTGTTTTGGCCTGACACATTAAATTTTTTTGTTTTCACAAATACCAATGGAACGAGATATTTCAGGTGGTTTGAAGAAAGTCACACAGACCATGTGGTGAGCTGTAGCATATGTCTTTCCACATGGTGGCAGCAGCTGCTGCAGCCGCCAACAAGTAGCTCATTCACATATACCACCTCTTGTCTGCCACATACCTATGATTCTCTCTATTCTGAGAATTTGAGCCATTCTATATCCAACACTGGGCTTCTACATTTATTATGCCCCTTTCCTCTGCCTTCTGTCAACCACTGACACACATGGCATAGGTGGTGAAATACCTCAAGCCTTAAATTATTAAACTTGCTTTCAAGATAGCTTAAGCAGCACAACCTTACAAGATATACTTAACGTTGCCTTGCCTGAGGAACTAATCAATCACAAAGAAAAAGCTGGCTGTCACCACTGCCAAGTTTAGCATTAAATATCAATATAATCAGCCTTCAGAGGATGTGCTAGAACTCAGGAGGTTCATAAGAAGCTACCTGGTTTAGGAGACTATCATTAGTTTTGTTTTCAGAAGGTGTTAATAAGGAGAAATTTAGATATTTCAGAGAAAGCATTAGTGATACAGAGCATGCAGAATGGATTATAGAACAGCTATGAAAGTTAATATCCAGACATATCACTAATATTTTAAACACAAATTATGTGCCTTTTACCTGCTAAAACAAGAACATACATTAACAAATGTATCATATTTGCAAACAAAAAAAATGTCACATTAAGAAAGATAATTTTAATAAAATCAGAGAGAATGGAGACAAAGGACAAGGAATTTTCAACTTGGTTAACTAAGTCTGCTTATCCAGGGAAAACTACTTTTTTTACCCTGCACAAATTTGTGTACTACCTCACCAATATGAGTATGAATCTCCTCAAATTTTATTTTAAAACATAACTGAAGAGATAGACTTGAGAACGCATTCCTATTATGTGATCAGCTTGCTCACAGACCAGATGTTACGCTTTTAAAATCACCAGAAAAGGATTAAGCCATAAAAATTGAGCTTGCTCAAGTGTATACTGAGTTTAGACAATCAAGCTGCATTGCAGAATTCACACATCTTTCAACAGGCAAGAAAACACTTTGCATTTTTATCATTCAACAGCATTTTTATCATTCAACAGCCCTGTAGCTAAAAGGGACACAGCTGTACTTGACATCTAATTCCTGGATACTCTGTTCTATATGTAGTCTCTTTCCCATATGTTAGGTTTCCTACTCCCATTACATGCCATTTTAAGGTGTTCCACCAATTTTTTTCAGGAGTTAACCTAGTGCTGCCACCTGTCCTTGAAAATCTGGCACACCTTCACTCCTACAGGGTCAATAGGGCTGAGAGTTCAAACATTTAGCACAAAAGGTTAGGGTTGAATTAATATCAAGTTCAACAGACATCTTTCCTCTTCACAGTTGATTAGTACTTTGCAGTATGCTAAAATGTCAAAGCATGCTATTCAAAGTACAGTTAGGAATAAGTCCAATAAAACTGTGCTATCTTCAGGCTGCAGGTGGCAACAAAAATGTATGAATTCAACTCTTCCCACCCACCCCTCTCCTCCAATGAGCCTGGATATAAGTTTGTGTCCATATCTGAAAGGAAAAGGCAGAGTACTCCTACAAAAGAAAGAAGAAAAACAGTTGTTTTTATAATGGGGGAGAGGGTCACTTCACATATCTTTTAAAATCAATCTGAAATATGCAATAGGTCCAAATAAATGTTACTATAGCCAGAAAAGGACAGTAGAGTTTCTACAACAGTACAGAAAAGAGAAAAAGGTGGGGTAAATCAGGTTCAGCCACCTGACAGCTTATTAACACAATTCAGTCTGTTTTGACAACACGAGTTTGCTACACCTAAAGCAATACATCTAGAATCAACTGCCTGTAAATGATGTATGACTTGTTTTGAGAAAAACCTGTCTTACTGTAATGAAATATAAACTGCTGTTCTATGAAAACGGAAGTTCACTCTACAGAACAGCATGTCAAGTAGCATATTAAAATTAAAAATCAAACTGTAGGCATTGATAGAAACAATACTTAAGAATGAACTCCCCTAGTGCATGATCAAGTAACATTTGAAGTGTGATGCAAATACTTCTTTCAATAAGAAGTAAAACAGATCTGAAAGAAGCTGAAAACATCAGAACATCACTAATGAAAAACAGGGCTATATGTCAATATCAATAAGCCTTCATGGATCCATCTTTCAAAACTTTAGCTGCATCAAACATGAACAAAGTTGTTGGCCAAAAAAAAAAAGGAATGCCAAAAAAACATGGAAGGCATCTTTAACAGCAACAAGTAGAAAATTTCCTTCTAACCTGGAATGCTGGATCAATAAGTAGTAACAGAGTATAAACATCACACACTTCTAACTAGTCAAGACAGAAGCCTGTGAGAAAATGGAGATAACATCTAAATCAGAGTACTAGTTTCTTCAGAAGAACTCTAGAAAGGGCTGTCTCTGATTTTACCAAGTGAAGAAACAAAGCATTTGAATTAGAACCCACATTTACATGCAAGATGACTAAAAATAAAAAGGCCATGAAATTTTCTAATTATTTGGCAGGACTATCTGTCTTACGATTTGCTGCAATCATCAGGCCTCCAGTTAGTCACCTGCACTGGCCAGAAGATCTTTGTGACTTTTTTTTCTTGCTATCCCATCCACCCTAGTGCTCATGCAACTGTGGAAGCAGACATTAAGATCAGAAAGTGCTCTATCAACCTGCTAAGTGTTTTATCAACTAAGTGAATGCCTCTAACACACACCCGTGTGATACAGTAGCCCTAGCACAGATCACATGGAGAAAGGATGACTACTATGCAGAAGTCTAGCCTGCTTTTAAGGAAAAAAAGAATCAAGTGATAAGTTTAAATAGGAATAAGCAGCACATTTCAAAGACAGAATTTTTCAGCAATAAACCAAATTATTTCAGTATTATTTACACATTTCATGAGACAGCTAACATGACCCATGATTTCAACTCTCCTTCTAGCTTATGTTGCAGTAACCCCAGGAAGCACTTCAGGAAAATATTTCACCTCTTTGCATCACCCCAAAACTGAAATACTGACATAATGACAATATTTTAATAAGCATACATACAGCTTTCAGTCTCTTGACAGCATCTTCACATATATGCATTCCTCTTGATTCATCCACCTCCACATGTCCAAGATACTACAGAGAAGGGAGAGGAGAAAGGTCAGATTACAAGAATTTTAATGGATAAGGTCTTTTGAATTTAGCTGGCATATTAAACAGTTCAATATTTTCACATGTACTCTACATGATGACAACAAGCAATCTGTGGGTCTCTAACTCAAGTTTACATTCATCTGTATTTTAATTAAGTTAAACAAAAGCTCACTCTAAAAGTAGGACTGGTTAGACAGACTCTGGTGGGCTGCTTTAGAAAACAAATCAACCTCCTGTGCTCAGCTGAACAGAAGGGAAATATCAAAGGACACTTTCATTTATCAACTATACTATACAAGGTCCACCATGATCTTATTTAAAATTATGGAATAACAGACTATGAACTCTGATTGATTTTGCTAAGTACTGGGTGACTGATCACTGAACTATGTTGCAAACAAGACAGGGAGGAGGGCTGCAGGAGCAAATACAATGTACTCTGGAAACTGAAAAATTAAAATTTAAAAAAGGGCAGCACCAAGAAAAAAAAAGAAATGATTAAAAATCTAACTAATGCAGAAGACTTACTCACTGATCTAAATAATAAAAACTCCAGAATAATCTTTTAATTTTATTTTTAATATTCACACAAACAAAAAAGAAAAAAGAACAAAAAAGATAACAAATTACAACAATAAGGAAATTTCAAAAAGGAATTAGACAAAGAAAAAAAATATATGCAAAGAGATTACATACTGAATACTAAAAACTAACTACAAGCAATAAAAGTCTTTTAAAAGGACTTCAGGTTTTCCTAAAGCAGATTATAGATAGAGCTATACAGAGGAAATGTCTCTGATTACAAATACCACTGAAAAGTTTCAATAGCTTCTTATTTAAAAATAGTCACTGTCAAATCCCCAAAATAGTCATTGTCAAAATTAACATATTGTACTCGTTTGCTTGCATAAAGCAAATTAATGGTTCCAAATTTTCCACAAAAGTCACTATTTATTTTTCTCTAATCGATGCCATTAATTGATCCATTTCAACTAAGCCCAATAGTCCTCTTTCACTGCAATATCTGTGTTCTTCCACTTCTGTGCATACAGTAATCTTGCTGCGGTGGTCATATATCATATCATAGTATCTTGTTGTAATTCTTCTCCAGTTGATCCTCTACTAATCCCAATAAGGTTTTATAACACAGATTTTAATCAAATACCAACTTTCAAAATTTTGCATAACAGAGAGTATATCTGATTCCAGATTCTTCCCCCTTTTCATACATCTACCACATATGATAAAAAAAAAATCCCACTTGCTTCTCACATTTCCAACTTCTATTAGAAACCTCTTTATGTACTTTGGCTAATTTTATAAAACTTCTCTGTTACATAACATGATGTAAATTTAATTTCCACTGACCTATATTTCCCATTGCTCCAACTGTATGCTATGACCAATGACCTGTGTCCAATTTGTCACGCAGTCTTTAATCAATTCTTGTTCCGTCTCTAATTTTAACAAAAAATTATACCTCTTGCCAATAAAATGTCAACCATCTGAGCACCTATTTTTCAAAATCAAATTTGATCAACACAAAGTCATACAATTTTTGTCTATTTTAAACTTCTCAACTATTTATCTGTAAGAGAAACAATGAAAATTGTAACCCTCTGACATTCATTCCTCATTCGCTTTGAATCTGTAATGTTCTCGCTCAATTTGTAGAACATCTTGATAAGTCACCATTTTTTTTTTCATTCCTATTTAATCCACAGACGAACAGAAGCACAAATGAATGTGAGCAACCACTGTCTTATTTTTACTTTTCTACAGCCAGACCAAGCCCTGGAGAAAAAAAAGGTGATTTATAGTTCAAGAATTTACTTGTCATTGGGAAGCAATGGATAGAAACTGAAGCAGCACAGTTCTGGCTAGAGATGCAGTCCTTTCTCACACACAAATATTCCATCTTTGCAGTTTGGCTTGAGTATCGAGTTGAAGTGAGAGATCCTCAACAGTTAACTGTATTTTTGTATGGCTATAGATTAGCCCTTCCACATTCACAAGGATTAGGGGCACAGAACTCCTGTGAAAGTGGAAAAACGTAAATACCCCCCCCCCGCGATTCTCTTCCTGTTCCCCTCCGGAGCTTCTTCTCTCTCATTCCTTTGCCTCTGACCCTGGTGTGGGGGGGGTGGGAGAGAAAAAAGAATCTAAAAGGCTTACCAGTACTTTCCCCTCAGGCAGAGAAGAGGGGAGTTCTGGAATTCCAATTACTTCTGGCAGCCATCTTGAGAAAGGAGCACCTGACCAATCAGCAGCAGAATGTACAACTAACTACATGGCAGAGAGGCTACACCTTTAGCAATGGAATGAGGCTTTGCTCGCCCAAAAGGGAAAAACGTCCATTGTAAACACAAGCCTCGCAAGCCTGGGGAGAGGAATGCAGGAGATGGGAGGACGAAAACTGGGGGCAGGGAGGCAAGCATGTACTTCGCAAATAATCAAATTCACAAAGGTCAAACTTGTGAATATGGAGGGAGGATTGTACTTAAAAAAAAAACCAAAGACACACAAAAAAAACACAATTCAGTAGCAGAAAAGTCTTAACAATACACTATTTTCAAAACAGAACTTTCCAAAACTACAGTTGTTAGGAAGATTTAAAAGACCACTATGCCACTGGTTTTGAAGGTTAAGCTTACAGTTACTAAATACTAGGCAGTAGTGTGATAATGACAGACACATTAGAAGAAGTACATCTTGTACATTATCTTAGAACCAAAAGTTGGTGGGTTAGAAGTCATTTATATGTATTTTATTCTCTTTTTAGTTTAGTTGCATTTTAATTTAGTATTAAGTTAGATATTAGAGGTTCTCTGTCTGTTTACTTGCTGTTTGTCTTTGTAATACCCTATATGTTGTTTTATATACTACATACAAGTTGATGAAAATATTTTTTTAAAAAAACAACAACACTGTGTCATGAGGTATAATGACTTAAACACTAAATCCTGCTATTTTACTGCCCTCAAATCTATTTAAACCAGGGCAGAGGGTGCCACCCTCTCTGGCCGCCCCCTATGCAGAAGGGGAGGGGGAAAAGTGGATATCACAAAGACACACACACAATAAGTGGTGGCTCCATCTATGTCTGGCTCTAATCAACGTGCTCCTGGCTTCAGACCTGCCCAATTACCCCAAAGAAATGGAGTCCTCCACAGAAAAAAGCCCCCCTCCACAAAATCTAAACTTCGAACATGCAAGCATGGGACATAATTAACACATTACCTTGCTACAGCAAATTGTTTCATCATTCATTAATCCCAGTGTCTGGAGTACGGAAGACTCTTTACTAGGCTAGTTAGCCAAATTATCCTTTCATACTGTTCATTATAAAATCACATATTGTGGTTAAGCCCAATACTACCCCAGCTACTGACAATCCATTTGTTTAACAAGATTCTAGAACTAGCATCTCATTTTTCACATTTTCCGTCATGAATACTGATCTTTGATAGAAAAGGCATACTAATACGCTGTACAAAATGTCATAGAAGAGTGTATGCACCTGTCAACGTACACTTGGAAGCCAGTGCAGGTATGCATTGTTTAACATGTGTCAGTAATAAATACAGACTCATAGGGCCAGTCCCTAATACAATGGTGAAAATCAACATAGTCTTGAGGGTAATTTCAGTTTTTTTTCCAATGCGGCAACTTCCGTCTTCACACAATAAGCTCACTGCCTTTTTAAAAGTAACTTGCAACAAGATGTTACATGCACCTAGCATGTTTATACCGCTCTTAGGAAGTTCAATGCTAAAAATGGAACTAAAAAATAGCCATGACAAGAACCAAAGTCAGTACAGTATTATCTTTCTTTATCTGCTGTTGTCAACAGGCTCTGAGTACGGTAACAGCATTTGAAAAAAACTTTGGAAGTCAGGGGGTAAAAATATACTATACTCCTATTCTTCAGCTTATCATCACTCAGGAAAAACTAAACTAAAAGTCTTTAAAGTGTCTCACTGGCAGCCTTCCAACCTGCACCCAAAGCACAATACTTGAGTTTCATGTATTCATGAGTATGCTTTAGTTTATGTAACAGTGTTATTCACATGGAACTATATTGTCTGTCTCTTTCTCAATCAATCTCTGTCTCATGTGTACTCAAACTGACTTTGCCAAGACCTGGCCATTAAAAAGATCTTACTGTATGGTGTTAATCATTTACAGAATCGGTCAATATTGGTTGGAAGCAACGATGTCCTATATTTCAAAACTGGATGATCTGCTCTGCCTAATCAGATTTAGAGTTGCTTTTTTGTTTTTGTTTTTTTAAGGATCTGCAAAACAGACATCCTTTTCAGTTCTCTACAAAGGAATATCTTTGGAAATGGGTATTCTCACATACAAAGTGAATAAACAGAGTTACTGTACTCAGAAGAGTAAGAGATGTATTTGCCAGAAAGAAAGAACCGTTCAGATAAGCTACACTTTTCATTTTGTCCCGAAGGCTCAGTCCAAAGGGGAAAAAAGAAAATTTGGCAAAGAGAGGGAGAAAGAAAAAAACTAGAACGCAACAACTGCATCCTGATCACAGTATCCAACTTCAGAGCTACAATTTTCCTACTTTAAACTGGACAACAAACCAGAACTAAACACTTCAGCTGTTACAGGACTAAACATTTAATGCAGAAAAGATACATTTTTAGCAAAGATACAACAGGGTTGGACTGTTTCTTAACAGTGTTCAGAATGTTTTATTTTAGCACATATGAAAAAATAAGCTACTGAAGAGAGGACATGGCCCTGGGCTGATACATTCTTTGAGGGGAAAATTTTCCTATTATATACCACTTAAGCCTTCATACAATCTTCTAAACAACACATAACATCAGCACTTGCTGATTCAAGGGTCATAACTTTTTCTTATATGATACGGGCCTCCACCCTCCTGGCCATGGAGTGCACTTTTTCACATTAAAAGAAACAGTCACAGGTAGACTTCACTGTCTCCACTCTTTCCTCCCACATACTCTAAATGAAAAATTTACATCAGTGTGACTCGAAATAATTATCCCTGGACTGGTGCCAGACTCTGGCAGATTTTCAGAAAACACAAAAACAATTGTAGCCAATGAATAAAATACAGTGCTGGTCACTGGCACAAAGTAAAAAAACAAAACAAAACTGTCCATCCTCCAAATCAGTCTGAGGAATGCTGATCTACATTTTGCAAGTATAAGACTGGTATTCCGTTCCCTTAGTATATACAGAATACAGTGCCTTGCAAAAAGTATCCCCCCCAGCACCTTTTTCACATTTTATTGTGTTATAACCTGGGATTGAAACAGATTTAACTGGCATTTTTACTTGCTTGATGCACCCAAGATACTCAGCACTATGAAGGTGCAAAATATTTTCACTGTGGCACAAAATTAAGTAAAGAAGCTGGCATCTGGTTGCACAAGCACAGATTCTGAGTCAATACTTGGTTAAAGCACATTTGTAGCAGTTACAGATTTTCTTGGGTAAGTCTCTATCAGCTTTGCACATCTAGATCCTACAATTTTTGCCCATTCTTCATGGCAAATTGCTCCAGCTCTGTCAGGTTGAACAGAGATACTTGAAGAACAGCAACTTCTAAGGCTTACCATAAGTTCTCAAGATGAACATCTGAGCTTTGACTGAGCCATTCTAAGACATTCAGGTTCTTGTTTATATACCACTTCAAGTGTTACTTTCGCTATGTGTTCAGGGTAAATCTCCTTGATGTGCCAGGTCCCCCGCAGATTGAAACAGGTTTCCTTCTAGAATTGCTGTATATCAGGCTCCAGTGAACTCACTCTCAGTCCTGACCAGTTTCCCAGTCCCCACTAGGCAAAAACATTCTCACAACATGACAATGTCACCACAGTTCATTGTGGGAATTTTGTTTCCAAGACAATTAGAACTGTTAGCTTTGCTCCACACATAGCATGTTGTCAAAAGGTCAAAATGTTCAACTGACTGAGTGTAAAGGCCACAGCCCTGGGAACTATTTCAGAAAAAGTCCAAAGTCTGACTGTCACTGCAGAATGACACGTATGTCAGGTATGTATGTATGTGCAGGTTAATGCTTGTATGGTTCACTTTGCCAAGTAGCATGGAACATAATAAGAGTGCTTGCTGAAACATATAAAGAAATCCAAGAAAGTTAAAACTAGCAAGCATCAGTCTCCTTAGGTGACCACAGGATCTGTTCACATACATAAGACGAGAACCCATGCACAATATTAGTCCAAGCGACAACATTAAAACTGAGTAGTTTAGGACTGAAGGCCATCAGTTGGGTATTAGAAATGAATACATCACAGACAGAGTCAAATATTGCGAAGATGTTATACCATTATACCAGTAAGGTTCTTTTTTCGTCTAAATTGTACTGCGGGCAATCTGCCTTGATGAAAACTCTTTCTTGCCTCCACTAGTGTGCCTTTGACTTCTCTTTTGTATACTCTGGGCAAAGGTGTCAGTCAGCTCATCTTTCTTTTCCAGTTCAGTGATTACTAGTGCTCTCCCTGATTCCTGGCAACTGTCAAATGATCTGACTGTGTCATATGTCAAAAATACCACGACAAGTGTAAGTTCCACTGCTTCTGTCCTGCCCAAGTTTCTGTCCCTGTCCCAGTGATGGATTAAGCACTTCTGCCATTTTCGGCTGAAATCGCTTTACCACAAAGCCTGGATATTCATCAGGAAGCCTTGTTAATCACCTCTTCCCAATTATCCAGTTCTGGCATCCTCAGATCCACTTCTTCTGAGATGGAAGAACATTTTCCAAGGCCTCTTTTTTCTGCAACAGACTCAAGACTCCCTATTCCAACTTCAAGACTCCCTACACTCCACCTTCAGGAAGGAAGTGGGGGAGGATTTCCAAGAAAGGTGTATCTTCCAGAGGTAATTTCCCTATAGATGAGAGCTTCTACCTCTACACCCACCTTTCTCTCTCTCTCTCTCTCTCTCTCTCTCTCTCTCTGTGTATAGGGACATTACAGAAATGTCTGCTCTGTTTTTGAAATGCATTTTTAAAACATATCGTCACCTAGAGCAGTATTTTTTCAGTGATGCAGTGAAAAGGATTTTTTCTACCTCACTGGTTTCTACTCCACACCATTAATTTCCTGTCAAGTATCCCAGATCTTTAGTAAAAAAATTCCCCTTGAGAAATAACTTTGTATGACTGTGAGTCACTGAGATGAATCTGCTAAGACACACTACTGCCAGTTTTAAAGATCCCTTAAATCCATGCATCTCAGAACTGGTGTGAGTTCATACACTTTCTAGAGTGGACACCTTTTCATGTATGAGTCCTCTGGCTAGACCACTAAAATGCTGCAAAGTTTGGGAACAAGACCACAGAGTATAGTTACTGGAATACAAGGCAATATTAGTACAAATGACAGTATATAATGAGAAGAATGGTGTTTATTTTGACACAAATGTTTAATTATAAGGCATATATTTTGTACTCTTTTTGCACTCCCTAATTTAGTTGGGACAAGAGTGTGTGCTGAGAAGAAAGCAAGGAGAAGAAAAGAAAAACAGACATCAGCACATTTAAAGTGAAGTGGAATCTACACTGCAGGCTATAGTTTTAAAATGGGTACTAGGTTAAATACAACTGACGATACTGCTATATGGACCATGTTTAAAGAACACAGTATGAAAAATATCATTCCTAGTCTCAGCTCAACAACTATCTGGAATTAGCTTTTCTGAAAGCAAGCAGGCAGGTATCAAAACAAAAAGCTTCATAAGGTCAAGCAATGGATATAATATTTTCTCAGAACAAACAAAACCAAAAGATAACTGATGTGTAGGTAGGAACTACAAAAAGACTGCTGTGCCTTAAAACACTGAAAGAGGTCCAGCAGATCATCTAACATGTTTTCTCAGATATCACATCTAATATTAGCATACATGTCTTTGAACACTGAGCAAATTTTCATGCCACTAATGTCAAAACTGGAACACAAAAAGAGTTACAAATGCACATTTTTAAATCTAGACACAAATGGGATTGGTTAGATTGTGATTCTGTTACAGCACTTAACAGTGTCATTTAGACTTCAGCCAGTAGCCTGGACCAATTCTTGTATGCTTAACACTTCAAAATCAGAGTTCTGCACTCAGATACAAACTCAGGTAGCAGCAACCACACCCAAGCAGCAGGAAGAATACTAATCACCAATTCAAAAACAAGGAAACAGACAGCACTTTGGCCGTAGGGCATGTCCACACTCACTTTAAGAGGGCTTCTAAGGTCACAGCCCCAATCACTGAAAGTGGCATCCAATGACAGCAGCTGAATACTGTAAGCTGACTTTTGTAGCAGCCTATTCTCCACAGTTCCTAAGGAAAGGTCTTAAAAGGTGGGTGTGTATGCGGGCAAATCTGTTTCTTTGCCATTTCAAATATTCCTTTTAAGTTTAACCAGCAAGATATGAAAAGAGGGAGGAATTGGTTCTGCTTCACCAGAGGAAATGTTATCTGTGCACCCTGTGTGGCAGCTTCTTCAAGGAACTGAAGAGCAAGACCTATCACCCTGCTATTGGGGAGGATAAAATCTTGACTTCTGCAGGGGAGGGCCCACCACTGGAGGAATTATTGCTGAAGGTTTCCCTTCTGGAAAAGCCACTTCAGGGGAATATGATGATATACATGTTAGTTACTGTAACACACTCTGAGTGGGGGTGCCTCTGAAGAACGTTTAGAAACTTCAGCTGATGCAAAGACAATAACAAGATTGTTACCAGCAGATGACTCCCTTGTTGTAATAATTCAACTGGTCACTGTTTTGTCTCTGAGCACTACCATCACAGGCATCTTTAACGGGAAGGTAAGAGACAGCCTTCTCAGTGGCTGCTCCTAAGCCAAAACGGCCTCTACTTCCTGTACTTCTGTCAGCAGGTGAAGACCTTTCATTCACACAGGATTCAGGAAACTAAGAATCAGCTGTGAAAGGATGTTGTATTATTTAGCTATTTTAACTTGTTTTTTTTTACAGTTTTAAAAGTATGTGGTTTTTAAAATGTTATTGGCATTACAATTAAGTTTAATTGTATTTTTCTGAATTTTTTGTATATTATTATCTATGTGCAGCTGTTTTAATTTGTAAGCTGTTTTGAGTTCTGATTATCATAAAAAATGTAAGGATATAAATAAAGCTGCTAACAACAACTTCCATCACCACCCATTTAATGGTCTTGGAGCCCCTCTCAATCCTTCTGGCTTTGATACATTTCAAGCTTTATGGTCAGTTTAAATTTCTAACATTTCACTTTTCAAAATATGACCTGGCCTGCCTTATGGTATGTAATTGTTTCTCTTTTCTTCAACTGAACAAAACTCCCATTTTTTAAAGGACAGTCAACTTCCTGTTATTTCTAGATTCCCAGCATTTTATTAAGTAAAGTTTTATTATCTCTGGCCCAGGTATGTGTGTGAAATATGATGTTGGAGGTACATGTTTTAAAGGGTCTGAACTCATTCTCAAGTCATTCTGCAAACAGATCTTATGACTTTTTATGATTCTTCATTTACACATAGTTATCTGTTTAATGTTCCAGTGAGGTTTATTAAACACAATGCCAACAGACAGACAGTGATGCAGCTACAGTCGAAGGAGAGAAAGACAGGAAAAAAGAAATTCAACATTTATTTTGCCCGATCTGAACACTATAATCTCTTTACACAGCTGAACTTGTGCACATAACAAAGTGAGTATTCTAAACACACAGAAGCAAAAGTCAGTTAAGTAAATGCAGTTTCTTTAAAGGAGTGAAAGCAAAAACGGGGGAAAAGTTACATTTCCACTCTAACACAGGAAAAGACAAATATAATTTGGAGAAAAGAGACAGTATTAAAAGAGACAGCTACAAGAGCAGCTTTTTCTATGGAATGTTCAGTCCTTAATCACTCACGTTACAATGAATAATCTAGGCAGCAATCAGTCTGCAATGGAAACATCCTGACTGAACCTACAGAATTAGCTTCCTTGGCACTGTCTGCGTGTTCCATAAACCAAAGATTGCTGGTGGGGGAAGAAGAGAAACTATGAGGCTTAAAATTTGGCACCTTATAAACAGCAGACTAATTTTAAAACATTCTACCCCTTGATTATGAAGAGAAATATCAACATACAATGGTATTATCTGCAAAAGATTCAAAATGAGAGTGCCTCAAGTATCAAAGGAATTAAGTATACAGCACAAGTCTATAACCACATCAGTGGATCATCTTTGTCTACACTCTCCAAAATCCTACTAGCTATCTGAACTAATTTTTATATAACACTTCCTCTCTACCACCACACAGCTCAAGAAAATGTTAATAAGCACAGCCACAATTTGCAACACGATAATGAAAAATCAGTAAAATGTCCATTCCTTTACAAACATACTTTAAGATTCAAGCATACCTAAACACATACAAGGCTGCAAACACTTAAAACCTTTACTGTAAGTTGCTACATTGGGGATACAATACTGTTATGTGCTGCTAACAGTACATACATGTGGTGTCAGCATAAAATCCATTTATAGTAAATACAAATACATGATAGGGCAGACCCTTCTTTGTATTAGAGATTTTTCACTGTGTTCTTATCTTAGACTTACACTGCTTTGATAGTTCTGTTATTTTGCATCCTATTAAGCATCTGAAAATCATCATGTGATTTAGCATCACTCATTTGATTTCCACTCCACTCCACTCCACTATTTATTGAGTGGAGTGGAGCATGTCCAGAAGAGGGCGACCAAAATGGTGACGGGTCTGGAAGTCATGCCTTATGAGGAGTGGTTTAGCGAGCTGGGTGTGTTTAGCCTGCAGAAGAGCAGGTTAAGAGGGAACATGATAGCCATGTTTAAATATTTGAAGAGATGTCAAGTTGATGAGGGAGTGGGCTTGATTTCTGTCGCTCCAGCGACTAGGAGAAAGAGCAACAGATTCAAGCTGCAGGAGAGGAGATTCCACTAGAACCTCAGGAAGAACTTCTTGACAGCTAGAGATGTCCGGCAGTGGAATATGCTGCCTCGTAGTGTGGTAGAGTCTCCTTCTTTGGAGGTTTTTAAGCAGAGGCTGGATGGCCATCTGTTGGGAGGGATTTGATGAGTGTTCCTGCATAGCAGGGGGTTGGACTGGATGGCTCCTGGGGTCTCTTCCAACTCTATGATTCTATGTCTCTATGTCTCCCCACTCCCTTTTCCACTTGCCCCCAATTCTTAGTCACAGGTTTTGAAGGATTTGGTTGTGCTGGAACTGTTACTTGGGAGTCAAAAAGATTCACTTTGTTAAACTACCCCCTTGTCCCTCAAACAGTAATTACCCTTGATCCTCTGTAATCCTTTTGTGTGTACATTATATTTATATTGTGCTAAGTACTGGATAATTAAGCGGAAATTTTTCCTTGCTTTTCTTCCAATTTTCTTTTCTCTTGGATTCTTTCTTTTTCCCTTCCTCCCCTCCTTCACCCCCTCTCATTCCGCTTTTCATCGACAACCTTCTTTAGTGGATTCCCTCCTTTCTTCCCAACTGCCACTGTCCTGGCCACAGACAGAGAGAAGAACTACTCCAACTACCACTGCTGTAGCCTTGGAGGGAGGTAAACACTATCTGCTGGACTTAATCCTCTTCTTCCACTACATCCCCTTTTCCTTTTGTGTCATACCTCAATTAGACTGTAAACCTGGGGGAATGGAACTGTTTTGTTGCTCTTTTTCTTG
Organism: Iguana delicatissima; assembly: GCA_948472985.1. Classification (NCBI taxonomy): domain Eukaryota; kingdom Metazoa; phylum Chordata; class Lepidosauria; order Squamata; family Iguanidae; genus Iguana; species Iguana delicatissima. Next base: position 297,626 of record CAOKZL010000463.1, on the reverse strand, counting down.
TAAAGCAACATGTATAAATAAATGATGATGATGATAATCTGCACCACCACCACCACCACATATTTTAGGGAACTGGTAAGGGATGGAGCTTGGAACCAAAATATATAGTTAGTTAAATCCCTATCTATGGGGATTCTTTTAAAATTCTACTCAGAAGTAAAGGCTAATATATTAAATCTGGTCTATCACTGATCTTTGCAGATCATACGTTTTGATTGGATGTGGGAACACCGAAACAAAGAATTACACAAACTGCAAGGACTCCAAGGTCCAATTTTTCCAACATCCTGCCATGCAGGAATACACAGCTAAAGCACTCCTGAGAGACAGACATCCAAACTGTTTAAATTTCTGCATACTCTGAGACACTCACTTACCTCTGATTAAGAATTTATTGACAGATTTTTGTAGCCAAGCCACTTATTCTTGCACCTACAATGGAACGTTGCCTTCTAGATTACTGTGTTTCAAGTTATCTAATGTAGTAGACTGGCATTTTTAATTTTTATTTATTTATTTATTTGGCCAACGTACCATATCTGCGCAATATTGTTATTATATTCATATAGCTTTCTGTAACCTTGCACAATCAGCAGCCAATGGATTGCAGTCTGGAACTGCAACTACCATTTTGACTAATACTGTTCCAGATGAAATTAACACATTATTCCTTACTAACCTTTAATATCACCCAAAAAGAGCAGTTTAGAAAGTGCCAACAACAAAACGTGTCCCTAGGATCAACAGCCACAACCTTCCTGCCATGCCCTGTAAATCCAATAGTCTAATTAGGAAACTAACATTTTAAAAATAATTAAGGATAATTTCACTAATTAATTTCAATTTTTAGTGTTGATGGCAATAAATTAACTTCCCAATTCCTAACATTTAACATCATCAAAATAATTTTCATGCCAAGTATGGGAGAAGCAGGAATAGATGTTCAGAATCAACCCTTCCTTCCATTCCAGTCAGCCAACCCTTTGGTCTGTTAGTCCTGCTGCTGAATGTCAGATCAGTCCACAGAAGAATTACCACCCATATCCTGCTTGTGGGCTGAAGGGATTGCATGTTATTGAGATCTAGTTAGATAAGTAAGGCAGAATAGACCTGTCCCAGTTTTACCCAGGCAAATATATGGTGAAGCACCAACTAGGACTGGAAAGCTGAGGGGGTACTGTTGCCATTATTGCTAAGGATTCCACTTCTCTCTCAAGGCAGTCAATTAACACTGCACTAGTGTTGCTTGTACTTTTTGCTGGGTCAAACAGACACGTATGCTGTTGATATACCACCTATCTCAGCAGCCACCAGTCTCCCTGTCTGAGCTGAGATGGTCTAGTGGTACTGGGGGAGAGGGACTCTACACTGTACACCAAGTGTATAACAATGGTACTTCACGCTACCATGACACTTATCATCTCAGTATATCTATAATCCAATAATGTGGGAAAACATCCCCTGTAACTGGTTCTTGCTGTGAGGCAGAAAGGATAATCAGGTGTCAGGTAACTTGTGAAGTTTTATTTGACAAGAGCAAACCCTCCCTGCAGGGTTGAGAGCCTTGTTAAGATGGTCTGCCCCCACAGGCTTATGGAATCTGATGAATTCTTGAATCTCCTGGGGCAGTGCTTCTCAGTCTACTTAATGGGGGGAACCAGCAATTATTTTTTTCCAATGTGTCAGCAAATGGCATCATATTTGCACCTATTGGCTACCATTATTCTTCTTCCTTCCAAGAATCTCACTGAGGATCAGCAGCCAAGGGCTCAAAGACCAGTATCAAAGGATTACCACTTTGAGGAGGCACTGTTTTAGGGGATTTTCCAGCTGAGGAGGCTATTTAGTTGGGACTTTGGTCTCATTATGTTATGTAAGATGAAAAGGGCCACCAACAAAACTACACACAAGCATCCTCTCTGATCTTGTGGAGTCTATCATCTCATCTTAGTTTACTAAAGTTTTACAGACAATGAAATAGGGCGGATGATGGTTAGAGTGCAAATGGAATAGGTTACAGAAGAAATATAAAGAAAGACTAGTAAGATTCTTTTTCATGCTTAACACACAGCAGTGAAGTTGGCAGAAATGTCTTACTTTGTCTCTACTGCATCATCCTCAAAATCTTACCTAGCACAGTTATTCTGATTAGTGAAGAGCCCACCTGTGCCAGGCTTAGAGAGACTTAAGAACAGAATTCCAAGCAACCTGCTGAGATAAATCTGCTGGGCACTTTGAGCAGAAAGTCATTCTTATTCACTCAGAACTTAATCTCATATCTGAGAAAGTATTCAATGGTATATCTGGTAAATTGTTTTATAATCCATTTCAGTTGCTGCAGACTAATGATGTGACTAAAACACTTGAATCAGTCTATACCACCATGTATAAGACTGACCCTGGTAAGAATCATCAGAAGTGGATTGACTTGGTGAATCCAGGGGACTGGTTAATGCCATACTACATCAGAGGAAAGTGCTTCCTGATTTGATGGAGGCTGTACTTGTGGTCTGGGAGGCGATAAAGAAATATTTTAAATAAATGAATGAATAAATCAATAATACTGCATGCTGTCTTGAAGAGGATCAGAGTTATGTGAGAACTATCATTTCATTGTTAATTTAATTTCAGGCAAGGAGTCTGAGTGTATTGTGGTAAGGCACCTTTCAACATTCTTGAATGAAAAAAACTGGGCCCATTTCAGTCTAGTTGAAGGCCAGATTATGGCAGTGAAATTGCCCTAAACTTGGCTGCCCTAACCCAGGGGTGGACAAACGTCTGAGAGTAAAAGGCACACCAGATCCTCAGGGGACTTTGTAGGGCTCTAACTGCTGGCTCTCCCACTCCTGACTTTTTTAAAATTTGTATTGTATTGTATGTATTTGTATTTGTATTGTATGTATGTATGTATTTATTAACAAAAACCATTTGGGCACAAAAAGACCACAACACACCTTAGGGATCACGGGGGACAAACTGCTATATAACCTGGGCTATTTTAGTTCCTGAAGAGATCTGCTTAAAATGGAAAGAGAGCCAGAAGTCTATTTCCAGTTCACCTCCTGATTTAAAGAAGATTTTTTCCTGTGCCTAAAACAGCTCAAAGGTATCAAAACATGGCATAATTGCCCCAGGGGACATTTGCGGGCAAAATGGTGCTAGGTGCATCCAAAACAGCCACAGAGGATCACATGGCTTTTAAGATGTGGGGTACCACATGGCGCCATCTTATCCCCATGCTGTTTATTAGTTATATGAAGCCACTGGATGGGGTCATCAGGAGTTTGGGAGCTGTGTCCCATTCTTATTATAAGAACATTTACTTCTGTTTGTCATTAGGGTCAACTGGGACTGGGAGGTGTTGGATGCTGCCTGGATGCTGTGATGGCTGGCTGAATATCAATAAATTGAAGCTAAGATGGAAGCTCCATGAATTGGCAGTTCTTGAGTCTGGAAACTGAGGACTGGATTTTGCTGGAGGAGGTCTCCTCTTGGTATCATCAGTGAGAGCAAGACATAGGAGCCCCTTCTCTGCTGTAGCACCCAAGTTGTGGAATACCTCCTCCTTGCAATGTTGACTGGTTTTGACACTGGCTTCATTCTGCTAAAACCTCCAGGGTCTAAAGACTTCACCCATACAGCACTGATGCATAGTTTTAAACTATTTAAATAGTTTTAATTGTTTAACTGTTCAGTACACTTTTAGACTGAATAAATAATTTCTACTGTTTTAAGATTTTAAGCCATTCTACATTGTTTGAAACTGATTTGATCTCTGTGCTGGCCCTGATACACTGTAATACGGAGAACGATATAAATATTTTAATAAAAATAAAACTCTAGAAGCGTAAAAAAACCAATTAACCACTGAGCAGCATGATTAGCTGTGAGAAACCAAAAATAAGTATTTTAACACTGTTCTGTGAATCACGCTTTTCCACTCAGCTGGCAAGTTTCTATAATGAACTGCACTAACACTACGTTTCTGACTAGCATAGAAAGGGCAAAACCCTTTTACATTTCTTGTAATTTGGTGAAATGTTTAATTAGTCTGCTTAATCAGCTAAAGACTGTAAAAGATGCTCCAATTAACTGGACAGATTTAAGGAGTATTTTTAATAAAAAAGGTTATAATCTTACCAGACAAATTCCCCTTTTCTATGTGATAAACACATCTAAGACGCCTACTATAATTGTATGCCTTTTCTACAGCCTGCTGCTTTACTCTTACAAAAATTTATGCAGTCTTAATCTGTCTATCAATTTAAACCAATACCATTAATTGACTACGATTTCTTTTATCAAATGATATACCCAGCTGCTGTGATGATTTATTTATGCACTGCTAGAACCAAAGAGAAAGAGTAGGTAGATAAATAATACAATTTGTTTTGTACAAATTAAATGGGAGTTCCACTAAATAAATGCACAAACAATTTAAAAGTTCATTTTATATTTATTTATTTATGTGTGTGTATGTATATATATACAGATGTTCTTACCTTAACCGGGAAGCTGCATTTCCCAGTTCGAACCCCTTCTTCATCTGTCTGCCACTGGTGTGGCCTACTGGCTTCAGGGACATACACGTCTTTCTTTCTCCTAAAACTCTGCCGTAATTTATTCATTGCTCAGTTCTTGTGCCCTACAAGGAAAACAAAAACCAGTTTAAGCAAATGAACTTTTCCTCTACTGTCCTAAAGATTCTGAAGCTACTACAGTCCTTCGCTGTTAAAAAAAAGAAAAAAGCATCCTTTAAATGTTACACAAACATGGGAGAAGGGAGGTTTTACTATGGAGTTCCTGTTACATTTGAAGGCTTGCAGCCATAGATGTTTCCAATAGACTCTGCAACCACATGAATGGATTTTTTTTTTTTGACAAGTACCTTCCCATCTAGACTAATGGTTCACCAATATCCTAGAAGAAAAACAATAAGCAGTGCAGCATGTGTTTTATCATCAGTATAAAGAGACAAAAACCACTCTTGTGGCACCTTTAAGACTGACAGATTTATTTCAACATGAGCTTTTGTGGATTATAATTATTATCATTATGTATGATGGAGTACAATATATAAGCTGCAGGTGTTACCTTGCATAGAAATTGTCTTATTGCCCTCGCGCAAAGAAGCACTGCTGGCAGAGAATGGTATATATCAAGTCAGAAAAAAAGAGCTAGCAAACAAATTTGGTGCTGAGGGTGACAGTGTACTCAGGAGACACATCAATGCAAGAGAACAAACAGAGACAAATTTGACATCAGAAATGGCAACATAAACGAACCAGCATCAAAACCTTTCAGTCTCCCAAGACATTCTATTGCTGATCTCAAAGTGGCTAGTAAAGTCTAAAGAATCTGCCTTCAACAGAACAACTTTTCTGTTGTAAAATGTAAATGTTGTAAAATGTAAATGTTTCTGTCATAAAATGTATCACCTTAACACTTTAGAGGGAAGTAAATCCCTACTGCTGTGTGTAATAGCACTGCCATTAGTTTACAGACGTCAGGAAACTTATGCTAACCCAGTCCTCTAACGGCTTAAGAAAAGTGTTAAAAATGCACTTGTCATTTGTCTATCCTAGCACCCTAAACATGTAACTGTGATTTGTGTAAATGCAGCTTTAATACAATATATATAACCGTTTCACATATTCAAATCAGTAATGATCAAGTCCTCCAGTTTGGCCTTTATCTCCAAATAAGATGAGAAGCTGATCTTCTAGCCATAGAAATTCAGGCAGTAAACCCAACCATCTCTGGATATTTATTCTAATAAGCAAGAATGAGCAATTACTCCATATACACATCCAAGTTTTAAGTTGTTTTCATTCATGAGCAAATATAACAGCACTAAAAAAACCCATCCAAAATTGCATTTTAAAAAAGCAATCTTTTAAGCACAGAACTACAGTTGGCCCTCCACATTTGCAAGACTTTCAGAGACTTGATTATTTGAGAATTTCTTCAACCCTACCTCCTACCTCAGGCATTTCTTTTCTGCGGGAAGGTTCCCTCTTGGTGGGCCATTAAGGCCTTTAAGAACCTGCCTCGTATCCTCCTCCTCCACCACCTGCTGCCTGTCCTGCTAAAGATGGCTTACAGTCTGATTTCTCAACACCACAAACTCTCCCCTGACGCTCCCCCACACCCAAGCAAGGAGATGAGTGAGAGACAGGAGTTTTAGGGCCACCATGGCAACTTCTGCTTCCCTCTCATTTCCCTGTCTGGTTTGGACCCTGGATGCCCTTTCTCCCCAAAATGCCTTAGCCCCTTTACCACAGACACACACATTTTGATATTTGTGATTTTTCCACTTTTGCCAGAGTCCTATGCCACTAACTCCAGTGAATGTGGAAGGCTGACTGTATATAACAAAAGAATAAGTAGGCTCAGATATAATGGAAAAACAAAGCTTTCCACTTTGTGAGGGACCAGCAACAAGACTGAGGGGATCAAATCTCCTCTTATGTCATGAACTAGAAAAAAGTGATGAAAATCATCCTTTTCAATAGCTCATCATAACACAGGAACTATAAGAAATTATGATTTATTTAAATGGTGGTTTTGGAAAAAGCCAGGATCTGAAACCACCATTTGATCTTGGCTTGTTCTCATTACATTAAACAACCCACAGACTGAATTTAGATGTTGCAGGGAGTCAGGTTAAAACTGAGAGTAAACACTTCTGATCTCTTCCTTGAAGAATAAAAAAAAATGAGGAGAGGAAATATGCTAATACAAGGCTCACGATGGCTTATCTGCACTGCAGACAACTATTTTTTCTGTTAACAACTAAATTGAGTCTAAGTTGCATCTAAATTGTATTATGCTCTCTTACATGTATCTCTTCCCAATTTTCAGGATAGAGGCTAGCCCTCTAAGCCTCTCCAATATTTCCTATTTTTCACAAAGAGATAAAAAGGAGAAAAGCAACCACTATCAACTCATTTAATTTTGTTCACCCCAGAGCCTGAAAATAACACATAAAAATACATTATGTTAATTCATTAGTTTTTTCTGAATAATGAAGGGAGGGGAGGGGAGCAGAAATGACTTGTACATTTTCCATTCAATTTAAGAAACTTATATACCCACTGATTTTTGGCATAATGAATAATAACTCTGGTCTGTCATTTTGTTATTCTTCTGCCATGATCTTCTTCGATCAGTAACTGGACATCAGGTATTATTGAAGATTTGCAGTGAAACAAGCCCTGGTTTCCAGCCCCTGAAGGTTTTGCACGGCACAGCAACCCTGGTGAGCAGTCTGCCTATGGTTTGCCTAAAAAGTAACAATAACCTGAGAGCAGGAGAATTTTTGCAGTGTTCTCCCTAAAAAGTAACAATTAATATAAAAGGAACTTTACAAGTCCATTATGAAAATATAAAAGATCTATTGAAGTTTTCCAGTAGTGATCTAAGAAAGTCTTTTAAGCAATAAAAATCATTATTATTCTAATTAGATTAGATGTCGGATCAAAGGAGCTTAAAAACTCCAAACAGAACTCCTGTGAAACTGAGAATAGGTATTAAGGATGTCAGAGGAGGATGTTTTCTCTACAATCCTATTTTTAATCTTATGTCTAGTAGTCTACATTTCCAAAATGTAGGTTAGCAAAATCCATATTTTGGTGTCACTTCCAGCCACGAATACGATACTACACAAACATCTCTTCTTCTTCATGAACTGTAGTAGTTAATGAAGGAAGGAAGAAAGCAATTGCAAATAAATAACCCAGGCTCTCTGTCTTTTTCAACTGTATTCTGTGAAAGAGTGTGTGAGTGCAAGACTGTGAGATCAATTTAATAAGCAAATTGAGATTTAGTCAGTCTTTACATGTTGAAAGTTGTGCAAGTTCTCTGTCTAATGATATCCATAATGATATCCGTTAGTTTCACCACAAAAAAAAATCATGTTATTAGTAATGATGATGAAGCAAAGAGATTTCACAGAGAATAGCTTCATAAAGTTTTGAAGACAGAACACCCACTTTCTCATACCGAATTATCTTTATCTATTGGAATGCCAGATCCACTATTTCTATAAAGACCTGAGATACCTGTGGTGCAAGAATGTGAAATATTGCAGAAATTGACAGTGTTGTGCCAGCAGGCCAATCCTGTACCTTCCTCACCCTTGAAAGAAAGCTCAAAGTATAACAATACAAAAATACTAATTTCAATGTCATCAGTGTTTTCAAAGTTTATAAATGCAAATTTATAAACTGCAAAAAATCAACAAAACGTAATGTCAAGTTGCACCAAGTAAAACTACTAAAGCATTTTAAAATTTAAATTAAATTTTAAATTACCAAGTACATTTAACGACCTTCATACTTGTGTTTTAAATTTCAGAGAAGAGCCAGACTTGTTATGAGTATTAGGAAACAAAATCTGTTACAAATACCTCAAGCATCGCACAATTAAAAGCAAATCTCAAATTGGCCAGTCTACAAATCAAAGCCAGTATATTCTTGCGAACAAGTTAGTAAAATGTGGGTTACACAATGCTACTGTTAGATGGATTTGTAACTGGTTGACCTACTGAAGCCAAAGGGTACTCACCGATGGCTTCTCTTCATCTAAGAGAGAAGTGACTAGTGAGGTGCCACAAGGTTCTTCCTGAGCCCAGTGCTATTCAACATCTTTATCAATCATTTGAATGAGGAAATAGAGGGGATTCTTATCAAATTTGCAGATGACACCAAATTAGGAGAGGTAGCTAACACCCCAGAGGACAAGATCAGAATTCAAAATGATCTTAAAAGATTAGAGAGCTGGGCCAAAACTAACAAAACGAATTTCAACATGGAGTAGTGTAAGGTACTTCATCTGGGCAGAAAAAAATGAAATGCATAGATATAAAATGGGTGACACCTGGCCTCACTACAGTACAAGTGAAAAGAATCTAGGAGTCTTAGTAGACCACAAGCTGAACATGACTCAGGAGTGTGGATGCAGCAGCTAAGAAAGCCAATGTGATTCTGGGCTGCATCCATAGGAGCATAGTGTCTAGTTCATGAGATGTGACAGTATCACTCTATTCTGCCTTGGTCATAACAGTTCCTGGCACCACAGTTCAGAAAGGATATTGAAAAGCTGGAATGCGCCCAGAGGAGGCTGACCAAAATGGCAGAAGGTCTGTAAACCATACGCTATGAAGACTTAGGGAAGCTAGCTATGTTTAGCCTGGAGAAGAGAAGTTTAAGAGGTGACATGATAGTTATGTTTAAATATGTTTAAATGGGATGTCATGTGGAAGATGGAGCAAGCCTGTTTTCTGCTGCTCCAGAGACTGGGACATGAAACAATGGCTTCAAACTTCAGGAAAAGAGATACCATCTAAACATTAGTAAGAACTTTCTGACGGTAAGAGCAGTTCAAGAGTGGAATGTACCGCTTAGAGTGGTGGAGTCTCCTTCTTTGAAGGTTTTTAAAGAGAAGCTGGATGGTGATCAAGAATGCTTTGACGGTGTATTCTTGCATGGCAGGAGGCTGGACTCAATGGCCCTTGTGGTCTCTTCCAACTCTATGATTCTATGATATTCATAACTGCAGTGAATAACAAGCACCAAAGTTCCTGCTAAATTAGTTAATGTTAAAAATGACTCTTTTTCCCCTCCTTTTCCTTCCTTCTACAGTTCAGGCATGGTATGTATTACCAGTACCAATTTTATCTGCTTGAGTAGTCTCCTTGTTAGGCATAACTAAATAGGCAAACTTTGCTAATTTTATGCATGCTCAATTTTTGGTGGAGGTGACTCTACAGTTTTAGAAAGAAATGAAAAAGCTTGATTTAAAATTCAAATCACAAGATATTCTACTTTAACAATCTGTCAAAAGCCATCTTAATAATCAGCTTAAAGGTCTAGATCTGGAAAAAAAACAGTAATAACCAATCATGATGTGCAAGCATTTTTGTTACTGCTTCTATTTGCATTGGAGCTACAGCTGCATCTTGGCTCCATGTCATCCTATTAGCATTTTAAAAAAACACATGTAATAATAGCTAGAGAAAATGCATCATGAAACATAACAGTATAACGTACAGGGCAAAAAAGAACACCGTACTACATACCGCATTCCCAAGATGTATCTGGTGATGTGCATGGACAAAAATTCCGATACACTGAAATCTTTTAAAAGAGAACTGCCACACAACGTTCAATGTATAATGATAGATGGATCTGTTCACCCATCACTATACAAAATTTCCTTTTCCAGATTGTAAGGTACCTTCTAAGCTCCTTAAGAATAAATGCACAACTCCTTATGTTTACTGGTCCTTCCTTCTCAACTCACATGAAGTTTGTAACTGTACATTTACCAATATTACAAATAAGCCATTTTGGGCTGCAATTTCAGAAAAAAGGCAGGGAATAAAAAAGTAAACCAACCAAGTTCTTAACAGCAAGAACAAGCCATGTAAGATGACCAACATAACGGTAGGAATCTGAGAAATCTCACAGAGAACATACGCTAGTTATACCATTAAATATATACTTCTAATTTACATATTCAGTATGAAACACAAGTTATGTGGCAAGTAGCTATGAAAGGTTTCCAATAAATCTGTTTTTATCAGACCTTTTCCAAATAAAATAATACTGTTCAGTTCATACAACAAGTTTTAAGGTAATCCACTTTCATGAAACTGGTCAAACCCATGTGCTTCCCTGTCAAAATTGAGGCAGCATTGGGAATTCTAACTGTGCAAGATATGTTGGTCTGGTCAACCATAAATTATAGACTATTTCCAACAATTCTAGAAAACATTATCAACGGACTTTAGACATTTTTCTAGTTAGCAGGGGACATTTCTCACGGTGCTACTTCTGCTAACATAGCTTAGTTTCTCATTAAGAAGCAAGTCACATAATTCCACAATTCAATTTAGCCTTTGTTATCCCTCTTTGTAGCCCAAAGTTCTTCTCAGGAATAAAAGCCAGAAGTCAACCAAGAAACAACTTCATAAATCCACTGGTAGGAAAACAGACCAAAAGTCCAGAGACATGTTACCAAACCGGTGGTAGTAAAGCGGATGAGGACAACTGCATCTAGGATGACAAACTGAAATTGTGCACTTTCTTTGGTAAGACAGAATACAAAAGAAAGGATTTGCTGCGTACCATCATTTACTTACTGTATTTTAAAACACTGTACTTACTGTATTTTAAAAAGTAAGCCTTGGAAAACATTTAGATACTGTCTATCAGATGCAATCATTGTGGTGTACATGGGGAAGTGGCCCAAACGTAGCTGATTCTACCTTTCTAGAACAAACTTTCTAGCATCAACAAAGACTGCATAGTAATTCCAATAAATGTCTTCCATTTCACAAAAGGGTCTTCCATTTATTAAATTCTGCTGTTGGAGACAATATTTGGGCTGATTTGGAGCTAAATTATCCATATTAAAGCTTCTGATGCTATCAAAGCTGAAAGGAGACCATCATATTGTACAAACTGAAGTGACATACAAATAGCATAACTTTGCTAAAGTAAGAATATAATACTATTAGAGTAGTATAGTATGACAACCCAAAACAGCTCTTGTACAACATCCAGTCATGCTCTTAGTCGTTGGACCGATCACAGCTCAAAGGAGTCCCATAACATTAAAATGTGGAAGGGAGGAGCCACGGACAATATATTGAGCTCATCAGAGAAAAGATTAAGTAAATGTTATTAACAGTGGCCAATACCACCACAAATATAGCAGGACAGTGCAGTTATCCATTAATGGTTCTAGATCATCCACATAAAAAGCAAAAGCTTCAGCTGCTGGGTGATATAGTAATATAAATAAATAAATATCCTAACTGCCTCTAGGAATAAACATGGTTCAGTGGATGATCAATAAGTTTCGCACTCAGGTTCAGTTCCTGGCACCTGACAGGTAGCAGAAATGACATCAGACTGAGAATTCGGGAGTGACTGCCGGTAAGCAAAGACAAGACTTGGCTAGACACAGTCTGATCAGATTATCAGGTGACATTCTGTATTCTTTGTCAAAATTAAGTTTCTATAAGAATATTGACTTTAATGGCATAGTAAGTGCTTTAAGACCAAAAACAGAACTATTTGAGTTCTAAAAAATAAGTATTCATAACTAGAGACCAATTAAGTGCAGATAATCTCAATCAAATTTGTTTCTATAATAAAATACACAAATAATAAATGAAAGAATAAGGCTGTTAAAAGTTTAACTGATTTCTAAAATTACTGAGAAGTAGCTAAAATACAGGAGCCTACAGAAAGCCAAACTAAGTTAAGAGATATCAACAAAGGCATTTGTATAAGAATTGCTCTGCCATTTAATAATTACTCCAATTACATTAGACTACTTATGAAACTCAAAAGATCCTTGAAACAGAAAGTCCTCATAACAATTATAGACTGAAACACTGTCTCAGCTAAGCAAAATTTGTACCTTCCAAAAGTGACTAATATAGTCTCATACATTTTCATTTCTGTTTGCTACAGAGAATTACTGAAACATTCTCTTGTTTTATACATTCTTAATTACAAATCTTTCTGTACCTGTTGGTATGACTGGCTTGATTCTTTGTAGGTAGTGAAGGAATCACCCTGATGAAGTATAGTAACTTTAAGACAGGACAACAAACTGGTCAAAACTCCTGGTCAAGGGCAGCATTCTTTATTACTGTTTCTTTTAAACAGGCAGGAATAAGCTCTTCTTGAAAAAGGCATTGAACCATACCCATCATCCCACCGGCAGAGGGTGATCGCACCCACCATCATGCGCGCTGCACCTTCAACAGCACGCCGGGATGACAAAATCTGTTGATTCGAGAGAGTGACAGACTCGTTAAAATATTGGACAGCAGTAGCTCTATGGTCATCTGGCAGGTGGGACAGCAGGAGAAAAAACCTATCCCAGATGTTACATTGATAGGTCGCCAGGTAAGCTTGACTGTTAGAAATCCTGGCAATCAACGAGGAGGCAGAGTAGAAGCAACGGCCGAAGACATCCAAACGGCGGCCCTCACGATCAGGTGGAGTTGTGTGGGCTCTTTTGCCCCCTTTTGTTTGGGATGACTCAATGACAATCAAATTAGGAGTCGGGTGATTAAATAACAAATCAACATTCTTCTTCTGGGTAAGGTAAACATTCTTCTTCTGGGTAAGGTACAGATGTTCTGGGTAAGGTAAAGATGAGGGATCAGTTAAAGCAACGCCGGCTGGGCCCAAGGATGTTTCAAAACCTCCTGCAGGATGGGCAAAAATGGAATCAGAGTCGTCGACCGAGGCCAAGTGTCGACATAGTGGAATACTGGGTCCTGTACTGTAGGAGCAGGACCAGAAATGTCGAGCCCCAAGGCATTGGCCATTCTGACTAATATGTCAAAGAACTGCTTGATGTCCTCAGAAGCTGAATCAGGAGATGGGTCCCCAAACGCTAAAGGTGGGGAGGGTATGAAACTGTGGTGTAGAATCTGTTGAATCACCATCGGAATCATAAGAACCAGAAGGAGGAGACAAAGAGTGAGGGGATCGAGAATGACGATGTCAGGCAGGTCCCGTTGCAGGAAGAACAGCCGGCAGAGTGAGAGCAGAGACTGTTGGAACAGACAGAGCTGGAAGTGAAACTGCAATTTGCATCGGTACTGAGGTAAGGATACGAAACACTACTGAGGTCGATGCTGACGAAAGGGGTAGGACAGTCGGGATTGGTGCAACAATGGACTGTGTTGACAGTGGGACTGACAGAGATGTTGGCAGAGTGGATGCAGGATGAGTATCCGGTAGAGGCTAAGACACCGTCGCTGTCACCCAAGGAGGAGGCGAAACGGCCCAACAATGAGGTGATGGGTCTCGGGACAAGACCGAGACAGCGAACAACGGTAGTAGGCTGATTGGGACCGAGAACGGGATCTGGAGCGGCAATACCGAGGGGAGCATCGGTAATGAGATCCCGAAGGAGATCGTGATGAGAAACAGGAATGTCAAGGGCAGTAAGGGGATCAACGATGAATGTCAGGTACCTGTCATGATAGGCAGGTGAATATGAGTGGTAGGAGCCGGGTTGCTCTCTCCAAAGGTGCCCATGGCCATACTGGGCAATATAGGAGGCTGACAAGAAAGGCTTATCGACTCTCACTAACAAAGGCTCGTAAGCGGTGCAGTAGTCACAATGACGTGGGGATCTTCCTCCTTCACCGCGTCCTGGAGAGCCGGCCACATTAACTCGAGGCCAGTCTCGGGAAATAGCCCGAGGAGCGTCCGAAACAGGCGGACGGTCCAACTCAGGAGGACCAGAAGAGAGGGCTGGGGCCAGTGGAGTTTGTAGACACCCATCTCCAGACTGGCCTGACGTAACAGGCAGAGAGGCCGGTGGTGAGGGCCGATGCTCCAAGTCAGATGCGAAATCTGCAGCAGCCGGAACCAAGAGCACTGGGAGCTGGGCAGTATCCCACACCGGTGAAAGGATGGGAGCATCATCCTATTCAACAGTAGACGTCGCAGGTTGTGTCAGAGGTGGTGTCGGTAACGGACCAAGGGAAGAAAGTCGATTAGCCGGCAAGCAGGCAGCAGGAGAAGCAGAGCGATGCTTCTCCTCCTCCTCCGTCTTCTTTTTCTCCTTATTGGAGGAAACAGAAGGATGGTGCAACGAGATCCGTTTACGCTCCGCCAAGGTAGGGACCTTGCAGGGCTGGTGAACGGGAGCCTGCTGTGAGATCAAGGTAGCATCTCCAGTGCCGGATGGAAGAGTATGCATCCTGGAGAGCTTTGGAATCTTCGGCAAAGAAGCTATCAATGGTGAAGCCGGCGGCATCAAGGTCGGTACTGGTATCAAAGGTGTCAATACCGAGGGACCGGTCATTACCAATAATTTCGGGACTGAAGCAGAGGACATCGTAGAAGGTGTCGATACCAAAACTGTGGAAAGAGCGGTATTGGAAGATACCTGCTCTTTAAGACAAAGGGTTTGCTCCCAGCAGTAGGATTTCAACTAAGAAGCTCTATTCTTCAGAGTCTGGGAGGTGAAATCCTTACAAATAGAACAGGCTTGAATGTTATGGCTCTCCCCAAGGCAGAACAAGCACTCGGAGTGGGCGTCCAAAAGAGAAACCTTGCGGCTGCAAGACACACAACTTAAACAGAGACGACATAAGAAGGGGGAAGAGTTCTTATAGTTTTTTGTTGTAAAGAGAAGAAAAACAAAGAAAAAATCAAGAATTAGAAGAACTGCTCAGCAAGGAAGCCTTCTGAGCTGCTAATAGGTCGGGAGATGAAAAGAAACTGAGGACAGACCGTTGGCTTGGCGGGACTGAGCATGCTCAGTACCGGATGGGGGAGGGGTTCCCACCAAGCTGCTCAGCTCTGGAACTTTCCAAAAAGCTACTGTGCATGTGCAAAGATTCCCATTGTGTGAGGCAGAGAGACCACGAAGAAGAACTGGATTTGCCCTGAGTTCTCTGCCAGTGGTACTGAAGCCATCACCCTTTCTCTTTCACGACACTCAGCTTCCTGTTGGGAAGCTGACCTGGTTCTATTAGTGATAAGAGACTTCAGAGTGTCAACTACCCAGACCATTTCTATATTCCACTAATACAGAAATCAACCATTTCGATATTCCGTCAAAAGTATCACCATCAGTACCATTCCAGAAACCATTTTACTCTATCAGGCATCTGGGACATCTGTAATCTCTGCAGAGGGTCACATCAGCAGGCATTCTAAACTAAGTGATCCACTTATTTATTGAAATGATTTTATTCTAGTTACATGCTATATTCCTCCCAAAATGGAACTCAAAGTAGTTTACACTACAGGTTAAAACAGACTACCTAAAAAAATTATGTAGAACAAAAAATGGAAAAATCATGAAACAATTCTATTAAAACACTAATTTAAAAAAATTAACACATTTAAAATATCACACATTAAAAACAGTATACCAACTGCACATATCTCTCAAGCAAAAAGAGACCCAAAGAGGAAGCCAACTAAGCATCCTTTGGAAGTGAGTTCCATAGCCTAGAAGCAACCACCAAGAACGCTCTCTCCCATTTCTTCACCAGACACATCTGTGAGGGCAATGGGGTAGAGAGAGCACCTTACTCAAAAGATATAATGCTTGGGCAAGCTCATATAGGGAGATCAGGGCTTTCTGAGAATCTGGATCCAATCCATATAGGGTTTTATCTGTCATATCCAGCACTCTGAATTTTGCCTAGAATCAGATGGATAGCCAGTTAGGTTGTTTCAACAAGGAAGTTACATGCTCCCTATAACAAGCCCCAGTCAGCAGTCTAGCTGCAACATTCTGAACCAGCTGAAGTTTCCAAATAGTTTCTAAAGGCAATAATTCAAATGGAATATAACCAAGGCATGTATTACTATGACTATATCTGACATTTCAAGAAATGGGTGTAACTGGTGCACTAGTTTTAATTATGCAAATATACCAGTGGCCACTGCTGAAACCTGGGCCTCCAGGCTCAGGGCTGTGTCAAAGAGTATGTCCAAGCTATGAACATGAGATTTCAAGGGAAGTGTTATTTCATCTAGCACAGGCTGAATCCCTACTCCCTATTTAGGGTGACCATGAGCACTTTTATCTTATCTAGATTAAACTTCAATTTGTTTGCCCTCATTCAATCCATTACTGACAACAGACAATGGTTTAGTACTGAAACAGCTTTCTACAGTTAGATGGAAAGGAAAGACAGAGCTGCTACCATTAGCGTGCAGGTGACACCAAACACCAAATTTCCAGATCATCTTTCCTAATGGTTTCATGTATATATTAAACAGCATGGAGAATAGAACAGAACCCTGAAGGAATCCACAGTTCAATGGTCAGGATGTTGAATAGATCACCCAGCACTACCTCCTGAACACACTTCTCCAGGAAGGACTGAAACTCCTGAAAAACAGTGCTTCCAAGTCCCATCACAGATAGTCTGCTCAGGATACCATGGCTGACAGTATCAAAAGCCACTGAGAGGTTCAGCAGAACCAACAGGAACACACTTCTCCATCCAGTTCCCAGCATAGTTCATTAATAATAATAATAATAATAATAATAATAATAATAATAATAATAATAATACTGTTATCCGCCTCTCTCTAAGGCTTGAGGCGGGGTACAGCATAGAACTAAAAAAATCATGGTTAAAATATACTAAAGCACTGATCATTTAAAATACAAATTTGCTGTAATTAAAATATATTGTAATTAACATTATAATTAAAAACAGACTGGGTAGACCTACTGGAAGAGATAAGTCTTTAGTACTTTTTTTGAATTCAGACAGCACGTTTTGCTGCCAAATCTCTTCTAGCAGGTCATTCCACAGTCTAGGGGTGACCAATGAGAAAGTCCTCTGGGTGAACATTGCCTATCTAGTCCTGGCTGGTTTAAGTATATGGTCCCCAGAGGACCTCAGTGTATGGGGAAACTGTATAGGAGGAGGCAATCTTGTAGGTAACTTGGACCCAAACCATGTAGGGCTTTAAAGGTAATAACTAACACTTTGTACCTTGCCCAGAAATTAATTGGTCAGCCAGTGAAGTGATTTTAATATTAATATGTTCACTCCTTGCTGTATTTGTAATCAATCTCACTGCCATATTTTGAACCAGATGGAGCTTCTGAACTTGGTACAAAGGCAATCAAAGCCATCCTTTCCCATAACAAGGTCTGAAACCAGAACGAAATGGATCTAGGCAATCTATCTTGCCCAGAAACCCCTAGAAATGGGAGGTGACAACACACTCCAGGGCTTTTCTCCCAAAAAAGAATATTGCAGACTGATTGGTAGCTGTCTAATGCCTAGTAGTTCAGGAGTTTTTTCAGTTGTGACGTCATCAGAATCTCTTTTCAGGAGGGCAGAACCCTTCCTTGCTGCAGTAAGACATTCACCACTCCCCTTACCCACTCAGCCAGTCTTCCTTGTCTGGTTTAATGAACCAGGAAGAGCAAGGATCCAACATACATGTTGTGGCTCTCACCTCTCCAACGATTCTATCCACTTGCTCACCTTGCACAAACTGAAAAGTATCCAATAACACAAGGCCAGCAGAAGCCAAGGTTATACCCACCGTACCTGTATCAACTATGACATCCAAGTCAGAGTTGATCCAAACAATTTTGTTCGCAAGGTGTCTTGCAAATTCTTTACAGCTGGCTGTCTGGTAGTCTGAATTCTGTTCTTGAGGGGCAAACTCCAGAAGGCCACTAACCACTCGAGCCATCACTGCTGTACAATTCTGTGAAAATGCAATGACAGAACAAAAGTACCATTTCTATGTGTCACCATTGCCTTGAATTAGGCTTTCTAAAGGACTCTAGTCCAAACCTGCTCCAAGTTTTCCATCACCAACACTGTAGTCTCTGTCCCACTTGTTTCATCACTACTAGCTCCTTAGGATACCTGCTAGCTCCACTCCATAGAAGAGGATACTCTGGGCCAATCATGCCTACTGCCCCAGGAATTTCTCCAGCCCAGTGATCAGCCAAGGCTTCAACAGAAAACTCCCCAAGAACCATTAAGAATCCAACCATCTTAAGTGCCCCCCACCTCCACAGAGGCTTCAAGTCCCAGTGAATCCAAAACACTCTAGTTAATGATCTGACTATGACAACAGAACTATAGAACATTCCTCTACAGTCGGATTACCATTATGCCACGCAGCACAGAAAACTAACTCCATGCATACTGCATCATGACTGGCACCAGATACTACTTGGGAAAGACCCATGGTCATCATGGAGGACATGAAGTCCTGAGCCACTCCTGTCATAGTGGTCTCAGCATGAACATCCAGGTCTCCAAGTACAACAAGCTGGCTAACCTTGAAGAACAACTCTGTCAGGTGAAAAAATGAGACTGTTGAGCAGCAGGTATATCAAGAGGATCCTTATTCTGGCAAATAAATACACTGTAGACTATGGGACAGGGCATCTGGTAAGGGAGATTCAATCCCAACAGACCACTGAAACTCCACCACCACACATAGACATTGCCTGCTGCTGCACAGAGAACCCAGAAAGGCAGAGCTAACAGAGATTAACTCCCCCCACCACAAGTTTCATCCAGCCAAGTCTCTGTAATACAAGCCAGGTCATCTGTCTATGAAAAGAGTCATACATAGCTTCTGCATCTTAAAGCTTAAGTGCCTTCCACTCGCTATTACCTTGCAACTCTCAGCACCTGTTACCAGTAACTAGTTAGAGTGAGGCTAATGGGATTTGGTGTCCAACAACACCTTACAGGGAGAAAACTTGCTCAGTGTTACTTAAAGCTAAATTTAAGTAGCATCAGACACCAGCACTAGACAGAATGGCATATGTGTATACCGCTATTAATATCTGGTGATTGGTCCCACGTTACTTCTTTGAAGTGTCAGAGGTGTATGGCTGCATCTGAGAAGACTTTTCTCTTTGCAAAACATTACTTTAAAAGACCACAATGAACATTAACCCACCATGAATTAAGGCAAACGCCACTGGCTCTTTCAAATACCGTATTTTCCTTCTGGAAAACAGTAGTAGCCCAGCAATTTCAAGTAATCAAAAGTAGACTGCCAACATCCTGTAATATACTAGGAGTATCAAGGCCACTTGCCAAAGCAGACATTTCCACTCAAGTACATTCCTACTTGTTACCTGGAATACCTTTACATGACCTGATGACAGTGTTGCCCCCTTGGTAAGTCCTGTCCCGAGGTCTACAACTTTGATATAAACTTAATCTAACCCACCAGAGAGGCCACCTGATGCGCACGTAGGCAGTAACGGTCATACGATCGAACGCACCAGGTCAGACCAGTAAACTCTCCAGTCACGTAGCCATAGGAGACCTCATGTTGTGATAACCCATGGCGGACAAAAGGTCATCAACCTTTAAGGAGTCCACTTGAAGGGAGTAAAAGTGTTCCTGGAAAGTTGGGCACTGGAAGCAATAAAATCTTATCAAATCGATCTCCAGAAACTCACACCGCAGTCCCAACGATTCGGTTATTTGGATGACACCCTGTTATCTTCCAATATCAAAGAAAATGCCATGTGTGGAGTTGTTTTTCTTTTCTGTCCCTGTTTGTTTCCCCCGGGAGAGGATCTGCCTTCGAAGTAATTTTTTCCTACAAATAGTTCCCATTTTTGGGCTAGTTAGGCAAGAGAAAGGTGGAGAGGGAAGAGGTATGATGCCTCCTGGTCTTACCAACTGACCGGTCCCCGCTCCTGGTAGCTGCGCGATCTCCTCAGCGTCTCTTCACTGAGCTGCTGTTCGATCACTGCTTCCTGGACCAAGGACTTCAGGAAAAGATGCAGTATCACCCAGACTATGAACCCCTCAACAATCCCTCTATCTTATTTCCACTCTTTATTTCTTTTAGCCATTGGATGCGTGTGTGCGTGTTTGCGTTTGTGCGAGCTACTACTGTTCAATAAAGTCATTCACTGGACCTTTTTATGTGATTTCTGACTGAGCCTGATCCTGTAAAAATTGGGTAAAAGATCTCGCTAGGTTACCCTGCCTCTCGCATCGCTATTGCTTGTGCTTTGTTGAGCTTATTTTCCCCATCACTTGGAGCATATTGAGGTGTCCCTCTGGGACCCCCAGATTTTCAGGGTAACAGCAGGAAATTTACAACACAAGAACAACTAGAAATCAGCTGGAAGATTTTGAACATTGGACCTCTAATACTATTGTCTCAACAAACAACACTAAAGCTAAAATGTGGTGGAGGGAAATGGTCATCACTATTTGATTAACTGCAGGGTGATTGTTATGATCTCAGCTAATAATAGTTACTTGTTGAATTGTCTGGTGCCTAGAAGTTAAACAATTACAAGTGATTGTTACGAGGAGCATTTTTAACAGCACAGATGTTTAGATGCATTTGTTTTAATAGTGTGTCAGGAAATCTCTTCCAAACCATATTACTTTAACATGTTACAGTACACGTAATTCATCTGCTGAGATCAGGTATATTCCATGTGAAGCAAATTTATCAGACAGGACTTGGTAAAAGCTTCTAAAACACAGTCTGTTGCTCAGAAACCAGACTAATTCAGTGAAAGCTATTAACAAGGCTGCTGAAGAGCTCAGACCAAAGACTTGAGAGAAAGAAGAACAACTGGCAGTTTTTCCACTGGTTTTTAATTAATCAGTAGCATGTGCCATGACTTGTTATCCGAGAGGAATGGATACAACAGTTGACAAACTGCACAGCAAAGACACAGGCACTGGCATTCTGCAAATACAACTGAGTGTGCCTTTTTATAATGAAGGTGACCTACTAAGGCAAAAAAAAAAAAAAGACAACTTCAGAAGAGTAAAACTACTAACCATAAGCTGATGGGTATATATGGCTGAGATTTTTATTATCACTTTGAACATGAGGGATTAACTCCAATGTTTACCCAAACAGAGCAGATCCACTGAAATCAATGGAACATGCTTAAGTAATAACGGACACATTCCAGTCATTTCAGAAGATATACTTTGTGGGGAGCAATACTGGATTTAACCTAATGATCATAAAGGTAGATGGTAGATGCAGATCTACATACCTTATGACAATATCAATACTATTCCCAATTAAGGAACAGATAGTAAGATTTCTGATAATGAGACATTATCTTCCTCATTACTGAGGAGCTTACCTCTGAGGACCACATTTCCCGAAGGATAATTTGTTAGAGGCTATCCACTATTTATACATAACTCACATCTGCCCATTCTGTCACTCATGCCTCCCCACCTACTCACTCCCACACATTCTGAAAGTGAGGATCTGATCAGATCTTTGCTTTTGAAGTATTATTTTCCTCCCACTCAGCTAGGAAAAGGTCAGGAAAGGATTTTGGAGCTCTTGTGATCTCTAGCATCCTCCTTTTTGGCCTGGGCTGCACTGAGGTGGGGGGAGCAGTCTTGAAGCTTTAAAAAAGAGATGTGAGCTCGCAGGTTTCAGACAAAGACTGCAACAAATGGATTTGATGAAGACAAGTTTACACTCTCTCTGTAGTATGGCTTTTCAGAGCATTTTATTTAGAGGCACAGGAGTATAAACACCTGTGATAACCTGTTCAGCCATTATAAATGCAATGTTGCCAAAATCAGCTTGAGTAGTTAGCAATATCAAGTTTTCAGTTACAACTAGACGTGTCATACTAGAGGACCCCAAACTGAGACCAGGTACAAGAGAAAGGTACAAAACAGCAAACAAGTATCTTTCCAAGTTATCTCACTACAAGCAAGGGTAAACTTGCTCAATTTAACATTATTCAACAATAGGTATCAAGAGGATGAGTATGAGAGTCTCCAATTTTGTAGGAGTATTAATCTTGTGAACAGCTGGACAATATATTGTGGAATGCAGTCTGTTATTTTTGCCCTCATTCCTATTCCACACAATTACCTCTTCCTTCTTTTCAAATGATACTTTACATAATCCTTCACTCACAGCAGTTTTAAGAGACATAACACATTATGTTGAAACTATTTTCAGAACATCAGGGCCACGACTGCATTATCACAATCACAGAAACCAACAGTTAATTTTCTCTGTCAGTTCCAAACATACCACATTACCTCTGTAATAATTTTTAAGCTTCTTCAACATCACCACCACCACCATGTAAACCTAGATCAACCACTCTCTCTGTATGCAGGAGGGAAGTGCAAACAAAGCTAGAGAGGAGCAGACTATAAATTCATAGTCGTATCTTTCTCCAGAATTCCAAAGTTACTACAAAGAAGGATTCTCCCACTTTCCTGTTGCTCTTACATGTCTTCAAGCAGACTCTGACTTACAATTCTGTGTTTTCACTAGCATGCCCTCCAGCCCCATTCATAATAATTTCAGGTTTAGAACAAGAATAGTTTAAATCAGGGTTGTGCAACCACAGTCCTAATTTCAAAAACCAAAGATTCAGACTTCTGGCAAGAACAATGTGTTTCTTCCCTTGCAGTATATTGAGAGAGAAAGAAAGACATAAAGTAGTTGCAGAAAAAGAGAAAAAATGGTAGTAGGGAGAAAAAAGAGGCGACCCATTCACTTCTTGCTGTGGCCCTGCCCACACCCACCATGCCCACTGTCACCGTGCACATCATGAACAGATTACCTATAAAGGAATGCTGCCCCGCAAGAGGATCACCCACCTCTGGTTTAAATATATTAACATTAATTTGAGGGTAACAAAATTATCTTCCAAAAGCTCCAGATTTGTTTGTTCTGTTTGTCCAAAGTATACGTGCTAAATACATCTGAAGGGTAGTAACTGCACCAGGGTTTAGAGAAAATTATGGTATGGTGCCAGTTTAACAAGTTTGAAAGACATAAAACTACAGCCAAATTTAACTTTGGCTTTCTAAACAATTAAAAAACTATACTACTGCCAATAATTTCAGACTGTATTTTAGAACCACACCCTGATTTTTATTGCTTGCCAAAAGTGAACTGCTGGATATTATAAAGAATTTAACAGGAATGACATGTATAGAAACTTTACTGCTAGTGAGTCATTTTTTTAAAGATAGTCACTGTACTATATAAATGCTATTATAAATGCTCAGAAAGATTTTCACAGTATGTGCAAAGGAAACCAATTATAAGAAAATGCCAAGTCGATGGTATGGTATGAGTGTCATATATCTCACTCACTCTGTCAAGCCACTCCCACTGTACCTTTCCTCAGTTCCATACACCGCAAAGCTTCTCCTACTTTACCACTCTACCTCTACCCATGTAAACTCTGCCTCTCAGCCATAAAAGGTAAAGGTAGAGAACTGGCAGAAATATTTATCCTTTAAGTCCAAGAACACTTATGGTGTGAAAGATAGTCTTAACATAAAAATCACCATGTGTTAGAAAACTTTTTATACTGCTGCTCATTTGCACAAAATCCTAAAAGGATTTTAAAAACCATTAAACCGCTTTACAAAACGAACACCATAATGTATGACATGCTTCCAAAGAGTTCATGGTAAGGGAGGAAGGCACCAAGACAGAAAGGACTTGCGGGGGTGGGGGGTAAAGCAGCTCTATGCCAGGTCCATGAGGTGGTAAACAGCTCAGCATAGCGCAGCTGCACATACACATTATTATGCTAGGCTAAGCCATTATTGGATTGCAGCAATTTGATGATTAACTGGTCACACAAGGGTCTTTGTACGGGAGGCTCGCTATATTTTTTATTACAATCTTTTTAAATGATTTTACACTTTTAAAATTACTGGCGTTTTAATATTATTGCTTGTTTAATTGTGTCTTTAGCTCTAACTTGTTTTTTGTTTTTTAGGTAACTTGCCTTGGTTCCCATGTCAGAAGAGCAAGATATAAATTAAATAAGGATAAAAGACATATTTTTAAGCCACACCCTGAGGGGAGAGCATTCCATGAGGAGTATGTTACCTCACTGAAAGCCATGTTGCTGCAGAATATAAATTTGTAGGTCATAGCAAGAACAACATTGCTTCAGTTGAAGATCATAGAGGCCTGAGAGACTGGTAGATGGCAGAGTAGGTAAAGTGCAGCCCTCTGGATATTCTTGGACTGTAACTTCCGTAATTCCTTACTATTGCCTATGTTCACTAATACAGATGGGAATTCCATCCTAACAACATCTGGAGAGCCACACTTTGCTCACCACAGTATTACCAGAAACACAGTTTGAGAAAACCTGATCCTGACACGTACCATATTGTGTAAGCTAATACCAACATCTTAAACAGGGGTGGATATTTTGTGAGCCAGGGAGCTTTTATGTGGAATAGAGAGATTAGATCTCCCATTAGTTCAACGTTTCAGGGCCACTTTGTTTAAAAAAATCAAGCAGAAGCAGGTAGAACATGAGTTCTATTGGGATGCAGTCAGTAGGACCCTGCTAAGGTTGAAAATAACTGGGTGCGAGCCTCAGACCTTCCATGGCTGCCCGTCTCTGCCTTAAATCTAGCTCCATACCAGACTGGCAGACTGTATAAATCCCACAGCATAAGGCACAGTGTGCAAACAGTAAGGTTCAGTAACCTGTCACATTCTGCACTAGCTGCACTTTTGAGCCACCTCTACGGACAGTATCACAAAGAATATGTTACAGTAAGCCTTTAGGTCAGCAAAGCATGGATCATGGCGGCCAGGATACCTCTGTCATGAAACAGATCAGAATAGACAAAACTTGCATATCTGCCTTAGCTGACAATAAGTGCTCCTAGCCAGGGAGGTGAATTTTCTGTCAATTGTATGGAGCTATGAAGATGTTCCTTTGTGGGTAGTGTAACTCCATGCAGAATCTCTCACTTCCCCAGCCACGGAAACCACTTAACAAAAAATGCCAGCATTTTATAAGGATTCACCTTTACCTTACTCAGCTCACCCAGCTCACCACTGCACATTCAAGCACTGAACTGGATAGTGCATTGTCTGCTATTAAAATCCTCTTTTCAGTCTAAGAAAGATCTAATCAGCAAACAAATCTATCACCTTCAAGCACAATTTTAGGGTTAACCTGGTGGATATTCAGACCTCTATAAACTCAGACTTCCATGTCACTGTTTCTACTCCTACTGAGCCATGCATATTCCTCCCCATACTACACAGTAAGGGCCCAACTCTTTGGCTTGATTTGATTAGTAAATACCAGATAACGAAATGGAAGCATCCAAATCAGGAATGCATTTATTCCTTGATTCTGAAAAAAGCATAAAATGTTTTAGAAATTGCAAAGTCCAGCTTTCTGTTTTTGTTTTTGTGAAAGTTAATTTCCAGCCCATGTCAGGAAAACATTAGCTTTATGGTCCACTCTTCAAGAACAACATGAGAAAAATAATCCCAAATTTAAATACTAAATTTGAGGGAAACATCAAAAGAAATAGACAAAATCACAGTAAACAGGCTTCTAATTTAAAAACCAAACACTTGTTCAACGAGAAAAGGCTACCACTCTAAAATGAACAATGAAACATCTGGCTTTCAAGTGTCTGGGCAACCACTAATGTTGAAGATGTGTAACAACTCACAAAGATTTCATATGCATATTCAAAGGCTTGCCCTTTGAAACCAAATATTTCCTCTGATTAATAAATGAAAAGATTGCTCAGTGATAAATATAATTTTAAAACACTGACTAAAAAGACTTACAACTTTAATAATTTATTCACTGCCTCAAGGATACTTACAGTAGGTTAATGGGAAAAAGCAAAAGCTCCCGTCTTTTTCAGAACTCGGACAAAAGCAAAAATGTCAAAAACCTTTAAATAATTTCACCAGACAAATACAGTTATGAAAAATTGTATTTTATTCATATTTTTCTAGGACAGTAACTTTCAGCTCTATGTCTATCCTTATCTTCCCACTCCGGCCCCACACTGCTGTCTCTTTTAACTGCGAAACATCGGAAAATACACTGGTAAACTCAGAGGCCGAGAGTTACTGAATAAAAATACATAGGTTAGAAACACTTCAAGACTCATTTTTGCTTCCATGACTATTCTGATAAAGCTTTGCTTAATTTGATTTTATTTACAGAATGACAGAGCAGACATTTAACTTTCTTTAGTGCAATATAAAGCCCTGACCAAAAGAACATCCACCATACGTAGAGCCTGTCAAGGCTTGTACTATGAGCATTTGCTCTGAAGGAAAGAGGTAAGACACACACAAAACTGTAGTTTTAAGGTCTTCATTTTCAGCCTTAGCCAAACAATTGACTGTTAATATAAATTATGGGTATAATTCTGGCATAGATTCATGGATATATTTCTCTGTTAAAAATCACACAAACTAAAATTACCATAAAATTAAATTTTGTTGTGTGCCTTCATGTCATTTCTGACTTTAAGTGACCCTAAAGTAAATCTATCACAGGATTTTCTTGCACAATCTGTTCAGAAGAGATTTACTATTGCTTTCCTTTGAGGGTGAGAAAGTGTGACATGCCCAAGGTCATTCAGTGTGTGTCCATGGCCAAGCAGGGATTTGAACCCTGTTCCTCCCAGAGTTCTAGTTCAACACACAAACCACTGCATCATACTGGATCTCATTATATCTAAATATATAATAAACTTCTAGAGTCAATGGTAATTCCTTAAACATAGTTCGGGAAGCGCAGTCTGTCAGGCTGCGTAAGGTAGTTCTTCTGCTTACTTGAACAACCATCAAACCTCCATAACTTGTGCCCAAATAATGGGACAATCATCCCTAAATAGCCTAAAAATGAGCTAAAATGTTTGCAAACTGCCTTTAGAAGCATGAATTTGATTTGTCCCCAAAGGAGTACTACTTTTCTTCAGTGGCTAAAGGCAAAACTGCTTCAGAATGTTTTAAACTATTTACCTTTTGAAATTTGAATCCTAGAAGAAGCTCAGAAAGGAAAACATATTTATGCTTCCTCACACACAGGACTCTAGGCTTTCCAACCAGTAGGGAATTGTAAGACATTAGTGATTACTAGACCTGCTTTGGGCAGAAGCAGATCTCTGCACAGGACCAAATGAAACCAATAGAGTGGCGCCTCCACTTTCATGGGAGTTCAAGGCACAGAACCCTTGCCTAAGTAGAAAAACCACAAATAACTCCTCCCCACTATCCCCTTCCCATTCACCTCTGGGGCTCCTCCTCCTCCTTGCCTTCTTCACACCAGGACCAGAGGCAAGGGATTAGGAGTGGGAGCTCTAGAAGGGAGAAAAAGACTTACACAAGTCTCCACCCCCATTCCCTTGCCTTGGGAGGGGGAGCTCCAGCAGGGAGAAGTTGCACATATGCCTATCCTACCCCCCCCATTTTCTTACCTTTTGTCTGGGTGCTTGCCTTCCTTCTTTGCACCCAGCAAAACAGAAGGGAATGGGAGGAAGAGAATGGGGAGGAGACACATGCACACCTTGCAAATAATAAGGGCAAACCAGCAAATGTGGAAGGAGTACTGTACTCTATTGTTTGATCTCTTTTGGAGTAAGATGGTTTAACTCCCTTATGTTCGATGGTAATAACTATGCAGAAGAATAATCCAAGGCAGTTTAATGTATGATAAGACTTGCGCAGATTTGTGTCACAGAAAGAAATATGGGAAGCAATGTCCAAAGTGAAAACTATCTCAAATACTTAGTATACTGGGATATACTTCAGTCATCCTCTCTCCTTCAAGGCTGGAACCAATTATTTAGCTAATGGACATCTGTGTCCAGTAAATACTGAACAGCACAACAGTATTTCATATTTGAGGAAGTCACCTACCTGATACGTCACTAACAGCTGGAAAGAAAAGATTAAGATTAGCAGAGTAGTGCTACTCAGATGTTTACAGCTACACAATCAGAACAAGACTAAGATGACTGTTAGGCAAACATTACACTATTTATAAAAATGTTCTTAGGCAGATGCTATCAAATAAGCAAAACTTTTTAACTCCTGGTATTATGAGCCAGAAATACACATCAGCCACTCAACACAATGTCAAATTTCTAGCAGCCTGGTCAATATAAGTGATCTTAGACCTAGCACTTAACAAAGCAAACTGTTTTCCAGACTACTGAATAAGACTCACGTCTTCTCATTTTGCTTGAAAACCCTGAGCTATCTTTATATTTTACCACTGTTTTGCACTCATAGATAGATTTCTATATAAAGATTAATAGGAGGAGCCCACAGACTGTACAAAGTATCTTTGCAGCAGCCTTGGAGACCAAGAATAATCAAACTCTGCTGAATCATACACAGGGATTAAGAGGTATAATTGGTTCCAGTTTACCTTGATGTCTGTTTGACTGAGTGCTTTTGGAATGGGGACAGGCAAATGGATCAACTTCCTGGCATACAGTAGATCTTCCCATCTTGTTGAAACACCTATGTGAAGCTTCTGCCCCAATAGTAACATTTAGTGTCATTTTGTTAGGGAAAGAGACAATTCTGCTCCCCTTCTCTATTTTCCACACCAAGCAGCAGATTGCCACAGAAGTGATACATTGCTCTTGTCAGACAGCAGAACCAATTCACTTATAGAGGGTCTTTGAAACTGGACTGGGAACTGCAGGAAATTAAGCTCAAGAGTATTTGGAAGTGTTCAGCTGCTATAAAATGCAAATCGCTTGCTTCTTGTCGGGTATGGGACAGTAGGACCACAAAAGAAGAGTCCTGTAAGAAATGCATTGTTTCCTAGTGGCTTCCAGGTACCAACCAAGATACTGGATTTGACCTTGAAATCTCTGTCATTTACACCCAACATCTCTTACAAAGATATCCTTCCACATGCGCTCACTTATCTCCTAAGGTCTTGGGAAGAATTATTTGTATGGCAAGATCTGTCAGAACTCATTAACAACTTGTAAATTAAAGTAGTTTTTAATGTATGCCTGCTACAAACATCTATTAGCAGCCATTTCTGTTCACAAGGAGCTAAGGCAATAAACTGCCTGTGATAAATACAATACTAGACTGTCCTCCTTTCTACTGCATTATTAAATGGCAAGACAGAAAGAGTCCTAAAGTCTTCTCACCTGAGATAAGGCAAATATTTCAGAGAATTTTTACAAAACAGATACCTTCCCCTGTGATGTCAAATCAATAACGGCTCTGATTCAGAAAAATGAAAGGCCTGTAAAAATGGCTTTGAAAAGCCTACAAGAAATATAAATACTATTCAAAACAAAAATGTTTTACTTTCAGCAGAAAAGAAAATGAACATCACAAAAAGGGAACAAGAAATAGAGGAACTACTTTGAAATACAAGTAAGCTTGTATTCACTAACCTCAACAGAAAATAAGTCTTCTCATTCTCTCTTTCTCCCTCTCTCACCCATGCCTACACATTTTTTAGCCCGAATTAAAATCAAGATAGAGAGGACCTCAAATCCTCACTATGTCCTTGCTTGCCACTCATCTACCTCCCAGTTCCAAGACCCTTTACATTTTTTTCTGCCCCAGCAGAACAAGACTCCTACCCCAACCCACAAGATATCTGGCTTCCTTGATAGCTGCAAGGAACGCAGTAAAATGTAGTTCTTCCACGTCAATAGCATTCTTTGCATCCTGTACAAGGGAACTCTACCCTTCTGCATTCCCAATGATATTGAAGGCTCTGAAGCAAATTCTTGATTGGGTTGGACAAAAGTGGGCCTATTTTTGAAGGTCAGAGTTTAGTTACTTCAGCTCAGTCTTGCATCCAATGGGAAGACTGACTATATGTTAACCCATCATTAGAAGGGACTTTTATACATACAGCAAACACTCCTCATTTGGTATGTTTGTTATTGATAGTTTCTTCTGCCATATTAGCCCCCTTTAATAATAATAGCAATGAAAAATATGCTAAAATTTTACCCCAGACTGTACCCAACAGTTTAAAAACACATTCACAAAAGGTTTATACATACACAGGGCTAAGTAGCTTGTCAACTTCATGCCAAACATTAACCAATACAATACCATGAAAACTAGTGGTGCAATACAAATAGAAACAAATCTTGCAATGGCTCAATGCTATATAAAAAGATCTAAAGTAATACATGATTTCTATTGATTAAACTAGTACTTTTGATTCATCAACACTAAACATGCTGAAGCTACTATATTTAACTCATGAAAATACAATCAAAGCTTATGCCTCTCAACCCCCACACACAGCATCTGAAGATTATTTGTCAAATGCAGACCAAAATAAATGTGACGTGGGATAAAATCAGATAAATAAATATTGTCTCTAGACTGCTGTCAGAATTTCAACTGCCTCCCTGGAATAAGAAAGTAGTAAAGAGGATAGAACTGCGCATAATCTAAGCAGGATGGCGCCTCATCCCAGGTCTCTGGATGTGGTTTTACACAGATGTTGAAATGCACAGAATGACAACATTGAAATTTGTGGTATCCTAAATATCACAGAGAAGAACCAAAGTCCACCACACACACTATTTTCTAAATCCATCGCCCCCAGGATATACTAGAGGTACCACAATATTATACTTCCGAGTACCATTCCACACATTCCAGTCAAGGAGAATACCATGAAGGGTAGTTATCAAAAGGTACTAAGAATCCAAAAAAACCAAGTGGTTTCTCACATAAACACATGCCATATCCATTCCCTGCCATAAATCATACCATCAGGGCACCCCAGGTAGTTTTCTTCTGACTCCAAGACAAAAACCAGATTGGAGTATCATCCTATACTGCTTGAAGCTACCACGTCATCAATTGTTCTAAAATGTCACTTAGAAATGAAAGACGACAAATCCTGCATAGACAATTATCCAGCTTCTTTGACAGTCATTTCACTACTTCCTTCTTCAGAACCACAAGAATTACCTCATTAATGACAATACGTTGACATCCAGTTTCTACACTGCAAGCCCATTCTGGCAGATTTTTCTAGACAGGAGGAGCAGCAAATATCTAAAGAGCAAGTAGTAGGTCTTATTCCTCCAAGTAGCTTGTCAACTTAGTACTAATAAGTATGATGAACAAAGCCTCAGATCTATAAAAGAAAGACCCCATCAAAGAAGCCAACCACAACACTTATTTCCAGAGCAATTAGGGTCATGTCACAACCATGGAAGAGAATCAACATATAGAACAGCATTGTTATGCAGCTACATCCAGCCAGGCTGAAATATGATGGATTAAATGATCTCTTAGTCTTCTTCAAACAGCCCTGACAATGAAATAGTTATGTGTATGACATATTCACTTACCCAGGTCTGTGTATTAAAATACGAATTTAGACAAAAGAGAAAAAATGAAGCACATGTAAGATCTGGGATTATGCCCATTTAAAACAGACTTTTCCTACTAAAGTACATGGCAGAATGGAAATTATATAATTCCGCAGGACAGGAAGGGACAAAAGAAGCTTGCATGGATCCTGAATTTCTGGAAGTAGACCATGCCAAGAATGTTTTTTCAGATCCCTGCACTAGATAAATATTTAAGATTATGGGAGATTAATTTTATTCTGTCATTTCCTGACCACAAAAGAGTTATTTACCTAAGAGACGACATGTAACTCTTCTGAATAGTTATTATCAGTATCATAAGCCTGATAGCAATTAACAGCTACTAAAATCTGATTTGCAAATTGAATTACAGTATATAAACAAGGAGGAGACTCTTGCTGCAAATAACTTTAAAGAGCTACAGAAATATTTTCAGTTTGTAGTTAGCACCCACAGTTCAGGAGGTCTTATATTCTGTTTAAACTCCTCTTTCTTAACTTCTAGGAAATTAAAGCTACTCCATAGGGGAGCACTAGTCATAAAATGTGGTGAAGCACCCCTGTTCAGGCAGCAAGTCACTCTTAAGTGTGTGTGTGTGTGTGTGTGTGTGTGTGTGTATGTATGTATTTATACCCTACCTTTCTCCCAACAGTAGGACTCAAGGCAGCTAACAAGATTAAAACAGAACAAATTAAAGCATTCATGAAAGTATACGAATTTTTAAAAACCTTATTCACAACACCATAGCTCCACCCTCTCCGGTTAGCCAGCAAAGATAAACCAGGAAAATTTTCACAGAGTACTTTTCATGTGCATTCTGCCTTACTTCAGCTGCTGTGTCAGAATTTTCTTTTTACAGCTGGACATCCAAACATAATTGTCATAAGACGCCTGAGAATGTCAAGAACCTGCACGGGAGACACAATCCTAGGTCCAACCACCTGTAGTTGGGGAGCTGCAGGAAACAGAAGAGCATGGCAAAAGCAACTGAGGATCTTCCTCTAGACACTTATTTTTCTGAAGTCATAACTATGCCTCTCAGGCCAGTGAAAATAATCTATTCTCTCTTCCATAATGGACTCAGTTATGACTGAAAGAAAGACGGAGAAATGTAATCTGCCCTTTAAAAAATTCCAGGAGCAGGTAACTGCAGCACAGTTGTGAGACAGGGGAAGACTCAGCTTTTCACCTGCCCTATAAAACCCCATTCCATTGACTCTGTCCTTCCTAGAATGCCATCTCTATTTGGTGGGAATTCTGCTCTACTAGCAGAAGCCAGTCATGGCTGCTCTCAAGAAGCAACCAAGCCAAGGACATATGAGAGTATAGTAGTGGTTCCTCATTCCTACAGGTAAGGAGTAAATAAGCTTCTTCAGGCCTCTTCAGTCTTTTCTCTTTAAAAGGATTGCAATGTATTCTGTCATGTGTATATCACAGTGAAAGCAGAAGGCACAGTTAGTAACCAAAACTACCTTTACCTCAAAATAAATAGTTAAAAATAAGATTTAAACTATCTACCTAACCTACTGTGTTTCAGATGTTTTGGAATACGACTCTCACATGGTCACTGTTCAGGGATGGCTGGATTTTGTATTCCAAAACATCCAGAAGACACCAGACTGAACAAGACTGTCTTCATATTTACTACTATCAAGACAATTCAAACCGTCAAGCAGCACAAAAAAATCCGAAGTGCTGTATCAACCCATACATTGCTCAGTTTTGTCTCCACTAGAACATTTATCCCTAAATTCCACTATGTCTTAATAAACTATTTGCATTCTCTGCAAAAACACCTATGCCAGCCTCTCATCTACAGTAATTCAGACCTTATTCTGTTAGGACACTTCTCTACTATGACCCTCAGAATAAATAGCAACACAGGTCACCATTATTAAAATGCTTGTTTTCCACACAATAAATTATTAGATCCAATGAAACTTTCAAAGCCAAATCAGTTATTTTCAGTAGTGACATTTATCAGCTAATTTTAGTAGATGCATTTGTAAGTCAAAATCTGACTCTGCCTTCCTTTAAGAATCATCCTACTCATATATCACCATCTTAACAGAGTTCTCATGACTGTTTTAATTAATCTGCAAAAATATCTCAAGGTGCAATTAATTTTAAACACAGAATGACTCAGAAGCTATAGGCTAAAAATGCAAAACAGAAATAGGATTAACAGCTTAAAAGTGCAAGATTTTGCAATTAGAAAAATATCCTCCAGCCAAGAGACATTTTCAACTAATAGCTGATGGAATCATAAACGCATTTGCTGATTCTGTCTTTGTCCAGTTATTGAGATCACTGGAGGCTCTCCTCTAGGTATCCTCGCTGTCTGAAGTAAAGCTGGTACCCTGGAAGAAGGCATGGATGACTGACAGACACTCTGAACAGGAATTATTCCCCAACTGCTACATTGTATTGGAGGTCTCACTTACAGCTGAGTTTTAAAACATTTTTATGGTTCCTATAAGCATGTTCTAAAATGTTATCTAAATACACTTAAACAATAGCAGGGGTGTAGTCAGTGACCATTTTAAAAAAAAAGAGCTACTCATGTATCATAGAATCATAGATTTGGAAGAAACCCCAGGGGCCATCCAGTCCAACCCCCTGCCATGCAGGAACACACATCAAAGCATTCCCAACAGATGGTCATCCAGCCTCTGCTTAAAAACCTCCAAAGAAGGAGACTCCGCCACACTCCGAGGCAGCACATTCCACTGACAGACAGCTCTGACCATCAGGAAGTTCTACGTGAGGTTCAGGTGGAATCTCCTTTCCTGTAGCTTGAATCCATTGCTCCTTGTCCTAGTTTCTGGAGCAGCGGAAAACAAGCCCACTTCCTCCTCGACATGACATCTCTTCAAATATTTAAACGTGGTTATCCTGTCCCCTCTTAACCTTCTCTTCTGCAGACTAAACATACCCAGCTCCCTAAGACACTCCTCATAGGGCATGGCTATGATCACTGGGTGATTTAGGGTATACTGTCACCAGCAGAGGTTTGCCATCACTGGTGGCAAACCTCTATTGGTAACAATATACCCTAAATCTACTTCCTTGCAGGTTGGTCACGGTATGGATGCAAAGGATCCCAAAGGTCATGCCAAAAAGAAAAGGAATGAAGACAAACATTTTCTGAAAAAATTCAGACTCCCTAAAATTGCAAATTAAATTCAAAAAAGTAAAATCTTCTATGAAAATGCCTTCAGCTACACAGTTAAAAACTGCCAAAGCAACTTTTAATACTAGTTTCACTGCATTCCTATACAGCATATTTTATTTTAGAAGGCAATATTGAAGATTTCATATATTATTATCTATGAAAACACTCACTAGAAGAATTCCAGCAAGCTACCAGACAAAACGTCTTTTCAGGAATGACACCCAGTCATGGAAATGAGAGGTCTACAGGAGTCCACTCTCCATAATCTGCAGACAAGAGAGACTATACACAGTGTTTCTGAAATATGAGTGCAACAAAGGTATACTTAAATTCTCTTCAAAGACTGAGGGCTTCAGTGAGAAGGGCCCACTCTATATGAACCTGCAACAATGAAATACTCAGGCAAACTTCAAGGCCTGGGGCAGTTAGCTGGTCACTACTGAAAAGGCCAACTAAAAAGACTGCCCATTCTGCCACCCATTCAGCTTGTCACGAAGATACTTCCATTGTTCTCTGGTTCAGGATATGGACTCCTGCTGAAAGGAAGAGAAGCTAAACTGAAGTGTCTTGAGCAATGAAGTGGAGCCCACAGCCTGCATGAACCTCCCCAATCCCTTTTCTGTGGCCTTTGGTACCCCCACTTCAGAACAACACCATCCCAATTTTTATGCCACTTTCAGCCCCAAAATCATAAAAACTGGATCAAAAGCACCACAAAACAGACTGGTTTTGTTTCCCCCATCCTCTCTCTCTCATACACCCCCCCACACACATTTTCATTATTTGCATAGGCACAACCTGCTGGGGCTGGTGGGGCAACACTGGCCCTGATGACAGCTTGCATCCTCATCCCTGGTCCTGAGGATATAGAGAGTCTTTTGTCTGTTTCAGAATGAAGTGCTTTAACCAGAAAACTAGCGGTTTTATTTTGGAGTTAATGGGATTTAATCAGATATGTTTGCCCTGGAAACTGCATGTCCAAGAAAGCACTCTGTCCAATTCCAGTATCACAACCAAAAATGTGGGTACCTAGCACCAAGGAATACAGAGTCAAAATCAGGCAAATCAGTACATTCAAGTGCTGCTGCATAAAACAAACTGACAATGAACTATTCAGAAATACATACATTCTGCTTCATTTTACAGCATCTACTTAGTTTGGACTTTGATATTACTTTAGTTGCTAAAACTGAATCTTTTATAATTTAACTTTTCAGTCTCAGTATGTGTTATCAGTGGATCGTTTAATCTTTGGGTAATAGCGAAGAAAGAGCCAATACGATATAGTAGTTTCAGCACTGGACTGAAACTGGGAACCCTGGGGACCACAGTTCAAATCCCCACTCATTCATGGAAGCCTACTAGGTAACACTGGGCAAGTCACAGTGTTTCAACCTCAGGCAAAGGCAAATGAAAACAAATCTTCCCAAGAAAACCCCATCATAGGTTCACCTTATGGTTACCATAAGTCAGAAACAATTTGAAGGCACACAAAAACTAACACTGAATTTATTAACACTAGATATCTTAAACTGACTGTTTACCCGTTTTGTGTTGAAATGAATTGGTGAATTATTAATAAATACTGATATTACACTTTATGCACTACTTTCTTGCACTATTAATGTATTATGATCGCTAAGATTCTGCAGCAGAGGCTATGATGTGTACCTTTATAATGATGAAGCTGTGTCTCTGACACAATACACAACGCCTCTGGTGAACAGCGAGGATGTACATCAGGGCACCACATACAGTGTCCCACTGTGCAATGGAGGCTTCCATTGCATACTGGTAAGGTACCATCACCTCATGCTACAGGATCCATAGCACAACAGTCATCCTGCTGGCTCTGTCTGCTCAATGGTTCCAATGGTACAGCTACATTTTCACTCCCCTCTTGAAAATACAAATGCCACACAATCCACGTTTATGCAATTGTAAGTCAGTTTTTAATGACATTAACTTCCCAAAAGGATGCCACCCAATGTTGTGTGTTACCCTGTTTACTGGGGATCCTGGGAGGGACATCAAAATGTGCTCAACTATAGGCGGGGAAAATTAGCTCAGAGCACTGCTTTAGCATTACGAGAGGCAGGGTAACTTAGCAGGATTTTGTAACCCAGTGTCTACAGGGTCAGGTCAAGTCAAGGTGCAGACCGGTTTGAAAGCAATGAATGATCTTTATTGAATACAGGCACACAATGTAAGCAACACAAGCACACAGATAACTAAGGAAAATAAAGGTGTGAGTAAGATAGCGGGATTTTCAGATGGATAGTTGATTCGGGTGATACAAAACCTGTTCCAGAAGCCCGGAAGAAGATAGAGCGCGATGCTGGGGTTCGGTGTGGCTCAACACGTGGAGCTGAGGGGAAGCTCGCCAAGCAAAGCGGCAGCAAGGCAGTCTGGAACTCAGGAGCAATCCAAGGAAGGTCTCGGAATCAGGGGTTTTTATAGGGAGGAGTGTGACTGCAGGCTATGCCTTACTCGGGGACAACAATGACTTTTGGGTGCAAGACAATGTCTCCAAAAGGTCAAAATTTAGCATGATGGAATCAGAGCCAAATTAACAATGGTGTAGTCAGTATGTAAATGCGCAACGCTTGACAGTGGATGGTTCAGCCTTTGTCAAATTGCCTGCTTGGGGAAGGGAGCCCTTTGTAGGTAGCGCACATACATAATGTGGTGTTTGCTGGCGAGGTCCCTGAAGCTGCGATCTCACTATTTCTGGCTTGCCTGTATTGTTTGAGAATATTTCAGCCGTTAAGTGCCGAGCCTAGTTTCGTGCTTGTCCGGGGGCTTCACAAACACATGGAGAGGGGTCGTATGGTAAGGCCAAATTGTGATATCAAAGTGATATCGGGTGCTATCACCAGGTAGGCCTAAACTGCAGTAACATGTGGAATGCTCTGGTTTTTTACTTTGAGGGAAAAAAAAGATGATTATCTTTGCTCAGGTCTCCATTTTGAATTAACATCACTGTTGTGAAGGTAGTATTTTCAAAGTACAAAGGCGTTTTAAGTTTAAACCAGCCAGGAATTAATAAAATCAGAAACTAGAGAAAAAGTAAGTTAGGATTATGTTAATGAAGCACCCTTTAAACCAGGGATATCAAGTTCTAATTAAGAGATGGTACAATTATTACAAGGGATCCTTCCTCAGGATGGCCCACTTCATATGCTTTGACATATAGCCCTGATCATCCCTGATCACTGTCCTTGTTGCCTGGGGCTGACAGAAAATGAGTCCAAAACACAAATCAGGATTCAATTCATCCCAGGCAAAAAGCAGGGTATAAATCCAGTAGACAGATAGATAGATTCAGGTTGGGGAGAGACAGAGCTGAAGACCAAGACTTACTTATCACTTACTCAGCAGTGATTCCCAGGAATGCCACCACAGACATCTCAGCCAAGACAATCCTCTATCATATTTAACACAGAGTTGAGATAGGATTTTCCTAACATAAACTGTCTTTTGGTACCTTATTTGGCTCAGTTTTTTTTACAAGCAACACTGCCAATTTCCACAAATAATTGTGTATCTTACTGCTGACAGCATACTTTCTACTTGACAAAATGACTAAATATTATATACAATACAAAAAGAAAAAGTACTTTTTAGCTAACATTGTAGCTCAAGTTAAATAGCGCTAGAAATTATTCTGGCCCCACCTTAGCCAAAAGTGTCTCCATTTCTATTGTACTGCTGTTCGAAGAATCTCCTGCTATTGGCACATTCCCCTGCTCTAGTAATTTAAATAATCTGTCCAGACAGACTGTGGATTTCTTAGTTTGTACGATAACATACAGCCTCAGCCATCCTGTTGACTCCTGTGTCTCAGGTTTAAAGCGAAAGAATTCTTCTAGTATGGCCTCATTCTGCAGCTCAGTTCAGACATACTACAGTTTGTTTAGACTAACTCTGGTTTGTTAGTACATCCAAACTCAACCAGGCCCCATTAATCATAGATTGTCTTTTGTAACAACAAAGCAGCCATAGAAACTCCAGCTTGCAAATCTTCCCATGCTTCATGGAGTTTATCACTGCATGTGAATTCAGTATCCTGGGTTAATCCTAGCTTATTTTGACGCTCTATCTGCACTGCCCATCTGCTACAGAGACATATCAGAACAAGCAGCTTAGAAGTGAAACAGCTCACACAACTAACAGATTCTTGCTTGCACTTTCAAACCTTCACTTCCCCACTCTGCCTAGCAATTCACTCCTTTCCCTGTTCACGTTCTTACTGACAAGCCTGGCCAATTCAGTACAGTTTCTTAGCCCCTCCTGTTGATGGAAGAGATAGAGTGGTGGTGGTAGGGAGTCAGGCCTTCAAGATGTGCTGGACCACTGAGCCTACTGGTTCTGTACAGCATAGCCAATAGTGAAAGAAGATGCAAGCTGCAATCCAGCATCGTCTGGAAGCCAAATGTTCCCTCTTCCTCCTTTAGAGAGACACCCATACAGACATCTGTTGCTGTTGTCTGTCCTCAAGTCATTTTTGATTTATGGTGACCCTAAAGTGAACCTATTGTGAAGTTTTGTTCAGAGGTTTTTTTTTCTCTTGGACTTCATCTGAGGCTGAAAGAGTGTGATCTCCCTAAGGTCATCCAGTGGGTTTCCATGGCTGAAACGAGATTTGAACCCTAATCTCCAGAGTGATAGTCCAACACTCAAATCGCTGCACTATGCTGGCTCTGATTCACATCTAGGCACCTATATTCATGTCCATGGAAAGATGTTCAGTGAGTTCAACTGTACTGTTTGACCAAAAAGCCTGCCCTGATGACCACCTCTCACTCACTTTCTGCTAACAATCCACCTGCTCACTTTTATAACCTGAGGACTCATATTGCATAAGTTTCTTGTTCTTTGTTCACCAATAAAGTTTTCATACTGAAGAAAATACTCACTGAAAGAATGATCACAGAAGGAAGGAAGTAGGAGGAAAGGTTTTCAATGAAGGTATTAATGAAGAAATTTAACAAGCAAACACAGGCAATGTCTAGGGATAGGGAAAGGGAATGGCACATTATGATTGCTTTTTGGTCTGCAGGCTGAGGGCAACCACACAGCTCTAGAGAGAAACAAAATTCATGCCACTTCAGGAAATGGCCAATGGTATCTTGCTACTGCTCTGGCAAAACAAAGAGCTTACTGAACTAAGGTTCAGAGACAAAAGCAAACTGTGGTTCCTGTGATATCAAATGCCATACAGGAAAGTCAGCATGTATACATATATAACAGGCAACAAGAACGTTGATATTATTGCAATGTTTAGTTTATAAGTAATTGTTACAACCTAAAGGTTTTATTCTGTAAACTTTTATACTGCAGTTATAGAAGCATCAGGATTTACTGCAATTAGTTAAAGTAAAGAAAGCGTATTTTGCAGGTTCCTAAAGATACTTCTTTCCAGCCACACTGAAAATGTTTGGGGGGGGGGACATGTGCAATGATATAGGAAACACAATTCCAGCTCAGAAACCGATTCCCAAACTTCTTCAATATAAGTTCTAGGTCAAATTATGCCTGCTATTGGAAAATTTGAAGAAAATCATATGACCGATCAGCACCACCAGTTTCAGGTATGTTTGTGTATGCTACACTGCACTGTCTCCCAAAAAAGAAAATATTTTTCCCTGAAACATGTATTATTAACTAAAACTCGGAGTTCAAATATTTTTATTTAATCCACATTCACACCAGGATGTTCCAAGAGAGTCAAACGAATTAAGCTGTGTCAAACAGCACAGTGCCTATGCCTGTTGACTGAGGTCCATATTTTAACTGGAGCTATTCTTCAAATGCTCCTTTGGAACAAAAGCAAAACAATAAGGCAGCAAATTAACAAATGACACCAGACAGTAGGGTCTCTCAAACAACTCTGTCTCCCATTCCAAGACCAGCAAAAGAACCTGGTTTTGGTTGTATGCATGCCCCTCCTGGTGTTACAGTATTCCTTGCACAAGATGATTTGAAAGTTCTATGAAACACTTATCTACAGAACGTGTAAAAGATAATATTTATACACAATACTTTGCATATGCTGTTTCATAAAAGAACCTGGTATTGATTGTACGGATAGCTCTCCCTAAACACACTCCATCTCTCTTGACAGAATCCATATCCATATCTGCCACAGGCTTTATCTTTCAATACCTCACATGATATCTCCGCTACCCATGCCAGTCCTCAACCACTACTACCTCACACATATTATCTGTCTTGCACGGCACAAAGGCCTTCTGGACACAGATTATTCCATGTTTTATAAGAACTTCTGGCAGTAAACAGCAAGTATATACGAGCATTCTTGGCACTAAACAGTA
Source organism: Iguana delicatissima (assembly GCA_948472985.1). Lineage (NCBI taxonomy): Eukaryota > Metazoa > Chordata > Lepidosauria > Squamata > Iguanidae > Iguana > Iguana delicatissima. The sequence goes on along the minus strand of CAOKZL010000463.1, from coordinate 256,432 downwards.
ACTTAATACATACAACTTGACTGGAAAACATGGGTTTGTCTAAGGAAGAAAACATATTTTAATATCCTGCCTGGGTTACTCCCGTAAAATCTGTGTTGTTTATTGTATTCTCATTAATGTACTTATTAATGTACTTCCAACCTTGCAAATAAAATTTGCAACCTCTGTGCACGTCGCCTTCCCTGTTACCCTATTCATCGTGCCATTTCCATGCAGTCTCACACTGCCAGAAGTCAAAGAGGAGGGTGCTGTCATAACCTGTGCAAGAAAGCCTGCAATTTTATCACACTTTGTTTCATGTCGCTATTGTTCCCTTCCAATCACAAACACTGTATCTGTATGTCTTGATAGGGGTCAAAACCATATCTCTGTTTTAAGAAGTGAAACACTGGTAGCCTGGTAAGAATTTTTGAATTCTGTGCTGACGAGAATTCTCTCTTTTGAATTCTGGTGACAGCTCAGCAGAACACCCAGTAGCCCAGGATTAAATACTGGAAAGCATATAAAATACAATCTCACCATCTTGCTCATAAACACTGTAAGATGCTTCAGATAGTTTGTGTCTAATAATGATGAGAAATATGAGTTCAAAACTATGTGCTCTAAACTAAACACATGAGGTATGTGTTTACTGGGAGCAAAAACCTACAATGTTCCTTCATGGACTTCATTCCCAGATACCAGAGCTGGGTGTCAGAAATCCAGCCACATGCTGAATGAGGAGAACCCAACCCTTCAACTCTTCCTTAATTCAGAACCTGGCTGACCTCCCTGTAATCACACTCTTCAATTTATAACAGTTTTTCTCCTTTAAGACGCATATACATTCAGGTGTGCATTATGGAGTGTGAGTAGAAATCGAATTACTGTGGGGTGTTTAAGTGAACGCTGACTTAAAATCAGGATTTGTGGTGGGATTAGGATTCAGTCCAGGTGACTTTTACTTATTTAGAAGATACTTTGCCTTTCAAGATCAAGTCTCATCTTTGCAACGTGTGATGAATGACAAACAGCAACACTTTTGAATACGTGCCAAAAGTACTTCTCCACTACTTATTAGTTACAGTTAGTTCTCAGGCATACAGCCTCTAAGTAAACAGTATTCGCAATGTAATACTAGGCTTAAAATGTGCAACATTTTCAGTCCCTCAGAGTAACAGAATATTTAAGCAGAGAATCAAATGCATAATAGCCTGAATTTTATTCATTAAGAAGGTTACTATTTAAAACACCCTGAATGAGCATGTATTTATTTATACTACAACACAGAGGTAGAGAATGGACTGGGACTATAATATTGCCCTCCTCATAAACCTGGGTGCAAAAAAATGAGGCCGAATTTTTCAGCACTATATAGATGCATGGTGTAGTGGTTTGAGCATTGGAATACAACCCAGGGGACCAGGGTTCAATTCTCCACTTGGCCATGGAAACCCACTGAGTGACCACAGGCACATCACATACTCTCATCCCCAGAATACGCCATGATAGTGTCACCTTAGTGTCCCCATAAGTCAGAAAGGGCTTGAAGGCACAAAACAACAACACTATAGGTGAAAGAACACCTCAAACTAGTCTGACTCCTTGATAAACTGTCAAGTGGGGGTGGGAGTTTCTGCAACTGATGGAAAACACAAACTGAAAAATTTGACCTAATAATGAGACTTCAACCACATTCCTTCTTCCCAGAGGGATCCAGTTTGTATTCACTCTCTGTTCTTCTTAAAAACTTAAAAACTATTCAGTTCCTTCCTGCAGTAGATCACCAGTTTAAAAAAGTAGTAAGGTATTTAAAAACTTGAAGGTATGTAAACATGAAAGAAAAAAGTTGTTTTTTGGTTTTGGGGTTTTGTTTTGCCCGCACTTACAGAACTTGGTGCCCTTGTTCCTGGATTATCTAAAGCCTTCTACATATTCAATTTTATTAGATACCGTAGTCTGTACTACACAGGCTGATCTGTTGTGGACCAAGGCTACAACTGTCTATGCCATCAATCTCACACTTCTATAAGGTTTGAAGAGAAACCACTACATGTTTCTAGTTCCTTCAGCCTTACTCAAGATGCTATTGCATATGGTTCATTTAGATTTTGGGAGAAGGAGGTATACACAAAACAGTGTTTAGCTAAATGAAAAGACTACTCTTAGATAAGGAAAAGTGAAGCTGAGAAATTGTCTTTTTCTCCTAAAGAACTTCAAAAAACAAGTTTGCTTTGATGTATACCAAGAATGAATATATGGTAGACAAAACAATACAAATATTTGTCTAATGTTATTCAGACTTATTTAAATCACTTTTGATTTCCAATATGCTGCACTCACTTCTTATCAGAAGTATGCAATTTCAGTAATTTAATATTACATAATTTTAAGGCTATCATATCCTTTCTTCCTTTCCTCATACTACCCCCTCAGGTTTGTATGAACTTTGGAAGTGAAGAATAAGCCAAACAAGAACATAAAAGATAAATGGTCCAAAGGGCAAAGCTCCAGTTATTTCCAGTTAACTGCTTCCAACATGATTTTATGATTGATCTCTGCCAGGAAGAGAACTAAATTCCAGGCCAAATTCAAACAGCATACAAGCACAGCTGTTTAGACTACAGGATTTACAAATATCTTTTAAACTTGTTGGAAATAGAACTTCTGAATCTCCACATTAACTTACCGTTTTGTACCATTTTGCCTACCTTCACACATATATGTAACAGATTTTAACTTGGTAAGATTTTACACCAAGACACACCAGGAATAAGCAATCTGTGGCCTGCAATTCCAATCATCTTTCATCACTGTATATCCTGAATAGACTGATGAGAACTCCAGTTCAACAACACCTGAAGGGCCAAAAGCCGTCTGGCCTTGTCCTACACTGATGGAGAGTAAGAGTTTCCTAACTCTTTTAAGAAGCTGTGCTGCAACAAATAGAATACACACACACAGAGAGCTAAGAAGGTAAGAAGATACAAGTGATGTGAGACTGAACAGTAAACTGAAGATCTAAAAATTGACGCAAGACATATATACCTAAATAACTTGCTGCAAAATATTTTTTTTGTTCTGGAATTATCTTGTTTTCAACTCATCTACTGAAGCATTTGCCTCTCTTTTTCCCCAAGAGGACGTTCCTATGCAATGGGTGCTGCAACCATACTCAGGCAAATCTTGCAGGTTTGTTCACTTAAGGAAAAGCTCTACCAATCAACTGGATTATAAAATTCATATAACTCAAATAATTTCTTATGTATCTATTGTATTGCTTCTTCTAGTACTTTGAAGAGCCAAAGACATACAGAACTAAGAAAAAACGGTAGGTACTTAAATAAATTAACCACTGAAAATCCTTCTAATACTTCCGTCTTTATCGCAGAGCCCCTGAGGTTTCACCAGACTTTGCTTACTTACTCTCAAGCACCGCTCTGCATCCTTAAAATAGTTTTTAAATAAAAGGGAAGCAAAAATTCAAAGAATGCCAAATTCTACATTACCATATCCGGTAGCTTCACTGTGATTACAGAAGCAACATAAATAGATGCAGGCCTGAGTCAGATGTTGCTTGCTAAATCACAAAATCAGATTTCTAGAGATGGAAATCATGCCACCTCCAGGACTTGTTGTACTGTAACTCCCAGCAATGGCTATCCAGCAGTGTTATTGGTCAAGAATGCTGGGAGTTGTAGTCCAAAAGCAAGTTTGCCATCTTAGCACTGTACCCAAATTGGGGACTTCAGTCTGTATTTCAAGGTGGAATTGTTTTTTTTAAAGTAACATTTAAAAACAATTGTATAAAATCTGATGTACGCATTTTTAAATGTAAATACTGTTTCTTTTAAATAACTAGGTTAATATAATGTAATCAGGATATAAGAACGTTAACCCTATAGTTGGACTGTAGTCCTATGCAAATATTTCTGAGAATAAGCCCGCTGAATATGATGGGTTTTTCCTAAGTAAATACGCACAGGACTGCAACAGTAGTGTTTAAACTGAGTGAAGGCCATTACCAAAGTGCGGGTTGGCTCTAGATCAGTGGTTCTCAACCTGTGGGTCCCCAGATGTTCGTGGTCTTCAGCTCCCAGAAGCCCCAGCCACTATGGTCAATGCTCAGGGCTTCTGGGAGCTGAAGTCCATAAACATCTGGGGACCCACAGGTTGAGAACCACTGCTCTAGATCCTGGAAGACCACACCGTTAGATTTTTAACTCCTCCAGAGTTCCAGAGGGCTGCAGCTGCACTATCACAGTCACCATTTTGGTCACCAGAAGCAATAGCGCATCGCTTCTAGTTGTTGTTATCTTGTTTTGTTTTTGCATTGTTTACTTGCACCATTTTCACTGACCAGAGTCTTTTTCGCATGTATTAGAAACCTCTTCAGTTTGCCAGTACTATGCTCCGTTTAGAACAGACTCCATAATCCTTTTGCCTATTTTTTTCTTTCTGAGCTCTGGCAAAACTTGCCCACTTATATCACAAAGAGGACATCCAACTTTTGTTTTAAGAACATTGTTGGTTAAGAGTCTGAATTAAGACTGTGCAACTATTATGTCTGCTTTCTTTATTATGCTTACAAAGGGGAATTAATTTGCACATATAGCAATGTACAATGACAGAAATGGAACTATGTACCTGGCAGCATTTTTCAGCCATAGCTCTCCTAGTCATTTCATCTTGTTAATACTTCCAGCAACATAATAGTCATGAGAACACTATACTTCCATCAGCTCTCCTGCTTTGGCAATTAAGAGATCCTGGAGAGGTGTAGTTCATAGGTAAACTACAGTAAAGGCAGTGCAAATCATATGTATGATCTATCACAAAATGACAAGGGTCCAAGTCTTGTTCAGCAAATCCTTGCATCTGCAATATTCTTTATTTAAAGGATTGTCACATGGCAAAGGGGATAAACTTGTTTTTGCTGCTCCATAGGACAGGACCTAAACTAGTTCTATTATTCTATAAATATACATCTTTGAACACTAGATATGAAGTCAAAATTAAATTTTAGATAGAATGAAGTTAGAAATGAGAAACTACCTTCGCATATTAGACATTCATTTTCTACAAACCCAGTACTGTATTTATTATAAGTATGAAAAAAATGATAACTCTCAAATAAGAAAAAATGCTGAATATAATTATATATCCACCTAGTGATTTATTTGATTTTGAACATACAGCTGCCTAGAGCAAGCCTATGGCTAGATATTTGCCCACAGCCTCTGATATTTATGCTGCCCTCAAATATGGAGATTCCATTGTTAACCACCACAGCCAACAGCTACCCAAAGATGCATCAGAGTGTGAATTTGCCAAATCTGTTTTATAACACATTATAGAAATAGTCATCATGACAGGATAAAAGAATCAATTAACTAAGTTAATTGTGCACAGTATGCACGTGCACGCATACATACACAAAAAACCTTCTTCTGGTAAATTTCAAACTGCTGCCAATCGGTTTTCTTGAATGATTCCATGTGCTACCACTGAGAGAAAATTCTACTTACTCTGCACATCTCTATCATTCAATCACTTACAATGCAATTCTATATATGTCTACTCAGAAGCAAGTCCACTGAGTGTGGTAGTGATAACCCCTAGTAAGTGATTACAGCACTGCAAACATAGTCTTTTTTTCCCCTCTTGACTAGAGAGCCCCAACTTCTTTAGTGTTCTCCTGCAGGAACATTCCCCAGCCCCTTGATAGTAGCTCTTTTTGTACATCTTTCCCAAACCAAGGATATTCTGTCTGAAATTATATGACTAGAAATTTTACTCAGTATGACTGCATCAGAGAATTACACAACAACAGTATTTAATTTTCAATTCCCTTCTGAAGAGATTCTTAACACTGAATTTGCTTTTTTTTTTGAAAGCACACAGTTGTTTTCCAGTGAGCTTTCCCCTATGATCAAGATTTCCCTTCTGAAAAGAACTGAACCATATGCCCCAGATCTTGCATTATTGTTATTATTGATAGTTTTCTACTGTATTTTTCTCCAACATTCCATTTTTAAAAACAGGTTACTTTAGAAATTCAATCAGTAACAGTTCAGGGATACTGGTGAAACTAGGTTTTTCAAAAACTGTAGGGTTTTTCCTATGTTAGTACTTCTACGATGCATGCATGAATATACTACAAACAGCTCTTATGGAAATACTGCTCTTGGAATTTGTTCCATATTGATATGCTAGTTTTACTGTGGCTTATGGTCAAACAGAATTTATCACTAACATGTTAATTTAAAATTTGAAGAGTGTAAAGGAAATTTATGCAATTGAACTGTCAGGTCCTCAAGAATTTACAATAGTTTCCAAACACATATTTTAATTTCTACAGAACTTAATATGTATACCATATTAAATGTACATTACAGATAGCTGTCCCAAATATTTCAATCTAAGCACTTTGGCACAGTGGAAAATTTTGAGATATTTATAAAGTCTATGAAAAAGCAAAATAGCATTTTAATGTCAAATCAAAGCTCAACTGATCTAGAGCAGGGGCAAAGAAAACATGACCTCTAGGCTGCATGCAATCCACAAACCTTACTTTTGTGACTCTTGAAGTTGCCCAGCAGTTCCTCAATGGCCCCAGGGGCCCCCACAATTTTTTCTAATTCTTTCATGATATTGAGATTATTGTTGTCAGCTGAAAATTGTGTCAAGCCACAACCCTCATATACATGGCAGTTCCCGTCTTCCCATTCCCCCAGAATCTGCCTACATTCACAAAATCCTCATTTCCAGCCCTAGATCAGTTGAAAATGGTGACCAGCAGTGATGTGACAACATTTCTAATGCATGTAGATGGGCAGATATGCTTGCAGGCAACACTTCCCGCTCCTGCCATGCTGTTCTCATCCCCAATCTAGAGCAATGGATGAATTTAGAAGGGAGAATCACTATTTTTCAAGTTGCTTCTTCCTGTTCTAGTTCTTGTATCCTACTTCCTCAGAAAGAAAAAACAAAAGCAAGTAGATCCAGGCACATTAAAAAGCAGAGATAGTTACATATGGAATGTTGTTATTTTCTTACTTTATGGCTAATTGAGATGCCCTTCAACCCTACACAAACTAAGGCTGTATTCCTATCCACACTTCCTTACTAGCTATGTCCCACTAAACTCAGCAGGATTTATTTCTGAGCAAATACACACAGGCTATAATCCTTAATGCTCTTCAAAAGGAATATGTATCTTATGTCAAAACGAAATGTTTACTATAAGAGTTGCCATAGAAGACAGGTAACTCGTCAACAAGTCCAAGAAAACAGACATGCTGTTTTCTACCAATAAAGCTTCCTAATACAGAATTGTAAAAAGCCAGTAGCACAGGCTCATTAATCTATATAAACTACCAGAACACACTGCTTAGAAAGAAAAAAAAATCCTTCAGGGAATGTTGCAGTCGGCAGAAACAGAATTACAGAAAGTCAGTACAAGTCATAAGCATACCAAACTATGTTTGCGGGGAAGGGAGGAAAATCAGTTGATTTAGTGGTTTTCCACAGAACTTCTTAGCTCAGCTCTTTCCAACAAGAGAGACAAACAAAGAAGCCAAGCCAACAAAGATTTCTGGGGAAGTTTGTAGGTGACAAGCAATCTGGCTTGAACAAGGTATATAAAGTTTTGTTACACAAAGAAACAATCATTTGTAAGGATATTTTCTGTTCATTTCCTCTCTCCCTCAGTTGTATTTAAGTATTAGGTACTCTTGAAAACATTTTCTCAACTTTCAAGAGATAATGCCCACCAATAAATTGCTATGCTGAAAACTATTATCCTTAATAAACTGTTCTGTACCGACAACAACTCTCTAGTAATCATTCCCCTGTTCCCCATGTTAGCTAGAGAGAAAATAAGATAGAGAGACACAAAGTGATGCAGTGGTTTGAGTGCTGGAATACAACTCTGGGGACCAGAGTTTGATTCCCTGCTCAGCCACAGAAACCCACTGGGTGACCCTGGGAGTGTCACACTCTCAGCTCCAGAAAATCCCATGACAGGTTTGCCTTAGGGTCGCCATAAGATGGAAACAACTTGAAAGCACAGAACAATAACAACAAAATAGGACAGAGCATGAGTTTCACCTATTACAAATTTAACTAGATAGGTTATACATCAAAGTTACTGGGGGCCTAGCTAGATGTTATATGCAGTTGTGTGTTGTATATCGTCGGTGTGCTTTTTACTGCTGACAATTTGTGCTCAGTAAAATGTAAAAGGTAACCCTGAACAATATCAAGTAACGAGTTACTAAAACTCATTTTTGTATTTCATTTTCAAATCTGAAACAGTTTCTGAATCTGTCACTTAATATAGATTTAGCAAGGCCTTATTTCATTAATTCAAGGGTCCATAATCTTTCTGAAGCTATACACACATTTGGATTTTTAAAACACGAACTAGGCACAATGACAGAACGGCTGCTGTGGGTGTGTGGTTACTGGCTATACTGGGTGGAGACTGCCTACCCCAGCTTTAGATAGTGCTGTTGTCACCAGTAAGTTCTTACATAGACTACAGACATTTAGGTTATTATGAAATATTCTGAATTAGAGAGAAATCTATTACATTTTTGTAACTGGTCTTGAACCTTTTATCAAGTATTCAAAGAACTCTTTTTAGCGTTAAAAATTTTTTGGCCAATCAACACCATCTGAAAGCCCCAATTCACCAGATCTAATCTAAAGGAGAAAATTCATGTGCTCTTTTGATTATAGCAATGAATAGACATCCATATACAAAGTGTTAACTGTGTACCTCAGCACTACTAATCATTTAATTTATTACTTGATTTTTTATTCAAGCTCTCAAAGCAACAATTCCATTGGCTCTCTAATTTGCTAAACTAATTAAAGAAAGAGTACAAAAGATTTAACCTTCCCCACACCACATGGAGAACTACATTCTAGTCTTGAATACATAGTCAAATATTTCTAAAGTCACTTACTTACTGTAGTTAATGACTAAAGTAATTACTGAAGGTATGTCAAAGGTCAGTAACTATAGTTAGACAAGACTGATTTGGTGCAACATATGTCCAATTATTAACCCCCTCTGATCATAATCTTCAAGACTATAACTTAAGACTCTTCTCCGAATACCTTGGGTATATTTTCCAACAACAAACAAGGAAGTCTTCTCAGCTGTGACACTATGGAATACCTTCTGCAAAGAGTTGTAATTGTTTCAGCACTAGCTCAAAACCTGTTTGCTTAATCAAGCATTTTAACTGGTTTCACTTTGTACATTTTACTGTATTTACCCCCTTTTCAGTTTCTGTTAGAATTTTAGCCCTCTTAAGGTGTTCATCGGCCCACACTTAAGGCAAAAATGTGGGCATGAACATGACTGTATACATAAACCCCAATCAGCAATATACCCATCACCATTTAGACCTACACACACACATACACACACACACACCACAAACATCTATAGAGGGATTTCTAACCACACTTGGTTGAATGAAGTCATAGAACTCCTACAAACCATAACTTCAGGTTCCCAATCATGGTAGCTCTACAACTCTGTTCAACAGGACACAATTAGACCTTTTGCTGGGATAATGACACATAGAAGACAACATTCAAGGTGGGGTTTATGTGTCTACCCACATTTCTAGTCATGCCCTATATGCAAGTAAGTGGGATATCTGCAAAGAGTGAAAGTATATTATTTTGAAGAGTAATTTTAGTAAACTTGAACACTGTTGAATATTGGACTTGGCGAACAAACAGAGGTTAAATGAAGAGAAGATGGAGGCAGTGCTAGCCTTACTTGAAGAATGAGATTCAAAATGGAAATTACAAAAGTTGCACTGTACCTAACATATGAAATCAAAAACCTCTACATGCTTCTGACACAGAAAGCCCCCATCTTTTGATGCCTTGTTATCTGACAACTTCCAAATTAAAGTCAAGTTCTATTAATTTGACAGGGATTCTAATTTCATTAGTTCTTCTTGCTTAAAGAGGTCCACCTGGAACCACTTGTGTGTGGATGCTACTTGCAACACAAGCTGAGAAGGGAAAAAAGGCACTAAGTCAACAGGTAGACTTTGCAAAAAGTGTATGCATGGTCAGTAAAAAGTGAGCCTCTGTAAGTCCTTCATGCTTCTTACAGTACAGTACATGGGTTTTGCTTTTCAACCAGTTCCATTTTCTGGCCATACTCTGGTTTCTAACCTGTCAGATAAGTGGGGGAAACCTGTACTACACTTTCACTGAATCACTGGCAGGCACTGTTCTTCCACCATTACGTTTAGTTTACTTGCAGCAATCTACTCTGAATTAGTTTTATTTATGCAACAGCTATGCCTTGGTTACATCACACTGAGGATTACTTTAATGCATGATGTTTAAATGGTAGCCCTGAAGCGTGTTTCATAGTTCCATCTGGTGCAGGATGTGGCATCCAGGCTGCCAATCAGTGAATAGTATTAAAATTTTATTATACCAATGGTGAAAAATATACACTTTCTAAATATGTCTTCCAAACTCAATTCCAGATGTTTGTTTTAACCTTTAAAGGTCTAAATGGTTCAGGGCCTGACTACTGAATGACCCTGCCTAGCTAACGAGATCTGCACAAGAGACCCATCTGAGGACATCATTAGGTAAAATCCATCTGTCAAGCACACAAGAAAGGGCTTTTTCTCCTATCTTGCTTCTAGACTGTGTAATTCCCTCCCTTCAGAACTGTAACTAGCCCCATTCTACTGGCCTTCAAGAATATTAAATCATCTCTTTTTGCACAGTTTTTAAAATTATTTTATGCATTATTATTTCATTTTGAGTCTTAATGGTTCTATTATTACTATTTTATTTTTAGGGTTTTATTCTTCTCCAAATAATAGTGTTTACAAGGAATGCCAACAGAACTACCACGAGATCATAGAACACATCTGTAAACAGAGATGACTTATGGCGTGTTTGAAATTTTCTTTTAAAAAATATATCAACGTTCCATAGGGATCTACACATTCAATTCATGTTTGTGCATCATCGGAGTATTGAAAAATGCCATATTTTACAATTACTCCAAAGACAGCTGTAATCTGAGATCTGATGATGTCTTGGTAAATACTTTGTAAATATCATGACCTCAGAATCCTTGCTTAATATCTATATTTTCATAGTGTGGCAACTCTGGAGAGCATCAGTCCCATGATTTTTTAGTATATTATAGTCTTGGCAGTCGTGGGAAGCAGTGCCATTTAGATTCTTTGCCTCAAATGTCAAAATACTTTGGGCCAGACCAAACAGCTAAATTGCTGCACATTTTTTTAACAATTTTCTGTTCACTTCCCTATTTAAGCTGCAAATATTTAATGTGGCAAATACCCTACAAAGGCTTTGTAATTTTGTTCTATGGAGAATGCACAGCAGATTCTGATTTTGCTTTTTAGATATATGACATCCTGCAATGCAGAGATTTATAGTCTTCCTGAATAAAAATCCACTGGCAGTTTTGCCCATGGAATTCTTCCTTGTTTTAAAAATCAGATCAATTGTTCAGTTTACAGGAATCTAAAACTCAGCTTTGACAGTATTCATGCTGAACAGAGGTTAGTTAAAATGAGGAAGGATATGATTACAGCCTTTAATGAAGAGTAACCCTCTTACGTCCAAACTTGGGTCTCTCCATTTCTTCTATCTTGCTTCATCCTTTTCCTCTTGCTATGCAGTTTCCTGTCCTTTACAGTAATCACCCTTTTTCACACACCTTCCCAATCTGGCGCCCCGACGTTTCAAACAAAATCTCCAATTAGCCCCAGCCTGCTTGGCCAATGACAGTAGATGAGGAGAGCTACGTTCTAAAACATCTGGAAGTTACCAGATGGGAGAAGGGTGTTTAAGGCTTTTCGAGACACTCCCATGTTTATGGAACAGGAAAGATCAGTAATCAAGAGACTAAACTTTGGGTAACTTCATCCAGACTTGTACTATTTTTCCAAGAAACGTTATGTGATCCAGAAATAATTTAGCTTCTTATCCAACTTCATCTTTGCCAACTAACATCTGGACTCCTAAAAGTATTTTATTGTTCTGGAAATGGCAACAAATGATTGTGGACTGATCTGGAGCCAAAAAGATTTCCCAAGATGATTTTAATTAAAATATGTAAATTAGATATCTTCTGATTCTAGAGCTAAGAGGCAGAGCTATTAAGCTTTGTGTCATTTGTAAGACAGGTTTTAGATAAGAGTTTTTCCAAGTGATCATGTGAAATATCAACTATCTGGCAAAAGAGGACTTGTTTCTCCAGCCCTGTTTCTTTAAACAACAGAGCACAGGACCATGGAAATAAGTCACATTGTCCCAGAGATGTTTCAAGGTATGAAAACTCTAAGCTCTCACATTTAAAAATTACAGAATATTCCATTAAATCATGACCATAATCCACTCCTTGGACTAAACAAGGCTTGTACACAGCAACTTCCCTGATTGTCTGTGACGGACAAGATGTGGCTCTAGCCCATGAAATAGAGAAGGTTTTTAAAAGACTGCCACCCTTCTTTCTTTGGTGCCCCAAATAGTTAACACAAATGTGGGCAGAACTCTATTAGTAAAGTTTTTTTTCCAGCTAGTGATATCTGTCAACTTATTTGAAAGGTTATACTAAGGAGTCTTTTTTCTTTTTTTCCCCTTGATGTAAGTTAATAAGGGTTTTGTTTTTTATATTTGGGCATTATTGTTGTTATTTTCTGACTAAGGTATTCACACTGTTTGCACAATGCGTGCTCCGGGCAATAGGACGAGCTGCTTTTGTTTGTCTGTAAGAATATACATAACTTAAACAAGGAGATTTCTTATTTCAATAAATGAAAGGATTAGAAAGTGCATCATATAATTGTAAAAATGGTTATACTCACCATTATGTATTTTGTACTTAAAATGTGTACTTGTTTAAGCCAAGGATACTTCTTCCAGAAAAACAAAATACATCATGTTAAACCTTTTCATTGTTTGTACTAAACGCTCTGTGTGTGTGCATGTACGTTTCTTCAAGTCGCTGTCTGCTTATGGCAACCCCATGAATTTCATGGGGTTTTCTTAGGCAAGTAATATTCAGAAGTGGTTTTACCAGTTCCTTCCTCTGAAATACAGCCTACAGCACTTTGTATTTGTCAGCACTCTCCCATCTAAAATACTATCCAGGGCCAACCCTGCTTAACTTCCAAGATCAGACAAGATCTAGTGTCTTACTCCATAACTATTGTTTTATTCCCTCCAACCCATGCGCTGTCTTCAGTTGACAAGAAGTTTAACTTGACTTTCAAAAAAGGGTTACAATTCATGTCTATATTTTATTCACCAATCTCATCTGTGTTTCCATAAAGAATGACCAAAAAGTGGAAGAATGGGAAAACAGTTCAACAATCCAGCAGAAAAACAGTACAGTTCAGTGCTGTTTTCCTACGTCAAATATTCAACAGCAGGCTACTGTGAGACCTATCTTGATTTTAACTACACAACAAAGGGCTCCAGAAGCCAAAATATGCTTTAACATGTACACTTTTGTGGAAGACGTTTACCAGAAACAAATGCCAATGTAATTCTTGTATATAAACTCCACTTCCTAAAACAGTGTTCTAATGCCATGTACCCAGGTTGTTTGAGTGCTTTCAAGTCATTTCTGACTTACGGGTGACCCCACCATGGGGTTTTCTTGGCAAGATTTGTTCAGAGACCATTTGCCATTGCCCTCCTCTGAAGCTGAGAGGCTGTGACTTGCCCAAGGTCACCCAGTGAGGTTCCATAGCCGAGTGGATATTCAAACCCTGCTCTCCAGAGTTGTTATCCAATGCTCAAACCACTACACCATACTGGCTCTTAGTACCCAGATTAAAACCCCAAAATGTTTAAGGAAAACTGTTTATTCAGATATCAAACCTTTATAAATACAATGTGCTGGAAGGAAAGAGAAAAGGAAAGACTTGGAAGGCGTGACAACCCACACTTTAAAAAAACAACCAAAAAGTCTACTAGAAGCTCTTTTACAGCTTTATAAAACATTAATGACAAGGTTACATAAATCTTATATATTAAAGAGTTCTGAATGACAGCTATATCAAGACAATGAGAAATGCCCTTTCACAAGAGTATTCAACGAAATGCTAAAATGTAAATTCATTCAACCTTTGAGGCATAAGACTGAGTCTGCAATTCTTTCTAGTTCTCCATTATTTTCTGTTCCACAGGGATACAGAAAATAGTATATACAAAACCAATAGTATTTTATAATTGAATGTCAACTGTAATTTGAACCCACATGAATCTACTTCTCAAACACCAGCTGACTGGTTTTATTCCTATTCACCAGAATGCTGAAAAGCATGAAATTGATATGATTTTTTCAAAAGAAAGTTATCAACGTGCTGAAATCAATACCTACCAACCAGACTGGGTTTTGTTTTTTTTCAATTAAACCTCAGTGATTTAATCCTACCCCACACATAAGACCTCCTTCATACAAAACCCAGAGAGAATAAGGGACAACAGACAATACTTCTATCAGTACTTCCCCACCAGCCCTCACAACGCTCCTTACTGCCCTAAAGTAAGCATTCGGCAAAAGGATTCACTGCCAAAAGCAGTACAGCCCTACAGGACTGCTCTGAGGAAAGAAAGCCAGCTGGCAGCATTCCTTCAAAAATACCTAACCAGTCCACAGGAAGCCGGGGCCTAGCCCTGCAAGGGAGGCAACTCCTGAAACCGGGAAGTGATGGCAGCTCTGGCAGCTCGGGTCCGGGGCCTCCCTGCTCCGATCCTGCTCCGCTCCGGCCGAGGGCTGCGCGCCGTACTTGCGGCGCCGCGCCTCCGCCTCCGCCTCCGCCTGGGCGCCTCCTGCGTTATCCGCCCCTCAGCCCCACACCTCCCTCCCTTTCGCAGGGCTCCTCATCCGCCCGCATTCCTGGGCAACTCGCTGCTTCTTCGCCCGGGGTTCCCTCCGGGGCTCTGCCTCTACCCCTTCGCCGCCCATGGCTCCTCAGAGAGCAGAAACGCCCGTGCCCCACGACGCCCCGAGCGCCCGACTCCCTCTGCCACTCAGCCCTCGCCCGGCTCCCGGCCGTTTCCAGTCCCCATTTACACCCCCGGCGTCACCCACACGCGAACACCAGAGCGAGCGAGCCTGCCCGCCTGCCCGCCTGCCTTCCCCGCAACCTCGGAGATGCCCGACGAGCTCTCGCTCGCTCGCTCTTCTCCCTGCCTGCCTGCCTGCCGGCTTCCTTCCTTTCGCCACTGCCCGCACGCCGAACGAAACCCCGTAAGCAGAGCAGCGGCCACCCACTCCCTTCCCCTTCCTCGGAGACTCAGCACGCAGCTCTCGGCTGCGGAGACGAGGAGCCCTCGCCCGCCACTCTCTCTCTCCCCTTCTCTCTCCAGCCCCACAAGACCGACGTCGGGCCTTTCGCCACAGATCGCTCCGCTCTCCCAGCCGCAGCAGGGGAAATTTCGCCTCGAGTCTTCCAGACCCACCGTCCCTTTTCTCTCAGCCCAGCCCCACCCCGGACTTTCCCGGGCCCAGCCGGCCGCTCACTCGGTCTCACCTGCTACCCGCAGCCGCCTCCCTTCTGCTCCTCCTCAGCCGCCAAGCCGCGCTGCCTCCTCCTTCCAACACCCTGACAACAACTCCCTCCTCCTTCGCTCTGCTCTCCTTCCCCGCTTCCAGATTCACCACGCATTGGTTACCTCGGAAGCCGTTTCTCATAGGTATTGGTGACAATTTACGCCTGTCAAAGTCTCGCTCCGCCTTTTTATTTTCAGAGCATTTTGATTTATACCGTAGCTTCCCCTTCGCTCACCCTCCCTCACTTTTTTCCTTATCTTTTTCTTTATTGGTTCAAACTTAAGAAGCCGCAGCTACGATAGGTCCGAGGAGAAGCCATCACTGCATATGTCTCCGCCTCTCGGCACAGGTCACACTATAAGTTAACAGCAGCGTTTGGTTGCACAGCAGAGAGGGAGGGAGTTCAAAGAAAGGAGATCCTGAGTTAGGGCCAACCCTGTGGTGATGAAGGAAAGTGCATTTGTTCTCAACTCCCTCGATTTGGTTATCTCATCTAGTCGTTTATGGTATTCACCATAATTCACGCTGTCAGTAATTCACAATTGCTGTATATATGCTACATCCAATATAGACTTTCCCTGTTTTCCTAGAATCATGGAGCTCAAAAGTCCCCTCTAGCAGTGCAACGTTCCCTCCTGAGGTGGAAAACCAGCCTAGAGAGCATTTTGAACAAGTAGCTGAAACGTCATCCTTGGCAACAGAAATTAGTTCCCATCTTTTTTGTTGGAGTTTCTTTTAAAGAGATTGTATCCTACCCATCCACTTTTCACTGAACATCTTAACAAAAAGGAACTGCGCACTTTGAAATTTTAATTGCTTTATTATTAAAGTTCTTCTGTTTTATGAAAACTGTGAGAAAGTGTGATTTGTGAGAGGCACTGGGCCACTAATACAGCACTAATTTGTATTTTGACATTCTTTCACAGGGGCTTATGTTGGTTGACACACTTTTCCCCTCTCTATAACTGAAAGACAGATTTTGCTGATTTGTTCCCCAGCAATAAAGGTGATTATGAATTTATCGTATTATCTTCTCTGTTACATGTTATATCTGAGTGCAACAAATTAAGAATTCAGTAACCAAATTTGGCTGAGCAAACAATAATTAGCAATTTCAACAAAACTACTTGTAAGTCAGTCAATTATTGTATACCATTGTGACTATGCTCTTCAAGCAAAGAGTTAAAAATACTGTCTCCACAAGTTTATGAGTGAAGAAGGGGGTCCCTAGCAATAGGGTTGCCTTCAAATTTTTAGTGTAATAATTAATATTGGTGAGTTAATTTTGTTCTAGGTAAGGATCCTTGGATTGCATCATGAAGCATAGTACGTGAGAACTTTTGTATGTGACTTAAGTCTTAAATTTTGCAACCCTACACCTGCTAACTTGGGACTAATGAAAACAGTGTGATTTACAAGTATAGGACTGCATTGTAAAGTATTAAATTATAATCTGAGTTATCAACAAATTTTATAAATAATTATTGGCATGCCAAGTTTCTGAATATATTAATTATTGGGGATGATTAATTCTGAGAGACTTCTTTAAGGACAGGATCAGGAGAAATTAAAAAAGGAATAAACAAGAACATGTGGTATGATTTAAACAACTTTTCATTTAGTTAAGATGGTGACCATCTCTATGCCCTGATTCTGAAATTCCGATTGCCTGAACATTATCTAATGGAAAGAGAATGCAAAGTTACATAGACCAGGAGTACATAATTTTTGGTACCAGCACCTCATAGGGCTTATACTGGTTAGGTTCAAGCAAGATGAATGACCATATTGTCATATATGAACCTGCTCAGTTTTTGAGCAGGTTCATCCTACCATCCTCACATGTACATCTATTGATAGGAGAACAATTATGACTAATTATAACAACTATAATACCAAGAAGGCTACAACAGACATTGGAACTGCTCCTGGAGGGGCTAGACTGTCTTCCTCACTATCCTTCTGGGAGCAGGTAAAAACTTTTCTTTTACTTGAACAGGTCTTTGGCTATGGTTATGGAGAAAAGGCTTTTAATAATGTGCTGTATCTGCAGTTTTTGAATGGATGTGTTTTTATATCGCTTGTTATTCTATACATAATTTAATTATATTTTAACTTTAATGTTTTTTAGTGATGTGGATTTTCAAAAGTACCTGATTTAATTTCTGTTAGCTGCCTTGTACCAGTTAGAGGATACGCAGGATATAAACAGTATTAAAAAATAAATAAGGCTCATAATTGCTGTCCTATGGCAGGCAGAGAACAGGGACTGAAACTTCTTCCACCCTTCCCACTCTGCTGCTACTTGCGGTTGGAAAACAGTGAGCTCAGAAGTCAGAGGACGACTTTGTTCTTTCCTGTGTATGTGTCTATATGTGTATATATGTGTATAAGAGTGTGTGTCTTTAGGTCACTTGTTAACATATGGTGACTCCATTAATTTCATAGGGTTTTCTTAGGCAAGGAATACTCAAAGACGGTTTTGCCAGTTTCTTCCTCACATTAATGTACAAAAAAGGACATTAAAAATTGTTTAAAAGTATTTGATGGAGAAGAGAAATGAAGGAAGAACAACTGTCATGGTGAACAAAAAGAATCTGTAGGCAAATACAAGAAACAGAAACCATCTCACAATGCAAGCTTGTGCATGCCTACTAAGAGAAAGCCCAATTGAATTTCAGGTAAGCATACACATAACTGCAGTGATAGGAAATCAAGTAGGTTTATTTTTATCTCTGGCTGTTTTGATTTTAAAAAATCAATATCAGAAATGAGAAGAATATCTGTATTTTAGTACTTATACTTTAAACATAGTATTGTATTTATGTGCTAAAAATAGAAGATAAATGGACAATGGAAAAGTATGATTATTTTTTGCTTTTAGAGGTGGCACTATATCCTTTTCCAACTGTGTTCATATATGTCTATGTGCACATATACCTGTACATGAACCATAATCCAAAAGCCCTTTTAGAATAAGATAGCATCATAACCATACTTACCTCTATATCAGATTTTACTTTAAGACAAAATTAATATTACTAGAATATGTTTTAATTGGTTATAATTTAAATTTTCCCCCTTCAGATTTAAGCCAATTTCCTACTTGGTATTCTTTAGCTGAATCAAGGGATTAATTATCCTAATTGCTGAATGCTGAGTTGGATCTTGTTTTTGCTGACAGAGAAGTTCAGATAAGGCACTGAGCTTTAAACCTTCATTCCAACAGAAGAGACATTATCATGTGTCATGATGTGACCTCAGCTGTAATATATTACAGGAGCTGTAGTAGGAATTGAAGTTATCATCATGAGTTAAGGAACTTCATCATATATTAAATTAATCCAGTATATCCAACAGTATTAGGTGAAATATTTCAAGTTTTTAAAAGATCTTCCTCAGCTATGTAAATTGAAACCTAGTAACTCTTAATTCTCTTTTAAGTACATTTTCCTGTACGTAATTGCTTTCAATGGGGAGGGGGAGGCATTGCCCTGAAAGAGGGCAAAAAGGAAATTTCTACATTTTGCTATAGCTGATGACTGATCGAAAAGTTCTGTTTGAAAGATCTCCACTTTAAAAAACAAAAACCCCACAGCAGAAACAACTCCAACACTAACAAAGATTGTGACTTAGTGATTTCGTCCTAACGTCTAATTAGTTTTGTCCCTTACTGTGTGTTATGAACTCAGCAGGAGTAAGAGAACAATAGAGAAGTACTCAGTGGCTGTGAATAGGAACTGGATACCTGAAAGACTGCTTGTCTCCACTTGGGCCTGTCTGTATATTAAAATCTCACTCATCTGTCTCATGATACCCCTACCATTGTAGATGTAGTGGGCAGCTACAGGCCAAAGGGCCTATGAAATGATGGCATTGCAGCTGTGGAATGTTCTCCTCCGGGAGAATTGCTTAGCTCATTTTGATGTGAATGTGATCCAAAAGCCCTCCAAGCTTTGGGGGTTTTCTTCATGATGCTTTGACACTACTATGTGTTTCTTTTTTATTTTCGTACACTATTATTAATACTACTGATTTATAGTGTGACATGCCACACTTGGTGGCTGCTCCTAGGTTCTGGAACTCCCTTCCTAGAGTGGTTAGGTTGTCATCTTTCTTGATATCCTTTTGTAGGCAAGATAAAATATTTTTGTTCTAGCAACTTAATGCTAGAACGCTACTACTTGCTTGGTGGGAAAGGGCCATTAATGTGCTGCATTGCTTGTATTTACTGTTATTTTTTTGATGGTTGTGCTTTTAACTGCTTTCATTTTTTTGACAGCTTAATTATATTTTTATTTTTTGTACATGTTTTTGAGCTGTATCTGTGACCATTTCCGCACTAGACTGTTATAGTGCTATTATTCCACTTTCAACATCCCATGGAATCCTGGGGTTCCATAGGATGTTGAAAGTGGAATAATGACACTATAGGAGTCTCTTGCGGAAACGGCCTGTTTTAACTTTTGTAAGCTGCCTTGAGTCCTAGATTAGGGGAAAAAATGAGATAAGTACATACAGCAATGAAAAAAAAATTTCCTGCGAAGCCTTTGAAGTGTAGGAGATAAATCCTTCATAATTTTGTCCCATGCAGGCCTACTCAGAAGTAATGCCACTTAATAATTTCAAAGTGGTTATAGGATTGCAGCCTCAAATGATGTGTACATACAAGTATATATGATCCTAGAGTCCCTCAGCTAAGAAGGAATAGAGGGTTTGTTGTTTGTTTGTTTAATTTGTTGTTTGTTTGTTTAATCTTAGAAGACTTGGTAGGGGCACACTATGTAGTTTTACAACACACACTTTGTATGCAAAGGTCTCAGGTTCACTCCATAGCCTTTCCAGTTAAATACTCTCCAATGATAAGACTGAGAAAGATTTCTGCCCAAGGCCTAAGAGAGCTTTGGTCCATCCAAGCAGACAATACAGAGCTAGAAGGGACTGTTGCTCTGACTCAGTGTGAGCCGATTCATACACTCACATGGCAATGATCTCTTTTTCTCAGGTGAGGAAAAGGACATTGGAAGGAAAGGCTTTGCAATATCTGCTCAGAGAAGCCAATATTACCTCTGCCATAATTAAGATAGAAGACACAGGGGAACTCTCCTCATTGGCCCTAGTACATTGCGTGTAACATGATTTCCACACATTCAGCTACCAGGATCCTTTTTTTTTCAGCACTGGATCAGAGTGCAGGCAGTCAACACTGTCTCTATTAAAGTTGTGCATGGTAATTCTGCAGTGCAGTGACTTCATCCAGTTTCTTCCTGCTTTATTATCTGAATTTTCTCCTCATACACACTTCTCCCACCCATCTTCTTTAAAAGTAAGAAGCCTGGAGTCTTAAAGTCTGAAGCTTTGTCTTCAGTCACTGGCTATTTATACACTGCAGATAGTATCTTTTTAGTATCACCAAGTGAGCAATTCTTGGATGTCATGTTCTGTGAGCATCAAATCAGATTTAATACATCTAACTAGAACAAGGGGGAAAAAACCCACTACCCAACAGGATGAAATGTGGCAGCTAGCTGGTGATCACTTCATATGCATATAAATGCACATGATGGGCAATTTCAGTTTTTCTTGTGTATCTGAGCAGGAAAGGCGTATTCAAGCTTCTTTTTCAGTCCGACTGTATCTCACAGCAGATCTAGGTTGGTTTATTATGTACTGATGATGTTATTTATCCATTTCAATTAGACTGGCCAAATTTAGATAAAGCTCATTTTCTCAGTGGAACCCTGTGTACATGATAACCAGGATTAAGGATCAGACACAAACAGAGAATGGGAAAATCCTGGGGAGAGAGAGGGGAAAACAGAGCACACACTAGCTGCAGCTGGAGATAAGCCAAGATCTCAGATAAGGGAAGCTTCATTGATTGAGTGAGGGCATTCATACTGATGGAGGGCAGAGGGGAGGGTTAGCAGGGAGCTCTTGAGAAACAGTCTTTTGAACAAGCTTTTAGTCTTGCTATCTAGCAGTGGATGTTACAGCAACCACAATAGAGAGCAGATTGCACAATCCCATCCAGTGTCCTTATACACTGCTGATATACTGAGTGCCATTGGGCTGAATGGAGAGGTTTGTCAAGGCCTCCTTTTTATGGAAGTCTGCAAGAACAAGCTTGGAAATGCTCTGCTTCCATAATAGGCTGTTGCTTTTGGCAGCACCGTGAAAGTGACAAGGCAGGATTCAAGCTGCTAATAAAGTGGGGAAACGTTAAAAAAGAGGTGATAAATCAGGACTAGACCGTGGTGGCTATAAATGAGCAGTGTTTTTCTGTCCTGCTTGCACAAACTTTTACCATACATTACTGATGTGTGTGTGTGTGTATGCTCAGTGCACATATTAATGATGTGCAACATCTGAGATTATGCTCATTACTTTATTATATGCAAATTTTAAAGTCTTCATACTAAAAAATACAAAAAGTTATAATCTTTAAAGGTTTCTTTGGGGTCTTTGAGCTTTATATGTCTTGAATTTTCTCACTCAATATACCAAGGGTGGACAATTGTAGAAGAGTAAGGGTCTACGTTAGCCCTATGAGACCTGGAAGGACCCCCCGTCCACTTTTGTAAAATAAGTAATAATTGACTCCAAATGCACTCTAAGGGAAAAGGGGCACTTTTACCATACTTTGGGGCATTCTTGCACCATGTTAG
The DNA here is from genome assembly GCA_948472985.1 of Iguana delicatissima. Taxonomy (NCBI): domain Eukaryota; kingdom Metazoa; phylum Chordata; class Lepidosauria; order Squamata; family Iguanidae; genus Iguana; species Iguana delicatissima. Next base: position 234,184 of record CAOKZL010000463.1, on the reverse strand, counting down.
GCCCAAGAGAGGCCTTTCATAACAGGAAGAAAGCAGAAGTCACTTCTTGTCTCAAAAAAAAAAAAAAGTATCTCCTGGGCATAAATTGGCCTGGGGGGCAAAATGTGGTGGAAATGCCTTTGGTGCAAAATAATTTTATACAAATTGTGGGAACTGACCTGCTCTGGGGGGGGGACATAATACAAAGCAAAAACAGTAAAATGTCTCTTACAAATGTACGTATTTGTCTGGAAGAATATCAATATGCTAGTGACAAAAAAAGGACACTTTTGCTAGTAATACCCTATTTGCTGGCATATAAGACTTTTTTTCCTAAAAAAATACTGTTTGAAAATGGGGTGCGTCTTATACACCAGTGCATCTTATACACCTGCAAATAGTATTCGCTAGCATGTAAATGGAGTGTGTCTTATACGCCAGCAAATACAATACATAAGACTACCAAAATTATGCCTAGGCACAGTACTAAAGGAGTAGCTTTGTATGGCTACTAAATACACTTTATTTTTTTTTGCATCTGAATGCACACAGGCCATTTCTGCCCTGCACTGTTATAGTGCTGCTATTACACTTTCAACATCCTATGGAATCGTGGGGTTTGCAGTTTAGGGAGGAGCATTTAGAATTCTCAGCCAAAGAGCTCTTTGGCCTCAGTAAACTACAAACCCCAGAACTCCATGGAATGTTGAAAATAGAATAATAGCACTATAACTGTGTAGAGCAGAAATGGCCATAAATATTTCCTACTTATTATGGAAATGCACATTTGAAAGGGTCTTCCTCTTCCTCACACACTCAAAATGCATTAATTTTTTTATTAATGGTCAGTGCTGGTTCAAACCCTATATGACTTGAGTATCTGAAATAGCATGTTTGTCCTTTTCCAGTATTGGAGGTTTTGCACTTGACCTTTGAACAGCAGAAATATGACCAGTTACCTATTGCCTGTAAGACTGCAAGTTGAGTATTGACTTGACAGTTGCTCTAACATGTTGGATTATGACCCTTTAGTCCCATCCTGACTACTTCGGTTGCTCCTATAAAATTCCCTGACAATAGACAATTTATCAGGGAACACTTTGGCATGAACTAAGGTCTCTTTGATTATTTTGTTTTATATTTCCACATAAGCTGTTTTTCCCTTTTGCTCTGTTTTTGTTTTCATTTTTGGTTATGATTATTGCTTTTTGTTTTTAATCTTCTTCCATTACTTTTTTTATCTGTAATTTCCAATTGTACTATAGTTGTTACACAACAGTGCTTGAGTTGTAAACTGCTCTGGTTTCTTCTGAAGAAGAGAGGTACGGGGGTGTGTGTGTGTCCAATAAACCATACTGTTATTTATCCATCATGTTCCTAAGAGTTTGCTGCCTCCCCACCAAATTCTGGTTGTTTATAAAACACGCCTAACTTCACCTGATGGATGTTGGAAGGTATGTCATTACTAAAGGATGATAGTTACTACTTCCAATAGTGCAGTGTTTTATCTCTTGAAAGAACAAACTCCTTTAAAACTGAAAGCGTATTTATTCTGATAGTTCAATTTCACCATTGGAAATGGTAACTGGAATAGTGCTAAAAAGAAAACCCTTTGAACTAGTTTTAAGGGACAACTTTTCTTTCTAGGAACTTGGTCTTTATAAATGTTTTGTGGCTTCTAGTAATGCTGTTTATGCTCATGAGATCTGAGTACCATTCTACTTAACTCTAATTAGGCTTTTAATTGACTTTGCAGTTACTAAAATAAGAACAGACATCTAGTGTTGAAAGGAGGGGAGAGACAATTACAGAAAATCTGTTTACATACTTTCCATTTCTTTATTAGAATAATTCAAGCCGTATCATTCCGTTTAGCAATTTTATGAGCTGATGGGTGTCAGTAAAAGCTTCCAGTTGAATAACTGGCATTCCGTGTTCCATCCCCTTTATTAATGTACACTGCCAATGGCATTGTGGAGTCAGGGGTCACAGACCCAAAACACCAGGACTTTTTATCAGTAGGAATGCACCATCCTATCATCCTTTAAGTTTAGTTGTAATGCTCAGAGAAAATTTGTGTGGCTATGGATTTTCTCCAGTCTTAACATATTGCTATGAACCTCAGCATTGTAATTCAATGTATTTGGAGGCAGCCTGTTCTTCAATAGAAAGCCAGAATGGTGTAGAGCAGTGGTTCTCAACCTGTGGGTCCCCAGATGTTTCTAGACTTCAGCTCCCAGAAGCCCTGAGCATTGACCATAGTGGCTGGGGCTTCTGGGAGCTGAAGTCCACAAACATCTGGGGACCCACAGGTTCAGAACCACTGGTGTAGAGGTTTAAGCGTTGAACTACAACCCTGGAGACCAGGGTTGTAGTTTAATTCCCTGCTCAGCCATGGAAACTCACTGGGTGACTTTGGATATATCACACACTCTCAGCCCCCAGAAAACATCGCGATAGGTTAGCCTTAAGGCTGCCATATGTCAGAAACTTTTTAAAGGCAGACAACAACTGTTCTTCAGTGTATAATTTACTGAAGACCTGCTCCTGGTGGAAAAGAAGGCTACTAGAACTGATTTGTTACGCATCAACACAGCTGCCTTCATTTTTGGACTCTCTCTGGGGACATGACTGTGGGCATTGTCGTATCGAGTGCTTAAAGGTATCACCATAAACAGCAATCTTGCCTTCTTCTGCAAAAACAGTTTGTAACCTTTTGGTTTCTAAGCCTTCACTGCTTTGGGAAACTAATATGGGGAGCAATGTCCCTGTGAAGAAGTGTGGATGGTGCAATTTTGTAGCAAGTTGTAGTTCCCTTCTAGATATCTAGGAATGTGATGAAAATTTAGCTCAGTTTCTGCTCTAAAACACAGCCCTCTACAACAGAGTGGGTATCAGTCTCTGTATTACATGAGGCCTGCCCTGTTACCCTTTTGATGGGATCCATGGTCCACTGCTTTAGAAAGGTCTAGATGTATATTCTGCCTTCTAGCCTCCGTTCAAGAGACCCCTGTGGCACCCTTGTCTGGATCTCCATGCTAACCGAAGAATGACAAGAATTTTTTATGGAACAATGTAGTGACTTGTAATATCATTACTTCCCTCCTTTCCCTTTCCTAAGTGGACATTTACTCATTACTTCAAAAAATTCATTGATTGAAATCATTTGTGGAGATTTTTTGGCCATACTTGAGCAAATTTAACAAAATAAAAAAGTAACATATTTGTAGTGAAATACTGAATCACAAGTAATGAATTACTTTAAATAAAGTTTTACACTATGCTTTTGATGGCTGTGACCCTTGGTGAAGAGGGCAGGCTGGTCTCTAGCCATGTTTTCTTCTGTCTATCCACATCTGCCCATATTATGACACCAGACAGTATCCCATATAGCAAACTGCCTACATCCATTAATCTTCCATACAACTGGTTTGGTCTGATACTCCCTCTTGCCAGAATCTCTTGATGTCTTCAGAAGTCTCATCTGCCATAGAGTCTATGAAGACTGGCTGTGTTAAAAGGTTTACAACTTGCAATATATCTAAAGGTAATACAGAAGGTAAATGAATTCTGCACCACTGAAATCTGACATGGGAATGAGTGACAGAGGAATGAAAGGAATCTAATTCAAATGGCCAGCAGTGAAAGAAAGAAGAAAAAAAAACAGGGGAAGGGTGATCTTTTGGGAATTATGCATTGAATGAGCCAAGTGCTGAGAGTTATTCTTTTTCTGGATGCTGCCTCTGATAAGCGCAGCAAGGACAAAGGAGAAAAAGGTTGTTATAACAGTTTTTGGGGGTCATAAACTTTGCTCTCCCATTTATAAGATTATATGCCAAGGCAGAAATTATAGATACCTTTCAAATCAGAACATTGCTTTAAGTTGTAAAAATAGTGATCACTTAATAAATGAAATGCTCCCATTTTTTTCATAATATAATGTGTTCTGTATGAATCATCTGGACAACCACCTGTAGAAAAGAGCTGCAGATATGGTATACGATGAACTGTGGGAAGGATCGGTAAGAAAGTGAAGTGAGTAGATTTCATTAGACCTCTCTTTTGCACATGTGTGTATGTGCCTTCAAGTTACCTGTTGACTTATGGCAACCTCATGAATTTCATAGAGTTTTCTTATGCAAGGAATACCCAGACACATTTGGCATTTTCTTCTTTTGACACAGAATCTACAGTACCAGGTGTTCATGGCAGTCTCCCATCTAAGTACTAATCTGGGCTGACTCTGCTTAGCTTCCAAGATCAGAGAAGATCCTGGTGCCAATAGGGCATTTAGGCCCATTATTCCTTCCTCACAAAGCAAGCCCCAGCACTGGATCATTTGATGATTATAATAATACCTACAAGCCCAAGGCTAGAGAGGTTACAAAGATCAACCCAGGATCACTACCTGTTGGCCACTTTGTAAAATAAAAGTACATCCATCTACTTTTATAATGGCAGTTCCTTCCAACTATAGCCACACACCTAGGGCTGGGGAAAAAGTAGAAAGCTATAGACCAGTGGTTCTCAACCTGTGGGTCCCCAGATGTTCGTGGACTTCAGCTCCCAGAAGCCCCAGCCACTATGGTCAATGCTCAAGGTTTCTGGGAGCTGAAGTCCACGAACATCTGGGGACCCACAGGTTGAGAACCACTGCTATAGACCTTGAGAGACCTTCTCCTTGCAAGAGGGACCTGGAAGGCAGGCATGTTGCATAAAAACCAAGGCTAATCCACATATTGCATTGGGCAATATAATTTCTTCAAAATGGATAGGAACCTCTGCTCTGTATTTTCTCCTACTAGCAAGCTGTATCTAATTTCCTTGCAAACAGGCACCTGAGTTTGTCTCTCAATGTATTGCACACAAAATTTTTACCACTGCAATACAGCTGTGCTCAGCTTCACTCTCACAATTTCTGGATAAGGTTAATAAAGCAACAGTGCATACTTCACATCACACTGACAGACTGACTGACAGGCAAAGTTCTAAAAGAAAGAATAAAAACCCTTCTGGCTCAGCAGGCCTAGTCACTCTCTCACCTCTCCTGGGAAGGGCTGCCTGAGTACATAAGTGCTGCCAAAGGCAGACAGGGTGGAAACATCATGACCAGTCCCAAATACTGCACCCATGTGACTAACTGATCCCTGAAATTAAACAAACAGAGAAGAATCACGGGCATGCTGATCTTATAAAGCAGCACTAGGTGATGCAACTGATACTACTGTTAGTTAACTATATGGGTTTTATTTTAAAGGTAGCCAGAAACTAGGTCTAAATCCTCAGACCCTATGACCTTTCAGGAAAGATACCTGCTGTACCCCAACACAGAAAATCATTATGACATTTTGAGCTATACAGTGTTGTTTTAGGTTGCTTGCATCAACTCATTATCTGAATATTTGTATGAATGATCTGCATGAAACAGCACTATCTTGCTTCTTCAATGGTGTTTGGGGATTTTTCCCCTTGTGGAGACTACTTTTATGTATCACAGGCCCCTTGACAGGCAGTTTTAAGTTGTCAAATCATGTATTGAGTCAGCATTGTTTCTTTTAACTAGTGTGCATGTCACACATAGTCAACTCCTTAGACTCTAAGCAAAGATGCATTCTTGGGAATACTGGAGAAAAATATTCCCAATATTTCCTCCTCAACACTTAGCAATCCTATGTGTCTGTTGACTATGCATTCTGCTCCTAGGTCAATAGTATTACGTAGACAGCACAACAAGAAATACAGTGGGCCCTTGGTATCCATTAGGGTTTGGTTCCAGGATCCCCAATGGATACTAAAATTCATGGATGTGCAAGTCTCATTAAGTAGAATGGTGTAGTAAAATGATATATTTTATTTTAAAAAATGGCAAAATCAAAGTTTGCTTTTTGGATCTTTTTAAAATATTTTCAAGCCATGTTTGGTTGAATCTGTGGATATGGAGGGCCAACTGTACTTATCATTGTGTACAGGACAATTCCCCTCACTCAGCCAGAGGAAACAGCTCCCTACCATAGTCATTTCTTCTGCAGCAGACAGGTACGTTGTCCTTGCTTCTACTGGCAAGGCTATCTTTAGTAACATTTGTACTGGGAGCAATACAAAAACTTGACTTGGGTATAAACTTCTTCAGGCATACTGTATCTCAGGAACCTTCAGTTCTGTCACATCCTAGGAAAGAAAACATTCCCAAGATTTTTTTACCTTCACAAATTTCTGCTTGCTCTTTTTTGTTACCGGACTCCTTGAATTTCTTGTGCTATGGTGGCTACATAAAATGTGTATCTTCTATGGATTCTTCCCTCAGCTTTTTGTTTCTTTATTGACTGTCAGTCTTTGATCAGTACATTCTGGCAGGGAGCTGAATTGCATATTTTGAGGGAGGATGCCCATATGTATGCATCGATATGCATTTGAGACAGACCTGCTCACAGATTTTTTTTAAAAGTGTAATTTTTCAAGGATTCTGAAACAGCTTTCCAGTACGCTCTCAACTATTTTGAGGTACAGCTATTCTGCTGCTACTTTTGGTCAACAATGCTTTTATATATATATATCAAAACAAGCATGATAAGCAGGAAAAACTTTTGGCACATTTCAGACCCACCCAGTAATATAAATAGATTGTTTTCTACCTCCTGGTTTGGGCAAAATATCCAGTCCATCACAAAACAATTGTTTGTAAAATTAGAGCACAGTTAAGTGAAACATTGTTTTACTATAGACTACCATCTAGTGGTAAGCAATTTCTGCAGTGGTGAATGTCATGGTATTATGATCGGCAATTTATCCACTTAGGACCCTACTGCTTATATTCTCTATCAGTTTTACAACTTGTTTGGCATCAAAGTTGTGAAGTCTGCACATGGACCTCCTTTTTCTGTTTGGTTATGTTTAGCCTGTGGTTAGGCGGTGACAATGCTTCCAGGAAAGTGACAGCAACAGATGCCCTGCATACAAGATAAGATAAGGCACAAATCAGGTAAGCTGGAGTATCTAGATTTAAGCCAGTGTTCAGCCTGATCCCATAGAGAGTTAGGTGCACCAAGCTGATTAAAATCAATGGGCTTAGGCACTCCTAACTCAGCATGAGGTTGGATCACATGTCTCAAATTGACTCAGACCAAAATACATCACCTTAACTGGTATGTCAGGCAAAATCAAACAAAGAAAGCCCCACTTCACATGAAGGAATTATGTTTTAACAGAAATAGATCGTAGTTCTGCTTCTGCATAACATATAGGATTATTTTTCTGTTGTCCCATCACTGCACAAGAGTAATTTCTTCCAGATTCTAGATTTCTACTGGATGATTCTTCCATGGTGTTTTCATATTCTGGCTTAATGGCTATGCATAGCTGTTCAGTTCTTTTATAATATTTTATACAACTTTTCCACCTAAAGTGCTGAAGAATTTTAAAAAATAATTCCCTGAACTGAAACTGGTCTGTGTTCACCCAACATTCCTCTGACTGTAACATTCAATACATTCCAATTATGTAGCTGCCTCAAGTCCCAGTTTAGAGAAAAGGTGATATATAAATTTAAATAATTAATTTAATTATTATGGTAAAAATTAAGTAATCAAATGAGAAATTGGGAAATTGTGGTAGTCCAAAAACCTCTGCTTTAATTTAAAGGATATTCACTGAAAAAGATTTTTGTACAGATGTAAGAAATCTAAACTGCTAAATGGTACAAAGTTTTAAAAACATAGGAAAAGTGCATTTACAAACGCATACTTGTTTTAACTCCCTCTAGCCATCTGTCCAAGTCATCAGTTGTTTGTAGGAAAGTGAGCTTCTATGGCACTTACTATGTTTGATATGATGAAGATACATGATCATGTTCTGCTGTGTCTGTGTCTAGAGGAAAAATTAAATAGTGTGACATTTAAGACACATGTTAGGAACAGAGCAATGCAGACCATTGTAACAGCTAAGGACAAAACATTCCCACACTATAATTACTGGCTACAGATAAATACAAAATAATTGTTGTTCAGTACTGTAGACTAGAGTTTTACAAAAGACCTAAGTAATGTCTTTGCCTTTTTTTTTCTTTTTCAAGGGTTGCATAAGCACATGTGGGTATGCATTGCAATGCACATTCACTACACAACATTTTTAAACCTGAGGTTGTGAAAGACTGAAATACTTCTCATAGGCACTATCCGCTATGAAGCATCCATGGCAGTTACATATCGATTGCAGAAGTATTACCAGCTATGCTGCAGTTAATGCATTACTGGTAAAGTTTCTGTTTCTAGTACTTGCTCTCCCAAAATATATCTAAGTTCAGTCATTCAAGCTCTTGCAGAACATTGTGGGGCTCACACATGGGATTACAGGCAATGGTGGCTCTCCAATTCTTTCCCTGGGCTCGTCAAAAGCTACTGACTTTGTACAATTGGAAAAGACTGTACCTTCTCTGCTGCAGTAAGAGATTAGCAAAATAAATGAACTAGTCATGGCACAAAAGAGACACCAGTTTCTTCACTCTTCTTGATAATCTTAGAGTCTTCCTGCTTCATGGTGGCTGTCTTTGATTTCTTAGCACGGTCCTTCTTTTCAGCATTGTATATCTCCAGAGCTTCTAAGAAAGCTCTTTGTGTCCACGGGTTTGGTGGAATTTCCAACCAAGGCTGAAATGCAAGTGTTAAAAGCAAGATTTGATTTGGCAGAAGAGAAAATGTGCACTCGATTCTTTCCTTGTCTTTGTTGTCTTTGTTGTTTGTTTCTATATAAATTATGTGAGTAATATTTCACCTTGTTGTCTTGTGCCACCTTGAAGACTTAACAGATTTATTTTGGTATGAGCTTTCATGGATTAGAATCCACTTCTTCAGGTGTGTGATGGGAGTGCACTATAAAAACCTCAGGTATATATGCAATTACATGATTGTGTGAGTAGGATCAGAGTGAAATGGGATACAGAAAAATGATAAGTGATACATTTTGTCATAAACATTCAAAGGGCTGATTATAATCTTGGTGTTTGTTAACCATTTAGTAGTTATAGTTTTATTTATTCACACCCAGAGTAGGTTTACTCACTGGCAGGGTATAGTCCAAAAAAGGACTATTTCTGAGTTCAGGTCATTTTATATTAACAATGCAAGCCAGTAAATATTAAAATTATTACTCAGTTATTGTAACCAATTAAACTGTACCTTTTTACACCAAGATCAGACAATTACACTGAAATCATATTTTAAAAGTTTCAATTTTTCCTGGTTGCCTAAATGTAAAAGGCTCTACAACATAATCCTGGGTATGTCCCATTTACTCCTAAGCAACTTACTAATGAGTTTAGGACTTCAGCCTTAACAGCAACAACACAAGCCACATAAATTCAAGTACTTGTACTGAGTATGTCTAATGTCACTAAGGCATAATTTGCTGAAGGTGGTGATTTAGACAATTTCCCTGGAAGCCCCACTGAGCACTGTAGAATCTCTGAGTAAACATACATAGTTGAATCCTATTGACAGTGCCTCAAGTAATTGGTGGATAAATGGATGTCATACTGAGGTCTGTGTCTGCAGTCATATTACCCGTACGTAAGTCCCATTGACTTTACTCAGGTTAACATTTGAATGTACATGTATTGCATTCTACTCACTGGGTTCATCTAGGGAAGTGCTTGAAATAAACCTAACAGAAATGGATATTCATATTAAGTGATTTAAAATTCTCCTTTACTACAGATACCACATTGCTTAGAATTAGCTGCCTTTCTATTCAGTATGCTGTAATCTGTAACATAAACCAGTTAAATGCATTTTAAATATTAATATGTTATTCATACATCTATTGCTGTTAATTGCTATCAGGTTCATACTCTCCAGCATTGCACAGATGAAAACTAGAACACATGTAGCCAAACAACATCAGAGCATAGTCAAGATGGCAAAAGTTATTAATGAGATTAAAAGTTATTGATGACAATTTAGGAAAGACTGCAGCTGGTCACTTTTGCCTGAGCCTACTGAGAAGGGCAAGATTTTGACCTCTCCTCTCTGCTGCTGAGTTAATTGAGTCCAAACTACTTTTGCACTCTGAACTCAGTTTGCAGAAATTGAACTAAGTTGAGAATAAGGGGGTGAAAGTGGGAGGAGCAGAGAGAAACTGAGACATTTTGAAAACATGAAAAAGTGGGATGGCAGAGAATTAATCAAGCCTGTCCCTGCCAAATCAGGACAGCTGGGAGTATGCAAGTTGGCTTTGACTTAAGGCAGCTCTATTAACGAGAGACCTCCAGGACCACCCTGTCATGCAAATACAGGGCAATGGCTTCCTTGACTGAATAAATCCACCTGTAATGTGGTCTTCCTCCAACTACTGTCTCCGCTTTATCAAGCATTATCATCTTTTTTTTAATGAGTCATGTTATCTCATAATGTCTCTGAAGTACGACAGCTTCAGTTTGGTCATTCTGACTTCTAGGGAAAGTTCAGGCTTGATTTGCTATAGGACCCCCCCCCCATGGCTGTCTAGTAGCTGTTTACAGGCCTCCTCTGCAAATGCCTGTCTAGCATAAGAGATTCTACCAGCAGCACAGTCTCTTGTTTCACAGGAGCACACAATCCCACTGCTACAGGAAGGTAGTGGGATTCACATATTTACAAGTGTTTAAAATGGCACTGCTGTGGCACTTTCTGAATCTGACTGTAAAAGATGAGGATCTGTGGATAGGACCACGTATCATGCTCCAGCTCTTCAGCCTGAACTCCTAACTTACCTGTGTTGTCTTTAATAGAACTTATATCCAACTAAATAGTTTTAGAACTGTAGTCTAAACCCCTATAAAATCAACTAACCCCTACATAAGTGTGCATAAGGTGTGCCTCACAACCTAAACCTAGGTATGCTTACTCAGATTTAAGTCCTACCCACAGACTTCTAGTTAATTGCACCCAGATTAACCCATTTAGGAGAGAGCAAGCATGGTGTACTAGTCTAAGTGTCTCACTAGGACTCTGGGAAACTAGGGTTCAAAAATCCCCACTCAGCCATGGAAATCCACTGAGTGAATTCGAACAACTCACGCTCTCTCAGCCTAAGAGGAAGGCATGGCCAACGTCCTCTGAATTAATCTTGCCAAGAAAATTCTATGAGGTTGCCATGAGGCACAAAACAAAAACCTATTTAAGGCCATTTCTGCCGTAGCCTGTTACAGTGCTCTCTAAACTGCAAACCCCAGGATTCCGTAGGAATAATAGCACTGTAATAGGCTAGTGCGGAAATGGCCCAAGACTGAGGCCACTTAACCTGCTTGGTAATGGGTGGCTCCAGAAACTCCAGCAGGGCAAAAAAAAGGAGTCACAAACATTGTAAACTTCAGCTAGAAGCTGCCATCGGTTCGTAGTAACTGAACATAAAGTGTAGTTTAGAAAGAGAGAGGGCAAGCAGGAGTGCATCCACTCCATTTTTCAGAAAGGGCCTTTCCGCACTACACTGTTATAGTGCTATGACTCCACTTTCAACCTGCTATGGAATCCTGGGGTTTGCAGTTTAGGGAGGGGCCTTTAGAATTTTCAGCTGGAGAGATCTTTGGCCTCAGTAAACTACAAAACCCCAGAATTCCACAGGAGGTTGAAACTAGAATAATAGCGCTATTACAGTGTACTGAAGAAAGGCCCAAAGAAACCGCCGACGAGAGCATCAAAGCCGCGCGTGACTTAAACCCCTCAAAGCCGCCGCCGCCGCCGCCAGCTTGGCGTGCTCCGGGAATTAAAAAGCGCTCCTGCACCGGAAGTCATCACTTACGTTGCGTAACCTGCCCCTACAGGTTCGCCCGGTTCAAACATGGCGCTGCTGGGACCGCGTGTGTCCGCGCTGTCGGCCTACCGGTCTCTCCTACCGCCGCAAGAGCAGCCGCCGAGCCCGCCGCCCCGCGTGTTTGTCTCCGCGGGGCACCGAGGCAGCAAGAGGCGACCCCTTAAGAAGGCAGCGGCATACGGGGACCGGCTGCCCGCCCCGGAGATTGGCAATGGCGAGCAGCGTGGAGAAATCACCCGCCCCATTGCGCGTGTGGCGGAGAAGCTGGCGAAGAAGCGGAGGCTGAGGTCGAAGGTTGTGGCGCCGTTGCAGAGCCAGAGGCTGTCGAGGCGAGGGAAGAGCCGCCGCGCCCGCGGGAAGGAAAGCGGCCCGACGGGAGGAGCACCGGGAGCAACAACGGCCCCCGCGCCGCAGAGAGACGGCGAAGCCCTCCCGGCTCAGCCGCCGCCGCCGCCGCCGCCTCCCCCCGGGGGGCTCCCTCCGGCGCCTCCTCGAGGACTTGGGGAAGGTCCAGCACAGCCGGGAGCGCGCCGCCAAGCTTCTCGAGTGGGCCATTGCGCCCCTTTCCCCGCAGGACTTCTTTGGCCGCTACTGGGAGAAGCAGCCCCTCCTGATCCACAGGCGCGACCCGAGTTATTACGGAGACCTCTTCTCTGCGGCCGAGTTCGATGCCATCCTGCGCGACCAGGACGTCCAGTTCGGGCTCAACTTGGATGTGACCAGCTACCAGGATGGGAAAAGAGAGACGCACAACCCGGTGGGCCGGGCGCTGCCGGCGGTGGTATGGGACTTCTACAAGAGCGGCTGTTCCCTCAGGATGCTGAACCCCCAGGCCTTTTCCTCCACGGTCTGGCATTTCCTTTCTGTCCTGCAGGAACAGTTCAGCAGCATGGTTGGGGCCAACACTTACTTGACTCCGCCCGGGACTCAGGGCTTTGCCCCTCATTACGATGACATCGAAGCCTTCGTGATCCAGCTGGAAGGAAAGAAGCACTGGCGGGTGTACAGCCCTAGGAGAGAGGCTGAGGTCTTGCCTCAGTTTTCCAGTAGCAACTTGAATCAGATGGAGATTGGAGAACCCATTCTGGAGACTGTATTAGAAGCTGGGGACCTGTTGTATTTCCCCCGTGGGTTTATCCATCAGGGGGACTGTCTCCCTGATGCACATTCACTCCATATAACAGTTTCCTCATACCAGCGAAACACCTGGGGAGACCTGTTGGAAAGACTCCTCCCTGCAGCGTTACAGATGGCCATTGAAGAGGATGTGGAGTATCGCCAAGGGCTACCCATGGGCTACCTGGAATACATGGGAGTCCTGAACTCGGATTGTGTTGACCGACGCCGAGATTCCTTTATGCAAAATGTCAGTAGGTTAATAACAAAACTAACGGATTACGCTCCAGTTGATGCTGCAGTAGATCAAAAAGCCAAGGCTTTTCTTCATGATTGCCTTCCTCCAGTGCTGACTGAGAGTGAAAAGGCATTGAGTGTATATGGACATCCAGCACGGTGGGTGAATGGAAATGTCCAGAATGTTGATGTCCAGGTCAAGGGCACAACACAGGTACGGCTGCTTCGGTATGGAATTGTCAGACTGTGCAACGAGGGAGATAGCCTGCTGTTGTATTATACTACAGAAAATTCAAGGGTGTACCACAAGGAGGAGCCCAAGTACTGTGAAATAGAGCCTGAATATGCAGAGAGCATTGAATTTTTGCTCTCCTCTTATCCGAAGTTTGTCAGCGTGGAAACCCTTCCTTGTCCTACCTTGGATGATAAGATTGCCTTGACCACTGTCTTGTTTGAGAAAGGATTGTTGGTTACCAAGAGTCCTCTACTGTCTGTTTAACATGCTACAAAATTAATGTGATCAAAATTAATACAGAGTAAGAATGTGTTTCTGTTATACTTACTAGTAAATTTAAGGTACTAATCCAGACCTTTGAGAAATTCCTCTTTGGCAAAGGCATTTGATCTGGAGAAACAAAAATAATTTAGTTATAAAAAGAATGAATACTGTAGTATCATCTGTATATTAAACCTTTTTACAGCACAGTGTAGTACCATGGCAATCATTTTTGTACAGTTGGCTCTCTACATTTGCTAGGATTAGGAGTGTAGGATCCTGATAAAAGTGGGAAAATTCAAAAATCAAAATGTGTGTGTCTGCGGGAGGAGGGCTGAGGTGTGATAGGGAGGATGGGCACCCAGGGTCCAAACCAGGTCAGGGAAAGGAGAGGGAAGGGGATGGGTCTGTATGATGGCCCTATAATTCCTATCGTGCCCATCTCCTTCCTTGGGTGTTGGGGGGGCAACATCAGAGGAGGGTTTGGGATGCTGAGGCTGTGAGCCATCTTCAGCTGGCCAGGCCATGGCTGGTGAGGGAAGAGGATGAGGACAAAAGAAGGATTTTTAAAGTGCTGAACAGCCAGATCGAAACTGCCAAAAGGGAAAATTCTCCCAGAAAAGAAACACCTGAGGAGTTGTGGGGGGTGGGGGGGACAGAGGTTGAAGAAATTAAATTCGTGAGAGTCAAACCCACAGATGTGAAAGGCTGACTATATTTGAGTTGTGGGCCAAATTAAGATATTGAAAAAAAATATAAAGCTTATAACAAGCATAAATTGTGCACTATATATAAATTATTGCAAAAAAAATCTACATTTAACTGTAGTAATAACATTTCACAGAGGCCTGCTCTGCCACCTAATTGTGGTGTAAAGGTGTTTTATCCAAGTTGATAAAGCTTTGAGTATGTCCTTGGTGGGCTGTATATTTGTCATCTGAGGACTCTTCTAGGTCTTTCTAAGCCTGGAGAGCCTCATCAGCAGAAGCCTAGCCATTAAATGATAAATTGACGAAAGCAGTCTAAATAGTTGTGATTTACAGAAGTGGGCAGACTACCTGCACTGACGAAACCATGGTTATTCAAGATATTATGAACATAATAATTCAGTTGAGTGAAATGATTAGAAATTAAAATGTGCATCATATTGGTATCTAATATACTGGAGTAGCTGTAAATCTCTTTGGGCACAGATAAATGACCAGATAAACCTTTGATTAGTAAACATTACTCTTAATGCCTTATCAACTATGTTGAAATTGATGCATATCTTTCTGCGTATTTTATTAATATGCTTATTGAAAGACAATTGAGTAAAGCATCTTTAATGGACACTTTAATATTTCCACTAGTGCACTTAATGAAAATGAGAGACTTCTAAATAGGGTCTTATACTATAGCCACGTTCTAGAGTCTAAGACTGATTAGCACTGTTAAAACTGTCTTGGCCTTGCGTGAAAAAATAAAAATGGAAAGTACTAAAACCAAAATAAGTAATCTACCAGCATCACTTTTTCTGCCATTTCTAATTACCAGTGAAAATGACTTGAACAATAGCAAGGAAGATGTCCCGAATCTCTTTGTACACAAAAATGTCTCCCTTCTCACGATAGATGCGGTGGGCTTCTTGCCAGGTGTTCTCTGTTATCTCTTGAAGTTTCAGCACTTTCTCAATCACTAAATCTTTTTGACTTAATGCTGCAATCTGCATCAGAAATAATGTGTTTTTTATGGTTCTTTTTATAATTAGATTTTAACTATGCCATTTCCCAGATCTTAATTTTCCTTCAGACACTTTGGTTATATTATGTAAACATTGGGGTGGCATAGAGAGTGTATTTTGAAAAGTGGGCTGCTAAATGTTTTGAACTAGATCTTTGATAGAATTGAATCCTGCCATCTTGAATCTTTGATAAATCTAAATTTCCATGGGTTTATAAATGAAAATAATTCTACTTAATGGCACATTATTTTAGTATCTTTTTTAGGTACTCATTAAAACCAAGAAAGCAGTCCACCTTGAAAGGTGTGGAAACAGAAAGGTATATCAACATTGCAGTTGCTCATAACAGGTTTAAAGATAGGAAATAAAGTCTACTTCTCAAAAGATCACAATAGCTCCAAGATGTACAGAGTGTTCTTACTTAAAAACAAATCACAGTAATCTTGAACATGAAAAGCTAGCACATCAGAGACAGAAGATTAAAAGTCTGGTTGGCTCCCTTGTGTGCTTGCTTTCCATATCTGAAGAGATAATGATGAAAAATTGCATCCAGGTGCTGCATTTCTCCTTCCTATGTGTCCCCTCTTTGAATGCTTGAATGGGATCTCTTATACATGAATGCGGCAAACAGCAGTGGGAATTTCTTGCTTGACTTCCCTTATCCACTACAAATGTTCTTCAGCCATACCTAAGATTGTAAGTGAAGCTCAATTATTAAACTTCATGGTTGCTGTGACATGTTGGATTATGGCCCTTTAACCCCATTCTGATTGCTTCAGTTGCTCCTATAAAATTCCATAATAATATACAACTTTTGATGTATGGTATTGTTTTGAACCTTCAAAGATGACACAAATGTGGAGTTTGAGTGGAAGAAAAAAAGTGCCTTTAATGTGTGTTTTATAGTCCTACCCATAATTCTGTTTACTTCCAAACTAGAAAAACCTTGATTATGGTTGTTTGAATTTTTTTTTTTACCTTGTTCTTAATCTTCTGGATCATTTCTTGTTCCTCTTCCTGTTCAAAATTGAAAGTCCTCACAGCATAACTCACTTCTCTAAGTGGAAAATAACAGTGTATTAGTTGTGTCTTTCTGTGCAGATCTCCAAATGAAAGCTCAGCAAGGAACGTTGCTGGGTAGCCCTCTACTGTATGCTGGCCTTCTCACTCTGTGGATTGTTTCTAACGGTCTCTTTCTGCCAAGAGAAAGCAAGCTGCTAACAGATCAGGCTCTCCACAATTATCTACACACACACACACACACACACAGTCTGCTTTGCAGAATACACTAAGCTTCAGGAGCAGATTAGATGGCAGTTGTGGAGTGAATGGGAAGGGAAGCCCCTGTTATATGAATAGAAGTCCAGTTGTATGACATTGGATTTAACCTTATATTCACATTGGCTTTTGCTAAATACATGTCCTTAGTGCCTTATGAATCTAATGTGCTGCAACAACATAAGTGACGTGTGTTACTGCAGTAGTGTATGGTATGTTCCTTTTCCAGCTAAGAAACATTTTCCTTTAAAACAGAGGTGGGCAATACACAGCCCACAAGATAGATCTGGCATCCCATTTGTGTTTTGAAGGGACCCCATGCACCTACCACCTATCCCTCACTGCTCCAGAACTGCAGTGATAGCAAAAGAAAAAGCTAGCATTTGCTTTAAAACTAGACTTGCAAGACTGCACACATTGCTTAGAAGTTGATTTGGCTCCTCAAAGCACTAATCCGATTGTAAACATGATGCATGTTCTTTGCATGCCATGTTTGAGAACTAAATGCTGTTTTCTTCCTCTCCCCCCTTTGTTTTGATGTTGCTGCACTTCTGCAATTCAGAAGCATGGAAGTTGTCTCTCTGTAGTTTATGGGGGTGCAGATATAATGTATTCATCTCATTTGTGGAACTTTCCCAGCCTGCCTCTAGACTTTTAGATTTATTAGAAGCTATCTCAAGCTTCCATGGTCCTTGGTTCCAGTGAATTGGCAAAATTCTTATGATGTCACACAATGAATGATTAGATGGGTCCCCTTAACTTTCCCAAGTTATGTCAACATATAGGAACTGATGAGTATTGTACCAGCAGAACTGAGAGACAGCCTTTATCCTGACATACTGGCAAAGCCGCCCAGTTGTAGCTTTACCTTGTACCCTCCTGTCTGTCTAGTCCTTTGGACTATGCAGCAGCTTGTAGAAAGAAGTAGTACTTATCACAGATGGTTGGAGTGATTGATATTTATTTCAGTTCTGGCTGTTTGAAGTTTTGCTGTACTGGAGCAGAGTATGGAATATTGTAGAATAGGCAGCAGACAGATCAGGCAGGTTTGATGCTTTTGGTTTTACTGAGACCAGTCAGAAGTAATATTTGTGGTACTGTGAAAGTTTCTATCTATTTAAGATTTTTCAGAGAATGAACGGAGAATCATATCTCCAGAAGCCCCTGGGGGTGCCACTCTCCAGCTAAATGCTTCTACCCATCACATTTTGGAAATATGGATGTGACCATCCAACACCCATGAGATTAGGGCTCATCCTGAATGGGAAAACCTTTTAAAATTCCTTTTTTCAAATGCAAATTATATCATTTTCTGCATTCCACCTGCATTCCACTGCAGTCTACTAGATTTAGGTTGTAGTCTTGCACAGATATAACTGGTATTAAGTCCTATTGAGTTCAGCAGTATTTGCATTTGGTGAATGTCAGAAATGGCCTTGGTGAACACACAGATGAGTTATTTGGCACCGGGACTGAGGAATCCAGGTTGGTCAGGGAGTTCCCCTTGCATTCTGGTGAAATGAATGGAACAGCAAACATTGTTTGTGCTTCAAGAATGCAAGCATCATTTTTAAAATATTTCGTGTTTAAAGGGTATTCTTAGAAGATATAATTGTGTTAAGTAGAAGTGCTTTGAATATCTTCCAAGTGGTCTTAGCAGAAAGAAATTTGTGTTACTATTATTTTGCCTTTCAGAGGAAAATTAATGAAAACATTTCAAACAATCCATAGATAAAAAAAATCAGACTAAAAACAATCCTTAAAAAAGAATTTTAAACCAGTTAAAACAGAGCAGTTTTAAGAACCCAAGACCGTGTGGAACAACACATTTTGGCTGCCCAACAGAAACTCAAGAGAAGATGGACCCAAACTAACTTCCCTTGGCAGGGAGTTCCATAGTCAGAGTGCAGTTTCAGAGAAAGCCCTGTGTTTACCCAACAGGAATGTTTCCGTTTTTTAACGAAACCACTGACTTACTCCTTAACCAGCTCATTCGGTTCCAGTATCATTCTTTCCTGCAAAGCAGCCCGGACTGTTTCATCCTGCATACTGAGAGTGATGATGCTACGGCAGGCTTCCCTCCGTACTCCAGGATCTTCTTCATAATGAAGGGCCCAGAGAAGAAGGCTTTTTAGGTAGGAGCTTGCTTCACCTATCTGACCCAGAGCTGTCAGAAAAGGAAAACTCTTATTTATTTCATGCCATTAAAAAATAAATCACTTAAAGTAGAGATGCAAAATTTCTGGAATTTTTGGAAGTCACAAATAAATGTTTTGGGAGGCCTTTTATTTTTTTCTCCACAGTAAGAAAGGAAGTAGAGACTGAAATAAATGCAATACTTATTTTCATATCAACCCTAAAACTTAGTTTATTGCCATAGCAACGTAAAATGTTTCATTTATATCTTAGCATATAAAATTGTACTATTTGGTGTATTTATGAAATTTATAAACCTTAGCTTTATACAAACCAAATTGAGAATATACTCTCTCCTAAGGTGAGAACTGCAAACTGTTATTTTTCTGAAGCACATGTCTGAGAAGCAGGAGGAGAAAGGAAAAAAGAGAAACCATACATTTTATGATAGGCAAACAGAAGTGTATTATTTGAATAGAAATGATTCATTAAATCATAGTCTTAAGGAGTAACTTAGCAGCATATTTTGATACAATGTTTAAGTCAGCACTAGAAATATGAAACTCTTCAATAGTGTATTATCAAAAATAATGAAGCCCTGCCCCTATGCACACTTCTCATTAAAAAGGCTGTACCAACTACAGAAGTGCACTGGATTTTTTGCAAATCCTTATAGTATGCACAGGAATTATTCTGTAATTTTGTTTTGAGGGCAGTAAACAAAATTCATTTATTTCTTGTATTCACAATCTGCCTTTCTCCTGAGATGCAATTCAAGGCAGAAATAATTCTTCAAAACTGTATTTCCTGACATCTGAGTAAATTTATCTTTAAAAACATTTCACTCATTGCAAAAGAAATATTTCATCTGAGGTATTTTTTCCTTATGTTTCCCAAATTTCCAGTTTTTCCCCTGGAAATTTTTTAAATTTGTTTCTGCAGAAAGAAAGGGTTTTTTAACCATTTTTTTGTGGACCTTTTCACCTCTGTAGTTGAGCCCACTATTGTGCATAATGGCTGCACACCTACACAGAGTACATCCTGTATTCTGAAATGAAATGGTACCTTTCAGTGAAGTGGAAAAAAGCAAAAAGGAATGGTTATTTGTTCCTTGGAGCACAAAAACAGTTGAAACTCAATTTGCCCAAAATATAGTTTATCTGATTAATTTCCACCTTTTTGGGGAAATCAAATGACAGTTGACTTCTTTATGCAGTTTACATGATAGTGTGTCTATCCCTGCTAACCATACTGCCATTTTCTTGCTACAGTATCAGCTCCTAAGAGCTGGACTAGATTTCATGTTAAATATGTATTTACATTTAATGTGAACATCCTAACAATTTAAATTGCAGTAGCACCTGCTGCATGTGATAATAGTCATAATTAGGGATGGGACGAATCCAGAATTTTCTGAATCTGAATCTGGATCCAAATCCCTGGAAGGTTCTGGGAATCCACAAATCTCACAAATCTCGAATCTTTTGAATCTTTTTTTAAAAAAGGGTTTAAAAAGCAAGGGAAAGAAGGATAATCTTGAGCAAGACACATTCTCTCAGCCTTAGCAAAAGCCTAGGCAAAGGCAAACCTCCCTCTGAAGAAATCTGGCCAGGACAATTGTCATAGTTTTGCCTCAGGATCTCCCCAGATTGAAAATGGCATGAAGGCCCTTTCTATACAGACAGGAAAATGTGGATCAATCCCACATTTTACTGCCTGTGTAAACAGGATCACAGTACAGAGATAATCTAGGTCAAAACTGGATTTTCTTTGCATAGCTCCTTAAGGCATCCTGGGATTTGTAGTTTGATGATGCACCAGCACACTTTGGCAGAGAAAGCTGTGACACCTTGCAAAACTACAAAGCCCAGAATTGTGTCTGAAAGAGGTTTGCAAAGGAATCTTTCAGCTGTCCTTGAAATCTCAAGCCTGTAGCTTCCAGTCAAGTGCCGAACTTCAACATTAAATGCTCAATTTAAATATCTTAGAATACAACCCCAGATGTAATTTCTGAAATTGTTAGCAAAGGCCATTATTACTCCAAGGTAAAAACTCACCTACCTGCCATCTCCCCTTGTGTGTCTGGTCTCCCAGGTTTTCAGGCATCCCGGTCCCCAACAAAGTATTTGGTTGGTGGATTCAAAAGATTCGGTTTGCCTATTTTGGCACGGGGTTCAGATTCACGATTCTCAAATCCTTGCCCAGGATTCAAGGATTCGAGGATTTGAGGATTCAGTTGGCTCATCTCTAGTCATAATCTGAGCAGATACGGAATGGGACATAACCTTTTCCTCTATGTCTGTGGCTCTAAGAAAAATTTGTCCTCTCTTTTTGCAAAGGGATAAAAAACTTCCATGGATGCTATTGAGCTTTTATTTGCATTTTTTTAAAATTTGCATATTAAATGCAGTGACATATCTTAGTTTGTCTCTAAGAGTATAAGCAAGGTACGGTTCCTTGTTCAAGAGATGGTGTTAAGTAGTTTCCAAAGGGGTAGAAGCCAGTATGGTGTAGTGGTTAGAGCACTGGACTATGACCTGGAGACCTGGGTTCAATTCCCACCTTGGCCATGGAAACTCATTTGGTAACTTTGGGCATGTCACACACTCTCAGCCCCAGAAAACCCTGTGATATGTTTGCCTTAGGGTTGTCTTCCCTTAGTCAGAAATTACTTGAAGGCACACAACAACAAGCCAAGTATTCTACTGCAATAAAAACAAGTAAGACTAAGACATTTGTTATAAAATGAGCTTTTGTAATATGTGTTAGTCTTTGAGGTACCACAGGATTCTGCATGGTTTTGGCCTTACGCAAGAGGCATTGCTCTCAGGCTTAAACACACATTTGCAATATGAGGGAGGATAATACTTGACAACGCTGTTCTAAGGCTTCCTGAGACAATATGTATGAAATTGTAAATACTCTTAATACTTAAAATGCTATATAAATGCTAAAAAATAGGGATATATCATTTACTGAGAACCTTTTTCTCCTACTCTTTAGTCACAAAGGCTTCCAGACTGGTTTGCAACTGAAATGGTCCCTGCCCTAATATTTACAGTCAAAAAGGCAAAACAACAAGGAAAACAAAAATAATGTGTATTTTCCTTCCAATCCCTTTCCTGTGACTTTTCTCTTTTTAAATTATAAACCTTGTGTCAGAGCCTTTTCTTTCCCCTTTTTTAATTGATGTGAGCCATTTTTGAGAAATAGCAGTGGTCTAAAAATGAGGATAAAAATAATGACTAGATATAGGTTTAGTCATATCTTGGAGTAGGCCCATGTAGGCTAACACTCAAGTTAGCCATGGTTAACTAAGTCATAATGATTTCAGTGAGCCTTCGCTTGATATGATGAAGTCTAAATCTCCTCTAAAGTAAATAAATAATAAATGCAATAGGAAGCATACCTACTAAGGAATAGGCCCTTTTGAATTTAGTGGAACTTCTAAGTAGCCATGTTTCAAACTATACTGCTAGTCTACTAATCAACTCTTCTCTCTCCTCACCCAATATACAACAAATAGAGGAATCCTGGATAGCACCAAGGAATAATTGACATGGTAGAATGTGCAAAGTAAGGCTATCTTTGAATTTCTTTTCTTAGGCATTGTTGCATATATTTTGGGTTTTGTGCTAGTGATTTGAGTGTTGGACTACAACCATGGAGACAAATGTTCAGTTCCCCATTTGGCCATGGAAACCCACTGGGTGACTTTGGGCATGTCACACACTCTCAGCCCAAGAAAACCTCATGATAGGTTTGTTTTAGGGTCACAGTCAGAAACGACTTGAAGGCACTCAGCAACAATAATCTAAGTTACAACCAGCTTGACATGCCTTTGGAAAGGGACTATAACTCAGCACACATTTCTCAGCACCACATGTAAATGGTTCCCTTTTCAGTTTTGGGCATCTCCTAGTGGGGAATGAGGAGACAGATCCATATCAGTGTGGGCAGTGCTGATCTCTATGGACCAACTATCTGACTCTGTTCAAAACAACTTTCTTTTTTCAGTCACCACTCATTAGGACAATGTGGCTAAATGTGTGGCATTTTCAAGGTGCTCCTTCTTCCATTGAGAATTCTTTAAACCAGTCTATAATTTAGAGGATATTCCCAATCTGAAGCAAATCTGAATTAGTCAAGGAGATTGGGACCACTTTTTAAACACTACAGTTATAATACATTTGATTAGGTGTATGTAAGTAGTATAGTTGGTCCTCCACATTTGCTAGGGCAAGAAGTACAGAGCTGCTACAAAAGTGAAAAAATGGCAAAAATCAAAATGTACGTGTCTGTGAGAAGGGGACTGAAGCATGGTGGTAGGACCGGCACCCAGGGTCCAACCCAGGTCAGAGAAAGGAGAGGGAAAGGGGTGGGTCTGTGTGCTGGCCCTGTACTTCCTCTCTTGCCCATCTCCTTCCTTGGGTTGGGGGGAAAGGGGTTTGTGGTGCTGAGAAATCAATCTGTGAGTCATCCTTAACTGGCCAGGAAGTAGCTGGTGGTGGAGCAGGACGAGAGATGGGTTCTTAAAGGGAGGGCTGTACAACCTGTAAAACAAGTGCCCCGGGGGGTGGGGGGCAGGGGTTGAAGAAACTCACAAATAACCAGATCTATGAAAGTCAAACCTGTAAATGTGGAAGGTTGATTAAATTTTATAATTAGTCTTGTAGATGAAGACATATCAGTCCAAGCAATTAAAATATCCGCAAGTCAGAAAGTTTAGTAAATTGAACTTCATGCATCCTGAATTGGAAGCCCAGAATTGTTTGCGGATGGTATCCACATTTAAGTTAGAAGTAATTAGAGTTTACTTTGTACAGCACCTCTAATGGCAAGAGCCTTGATTTTCCAGAGGGGGTCAGTCTGCATGATCTTGAAAAGGCATTTAAGTACCTGTAACCAAACAAACACACACAGAGAGAAATTAGTGGACATGCTATGCAGATAGAAGGCTGGTTCTGCACACAGATCTCTCTTACTACATTGAGATTCCTAATTAGATAGGTTGATCTTGCCCTGAACTACCATCTGGAAAAAAAGATAACTCTCAAAAATGCATGGGTTATCAACTACTACTGCATTCAGGAAGGACATTTATCCTCATCTTTGTTTTATCAGTCATTTTAATCACTCACTGTCTCTTCTTTAATCTTAAGTACTCCAGCAGCCCAACAGGCTTCTTTTCGGACAGCTACAAAGTCATCAGAAAAGCACTGAAGAAATCCAGGGAGTAGCCTGGCTGTCATGAATTTCAGCCAGCCAATCAATGTAAGAGCTTCCACCCTCATTCGGCAATCTCCTCTCTTCAGTCTCTCCCTGAAAGCACAAGTGCACGTCCTTAATTGACCAATAGTTTAGGTATCAAAGGTTTAGGTATCAAAGACAAAGGTTATTAAAACTTGGGGGCAAAGCCAAGTGATCTGAAGTAAAAAGTTAATCAGTTCAAAAGGAACCAGCATAATAGAATCAACAATTCATGATGCTCATATTCATAAGGATGTGTTTTTTAAAAATTTCATATATATCATATTCATGATAGCAGAGTTTTCTAGAGGACATGGTAAAGCTGTACATTCAGATCAAAGCAGAAACTGTTGGTGCAAGTGTGGGAAGATTTAGAGGGTTTGGGACCAATTTTCTGCTTCTCAGAGCTTCACAGGCTGCCAAAAATGCCAAACAAACAAGTATACTAAAACAAAATCAGAAGTGGTTGGAAGTTCACTTACAGTTTTGCAATTTTTTCAGTGTTAAATTTGTGCAGAATACCCCTGTCACTTTAGAATTGCTGCTCTAGGGAACTTGAAAAGGGAGAGAATTCATCCCTCTTTTTTCTAGAAAAAGAGCAAACCATGGGATTTGGAGAGAGATGGTTGGGAAACATAGCCTTGGGAGCTCGTTAACCCCAGGTCTTCATTTTGCCTTCTCTTGTGCTAAGGGAGGCACTTCCACTTGTACCAGGTGGGGTGGGGGGAGCACTGGTTTCCAGCAATACTGCTTTCTTGCCACAGCCCACCCCACATGCCACATTTTAAGCCCATTTTGTTCCTTTGGGTTCCACCAAACTTTTCAAAAGGTTTTCAGGTGGTGTGGAATGAAGATGAAGGCTTGAAAGCCTACATCAAGTCATTGTTTGTGCATACTCAGAATCATTAGAACTAGCATATGTAGCCTGTTAGTATTATGAAGAACACACTAAATCCGTGAAAGTGAAGGAGAAAAAAGTTTCTGGCTTAAGGTTTCCCATGATTTCAAATGTCAAAATGTCTTTGAGGCAGTCTGCTTCTTGTGTAAAAGGCATCTTTGTCCTCAAATGAGCAACACATCTGTTTTGCTAAAAATTCAATTATATTCTTTTACCTAAGCTGGTCGTGGACTTCTTTTCCAAGCTGCAAATGCCCAAGGGCCTTGGCAGCTGCCTGGCGTACATCAGACTTCCAGTCTGTCCACATCAGCTGGACAATTTTGTTTTTAAGATCCTACATGGAAGAGCAAGAGATTAGCTCATACATGAATTCAGAGGAACTTCAGCTAGCACAAATGAATTAACAAACAGCCTTGATGCAATGGACACCATGTTAAAGTTGTGAAAATTCTTTCTGACATTGGTACCTCCATAAAAAGAGCTACCGAGAGAGCCCACACAGAAAGGGTGACCATCTGCCTCATGTGAACAAGTACAAGAGCAAAAATCTGATCCTGTCCAGCCTCATTTAATCTTAGAGGAGGGCAAGTATAGAGACCTCTGTCAACAATAAAACCTTAGGCTGTGCTTTCCAGATGCCAGTGGGAAAAACAGAGAAGTTTACAGAAGAAAAAATTCTCATCTCCTATTTTCACTGGCAGCCACCTGCAACACCTCTCCTGGAAAGCTGCCTTAAAAGATCAGGAAGGACTTGTAAAGAATGTGTGATGGAACATGAGAGGCTGATGTGGCAGGGGAAATGGTCCAAAATTGGGTTGGAAATGGATTATAAGATGTTTACATAATGAGGCTTGCAGAAGAAAAATTTTCCAATTCATCTTCCAGTAGTTCTTTTATTTTATCCCACATTATTGAATGAGGTCTTGCAAGCTGCAGGATAGCAATTTTTTATTCCACAAATTTTCCCAGGCTTAATTATTATAAAATCAGAGCTACATAATTATCTGTCTACATAGCTGTGCATCCAAATCACCATTCACTGGCAGTATAAATCAGATTTTTTTTTGGTGAGCAACGATACATTCTTATTATAGGTCTATGTTTCAGACTCAAGGACATCTTAACAACCTGCATGGCAAACTGAAATGGTCATTATAATATTTTCCCCAAAGAATGATAGGTGACATTAACTAGGCATTGCGGGGAATGAGTATTTCCTGCAGTTAACCTCCTTTCTGTACCACAAGAGGATTTCCAGAAAGATACTTGCCTCAGCAGCCATACCTATAAATTAAGTCTGTGTTTACCTTCCGATGACCAATCACAAAACAAAGCATATTAAATATAGAATATGTAGATTGGTGGGGGAATCACATGGTATGACAAATTGATTACTTTCACAACTGAAGGATCACTTCTAAAAACTTGCCAAATATATTGTCTAATCAGACCGTTACGAGAACAGTGGACATCAGTTATTCCAGGAAGACAGCCCTTGAAATATTTACTTACATATTGGGTTAATGTGGCAAACCCTACCTGGCTTACACTCCCAGGAATACGAGAAAAAGTTTTACAAGCCAACACTCGATGTTTCCATTGGCAGCTGTTCAGTTCAGATGCCAGTAAACACTGAACCAAGCCCTGAAAGATTAAGCCAATAAGCAGGAAGACAAGAAATGCGATATCATCCCAATGGAAGATTCTCACTATAAAAAGGAAAGAATTATCACTTGGAAAGATCTATGGCTTTCATTCCCATTTTGTGTTTATGAATATTTTTGAAGAAACTGCAGTTTGTTCTTCCTTTCACTGAAAAGGAGAAAAAATAAAAATGTAAAGAATTTAGTATACTAAACAATACTATAAGACATTCATAATTTTAAAAAATAACTTTTACACTATAGGTGAGGAAGAATGACTGAATTCTTGCAGAGCACTAAGGATATCACTGCAGTCTCTTAGATGAGAGGGATTTAGAAACAGCGGCGGAGCTTGGAGTGTGTTGAGGGGGTGTGGATGGGGGTGTGGCTGCGGTGCATGGGGGCATGGCTATGAGCTGGGATGCCCTCAAAACATTGCCACCCAGGGCGAACTGCCTTCATCACTGCCCCCCCCATCCTTACCCAACTGTTTCGAAATAGATCTGCATGCAGCTCTTAATTGCTATCCTTTCCATGCGGAACAGTTTTAGGACATTTAGCATGAACAAATATGTATAAACAAAAATCAAAACACAAGAAGTTTATCCAGTTTACCAAAAAAAATAATGGGCTCTCAGAAAGAAAAAACTTGGAAGTAAGGACAGGTTGGATACTACATACCAGTCTCTCAATTCCTCCCTATCCATTTGTGGGGCTGCTACAATACCAGAGAAGCCTCAAGGTCAGACCTGCAGAATTTAGGCTTCAGTGAATTCAAGTTGCACGTCTTGAGTTCCAGACATGTTAACTCAAAGCAAATCTGGACAGTTCTAAGACAGAACATAATGTTTGTTACCCTACTGATGGGAGGAGTTTGCAGATTTCCAGACTGAGGCCTTTTCCACACAGGGTAAATAAAATGGGGCAGCGCGAGCTCTGATGGACATCACCCACATGTTCGAGTGCGCTAGCTCGTACATAATTGGCAAGCTCCCCACCTTAATCCGCCCGGTTAAGTCACCAACAGTCAGCACGCGGGCTTTTTAAAAAACAGGGGAAAGGTGAGTTTTTTTTCCCTTATACCGTGCTGATTCGTGCATGATGTAATTGGAGGGTGGGCTATGGGCGTGGACAGCTTCAGTGGTTGGAACGCGCCGCGAGAAGCCTCCAAGCAGCGGCACAGAAAAGCTTAAATCCTCCGCAGCATTACCAATAAAAGGCCAATCGCTGGCGCCTCCTCGCGCGGTCTTTAGCCCATAGATGTTCCAGTTCAGCCAGCACAACTCCAAGAAGCCAGAATACAGCTAAAATGGGCCGTTCAACTTCAGGAAACACCTCTTCCTCCATCGCTCACAAGGAAAGATAAAAGCAGAAAAAGGGGGCGAGAACCCACCAGAGATAGGGAGAAAAACTGCACTCCACCTAGCTATGGCGCGGAAAACCATTCCCCCGAGATAGGGCACGAAAATAAAAAATCGACACAGTTTATTTTACGGCTAGTAGGAGGAATGGGAGGAGGGAGTCATTGTGGGAGGAACTGCGGGGCATGACGTCAGCACGCCAATCACATCCGCTGCGCGAATTCCATGGAAAGTATGGAAATGGCAATAGACCGTTGTACAATATGTCCGCGGTAGCACGGACAAAAAAAAAACCACCCGGAAACGTTACAGTGCAAATTCCTCGGAACGTGTGGAAAGGGCCTATATCTAACTAAAAGAAAACCCTGTGGAAGAAAAAAACAAAAATGCTCAAGGTGCCATTACCAGCAGCCAGTTCCATGGAACAGTTGATTTGATGAGGATTCTGTGCAATGAGACGGAAGCTTACCATCAGCCAGCATGGCACAACTGGTATCAACACTGACACAGGCATTCTTTCTAGTATGAACAGTATTCAGTGCCTATATCTAACAGGGATAGGCACGTCTAAGGCACAAAGCATTAGTGGGCCATAACTGTCATACATTCACTTCATTCTTTCTCTTGAGCCTTTATACTTACCGTGTGTTTGCTGAGCCGAGACAATAACAGACAAGCCTGATCTTCTGCAGCATCATCTTTTTGATCAAAAATCTGAGACAGAATTCTTTTTATTACAGGTAAACTGGTAATGCCATCCATAGCCAAGGCCTGGGCTGCTGCCCAGCTATCTGTACTGTTACCTAATACCAAAAGGAAGATTAGAGAGCAATAAAAGTTACTGTCCACTGACATATATAGTGACAATTTTTGAGGTGAAGTCACTCATTGTGACAGTTCTCATAGGAGAGACCCAAAATGCAGGCAGCTGTCTTGATCCAAATCAACCAGATCTAGTAGTTTTCATCTCCAGTTTGAGCTGGTCTTTTATGAAGCTAATGAACCTTAGTTGTCCATTTAAAACTAAGCCACCTCAAACTAGTTTGCATTACAACAAGGGTAGCTCCCAACAATATATTGTTGATAACTAAATCCAGCCAAGAAGCACAATTATTGTGAGTATTTCAGTACAAGTTGGAAGCAACAAGGTACTCTGAGCATGCTAGCAAATGATATCACCATCCCTCATCAGCAAAAAGTCCTGGTACTTTGGAGCTAAAAGCTTTGGCTCCCCTACACCAGAACATGTTGGTGACACACTTTTTTAGACATGCATCATTTCACGACACAGTAATTCAGTTTTACTAGCAAACCGAAGGTTAAACTAACCCCTTATAAGAGATGCAGACCCATACATGAATTGTAACAACAAAATGTATGGGGACACATAATATCTCATGAAAACCTTTCATTTATATTTTAAAAATATATGATTTATAAATAATAACATACATTTCCAAGATTGTAGGCAACACACCTACACACTTCAAGCTGTTACTGCAGTCTAGGCCTACCCGGAGATAGCACCCGATATCATTTTTGATATCAAACAATTCGGCTTTCCCCTGCCACCCTGCTCCACGTGTTTGCGAGGCCACCGGACAAGCACGCAAACAGGCACGGCTGATAATTGCTGGACATTCCATTCTCCACCCAGGCAGGCCAGACACAGCCGGTTCGTTGCTTCAGGGACCTCTCCAGCAAACGCCTCATTACATATGCACGATACTAACAAAGGCTTCCTGCCCCGAGCAGGCTACTGGACAAAGGTTGTGCTGTCCACTGGTAAGTGCTGCGCATTTGCATACTGGCCACACTATTGTTAATTCGGCTCTGATTCTATCATGCAAAGTTGTGACCTTTCCGAGACATTGTCTCGCACCCAAAACTCATTGTTTTCTCCGAGTAAGGCATAGCCTGCAGTCCCAATTCACCCTATAAAAACCCCTGATTCCGAGACCTTCCTCAGACCGCTCCAGAGTTTCATCCCGTCTTGCTGCTGCTTGGCTTGGCGAGCTCCCTTCAACTAATCGAGCTGAGCTTCTTCTCTGCACCCCCTGCTTCTCTCCCGAGGTCCAGGATGATGAGACAAGTGTCGTATCACCCATTTTTCCCTGAAAGTCTCTATCCTTAATTCAACCTCTAATTTCTTAGTTAGCTGTGTGACTGTGGTGTCTTTGATATTTGCTTGTATTCAATAAAGCTTCATTTTTATTACTTTAAACCCGTCTGGCTGCTTGACTGACCTGACCCTGTAGATGCTGGGTTGCAAGATCCCGCTAAGTTACGCCTGCCTCTCGCTAGCTTAAGTGAGTGCTCCAGCTAATTTTCCCCAAAATTGTGTTTTACTGTTTGGTTATTTAGGTGTCCCTCTTGGGACCCCCAGAGAACAGGGTAACAAAGCAACACACTAACATGTTGCAGAACATGGTTTGGAAAGCCCTGCCCTACATCACTGGTTACAGTCTGACATGCTAAGTGTTTAGAAATTATTTGCTCCTCCTCTTGGAGGAGCAAATAATTTCAGTTTAGCACAAGACTCTGTGTGTGTGTGTGTGTGTGTGTGTGTGTGTGTGTGTGTGTGTCTGTCTCTCTGTCTCTCTGTCTCTCTCTGTGTTTATGGTTATGGTTCCAAACAGTTAGTAATAAGCACAGCAGAATTCCTGAAAAGGTTTATACAGGGACAGTATCAATACAGCATTTTATCCTATAAAGATATCACATGTTGATGTTAAATTTAGACTTAAAGCCTCTAATACCCAGTCCAATTTGCTGTGTTGGACTAACCAAACTCATTTTGATGAAGCTTAGTTACAACAAACTTCAGCTGAATCATTGCCCTAGTCTGGCTTCTGTCTGTTCATTCTCGATCAGAAAATGTTAACGTTGTTTTGGAGGTTGATTAAGTCCCCAGAATATGGTTTATATAAAAGAAACAGAAAAGTGATTGTACTAACCATTTATCAAAGCGTTCTTCATAATGTCCTGTGCCCCTTGATGCCATTCTCCTATAGCATAGAAGCACACAGCAGCTGCCATTCTCACATGTGCATCCTTATCAAACAAAGTATTTTTAAGCAAAGGCTGTATTTTTGTTGGTATATCCTCAATTTCTAAACTCTTCACGCCAGCTTCTATTCCTATTACTGAGAAAAATAAGAACATTTAAAGGTATATGGTTTAGTCTGCTGACACAGTAATAATGCCATCTTTCAAAAATGTGATTATTCAGTGGATTAAACATTTGTTTTATAAAGCCATTGCCTGCCTTCTGCTAAGTTCAGAAAAGATCTTTTAAGAACTTGAGAAAGAGAGATGGTCTTTTAGATCTAAGGGAAGAAGGCGTAACCACTGAGAAACACAAGAAAAGTCAGAGTTTGTGATTTAGGCTGTAAAAGAAAACCTCAGACTATTAAAGAAAACCATATTCCATATTTCCATATTGCATGCCAATATGTGCCTTGTGTTGCCAGTATGTATTACTTGGAAATGTTACATTTGTGGACTACAGCTCCCATGAATTAGTTGCCAGTGGCAATGCTGGTTGGAAGATTCAAGTAGTTAGAGATTACAAAAAATAAAGTTTCCAAGCTCTAGGCTTTACCAAGTACCATTCAGTCCCTGAAAACATGACTAAAAGTAATATGAATTGCATAACTGTACAAGGAAAACATACAGGATCCTGCTTAGATTTACCTATCCAAAACAGAACATTCTTATAACTGATCAACAAAGGGAAGACTGTAATTTATTTTTAAAGTGGTTGGATTTACTTCCTATCCTTAAATATGTGGGCTGTAAGATTTGTTTGCAGTGTTAGAAAAATATAACTGAAGTTTTCAATAGTACCTGTCTCCTGACTTGTATCTTGCACAGCTTGCGGTCGCTCAAGTGCAGCAGATGCACAGATAATTATAGCATTGATCCGATTTTGAACATGCACATCTACAAGATCTTTGATTAATCCTTCTATAGTTGCTGACTGCCACCGAGGATCTAAGCAGTGAATAAGAAAACACAACAACAACAATAACAACAACACCATGGTATTTCTGGCAAAGGTATGAGATTGCTAACTCTTTTCATATAACCCACCAAAATATGTTTGTGATAATCCCTCAATCATCATTGACAAATACAAAAACTTGCATCGATTTAAATGGATTATGACCAATTAAAGCTGGACTTGGAATACCTACCATATTTCCAAGCAGCCTTCCACTGTTCCAGCATAGTCCTACGGATATGGGTATCTTGAGACTCATCTTCAGATTTGGTGTATGCTACTCTTCTTCTCCTAGTTGGTACAGAAAGTTGTTGTGCCTCACCCAGTTGAGTGAAATCTTCAATGATAGTGGGAAGTGCGGTCCAGTGGATGGTTCCCTTCTGCATCCTTTGAACTTACCAAACAAAATTTTGATTAAAACAGATTAGTAGCAATCCACTTTAAAGAGCACATTCACTCAATTTTCTTCATGTAACCCATGAATTACATCAAATTTTAACTTATCCAAATTACATTGGAATTGCAGTTTATTCTGTTCTGTTCTGTTCTTATTCTATTCTGTTCTATTCCGTTTATATCCTGCCTTTTTCCTAACATGGAACTCAAGGCAGCTTACAGCAAGACTCAAACAAGACGATGAAACCTGATGATAAAAAATTAAAAATCAATTTTAGAAAGAGTAAAATCATTTAAAAACCTAACAATACAGATAAAAAATAAATAGTGCACCTCCCATTTAAAAATATTCCATGCAACCAATTAAATCATCAACTGCCTGTTTAAAGAAAAAAGTCTTTGCCAGTGAAAGGAGACCAGAGAGGGGATGTCCTTAGCCTCGCATGGAAGGAAATCCAAAGCATGGGAGCAGCCTCCAAGAAGACTTACCCCCATGTCCTTACCTGATGGGCCTGGGATAGTGGTAGAACCAAGAGAAAGCCCTCCCTGGGGAGCTTAAAACTTGGGTATATTCACATCTGGGTAGATTTGAAGAATAGGTATCTTCACATCCAGATAAACAGAAATGCTATATATTTTCACAGAGCAAGTTACAACATAGGGATGAAGTGAATTTGGATGTTCAAGAGATTTGTTCAGAAGTTAGAAAGAGTATGTAAAATCCACACAGACAGAGGAGGTTCTCCTCTCCACAGATTCACCGTTCATGTAATAAACGCAAAATCTGAGGAGCCAGGGCTCTCTTTTCTTGTGAGCTTAAGTTCCAGAGATAAAAGTGTTTTAAAACTCCATCTAGAACTGGAGAAAATGGAGGGAACAACCCTACTGGGTTGTTTTAATATGTAATGGTGATTTTGCTTGGGCTTAACAGTCCATTCATACCTTAATTCAGAAAATCAGTAAAGTAATCCTGACAGATCACAGAAGGCAATCAATAGTTAGTTAATCTGATCAGTAGTTGTAGATAGAAAATTAGCTAATGGATGAGCTCCCGTACATCCTCTGTAGAAGAAGCAACTGGCCTTTGTGGGAACTTGGAATCCTTCTCCCCTGCAAAAAATTTTTAAAAGTGAAAGCTGCTGCTGAAGGGCCGCATCTGGTAAGAAAGGGCATTTCCCAGACAAAATGAAAAGCTAGCTGTGTAGCCTTTCATGGCCTCTGTTGGATAGGTCTCTGTTGGAATAAATTTACAGAAAATTCTGTAGGTGGAAGATGGTAAAGAAAATGCTTGGTGCAATCAGTTATGGAGCATCACTGCAACATTTCTGAAAACATAAACTGAAATAAACACATATTTATATTTATGTATGGGCCACATGTAACAGGAAATGCTGATAAGCTTGTGTAGAACTGAGACTCTTATTTCCTTTAGGCCTTATTATTCAGTGCTTATGTGCCTATTTGTTTACAAGACTTTCTTAATTTCCACTAGAAAGCATATTAGAAATATTTTTTAAGCTTTTTCCAGACAGTTATCCTGAAATGGGTTAGCTACTTTGTTTCTTTAATTCCAAATTTATATATTGGTACTTAGAAGTCAGTCCTAGTAATTACTTTTGAATGAACATGTCCAGAATTAGAGTGTTAATAGTAATATTACTTTATAGGAAATTATGAATGAATGAATGAATGAATGAATGAATGAATGAATGAATGGTTTATGTTAGCACAAATTTCCTACCTGCCTTTTTTGGTGGCCTGAAGCTCCAGATCTCAGGAGGTCTTGGGTAGCATTGCTCAAGGTGTATATGAAACTCATCATTATTATCCAGAACTAAACGATCCTTCTTGGTCTCTTGATGGACAATCTTGGCTGAGCCTAAATGTACACAAGGATTGGGAGGAAATTAGGATGGAGGCAAAACTAATGAACTAACTCAGACCTTTTCACTGGCACCAATTTGGTGTACAGTGGACCCTCCACATCTGTAGATTTAACTTTTATGGATTTGATTAATAGAAAGTTTCTCCAACCCCTGCCCCCACTCAAGTCCTTCTTTTCTGGGGGAACTTTTCCTGTTGGCAGCTCTGATCAGGCTGCACAGCCCTTTAAAAACCCATCCCTGGTCCTCCTCTACCAGTTGCTGCCTCGTCGGCTAAAGATGGATCGCAGCCCACTTTCTCAGCACCACAAACTTTTTCCTGACATCCCCCACACCCAAAGAGGAGATGGGCAAGAGAGAGGAAATATAGGGCCACCATGCAGACTCACCCCCTTGCCCCCTCGTTTCCCTGAACTGGTTTGGATCCTGGGTGCCCCCTCTTCCCACCATGCCTCACCCCCGCTTCTCAAAGGCACACACACACACACACACACATTTTGATATTTGCTATTTTTCCACTTTTGTAGGGGTCCTGTACCCCTAACCCTAGGAAATGTGGAGAGCTAACTGAAGTGTTCATAGTTGTTGGTTGTTGTATGTTGGGTTCAAAACACCTGTCAAGCATAAAAATAACTTTAGTGAGCTTGGCTGATCATCCTATCTCACCCTAAACTACTTCATGATGGTTTGTTAAAGGAAGATGAAGTGAAATAGAAATGGACAATATGGAAAACAACTTCAAATAATTCTCCCTATTTTTTTAATAGACCCAGCTTTGTATGCTGTTTCAGTGTACTACATGGGGTAGCTCCAGATGGAATGGCAGAAAAAAAATACAGCCTATTCACAGGTTACCCATTCCTTAGAAATAAGTTAAGGTGCAATTATATTCAAATCTATAGCTCCTACAAAATTGTCATGCTTCTGAATTCACATTTGTTTTATTTTATATGTGTTTTGCACTAGCTGATCTTGAACTCAAATAATGCTAAGATGATCCATCTCTATATAAGGCTAACAAAAGGATTTATAGACATTTCAGTTCCACGTACCAAAGTAGAGCTCTTGTTCAAAGACATTCTGAGTGGTGTATAAATATTTTCCAGCCAGGGAGCTCAGTCTTTCTTGACGTTTAATAGGAGATATTGGCTTGAGACTCTTCTTTGATGTTATATCTGCTGTTTTGTTGTTAGCAGTTGGGTCATCTATGGATAGCACTTTTGTGTGGAAAGATGGTACCCTGGGAAGTGAGAAACATTATTCCATTTGTGTTTTGCATTGGAGAGAGAAAATAATGCTTAGAGCATTACGGAAATAGTTACCAAACAAAATGAATGGCTGATATTGGTCACGTAAGGTGGGTCATCCAGTACAGTTTAAACTCTTGAAACAGAGATCACTGGGTATCTGGACTGGGTCCAGAGTGAGCGCAAAGTTGCAACTGGGACAAAGAGTTGCCATTCCAGCAGGTCTGAAGGTAAAACTCAGCAGTTTCTAGCAAGTCTGGGGGACCATCTCAACACAAAAAGCGCCTATTAGTGTTGTTCCAAACAAAATCGTAATAGGTTCTTCCCAAGAAGCTGAAATTTGAAAAGAGTGTTCTCATAATTCCTTTCCTGAACTGCTTTGTTTTGTAAACTCCTTCAGATAGCTATACTTGTATTTCATATGATTTATTAGCACTGCAGGTATACCTATATCTAAATCACTACACCTGTTTCTGGGTGTACCCGCACTGCACAATTATAGCAGTCTGGTGCCATATTAACTGCCTTGGTTCCATCCTAGAGAATCCTAGGATCTGTAGTTTGGTGTAGTACTTAGAATTCTGTATTACAGGGGTCCAGTACACTCTGTTAGAGAGGCCTGATGTAAAGCATTATTGCTCTCTGGCAGAAAATTCTACGTATCTTATAAAATGCAAAATGAAGCTGAATAGTGAGAGATTTGGACTAAATAGAAGAAAGCATTTCTTCAGACACTGCTTAATGAAACTATGGGATTCTCTTCCACAAGATGTAGTGATGGCTGTCTTTGTGGACCACTTTAAAAAAGGATTTATCAAATTCATGGAGGATATAGCTATCTGTTGCTACAAGCCAGGATGACTGCATGCTACATCCAGAATTAGAAAGCACTGGTCTGACCTAATAGGACTCTTTTTACAATCTGCATTCTATATACAATGGTAGCGTCAGTGTTCCTGAACCCTTAATGATAAAATGTTATCACAACACCAGTTACCAATCTAAATGCATTCTTCAGGGTCCTAAGAAGACATTCACCAGTTCATGGGTAGTGCTAAACTAGAGGCAAGGATATGGGTGCACGTGTAACTCCCGTCTCTGACCGTTCCTCCTTGCCTGATAGCATCCCAGACATTTATGCATTCAACACCAAAGTCTGTAATTGCGTTTTGTTAAATGCAATTAGAGTTCCCATGACCAGAAGTCCAGCCTTGGCAGGGTTCCCAGCCAAAATAATTTTGTGACTGTTTTCAGCCGAACATGGTAGTTACAGAACCCTATACATGTAAATACTGAATGTGTAAAAGTGTGAGAAAATGTCAGGCACAGCAACAGTGCACAGAGACGGAACTTATAGAATCATAGTACCATAGGACTGGAAGGTACCTCTAGTGTCATCTATGGATATGCCTATATTCCTGTCCTCAGTTTAGACCTACGTAGGGCTTGAATTTATCTTACTCTGCTAAGTACCATGGGCCATCCATATTTGCAGAGGTTCCATTTCAGGAACCCCATGAACAAGAGGATTTGCCAATGCTCACGTCCCATTGTAGTCAATGGTGGTGATGGGCGCATGGATGCATCAGTGCACAGATTGCCACCATTTTAGGTAAAGTGACTCTGTGCTTCGCGCAAACAGGAATTCATGTGTGTGGACGTTATGGGTAAGGTGGACCTTCTGTGCCTGCAAAAATAGCCACTGTAGGACATCAGTGAAGGGCATCCTTTTTCCCCCCTTCATCTCTCAAATTAGAAGACTATGAAGGTGATAGAAAAAATGGCACATTTAACCATAAACAATAGTATTATTAAGTTTAGGATTATGATCCCATGCACACTTATATGAAAGTAATTTCTACTAAATTTAATTGAAGTTATTTTCTGGTAAAGAGATTAGAATACAATGCATCATGTTGGTTCAGTCAAATAGCAACTTGTCTTACCTATAATAGGCAAGGAGAGGTGTCTCTGCTTTCTTCTTCTCCTGGATTTGACCTTCCATGGCAGCTTCCTCTGCCTCAATTTCATCCAGCAGCTCCACATCACTCCCAGAAGTGAGCACGTACCTAATGCTCTCCCAGTCATATTTTTGTCTCTTAAAACTCCGTAGCTTACCCTGAACCCAGCCTCCCCAGGAGGGCTGACTATTTACAATCCACTGAGCTGTAGCCCTGCTTAATTTTGTCAGCAGTCTCTCTTCCCATCCCTGGTCTTGCTGCTGTGGCTCATGGGCTAGGGTACCCTGTAATGTTGGTTTCGACAATATTTTGGTTGTCTTGTCTCCTAACATCTCCTGTGGTTCAGTCAGGAATACCTGTGAGTACTGAGGCTCACAAGAAGGAGGAGGAGGAAGTGGAGGAACAGGCACCAGCAAAGTTGGCTCTGCAAGTGCACTTTCTACCTTAGCTTGATATATACATTCTTCCAAGAAATAGGGAAATTTTCTAGAGGTAGGCTTGGCAAGAGCAACATCTGACTTTATTGGGTGATGTTGTTTCCGCAGTGGTTTAAGCCTTCTTGGTTGTCTTACTTTCCTAGGAGCAACGTACTCACTTTTTTCTTTATGAATGATACTGGAAGCATCATATAGGTCCCTGGGGTCAAATTCCTTATAAGGCAGAGCTGATGGCTGCCTTTGTAGAACAACATCTCTAGCAAAATGAAGGTCTTTGGCTGCATTCTTCAAGCATTGTTTTTGGTAGTGTGCATAGTACCACTTGGCATGACAAACATCTCTTTGGTACATTAAAGGCATTTTTGCCTTCATTGCAGACACCATAGCTTTGTGAGATGGCAAGTTCTTTCTGTCAACTGTAACTTTCAAGGTACCTTCAAGAGGAAAAGGATTTTTGCTCTTGAAAAAAGTAGGTATCTCCATCTTGTCACGACTGGTGAAATTAACCACTAACAACTACCTTTTCATTTTTTTTTAATCAGATGAAACAAATGTGCATAAAAGCTGAGTTTCCACTGTTCTCCAAGACAACTGAGCTTTTCCTAAACCACAAAAGGAAAATAAAGATTAACTTGTCAATGTAAATTATAATTAATTTCACATGTAAACCAAAAGGGAAGCAACACCATCAAGCTTACCTAAACAGCCTACCATTGCAGAATGCTGATATCTGAATCTCAGCAATGACCCATTCACCTCTGGTAGATGTATGTGATATGAGGCTAGAGCAAACAGAAGGACAAAATCTTATCTAGTATGATGATTCTCATTTACCATTCAACTCCTCCAGCTCTTCATAAAAGGAAGGGCCATCCTGAGAAGCTATCGTCCAGGATGACACCATGTGCATTTGTAAGTTGTGTGCTGCCTCTTCTTCTTAAGACATGTTCCAGAGGGTGCTTTGACTTGGTTTTCTGTGTGAAGATATAACCAAGCTGGCAGGGCTTGAGATTCTAAGGGTACCTGCTTCTCAGTAACCTATTACTCTGCAGCAGAGGTGGAGAACTCCAGGTTTTTCAGAGTACAATTCCAGCAGGCTCTTATTGTTCTTCATACAGGCTAGGGATTTGAGAGTTAGTCCAAGATATCTGGAGAACCAAAGGGTCTCCAGCCCTACTCTACAGTATAAGCTCCAAATAGCACTGCTTGGACTAGAGCTATTGTGGTTATACAGTGTGTTTAACTGGAAGGAAATTCCATTAAAACTACTTCCATGAAAGCATAATTGGGAAAGTGCTATACATTTCTGATAATAAAAACAGAATAAATAGTATGAGTACAGATTAAGAGATGCTAAGTAGTTACAGTACAGTAGTAACGGTGCAGTTTCATTGTCTATGCAGCTCATTCAGTTCCTATTGTCTTTCCTGCAACCTTTCCCCCATCAGTTTTTAGTTGCAAATTATTTAATTTGCACATATTGTTAGCTCTGGAATATGTTTACCCTAGTTTTCTCTTCTAGTCCTCACTTCCTATCCATGATAAACTTCTAGACTTGCCAACATCCTGAATGTCCAAATTCTTGCCAACATCCTGAATGTCATCCAGAGGCATACAAGAAAGAAACCTGCTTTACTTCATGCCGGTTCTTACATTTTTAAGGGGTCAGCAAAACAGGCTTGAGAAAGCGACTGGATGGCGGGTCAGTAGAGGTCACTTTAGGAAGAAACTGGAAGGACACCACAAATGTGGCCAGTATTTGAATGATGACCTAGGTGCCGAGGAAAGGAGAAAGCTTGGACTTCCGATAAATTTGTTAATCTGAATACAGGATGCTATATTAATTTCCACTATTTCTACTGGAAAGGTGTTGAGTCATTGTTACCTTTCGGAATGAAGGTCTCTACTTACCAAGAAAACCCTGTGAGAAGTTGGAAATGACTGGAAGGCACACAACAAATGTTAAATGTGTACCTGATACTATGATCATTATCTGTTTTGTTCACTGATAACTTCTGTTTAACTAGAAAAATTTGAACTGAAATATTGTACAAAAGTTGCAGTGTTTCCATTAAACAAACCCAAGTTCAGCCAGTTTAGCCCTCCTATTGTACTCTCTCTCTCTCCCTCTCTCCCCCTCCCTCTTTTTATGAAGATAGAAAGCTTTTTACCATTCGGAAGGTTCTCTTACTGATCTAGACTTGTATGAATAAGAGCCAGTTCCATTCACTTGTATGTTGGAAATCAGCTTTCTGGCCAGAGAAAGATATATCCTTTAGGTGTTTACAGTTGTTGCCTAGCTACAAGTGATATACTTCACATTCTGACTGTTTTGATTTGCCAGTTTTAAACAGAGTTTTTTATCTGAGTTGTCTTCAGCAACTGAGTCGCAAAACTTTCACCTGAGTCCTTTTTAAAATGGTGCATTTAATACTACTTAAATAAAATTAATATTAGAAAAAGAAAAGGGAAAATAATTGCTTTTTCACTCTGGCACTAGAACCTCTGCCTCAGTCACTACTTCATACTGAGGGGTTGGTATTTTATTCCTGGTGGAGAGTTGGGGGTGCAGATGGTTGTTTGTTTGGATGCCAAAGGGAAGGAAGTGATATAACCGAATGAGATTGGCTCAGAGGGGACAATATTTTGGGGGTAGGATGTAGTAGTGGTAGTAGTGTTCAGTAACATTATCTTTGGGGTTTCAAAAAAGTTTGCTAGACAAGTGCATCTGCAAACATTTTATAAAGAAACCACTTTATTTTATATCTTCCCTCCCACCGTTTTTCAGTGAAAAATAATTAATTATTCTCAATGTAGCCAGATATGGCTTTATGACTTGTATATATCAATTTGAAATTTATTCACATGTACTTTGAGCCTGCAGTGTCTATCATTAGCAGCTGCATGGGATCCCACTGCACCTGGGATCAAGACCCAGTGTGGTGCTTCGTCCCACCTACCAGCTATTCTTCCCTCTTAAATCTGCACAACTAAGGACTTTTCTGCGCTAGATGGTTATAGCGCTATTATTCAACATCCTATGGAATCCTGGGGTTTGCAGTTTAGGGAGGGGCGGGCTGGCCGACCCTTCGCTAAACTGCAAACCCCAGGATTCCATAGGATGTTGAAAGTGGAATAATAGCACTATAACCGTCTAGTGCGGAAATGGCCTAACTCTTGAGGCTGCAAGTAATTCTTGAGACAGCTTATCACACAGGGAAGCACTTTAATGATATTTGCATATACACACACACTTTCTACAGAGAACGGCCTGAGTCAGCAACTTACTTTTGCTTCTCATTGGAACTAGCAAATCTCACAAGAACTTAACAGCAGGTACATATGGAAAAACATGTTCCCATAAATATCTTTGAGCATAGTCTACAATTAAGCTTCTCTCTCCTTTTCACAATAGTGGGGTTGTAGCCCAGACTGCTTCTTACCTTGGATCTGTGGACCCAGATTAAATTGTATTCCTCCCCCGCCCCACCACCTTGGCCTCACTTCAACACTATGTGTGCTTATAATTGTTAACAGTATTTTTGTTTCACTGGACAAAAAGTGGAAGAAAGCCATGGTTGTGCTGCCTTCATAGTCAAACTAATAAAGTATTTTACATGTGAGTAAAAGTCAAGACAAAATGCATGTTCATTTCAAAATGTCCCCTTATTTCAGTGGGACTTACTTCCAATTAAACATAAGTGATGATTGCAGGCTCAGTGTTATGAATGGGAATATTATTTCTCCTTAATCTGAGTAATAAGATTAGCTCAATCCAGTGCATGTATATTCGATAATAACAACAGCTTTATACATGTAAACAAAAATAAGTCCCAATAAAGTCTATGGAACCAGCCCCATGTAAATGGCTGCATGATTGGGATTTAAATTGTACTTAGGTCTATTACTATACTAATTAGCAATTCCTACAGCTACCAATTCATTCCAAAGAAACAGATGTGGTGGCAAAACAAAGACTAGAATTCACCCTGTCATAACAGCCTGGCTTAGGTGGAAGGTGTTGGGAGCACAAGTGGCAGTATGGATTTCCTAGGCATTCTACTGTCTTTGAAGACAAAGCAGTCTGGGTCCCCCACTGTGGCCTGCACCCCTCAGGTGTGAGGAAAGCCCCTACCTTATTTTTAGTGTTCCCTGCCAATCCTGCTGGCCATTCTATATGGAATGGAAGAGGGTGTCACCTTGTCCTTTGCTTCAGGCAGCAAAATGTCTTGGACCAGCCTTGAACAAGAAGGAAACATCCTCTAGAACCTTAAAAGATGTACACATTTATTGCGATATATAAAAACTCTTGTGCCCCATTTCATTGGACAGTTGCATGTTAGTATGAACATATGTGG
The DNA here is from genome assembly GCA_948472985.1 of Iguana delicatissima. Classification (NCBI taxonomy): domain Eukaryota; kingdom Metazoa; phylum Chordata; class Lepidosauria; order Squamata; family Iguanidae; genus Iguana; species Iguana delicatissima. The sequence goes on along the minus strand of CAOKZL010000463.1, from coordinate 191,998 downwards.
TCTCGCACATATGAACAGGAATATAGCAAATATACAACAAAATATAAAGATTATGAAGAACTAGTGTATATACCCAGCGTTGCCTGGGATTTTATTTTCTCATAGGTCATACTTGTTAGAAAGATTTGAGATCCTATGCCTGTAATTCCTCAAACTATCTTGTCCAGGACCTGTAACTTTTCCCCATATTCCCCAATCCAGTCTGTATTCACAGTTATTAACATACAGAGGTTGGTTTCCTGAGGGAAAACAGTGCCCTCCTCCTTGCTGCTAGGCCTCTTGTCCACAGCAGTGGGGCTACTCAAGGCAGTCACAGCTGGCTGAGGCCCAGGAGCTCTCTGACTGAGAATTCTAAAGCCCCCTCCCTAAACTGCAAACCCCAGGATTCCACTGAATCTCCCATAGATTCAATTAGATGAGGTCTTCGCCTGATGCAGACAAACTTTGACTTTTATGTGTTAGATAAACCAATGGGACTCACTTCCAAATGTGCCTCTTCTTTTGAGACCCGTAATTTATTCCCAGCATAGTATCAACACTGTGCACAATGGAAAACAAGTTTAAATATACTGTAACATGTTTGAAAGAGAGAGGTATCAAATGGCTTCGAGATATATTTAGGGTCGCGCACTGAGCTTCCAAATTTTACAGAGTATATCCAAATCCTACAGAAACGCAAGGAGGGTCAGAACTCTGCCGGAGTCACGGCCGAGAGCGACTGTGCGCCTAGGGAGAACGAGCTCATTTCAAGCGGGGGCGCTCAGTCAGCACTGATGACCAGCAGGCCCAATCCGTTCGGCCTTTCGCGCAACAAAAGGCCTGTAAACAGAGCGGAGGCTCGGTCGCGCCCGATAGGTTTCCCTCAGGAGTGATGGCTCGACGGTTGGCCCCGGTCCCCTTGGCGCCCCGGCTCTTCGGGCTGGGCCTGGGCCGCACCTTGCGAAACTCGAGGCTGTTCCCGGCCAGGCCGGCCGGCCATCACTCTGGCAGCCGCCCAGGCCGCAGCCCTCTGACGGTCGCCGTCGCCACCGGCAGCATGGAGCCTCGCGTCAACTTTTCTCCCGCCGGCCGGAGCCTCTTCGACGAGCCCGTGGCCATCTCGGTGGAGGGGCTCCGGGCTCGGCAGGAGGTGACCCTCCGGGCGTCGCTGCGGGACGAAAGCGGGGTAGTCTTCGAGTCGCAGGCACTTTACCGGGCGGACGACGGCGGGCGCGTGGATGTGAGCCGCTCGCCGGCGCTGGAGGGCGGCAGCTTCGCCGGCCTGGAGCCGATGGGGCTTCTGTGGTCGTTGAAGGCTCAGCGCCCCTTCTGGCGCCTGGTGAAGCGCGACGTGCAGCTCCCCTTGCTCCTGGAGGTTGACGTGGCGGAGGGGCGCCGGCGGCCCCCGGCCGGCCCCGTCCTGGCCAGCGGCACCCACGAGCGGGCCTTCCTGCGCGACGGGGTCCGGAGGATCCCCGTGAGGGAGGGGAACATCCGGGCCACGCTTTTCCTGCCCCCCAGTGAGTAAAAGACCCCGGCGGCTGCGCCTCTGGCCTAACTTGGGCCATTTCCGCACTAGCCTGTTTTAGCGCTATTATTCCACTTTCAACATCCTATGGAGTCCTGGGGTTTGTTAAGGGCATGAGCACTGTTATACGGTTAAAAGGAAAACGTGTCAGTTAGTTCAGTAAGTAGCTTATTTAGCTTCCTTCAAGTCTTTCAGTGGCTTTGTTTGTGAATTTATATATCCCAAGTGCTAGGCCATTTCCACACTATCCTGTGATAGTGCTATTATTCCACTTCAACATCCTACGGAATCCTGGGGTTTGCAGTTTAGAAAGGGGCGTTTAGAATTCTCAGCCAGAGAGCTCTTTGGCCTCAGTAAACTACAAATCCCAGAATTCCATAGGATGTTGAAAGTGGAATAATAGCATCATAGCAGCCTAGTGCGGAAATGGCTTTGGTTAAAAGACTTAATAATAATAATAAAATTTATTTCTATCCCGCCTCTCCCAAATGGATCGAGGCAGCATTACAAAACATATAAATATTAAAACATCAAAATGTAGCCCACCCTCCCCACCCACCAACCCTACCATCCCCCCAACACACCAACTATTAAAACAGATTAAAATAAAATTAAAACTAAAAATTAAAAACAAAACAATTAAAAACAATTAAAAACAAAGGGACAATTGATGAGAGGCAGTGGAACACTAGTCTGGGAAGGCCTGTCGGAAGAGAACAGTGCCGGGTCTCCTCCGGCAGGCCATTCCATAACTTGGGAGCGACTGAAGAAAAGGTCCTCTGGGTAACCGCAGCCAACCTCGTTCTGATTGGCTGCAGTAGATTCCTCCCAGAGGACCTTAATGTGCGGGCGGATTATATGGGAGAAGGCGATCCCACAAGTAGGCTGGCCCCAAGCCATGAAGAGCTTTAAAGGTAAAAACCAACACCTTGTACTGTGCCCGGAAACTAATAGGCAGCCAGTGTAAAGAATTCAAAATAGGTGTTATGTGGTCAGTTTTAGATCTTCCGGTGACCAACCTGGCTGCCATATTCTGAATTAATTGAAGTTTCTGGACTAAGCACATGGGTAGCCCTATGTAGAGCGCATTGCAGAAGTCAAGCCGTGAAGTTACCAGCGCATGTACCACTGTTTTTAGGTGTTCCAAGTCCAGGAAGGGGCGCAGCTGGCGTATCAGCCGAAGCTGATAGCAACTTGAAAATTGTTGTGTGAACTCATACGGGCTAGACTTCAGCATCAGTCCTCTGCCACGTTGTTGTTGTTGTCATCGTTGTGTGCCTTCAGGTCATTTCCAACTTAACAGCCAACCTAAGGTGAACCCATCATGGGGTGTTCTGAGGCTGAGAGTGTGTGACACGCCCAAGGTACACCCACCAGGTTTCCATGGCTAAGGGCATAAATGTAGTGCCCTACCTCGGCAGTGCCCAGCCCTCTCCTTTACAGTTCACAGAATTTTGTTTTGGAGACTACAGTTCCTAAATTCTTCCTAGCTGGCTAATGGGTTGGGGAGTTATCTACAAAAACAATTTTCCCCACCTTTGCCTTGAAGACTTAAGGTTTTAACTCTGCTCATAAGTAAGTTTGAACAGAAAGGATCCTCTTACTCAGAACAGACCCAAAATATATTGGTTTCTGACCACCACCACCCACCAAACCTAGTCACTTGCTTTCTTGGTAAGAATACATAATCCTGGAGGGGCAGCTGGGTTACAGTGTGGTTCAGGTACACCTTGGTTAATTAAGCAGATGCATTCCTGGGCTTTAATTTTTTAACAGAAATTTTGGTTTGTTGGCGTTGTGTGCCTTCAAGTTGTTTCAACTTATGATAATCCTAAAGTGAATTTATCATCGGGTTTTCTGGGGCTGAGAGTGTGTGACACACCCAAGGTCACCCAGTGGTTTTCCATGGCCAAGCAGGGAATCAAACCATGGTGTCCAGGATCATAGCTCAAACATATACTCAGTGAGTGATCCAAAAACTAACAGCTGGACAGATGACAGGGAAAGGAGGGAGGGCTGACTGGGTTTTTGTTAACTGAGGTAGATTAAGTGTTGGATGAGACTTTAACAATGTTACTGCTTTTGCACAAAGCTATACCAAAAAACAAATGTTATTACAAGGCAATAAAAGGCCATAAAATTTTCATAGTAAGTTAAAATATACCATATCCAAATGCTCATGGACAGTATAGTAAAACAGTGAAAGGCTAGGGGCATGTTCACACTACACTGTTCCAGTGCTATTATTCCACTCTCAACATCCTGTGAAATTCTGAGATTTGTAGTTTACTGAAGCCAAAGAACTCTCTGGCTGAGAATTTTAAATACTCCTCCCTAAACTGCAAACCCCAGGATTCCTTTGGACAGAACTTTCAAAACTTTTCATATTCGTGACACACTTTTTAGATGTGCATCATTTCGTGATACAATAATTCAGTTTTACTAGCAAACTGGAGGTTAAACTAACCCCTTACAAGAGATCTGGGCACATACATAAATTGTAACAACAAAATGTATGGAGACACAACGTATCTGATGAAAACCTTTCATTTATATTTTTAAAAATATATGATTTATTTATAACATATAACACACGTTTCCAAGGCTTGAGTGGGGAGCTCGTTCTCAGTCCAGAGAGGTGACGCACCAACACCCTTCAGGTGACACTAATGTGTCACAACACACTATTTGGAAAGCCCTGCCGTAGGATGTTCAGAGTGGGATAACAGCACTATAACAGGGTAGTGTGGAAATGGCCTAGAACTTGGGATATATAAATTCACAAACAAAGCCACTGAAAGACTTGAAGGAAGCTGAATAAGCTATTTACTTAACTAACTTACATGTTTTCCTTTTAATTGTATAGCTGTGCTCATGCCCTTAACAAATCTGTGTTAATTTTAGCAAGAATGCAGCTGGCACCTCTGATGTGATGTGTATTTGTATCTCTTGTTCTTTACTGTTGAGTGGGCCCCTTCACACAACACAGTTACAGCACGATGGTTCCACTTGAATCTTGGGATCTTCAGTTTAGGGAGGAGGATTTAGAATTATCAGCCAACTTTGTTCTCCTCACCAAACTACAAACCCCAGGATTCCATAGCAGCCATGGCAGTTAAAATGCAATTATAGTGCTCTAGTCTTGTAATGTGGAAACACCCACTGTAAATAGGCAAGATGTGGGGTGGGGTTGTTTTGCTTTGGAGAGATTTCAACCATCTACCCTGTTCAGCATGGGTCAACATTAATTTCCTCATGCTATTGCTTAACCCATGGTACAGTTTTCTTTTAACACATTGGATTCAAAAAGTATCTAAATAAAAGCAGTACTGTTTCTTTGCATCTCCTACAGGTGATGGCCCCTTTCCTGGAATCATTGATATTTATGGAGTTGGAGGAGGTCTTCCTGAATACCGAGCATGTCTGTTGGCCAATTATGGCTTTGCCACCTTAGCACTGGCTTATTATGGCTATGAAGATCTTCCGAAGCAGCTGAAGGAATTCCATCTGGAGTATTTTGAAGAGGCTGTAAATTACATGCTAAAACACCCAAAGGTAGGACCATGTGTGGATGGGCTTCATAAAAATAATAGGTTCTTTTCCTAAATTTCCTATACTTCACAGCTAGAGAAAGACCTGTGCAGCTTGAAATTAGGGCAGCAATCATGGATTGTTCTGGCTGCTAAGAGCCAGTGTAGTGTATAATACTTCACAATGCTTTCAGAAGAAGTATTATCCGACGGCTTATAAATTACTCAACAGAGAAAAATTTATATCCTTGAGGAGCACTTGTGAAGAATGGACCTTCCTCCATCATATAGATTTGCTAGCCATATAGCAGTGTGCAGAGGGTGCTATGTCAGGAGGCTTCTGTAGAGGAGAGTCACCTTCAGATATGATGTGTCTTATTTTAGTCTTGTTTGAGCAAGCCATGCTGTGATGGCTTGTGTCTATCAGGTCAGGGGGGCAGCAACTCCACTTTGGATTTCAGTTTGAACTTTAGAGGAACTGTTCAGGATACTGAGACTTATTCCCAAAATAGTTTCAGCACCTTGGATGACTGTAAAATTCCAGACTAAAAACCTAGATTCATTGCCCCACTGACATGGTAGCCACTAGCCCCCACTGCCTTGAAGCAAGCATTGCAGTGACTTGTCCCATACTATTCCTACTCAATAACTCAAAACAGACTATTGACTTAAGCTGAGCCATGCATAGTCACATGATTTCTGGCCTTGCTCTTATGCTTTGAACTTCATTCTTTGTGCTGAGCTCCTGAAGCAGAACATCAAAAAGATAAGGATTACAACCACTCATTCTTTGCATTTCTAGCAGCTGGGAGGATGCAGGGCTGAAAAGCAAGGAAGCCTTTAGACTGTGTTGTGACAAAAGCCCAATGCGCAGAAAGGCCAAAAAAATCTACTCACGTTTCTCAATTAACTAGGGATGAACCGCTTGGGATGTTGTGAATGGTATAGATAAGATGCAGTTGTATGATTCTTACAGTATGACTCTGATTTCCCTTTCTCTCATTTTCTTTCTGCCCCTTCAGGTCAAAGGCCCAGGAATTGGATTGCTTGGACATTCCAAAGGAGGTGATCTCTGTATTTCCATGGCCTCTTTCTTAAAGGGTATAACTGCGACAGTCACAATCAATGGCTCTGTAGCCAATGTTGGTGCAACACTGCGCTACAAGGACATCACCATTCCACCTCTTGCCTTTGATACAAAGCGAATCAAAAGGGGCAAGAGTGGGATTTTCGATGTTGTTGATACCCTGGACAATCCACTTCAGGGCCAGGGGCGCCAAAGCTTTATTCCACTGGAGAAGGCTGAGGGACTCTTTCTTTTCATTGTAGGCAAGGATGATCATAATTGGAGGAGTGAATTCTATGCAATTGAAGGCTCAAAACATTTGCAAGCTCATGGAAAAGAAAAACCAGAGATAATTTGCTATCCTGGAGCAGGACATTACATTGAACCACCTTATATGCCAATGTGCCCAGCTTCCATGCACCTCATGGTGGGTCAGCCAGTGATGTGGGGGGAGAGCCGAGGGCTCATGCAGCAGCACAGGTGGATGCTTGGCAGAAGATCCAAGCTTTCTTCCACAAACACCTCAGTGGTAAGCAAGGTAAAAGAAAGAGCAAGCTGTGAAAGCTTTGGTTATGAGATGTGTATTGTAAGATAACAACTGGGTATATTTCTGCTAAGCAGAACTTCACTGAAAGGAAGTTCACCTGTGTGCAATGAAAATATATGCAACTAGACTCTGAAGTGAAGGACACAAGACTCCCCCCGCCACCGCTTTTAAACTTTGTTCTATATTGCTGCTTGTTCTATATTGGTGTTCTGTAGACAGATCTGTGTAACATTAACTGAAAGTATGCTATTCACTTCTGGGAAGAATTCTGGAATGGCCTAGTTGCCCTGAAAAACAGTGTGTTCCAAAGTTAGCTTATTATATTCACAAGAAGGCCATTTCTGCACTAGATGTTATAGTGCAATGATTCCACTTTCAACCTCCTATGGAATCCTGGGGTTTGCAGCCGGCCCCTCCCAAAACTGCAAACCCCAGGATTCCATAGGAGGTTGAAAGTGGAATAATTGCGCTATAACAGTCTTGTGCAGAAATGGCCAAAGACTGATCTTCTTCTTTATTTCTTTTTGCCTCACACACATAGGGCCACAGTTTAATTCTTCACATCAAGCTGTACTTCATTAAAAGTATGGTTAGAATTATTTTGAATATATACCAACCAGCTGAATATATTATTGGGGTGATAAAGATTCAGTGAATAAGAGTGTGCCCTCTTTTCCTCCAAGTTCCTCCTTTTTTGGGAGGAAAGATTAATGTGTTACCTGTCCTTATACAATGTTTATTATGCTGGGGTTTTGTTTTGTTTTGTTTTGTTTTGTCTGTGTATGTTATGCTCTTGAAAAAAGAATTATGCGAAGAAGAACTTCACACTGTGGTGTGATGTGGGAGATTTGGAGGGATGGCTTATTTGCTAAATCTACCAGTAGGGAGAACTCCATTCTGCCCCTTGAAATTGAATTCTTTCTAGCCAGAAAGTCTGTTAGACCTGAATTTGGAACAGATATGTTAGTGGAGAGGGCCTAAATTTCAAGCTTCAACCTTAATCCTTCACTTGTACATGATAATCAGGAGTAAGTACTCTAAACTGCTGCCTCAGATAGATGAGGGGATGCTTCTTCAATAGCAGCCCCAGTAGTTTTTATGATGTCTGTTCAGATATTAGACAGAAATGCCTGTACTGATAAATTAATTGCACTAGATTTTTCCTGGATAAATCCTATGAAGGAAGAAGCTGGAGTAGATATTCCATAATTTTGCCAGTGTACAGATTATACTGAGGAGGCTGCTGCTGAACTATTCTTTGTGATGAAGCATTTAACAAATCTGTTTTTCAAGGGCTATACCTCAGTTAACAACGCAGATGTCTTCGAGGGCATTACTTCTTTAACAAAAAATTTGATCCAGAAGTGGAAATAAAATGGAAAGAATAGGGATAGATTCCTACAACACACATGAAAAGAGCAACTGAACATGTTTCAGCAAACTGTTTATTCAAAATTAATACGCACATGAAGCAATCAAGATAGCTAACCCTTGCATAAGAAACAAAAATGTTTTGATCCTTCTAGAGATCACCTGAGAGCTTCTTCCAAAGTGTATCCAGAGATTACTTTTTCTTTCGCTAGCCTCCACTGGTTATTTCCATTGTAGTGGCCAAATATATAGATCTATGGTTCATTGTGCTGGGAGTTGCTGGTGAGGCAGGCTTGTCAGCTTTCTTATTTTTCTTCTTTTCTCTGTGTTTTGCCTTTCACACATGCTTAGTAAGGAATTCTGGAGACAGGTACTGTTTACTTTTCCTATTGTAAGCAGGCCCAAAGGTACAGTACAGTCAGCTGTGTCAGAATTCTTTCCCAGTGCAAGCTTTATTGTATTTCTTACTGTAAACATGTTTCTACAACCTGATACCAAAAGTCTGTGTTTCTCTAGCCCTCCTTCACTATCAATGCTGATGCTACTAAACAACTCCCAGCTATAAAGAGAATGAGAAGGCAAGGTGACTGGAGCCCCCCGAAAAAACTTTTGAAAAAGGAGCTTCCATGTATGCGTGTGTATGTGTCTAACTAACACTGATTGTGTATTATTTGTTATATTTGTAGGCCATCTTTCTCCCAGCATTGGGACACATTAAAACATTTAACACGTCAAACATTTAACACATTAAAACATAAAAAGTTAAAACATTAAAATTATACAAAATCATAAGAAAAATCAAAAACAAAATTCACTTTAAACAAGTTAAGAAATAAAGCTCCCCAGCTTACATAAATGCCTGCTTAAACAGAAATGTGTTTGCCTGCTGGCGAAAGGAAAGCAGGAAGGGGGCCCACCTAGCCTCCTGTAGGAGAGCGTTCTTTGTATTGTGTGTTTCTGCATGGCAGAGATTTGGACTGAATGCCTTTCGTGGTCTGTTCCAGCTCTGTGATTGTGTATGCCTGTAATACACTTGAAGCAGATCTAGGTGTCCGAGTGTACTTTGTACTAACAAGCAAGGCTGGGCAACCTACCGTCTTCTAACAGTCTAGCTCTGTTCATGTCAGAAGCTGTGCGGCCTAATGTGATTTCTCATGTCACCTAATATTACTCTCAGATTACAGAGACAACCAAAAGTTTTAACTTGGAAGTGTTTGCAAATCCAAATTAGCACTCTCTACTTTATCTCAGTTTTGGTAAGAAATGTTTGAACAGTAATTGATTAGTCTTTTAATTAAAATCAATGTGAGAAATATTCTCTGTTTGTTTGCTTCTTCTATAGTCTGAAGCATCAAAATAGTCACTGAGCAGATGTAGAGGGTTTTATTTTATAGTTTCCCCATCAAAGTCCTATCAGTAGGATTACCAGAACACAAACTGGAGCTGGGTCCTATACCTTTGGTGTTGGTTGTTACTTGGTTGCATGACAAACAACACTGGCTGCAATTCTGCACAACCATTTAACAGGAGCCATCTCCAGTTTTGAGTGTCATAACAATCTCACCAGTATTCAGGTATGATGCTGCTACTGACTGATAAACATGGGATCTGGGGAGTGGGATGGGGGAGGAAAGGGAGTGCTATTTTGTCCTTTCACTTAGGCATCTTGTGCTCATCTTAGGAAGAGTATACAAAGTAATAGCAATAGCATGTGCATTTCTATACTGCTTATCAGCTAAATGTTCTCTAAGCAGTTTACAATGTGTTCGGTAATTGCCCCCAAAAAGCTGGGTACTCATTTTACCAACCTGCGGAAGCATGGAAGGTTAAGTCAACCTGGAACCCAGCAGGATCAAACTCACAATCTTGTGACTGCAGTACTGGCATTTAACCACTGCACCACCAGGGTAACATGAGCTATGTTAGTCCATAAGAAAAACTTCTAAAATACACAGTTGAACAATAATACAACCGAAATGATACAAAAGAACAAGCAAACTTTCCAGTTCTTTATCACATTTGATTAGGCTAAATGATATCTTTTAAAAAAATCCAGTGTGGTAGTCTTTGGGTTGCAACAGGACAATTAATCCCTTGGGCAATTTAAGACAATAGATCAGTGCTATTATTCCACTTTCAGCATCCTACAGAACCCTGGGGTTTGAGGCCCCTCCCTAAGCTGCAAACCCCAGGATTTCATTGGATGTTGAAAGTGGAATAATAGCATTGTAACAGGCTAGTGTGGAAATGGCCATACTGTCACATATATAAGGTATGATAGAACGTTTAATCCATTTGAGAAAGTGAGCTCTTGAAAGCTTTTGTCAACATTACATCTCCCACAAGACTATAGAAGCCAAGTGCAGGGGCATAGCTACGGGGGGAACCAGAATGAGGGTATTGCTTTTCAAATAAGTATTCTGTGCACACGCACACAAACACCCACACATGTGGCATTTACCTCCAGTCCCCAAATTTCTGCCTCTGCAGTAATTTAAAACTTCAGCTGAGCATTTAGAAATACTGTACCGTTTAGGCATCCCAAGAAAAGTGGCAGCAAAGTGGCAGCAAGGGAGTGGGAAATTAATAATAAGACTTCTTCCTGCCGGTTGACTTCAAGTCATCTCCGACATATAACGACCCTATCAGGGGTTTTCTTGGCAACATTTGTTCTGTAGTACATGTGAAGTCGAGAGAGTGTGACTCGCTCACAAAGTTTCCATGGCTGAGCCGGGATTCGAACCCTCGACTCGAGTCGTAGTCCAACCCTCGAACCACTACATCTACAAGACATCTGAAAATGAATGATTTCCAGTGTCTGACCCTGCAATTTAGAAATTTGGGGACTGAAGAAAAATGTATGGGGGGCGGAATACTGACTTGCAGGAGCAAGCCCTCTTTGGCCATTTCCGCACTAGACTGTTATAGCGCTATGATTCCACTTTCAACATCCTATGGAGTCCTGGGGTTTGTAGTTTCGGGAGCGGCCGGCCTTCAACAGCCATAGGATGTTGAAAGTGGCATCATAGCGCTATAACAGCCTAGTGCGGAAATGGCCTTAGATTCCAACGACGGCCGGAAAGCCGATGAGAAAAGGGCTGAGCCGCGCTTTCCGAGATCGATTAATACTGCCTGTTTGTGTTTTTCCCGCGGCGGAGCAGGAGGGGTCGATTGCTTTTGCTTCGCTCCCCGTCACTTCCATTTCAAGGCAATGCTCCGCGCAGTTCGCTGCAACGGCGTTCAAGTGAGCCCGCCATGTGGCGAACGGTCCCGGCCAGAGCTTGGGACGTCGCCTTGGGCCAGTTCTTTGTGCGTCTCTCCCTCAGAACCTCCCAAAGCAGGGGGGCAGCGACCGTGTCGGTCACCCCGGCGTCAGGCTTGGCGGATCAGCCCGCCGAGATTACGGTTGGGGGGCTTAAGCCTTTGCAGGAAGTGACCCTGCGGGCGCTGGTGGTGAGCGAGTCGGGCAGCCTCTTTGATTCCCGCGCCCACTACCAGGCAGATGAGGAGGGCAAGGTAGATGTGTCCACAGACGCTTCCAAAGGCGGAGATTACCTGGGACGTGAGCCTATGGGATTGTTTTGGAGCCTCTCCCCGGCTGCGATGGAGAAGCCCTACCAAAGGCTGGAGCCCAGGACCGTGAAAGTTCCCATGAGGGTGGAGGTGTCTGTGCACCAGGGACACAGTCAGCCCCGTGGGATCCCTGGGCAGGTGCTGGCCAAAGCCAGTGCGGAAAGATGGTTCGCGCTCCCTGAAGTGAGAAAAATTAGGCTGAAGGAAGGGGTGGTGAGAGGTTCCTTGTTCCTCCCATCAGGTGAGTGGGGTAACATTTGGATTTGGGGGCTCCCGTGCTTGCCTGGCCTCCTGAGTAACCTGTGTATTCAGATTTTGGTGGTCTTTTTTTTTTGGTGCTATGATTCCACTGTAACTGCTGCGGCTGCATCTTGTGGAATCACAGGGTTTGTAATACTGTATTCTAAATACCTTTCCAAACTGCTGATTCCGTAGGATGTTGCCACATCAGTTAAAGTGGAATCGTAGCACTATACTAATGCAGTGTGAATAGCCTGCACTCTGAATAAAGCTTTTATAATACAAACAGGCTCCTTTGTTCTGGGACGTTTATGGGTGACCCAAACTTCCCATGTTTTCCCATTGGTTTTGTGGTCTTTTTTTCTTACCAGAGGGTGCTTCTAGAAAGAGGGCTTCTATTGCTTACTGTAAAAGGACATTGTGCAGTTACCTTGTCCCTTTTTAACTTGACAGATTTTCTCTGCTAAGAGAAAAGATGGAAAAAACAAAAGGGGAAACACAGGAGGGGTGTAAAATAAAGACAGCATCATCTTGGCTGCCCATAAACCTCCAGGAATGAGGCAGTGTCCAATGACACAGTAAAAGCCTTATCTTAACCAATTCTTGGAGAAAAGGAATAGCTTCACCATGTAGAGTCATCCCTCCACATTTGCTAGGGTTAGGGACAGAAGACCCCCGTCAAAGTGGAAAAACTATGAATAACTCTAGGCCCTCCCAGATCATACTTAACACAGAAAAAAGTACGATCACCATATTCAATCCATTGTGGATTCCTTTGAGGCATCAGGGTTCCTTCAAAAGGCAGAAGTGGGTGGCTGGTGGGGCTTACTGCCACCTCCATGGCTGCACCACACCATTTTTAATTGAGACTTACAACCCCCATTCACAGTTTCTCAGTCTCACAAGGCTTGCAGTCCCTGTTAAAAATGGCATGGGGAGGCAGCAGAGCTGACAGCAAATAATCTATAAATAATCAAATCCACAAAAGTGAAACCCTGCAAATGTGGAGGGCTGACTGTATAAGCATTGTAGAGTGGTACTGTTTCGTACTTTGCACTAAATTTGTGGTATACTTGTAGAAACATAAAAGAATACCAATGTAAAAGGAAAAAATACTGTTGTAGGAGTGGTTATTATTTTAACACCAAAGTCAAGAATGGAAACTTTTTGTGAGAATAGACACACATAGATACAACACAATCCACAACAAAGCAATGCCTTTATTGGCCAAGCAAAATGCACAAAATGTATCATGCAGGCTTTCAAAGCTCCACTGGCTTCTTCATCAAGCAAAAGATGTTTAAAAAATTGTTTTTTTGTTTTGTTTGCCTTCAAATTGTTTTTGACTTACAGTGATCCCAAGTTAAATATATCATGGGGTTTTCTTGGCAGAATTTGTTCAGAGAGGGTTTGCCCTTGCCTTCCTGCAAGGCTGAGAAAGCATAACTTCCTTAAGGTCACCCAGTAGGTTTCTGAGGTGGAGCAGGGATTTAAACCTAGTCTAGCACTCAAACCACTACACCGTGCTGGATCATACAGGGGAAGAAAATGATAATGTTAGCATCACAGGCCTACATTTTATATCAGATGTTTCTGTTGACGCTGATAATATGGTGTGATTCATGCATAAATATGCGCTTTTACATTTAAAAATTGTTTTTGTTTTCACTTATTTTGAAGATACGAAATCACTGTACTTTGATGATGTAGCAATGTTGGTGGGAGAAAGCTCTTTTTAAAAACTATGAAAATTGTTTCAGTACAAATAAAAATTTTAAAACAGCCGGTCTTGCTTTATATTCTTTCAGTGTCTTGTCCCAACAGCATTGTTCTTTGTGCTTTTATTAGGAAATGGCCCCTTTCCAGGAGTGATAGATATGTTTGGTGATGTAGGTGGGTTAATTGAATTCCGATCCAGCCTTCTGGCTACTCATGGGTTTGCTGCTCTTTCCTTGCCATATTTCAATTTTGAGGATCTCCCCAAAGTCATGGACGATTTCCACCTTGAGTATTTTGAACAGGCAGCCAGGTTTCTCCTGCGCCATCCAAAGGTGAGAATGGATATACCCATACTGGGGGAAGAAGTGGGAAGAACACTGAAATTGTAATTTGGGGGTGTAGTTTTCTAACAGGAAGTTAATAATTCTTTTTAAATGAAATGTCTGAGTGACACACACTGGCTAAGTATTGTTCGCTGTACTCTTCTAATATTTCCACCTCTGTTGATTCATTTCTGAAGGTTAAAGGCCCAGGAATTGGTGTCATTGGAACTGGGAAAGGAGCAGAATTGGCATCTTCAATGATGACCTTCCTGCCAGAAGTGGTGGCTGCTGTCTGCATTTCTGGTTGCAGCTCCATCACAGCCAGCGCTCTTCATTATGGTGAAATGACTCTGCCTGGACTTCGCTTTAACATGAGCAGGGTCAGTATTTCTGAGAATGGTGTGTTTGACATTTATGAAGCCCTAGATGATCCAGTGGACCCAGCCAATTCACACTGCCGTATTCCTGTAGAAAAGGCAGAAGGCCACTTCCTTTTCGTGGTAGGGGAGGATGACCGCTATTGGAAGAGTTCTTTATATGCAGACATAGCCACTGGATGCCTACGTCAGCATGGGAAAGACAACTTTAAACTCTTGCATTATTCTGGAGCAGGTCATCGAATCAATCCATCTTTTTCCCCTGTGTGCCTGGTAGCTTTAGACCGTATTCTAGGGGTGCCTATCCTATGGGGTGGTGAGAGCAAAGCGCATGCCCATGCCCAAGAACATTCTTGGGGAAAGATTCTTGAGTTTCTACACTTCCATTTGAGATGAGTAACTTCAAGTATTTGAACACTGAAACAAGGTACTATTGGTTACTTAGAGGTAGCTTTGGGATTAAGAAAGTAAAAAGAGATGAAATATGCTATATAGGTGTAGCCTGGTTAAATGATTGCCTAAGATTTCACTAAGTTCCTAGGGTGGAATGGCCAGAAACGTTTAAAGAAATATAACTTGGAGCACTGGAATGAACTGTAATAATGAAAATATACAGGTGGCATATGAATGTTTTCCTGTATGAAAACTGTTGAGCAATAGGGCTTGATAGTAAGTTCTGGTCATCTCCTAAGATTATGGTAGATCACTACAACAAGCTATATTCCCAAAATAGTAAATAGTCAGTAAATAGCCAGCGTCAGCTGCAGAAATGGCAGGGAGCTGGAGTTTTCTTCCATCTGGAAATCACATATCCAGGATAATAGTGTTTTATCTAGATTTTTATTTTATTTTATTTATTTTGGAATATGACAATCTTCTTCAAACACAGCCAGTTTTGGCACCTGAAAAGGAACCTGAGGGCTGGACAGAAAAAGATGAGAGTCACATGTAGCTTAATCTTCCAGTTTTTACACAGAAAACCTCCATTAGCCTTGATTCCCTATGGTCACAAAGTGACATTGCTCTATTCTGATATTTCTGATGATAATGCTTGAAGATAAGACTAGCAGCCAGGCTAGCAACAGTTTAATACCAGAAGTACCAGTGAGGATTCTAGGAAGACTGTATGCCCTTTATTTTAAAAATAATTTCTATTCCATCTGATGAAGAGGGATAGCATTTCCCATTTCTCTAACATGGGGATGGGGAACTTATACCCTTCTGCCTAATTTCATGCACTCCTCAATGGCACTGGACTCTCCAAAAACTGCAAGGTCACTCATGCCCTCACACTGCCTTTTGGAATTGCAGGTTAATGTTGCTGGTGTTGAATTTTTCAAATAGTTAGCTGTGTATTTGTCATTCTAAAATATTTTATTTGATCTTTGAGAAACACAGAAACAAAATACAGCTAATTAAAAATTACTTGAGATATTTTATATACAGCAAAGGATAAAATTTAAAGGAAAAAGCAAAACCTTGTGGATATATAGTCCCACAAATGACAATAATTAATTAAAAAATCTGATTTCCACAAATGTCTGGCTTTTTTTCCTCTTTATACACACACACACGCACAAGTTGCACTATCCATCATTGGTTGGAAGAATTATTAACCATCATTAGTGACTGTTCAGTTTCAAATGTTCTTGGAGAATGACTGTCTCCTTCGATACTTAAACATTCATCACCTTGTGCGTCAGTCTCAGTTGTGTTTGAGAGAGCATGTGTCTCCTGATCAGTTGCAAACACATAACTGGGGATACCCCCCAGCACTCTCTAAAGTGAGTTTTGTGTATAACATGTAGCCTGTGTTTTAAGTTAAACCATCCCAAATATTTCTTCAAAATTTGATGGCACATGAAAAAATGAAAATGAAAAAAAGGGTCTTGACAGAAGTGAATTTTGCATATGCTCCATATGCTTATTTAAAGTCAGACCATATCAGATATATATTCCTCCCAATTTGATGAAAATCTATGTTTCCACTATGGTAACAAACAAATGAAAGCTGGTGTGTGTGCGTGCCAGATCACTTCAGTTGCTACAGACTGCATTCAAACTACAAAAGCAGCTTGTACTCAGTTAACTTGGGAGGAGAAGACAGAATCTTGCTCTTGCCGATAGGCTTAAAAAAAAACTACTGCAGGCTTCTTCAGACGTCTGAATGTGGACTGACATTCACAAAGTCCATGCTAAAATGAATCAAGTCTTAAAGATACTGCTAGGTTTCTCCTTCCCCACTCTTTCGCCTTCTTATGCTGGGGCAGACTAACACAGCTACCTCTTTGAAAACTATCAATCTAATACTTATGATCTTAAGGTGTTATGTTGCATTTTGATATGCCTGAATCCTCATATATATTGGTGATTACAGAAGACTTGACTATGCTGAGATTTAGGCCATTTCTGCACTACATTGTTACAGAGCTATTACTCCACTTTCAACATCCTATGGGATCCTGGGGTTTGCAGTTTAGGAAGAAGCCTTTAGAATTCTCAGCCAGAGAGCTCTTTGGCCACAATAAAACTGCAAACCCTAGAATTTCATAGGATGCTGAAAGTGGAATAATAACAGCACTACAACAGTGTACTGCAGAAATAGCCTAAATGTCACTCTCTAGTATGGTGATACCAAAACCAATATTGTAATCCCATGCCAGTTCTTTTCACTGCTCAGGATCCAGAGGTCCAGACTCCGGGAATTTTGCCTTCCATCCTCTTCTCAGCGGTGAGGAGCGGGCGCTCTTCACACTCCAGTGAGAGCCAAGAAATGAGCAAGAACTCCAATTGGAAAACAAGCGATCGATGGAGGGGTTACATTCTATTCCCATTTTCTGCCGGTCATACTCTGCTACTGCATATTCAGGGCTTGAAAGAAAAGAGATTCTAGACGAAATGTAACTTAGTTTTTCAGGACAGATTAATTACGTAATTAAATTTCCACCATTGTGCGCCGAAGCTGACTTCATTTACGTCCCAAACATTACCGGAAATCAGGGGCATCTGTCACGATGGCCTTTCCCCCTCAACTCTATGATAAGAGCGAGATTTCCGGAATAGAAGCCTCTCTATTTTCAGGTGCATCTCTATGGTCCAGCTGTTGCTTCCACCCGTCTGGTTTGGCCAGCCCTTCCTCCCTTCCTTCAGGTGAGCATGCGCGCGGGCTTAGCGTGCCATAGCAACCGAAGCGGTAGACGGTAGCAACCAGGATGATAATCATAATGGTAAGCCGGCTGGCAGGCTTCTGGTGGGGAAGGAGCAGAGGCCCGACGGGTGGGTTTAGCGCCTGGCAGCAGCGCTAGGACAAAAGAGGCAGCGGGAGGCCCGCTGGCTGAATCGGAGGAGCGCCTCTGGGGAGGAACAGGCCGGCTGGCCAGGAGACACCCGGTTCAGGAATAGGCTGCGACGGTTGGCGGACCGGGGGGAGGGAGGCGCCCGTGGCGAAGTGCAGAAGGCGGAGTGGGGAACGGGAGGGAAGCGGGAAGCAGGACCCCGAGGTGCCTGGGGAGAGGGAGGAACCTGCCCTGGCCTGAAGAAGCCAAGGGGCACTGGCTTGGGCGTCCCCTCACAGCTGCAAGAACTGCCTGCACCCCTTTGAGGCGGCGGCGGCGGCGGCGGCGGCGGGAAGGCGATGAAAGGGCCCTCTGTGCGTGGAACTGGCCTCCTGGGCGGAGGAGGCCGTGCACCTCTGAGGATTTAAGGACGAGCGCTTTAAAAGGTCCAGGGAGAGCGATGTTGTTCCGCGCTTGTGGCACATCACAACAAAGAGGGGATGGTGGCGGCAGCAGCAAAGAGAAATCTTTCCTGTTTTCTTTCGTTCGTTCCCCGGATTTGCCTCGAGGCTTGATCACCATCCTGTGTAGGTTGAAAGTCTCCAAATGTCACCACGGTTCTGTCCTTCAGTAGTGATGTGGCCATAGTAGAAGATGCAGCCTGGCTTCACAGGAGCGTCTGATTAGCTCCTGATAGCCCCGAGACGAGATAGGGCCCTGGTCTGATCCAAAAGGGTTCTCTTTATTTTTTTTTTATTTTTTTTTTATTTTTAGTGCTGATCTTCAAAAGAATTGAAGGATGGCTGAGATAATGCAGTGGCATTTTAGAGACTAATATTGGTGCACAAGGTGTGTTTTTTTTGAGCTGAAGCCCATTTTATCAGATGTATGAAACAATTTATTTTAAGTGATTTAAAATAGTGTGAGTATAGAAGTTAATTTTTAAAAAAACACATATAATTAATTAGAAAGTTCAAGCTTTGTTAGTTTCTGCAGACTCTGTGCCACTTTCCCCACTCCTCCAAAGGGTCTGCTAACAACACTCCGGAGCAGATTTTCAGGAATCATAGCAGATTGTGAGGGGTGGAATTGTCAAGATTGCCCCCTCACCTGTTCATCCAATGGAAAAACAACAGCAGAACAAAAGCCTCCCACTGACACAAGGAATCTGTTTGCATGAGGATTATGTTGAATCCAACCCAGTGTGCCACAATAGATACATT
This sequence comes from Iguana delicatissima, assembly GCA_948472985.1. Classification (NCBI taxonomy): domain Eukaryota; kingdom Metazoa; phylum Chordata; class Lepidosauria; order Squamata; family Iguanidae; genus Iguana; species Iguana delicatissima. The sequence continues at coordinate 173,247 of CAOKZL010000463.1, read as the reverse complement.
GGGTGGGAGTGAATGGAACATATTCCATGATATACTGGCAGATCTCTGCATGTTTTGCAGTTGCTCAGTATGTATTTCTGATTCTCAGTTATTTAGCAATGGAGGCAATAAACAACTCCTCCTCCACAGTTTATATTGCTGAAATGAAGGAAATTTGGGGTAACCTGTAGTGGAAATTTCTTTGGGTAGACTATGGCTGCTCAGTGCTAGTATTCAAAATGAACTCTTGAACATAGAATTTTTTCACTGCAAGTGCATGACTTTTGCACCTGCATCTGGTGGATAGATTTTTGAATTCTGCCTTGGAAAAAAGGATAATTTTGGAAGCTTGGAAGTCTTCCTATACCTGCTATAGCACAACATAGAGCGTTGTTTCTCTTAAATTTGATCGAGAGATTACCTTTGTGATAGCTGAAATCTGATGCAATTTGAGGTAATCCCAACTTTTTTCTATATAGGGAAGATACTCATTTGAAGAGAGAACTGAATAATCAGTGCAGCTTATCATCCAGGAGTAATCTGACTGCCAGAAGTCACCTTTGGTAGAATGGTAAATATTTTGAAGATTGTCTTAAATAAAAAAATATGCATTAGTGAGCTTAACTGAAAACGTTAATTCCATAATGTTTGCATGCAACTTTATTTAATATGCATCAACATGATAAATTCGAGGACATGATGCCTTTGTGGTGTTTGCTTGCTTCCTGTATTTTGTTCCTTATGCAGTTTTTTCATTTAATTGTAAAACCCTTCTCTTGGGCAGATGTATTTTGGACAGTAGAGCACAGTGAACAGCATGAATCTGCCTTGAGTTTTAATTGTTTAGGTTTTACTCTGAAGCTGTACCCAAAGTAGAACAAAGCCATAGAATTCTTTCCATCTTTCATTTTAAAAGTGCATTTATTATATGGATATCCTGGCATAAATGTGTACCAGTGTAACGATGAAACCGTTCCCAAAGCCCTTAAGGGACCAGGCAGCTTAGTCTCTGTTCGACAGAGTGTCTGATGAGACTTAAAGCTAATTTGTATTATGGTGTTTTTTTAAAATTCTGTCCTCAGTTCCTGGTACTTTTAGTATAGCTGCTATGAGGCTATAGTTTGTGACATACTAGTCTCTAGGCTGCAGCCTCCAATGCTCTGTAGTGTATAGAATATTTAATGAGAATGGAAAAAGAGTAAATTTTCAACAATAGAGATTAAAGTTAGTTGGACAAACGAATGATGTTCATCCTTTCTCTTTGCAAAGACAAAGAAAAAAGTCACCAGCCATTCTAATTGGTGTTTACAGACCTCTAAAAGTATTGTAGAAACTATGCCATTGTTGAATATCAGTTTTCATGTATGGTGAACAAAAATTAGAGTTGCAGATTCAGTAACGTGTTAAATCAAAGATTCATTTTCTATTGCATGAAACTGAGAGGAAGGAAAAGCCTGGGAAACTCAAAGCTTTCCAAGAGGTACAGTGGTATAGACTGCACAGTCACCTTTTCCAGTCCTCCCAGTTTGTTATTGAGAACAGCAATCCAAAGTGTGGTAGGGAATCAAGTGATGCATCGTCTTCTACAGAGTTTGTAAAAGCTCCTTTTTTGGATTACATTTTGGAAAGTCTTCTAGTGAGCATGGCTAATGACTTAAGCATGATTTAAGTGAGATGCTCAAGTGTTAGACCTCTTGGAAATGAAGGGATTTTGCTTCACTGGATCCATTACCAGCCCTCAATCAGCCTATGTCAGCCCCTAGCCATAGATCTACACCTGCAAAGCTTTCAGCTGCCACATACTGAAGACCACTGAATTGGGTGAGGAATCCATTGCCAGTGGAAGAATACTTCTGCCCTGTCCTAATTCTGTGGGCTAGGATCAGTCTTAAAGTTCTTATAGTATAGCTACCAAAACTTTGCTCATACTATTAAGAACTAAAACCTATGAGCCTGTCAGCGTGCCACTGAATTGGTTATGCTTTGTCTTTTTAAACATGGATCTTCCATTTTTACTTTGATGTATTATATAACAAAGAGTACCCTCTATTCTCAAATTTGCTGAAAATTTGTTTCAGGAAAGCTTTTATGTTTTAACATAGAGTACTGGCTTAATTTTATCAGACTATAAATTATTTAGGAATGTGTGCCCTTCCTTAACAATAATGTCTTTCTTCTGTGACATGTAAAAGCATGTAAATATTTTTAATTATAATTGATTAAGCACTTCAAAGCCAGAAATCTATGAGTTGACTCTGAATTGTTTCATTGAAATGAATAGTCATGTGTTTGTTTCATTAGGCAAAAGCAACAACTATTAAGGAAGCTCTAGCCAGATGGGTAAGTAGAACTTGTGTGTACATGTATATGTAATCATATGGCTTTTCTTTGTCAAGAACAAGGCTTTTGTCAGTTTTTTTCCTTTCAGAATGTAGACCCAGCAGTTAACAATGAACACGTAATTGAAGCAAATCCATGTAATAAAACATCTTCGCTAAAGTTTTTTTTTATTTGAACTGTTACTTCTGCTAATTGTAGTTAACATTCACAGTTCAGGAATGTGCTGAATGCTGTTCTGTGCAGAGAAATCCAGACTCATTGTTAGAAGGCATAGGGACAGAAATCAAGGTTTCATGAGTAATAGTTGGGTTGGCCAAGGGGAAGCGGACAGGCTTTGTTGCAAAAGTGAGTACAGAAGAAGGGAATGAAATCTGTTTGATTAATAGGGGCAAATATATCCAAACACGTGTTATCCAAACATGTGAAGTAGGACATACAGATGAGTATAGGAAATAAGCTTACTTAAAATGTCAGGGTAGAGGAGAAGAGAAGGAAGAGAAAAGAGTGAACGTTAGCCATGGCAGAGAGGTAGAAATACTTAAAAGCAGAGATTAGAGGCTTGGGGCTGATGAAGGGTGTGATGAAAAGTGCAATGAACAGCCAATGTAAAGACTGAGGTAATTAAGGAAAATGTGTTTACTTCAGTCTGCTACCTAAGTGTTTGACAGATCTTTTGCCAGCTGCCATGCCTTTCTTATATAATTAGCCTTTCTGTCAAATTGTGAGGGGTCAATCCTTTGTGTAAGGAGAAAAAAAAGATGTACAACTATGCTACACAAATAAAATGCTCTCAGTCTTACAGATTTGAATTGCTTTAATCAGTTTCTGTTCTCTCCTGTCTAAAGTAACAAATACAAGTTTTTTCATTCTTTGGAAAGCTTGTCTTACTAGTGCAATTTAATATTTATTTTAGTGTAAACAAAGTGTAACAAGTTGACTTGTAATAACAAGTACTGCAACTACATTTCAAAAATACTAGACACATTAATGTGTCATAAACAGAGGTGAGAAACTATGACTCCAGATGTTTTGGGCCTACAGTTCCCTAACCAACATAGCCAGTGTAGTGGTTAATTACAGGTGGGGGTTTTTTTGTGGGTTTTTTTTAAGGGAGCGAGGAGAAGGGCATAGGATAAGATTACAGTAGGTTCCTCATAACCATGGGGTATACATTCCCAGACTTACCATGGATGGCAGAAAAGTGCAAATAATACCAAATTCTATTTTTTTCAATGAGATGAATGATATATCAAGACAAGTATGCATCTTGGAGAAGAGGCTCTGAAACTTGACAGAATTTTAGAATCTAAGAGAAAGAAGGTTTTGTAGCCATTATTTGCAGTCCAAAGCCAGTGCACAACTGATAAAAACATAAAAATTAGTAACAACTTGTGGTCCAAAAAGAGATGGGAACAAAATGTTTTCATGTACACAGAAGGTCAGTAGTAGCCTAACGCCAGCGTCTCAATGCCATCATGTTTGGTTAATAATGACTTTCTGACAATATGTCATCATCAGAAGGAGGATCATCACAAGGAGCTCCTGGATTATAGCACCAGGATGATGTTGATGTTTGAGTCTCCATCTCAGGATCAGACGATGTTGATGTTTGGGCATCCTCTGAAGGTTTTTTTTTTTCTGGAACCTTTTGGAAGAACACTGTACTCAGAAGTTGTTATCTCTTTTTAACTCATCGAAGTCTTGCTGCAGAGGTTGTAATCCTTCAGTGATCAATCAGGTGACTTTATTGCTGCGTTCCATCTGAGGATCATATTCCATAATTTTCTCTTTTAATGTCTGTCCGATTTGAACACTTTAGTAAATTCCACATTGCTGGTTCTGCCTCTGCTTCTGTTTCTTTTTCTTCCTCTGAAGATGTCCTAACAAGTTCTTCCAGGTCCTCGTTGGTTAACACTTTTTCACGGCCCACAGTAAGTTTCTCCACTTCCTCATCCAGCATAAATACATCCGCAGCAAAAGGAAAAAGAAGGAGACGATAGGGTCACTGCGCAAGGAAGATGGTGAATTAATAACAGGAGGAAGAAAAAAGGCAGAACTCCTCAACACCTTCTTCGCCTCAGTTTTTTCCCAAAAGGATAAAAACACGCAACCTGGCAGTTGGGGAGCAGGTGAGGAAGTGGGGGAAATGCAGCACAGAATAGATAGAGAGGTAGTACAGGAATACCTGGCCACACTGGATGAATTCAAGTCTCCAGGGCCAGATGAATTGCATCCTAGGATTTTAAAAGAACTAGCAGAGGTCATTGCGGAACCTCTTGCTATAATCTTTGAAAACTCTTGGCGGACCGGAGAAGTTCCGGCAGACTGGAGGAGGGCAAATGTTGTCCCCATCTTCAAGAAGGGAAAAAAAGAGGACCCAAATAATTATCGCCCAGTCAGCCTGACATCAGTACCTGGAAAGATCCTGGAGCGGATCATCAAACAGTCAGTTTCTAATCACTTAGAAAACAATGCCGTAATTACGAAAAGTCAACATGGATTTCTCAAAAATAGGTCATGCCAGACTAATCTTATCTCTTTTTATGATAGAGTTACTTGCTTGATAGATGAAGGGAATGCTGTGGACATAGTATATCTTGATTTCAGTAAGGCCTTTGACAAAGTTCCCCATGACATTCTTGCAAAGAAGCTAGTAAGATGTGGACTGGACAGGGCTACTGTCAGGTGGATTTGTAACTGGTTGACTGACCGTACCCAAAGGGTGGTCACCAATGGCAGATTCTCATCCTGGAGAGAAGTGACTAGCGGGGTGCCACAGGGTTCTGTCCTGGGCCCGGTGCTGTTCAATATCTTCATTAATGACTTGGATGAAGGAATAGAGAGCACGCTGATCAAATTTGCAGATGACACCAAATTGGGAGGGGTTGCTAATACGCCTGATGACAGGATCAAAATTCAAAAGGACCTGAACAGATTGGAGAGCTGGGCCAAGGCTAACAAAATGAATTTCAAGAGAGAGAAATGTAAGGTCCTACACTTAGGCAGAAAAAATGGTATACAGAAATATAGGATGGGGGACACGTGGCTGGCTAACAGTACGTGTGAAAGGGATCTAGGAGTCTTCATAGACCACAAGCTGAACATGAGTCAGCAGTGTGATGCGGCAGCCAAGAAGGCCAACGCAATTCTTGGTTGCATCAATAGGAGTATGGTGTCTAGATTGAGGGAGGTACTGGTACCACTCTATTCTGCATTGGTTAGACCTCATCTTGAATACTGTGTCCAGTTCTGGGCACCCCAATTCAAGAAGGATATGGATAAGCTGGAGCAGGTCCAGAGGAGGGCAACCAAAATGGTGAGGGGCCTGGAAGCCATGCCCTATGAGGACAGACTTAGAGAGCTGGGTATGTTTAGTCTGCAGAAGAGAAGGTTGAGAGGGGACATGATAGCCATGTTTAAATATTTGAAGGGATGTCATGTCGAGGAGGGAGTGGGCTTGTTTTCTCCTGCTCTTGAGACCAGGACAAGGAGCAATGGATGCAAGCTGCAGGAGGGGAGATTCCGCCTGAACCTCAGGAGGAATTTCCTGACAGTCAGGGCTGTCTGGCAGTGGAATGTGCTGCCACAGAGTGTGGTGGAGTCTCCTTCTTTGGAGGTTTTTAAGCGGAGGCTGGATGGCCACTTGTCGGGAGTGCTTTGAGGGTTTTCCTGCATGGCAGGGGGTTGGACTGGATGGCCCTTGTGGTCTCTTCCAACTCTACATTTCTATGATTCTATGATTCTAGGTCAGCAAACCCTTCTCCATCAGTTTGCCTGGCTGCTTGACAATTCTCTTAACTTCTCTGTCGATCCTCAGGAGGGCATGAATATCATTAAAATTTCACAAGTTTTTCCAGCAGCCATTTACAGTTTCTGATTTTAATTCACCCACTACAGCTTTGATGAAGGTTATTGTGTCAGCAATAACAAAGGATTTCCAGCACTGTCTTATTAAGTCTACATTAGAGTCTGCATCAGCTGTGCTAGAATGTGATTAAATACCAAGTGGCTGTATATGGCCTTATTTCCTATTAATGGGATTTTAAATTTCAAATCTTCCTGCTGCATTTTTTTTTATTTCGGGGATGAAACATTGGTGAAACCATTCTGTAAACAAGATGGCTGTCACCCATGCTTTCTTATTGTGCTGCGGAAACACAGGCAGATAAAGTATATTTTGTTTTTAAGAGTGTCTAGGTTCTTCAGTTTGTATACTACACTTGTCTTTATCATATGTCCTGCAGAATTGCCACATAGGACCAGAGTTAGTCTGTCTTTCCATGCTTTATGCCCTAGTGCCGTCTTTGCATCTTTATGAACATAGGTTCCAGTGGGCATTTTTCCCAGAAGAACCCAGTTTCAACATCTGCCTTGGATGGTAGCCTTTCTCTTCTATCAATTTCTTCAACTGATTTGGAAATGTGACACCAGCTGCTTCGTTAACAGAGGCAGCCTTGCCACCCAGTTTTATACTTTTAAGTCTAAATTTGTTCCTAAATCTAGAGAACCATCCCTTACTTGCAGTAGAGAGAGGGCTTGTTGGCAGTCATTTGAGGGGATGCCTTACTGAAGTCTTCAGTGCTTTCTGGTGCAACACATTAATGTTAATGGGAATTTGTTTTGTGTTCTTGTCTTCCAGCCACATATTTAATGCTTTCTTCATTTTTATTAAGCACTTACCACACACTATGGAGGTAACGTTTGCAGCTTGATGTGCAGCAGCAAAACTAGCATAGATTTCTTTTTCTTTCTTCAGAATTTCGTATATGGAGGATTCATTCTAACCATAAATCATGAGCAATCTCAGTGCATGTTTTATTTTCTTTCCTTATTAAGTCAAGAACTTTGACTTTCTCACTTAAAGAAAGCACATGTGATGCAGCAGCTAAAAAAGCCAATGTGATTCTGGGCTGCATTAATAGGTCTAGGTCAAAGGAGGTTACAATAAAAAAGAAGAATCCTGCTTTGGTCAGACACCACCTGGAATATTGCGTCCAGTTCTGGGCACCACAGTTCAGGAAGGATATTGACAAGCTGGAATGTATCCAGAGGAGAGGGAATAAAATGGTAGAAGGCATGGAAACCGTGACCTATAAGGAGAGGCAGTGATATATTTAAGTGTTTTACTCCAAGTCTCAAGTCAAATCTCAAGTCTGAGAGCCAACTTTATACACCAGCCTATATTCCAGAATTTCTGGACAAATTCGTAAAAAGTCAGTTTTAACAAGTTAAGCAGAGTTGGCCTTCCACAGTTGCGATTTTGCCATTTGCAGCTTCAGAAGTGAGAAATCGAATCCTTCTTACTCCTCCTTCCCAAAGGTGGAGGCTTTTGTGCCAATGGGCATAAAAGAGTCTGCAGCTTTGGAAGTGGGTGATAGGATCCTTCTTACTTCCCATTTCCAAACCTGAAGGATTTTTCAGAAGTGGGAAATAGGATCCTTCTTACTTCCCATTATTGAAGCTTCAGATCCTTCCTCCTCAAGCTTGTTGCCTAACACATTTGCTGTTCCCCTATGAGAAATGCACCCTGTACTCTGGGGGCGAGTCTTGTCTTCTGCTCTTAGGAAAAGTTTTAGAAGTCTCCCCCAGTATGCAGCAGGGACAGGCTGCTGAGCCGACCTCAAGCCCATTGCCTAACCCATTTGCTGTTCCCCTCTAACAAATGCATCCACACTTTAGGCATGTGACCAGTAGCAAAAAGAGATGGAAGCGTTGTTCAAAGTCATAAGGTTTCTGGATGAATGTGTTATGTTACTGAACCAAGGGCAGCAAGTCAGTCACTAAAAATATACAAGTCTCAAGTCGAGCTGAGTCAGTGCATCATTTATTGCTGAGTTGAGTCCGAGTCAAGTCACTTAAGTGACTTAAGTCTGACTTGAATCCAAGTCAATGGACTCAAGTCTACATCACTGAGGAGAGGTTTAGAGAATTGGGTACATTTAGCCTGGAGAAGAGAAGGTTAAGAGGCGACATGATAGCTTTGTTCAAGTATTTGAAGAGATGTCATATGGAGGATGCAGCAAGACTGTTTGCTGCTGCTCCAGAGACTGCCTTTTTTGTTAAACCTTTTTGTAGAACTGCAATGTATATTCACAATCCAGTCAGGACCAGTTGATATAATCATTGAATATGTGATCAGGAAGCTTTTCAGTCCAATCTCTTTGCAAAATGATTGGGTGAGGGCTCTAACAAAGTCCAGATTGCTCTTAAAAATAATACCTCAAATCATGCAGTGAGTTAACAGTAGTAATGAACATACCCATCTTCTGGAGCTTTAGTATTTTCAAATAAGTGCATGGAAAGGCAGGAGAGAAATAGCTGTCTGCAAGTGACTGTATTAATTAAACTTCCCAGTATATTTCAGGAGAGTCTATATCTTTTTCCAGGAGTACGCTGGTAAAGGCCAGGTTGTCATAGATTATGCCATAGATTATGTGAGCAAATAGATTATTTGAGCAAATAGCAGTCCAGGGTTTTTTCTTAAAAAAATTAGTTCTTAATAAACGTTAAGTATAGCTCATGTGCAAGTTATTTTGTAGCCAAGTAGCAATGATAACAGATATGTTCAATAAATATTAATCTTTCTTTTTTTATATATGGTATTGAATATTCATATAATGGTAAATTAAAGTGAGTATCTTCTTTTCTTGCTTTCTCTTTTTCCTTAGGAAGAAAAAAATGGCCAAAAGCCATCAGAGGCCAAGGAAGTGAAGCTTTATGCCCAGATTCCTCCTATAGAGAAGATGGATGCTTCTCTTTCCACTCTTGTTAACTGCGAGTAGGTTCTGTGCATTAGAAAACAGAGGAGGATCCACCTTCTTCTTTCTGTGCTTCTACTCTCACCCTCTTCTTATTTAGAATTTTTAGCAGAATGCCTTTCCTCTTTATCTCCAGTAACTATAAGCAAGGCTTTGTGTCTCTTTGCTCCAGCATATAAATGTCTTTGTAAGCTCTGCCTTCTTCCACCGCATATAGTTCTGCTTTGTAAACTCTTCCTTTTCAGCCACATAATTGCACATGTTCGCATAGGCTTAATTCAGACTTAAGTCCGAACTATAATTATATTAATCAGAATGTGAAACATAAATCGTAATTGCAGCTTCCAGATGTACAGTTTGAAGCTCCCTGCTGGTTTTTCTTTTCTTTTCTTAGTATTCCAGTCTGTATGTGGAATTCTTGGTCTCTACATCTGGAGCAACACTTGTAACTGTTCAGTTCAGATACGATGTAAAATATACTTGGAATAAACTCTGGTTTCCAAATCATACACAAATTCACTTTGAAGCATTGTTTTAGATTCTGCTTTGCTGGTCAGTCACAAATCGTATTTTCTAATATAGTTATCACACTAAACCAGAGTTGGGCAAATTGCAACCTTCAGGCAAATTTCAAAAGTCTTCTGCAACAATCCCTTCAGACTTTTTGTAAGAGCAATGTTTTCCTTTTTACAATAAACAGCTGCCAGGAAGGTGTGAGGGCAAAAGAAACGTGTCAGAAAGTGAATGTCAGAAGGAAATACTTAGTTACTTAATGCACGATCAGACTATGAAATTAACTTCCTCATCATGTAGTGATGGCCACCAAAAGGAAATTGGACAGATTCACAGAGGATAAGGCTATTAACCTCTATTGGCCAATGTGGTTAGTGAGTGATTTGAGTATTGGGACTAGGACTAAGACAGTGAGAGGTCGGAGTTCTAATCCCTGCTTGGCCACAGAAATCCACGTAGTGGCATTGAGAAAGTCATACTCTTTCAACCTCAGAGAAAGGCAAGGTCGAACCACTCTGAACAAATCTTGCCAAGAAAACCCTGTGATACATTCTCCTTAGGGTTGCCGTAAGTCAGAAGTGACTTGAATGCACAGAACAGCAACAAGAGGGTATTACGTCTATTAATCACAATAACTGTATATAACCTCTAATGTTAGAGGTAGCATGCCTCTGAATGCCAGTTGCTGGGGAAACACAAGCAGCAGAGTTCTATTGTCTCCTTTTCGTTCTTGTGGGTTTCCCATTGGCATCTGGTTGGCCAGCGTAGGAATAGACTGTTGCACAGATAGGCTCTTCCTCTGTTCTTAAAGGGGGAGATCCTGTCCATTATTGGTGTCTGGTCTGCTGGCCTCTAGTCCCGGGTGAATTTACCTCAATAGAATATAGCCTCTGACAGGAAAAATGGGTTTTCCACCATTGTGCTAAACCACAAATAAACTTCATAGTTTTAAGTTGATATCTTTGGATTGCACATAGGTTACTGTTCTGATTCTTATTAGTCTTGCCTGTCTTAAATGCAGAATTCTCAACTAATTCTGACAGTGGTGTTCACCTAATATGCTTAGGTTTTAAATGCATAAATTTTCTTGAGTATTTTTCTCTATTAATTTGTTAAAAAGAGCATATGACTGGATGACCCAGACATTCAGCAAACTTTAATTATTTGCAAAAATGATTATTTGGCTACTTTTATTGCACATTCAGATCTCCAGGTCATGGTGGTTTTCCCCCAGTATGTTGTTCATTATGAGTTTGCTAAAGACTTGTCATAGTGAAGCAGGCAGAGAGTCAATTTATGACCAACTTTGGAAACTTAATGAAGATTTACAGGCTCCTACATGAAATGAGATATATGCAAAGTTATGAGGTTGATGTAGTTTTATGAGCAAATATTCATCATAAGGAGAACCTTACTGCTTTAGTAATCTCTGTGTTTCTCATAACATAATTCTCTTTATTTTGTTTTTCATTTCAAGGAAGCTGTCCTTATCTACAAACTGCATTGAAAAAATTGCCAACTTGAATGGTCTAAGTAAGTGATATATGAATGACTAGTGTTCTAGCTGTTTTTTCTCTGTTTCTTCATGGTGCTTTTTCTGATACTACTTCACTCTGGCGTAATAACTTGAATATAAACATCTACCCCATTTTATCAGTTTCATTTTCTGTCCTGTATGTAGAAGGCAGCAATAGTGATTTCTTATATTCTGCATCAAGGGGTCAAGAAGATCTTATTTTTCAAAGTAGTGTATGGACAGACACTACATTTACATTTTAAATAATCCTATTTTTAATATCAAGACTTTACTTGAAAACTAAATGAAGGACTGGAGAAGCCACCAAAATTACTGAATCAAAGTTTAAACTATCTCCAGTGGTGGAACTGCTAAAAATTTACAAAGGAAAAAGCAAGTTGCTAATTTATAAGTACCTACTCACATTTTTCTGTTTGGCAGCTTGCTTGGAAATTGCAACTAGTTCTGTGGAAAAAGGTCAACAGAGCTCCTTCTTAGAGGGGAAAAACAGATTATGAGAGTTGGTATTAATGGAGAAGTTAACCTGTAGATTATGTGAACACCTACAACTCTATTGCACCATGGAGATAATTGGAAAAATGTCTTAGAGGCAAACCCCAGGTCATTGATACTAAGGATCTTTAAGGACTAGCTTCTCAAAAAATTCCTGGGAATTCTCCTAGTGCGTTTTGCAGAAGTTTGTTACATGTTTTCTTTGGATTTTAAAAACAATTGTCTTACAGCTTAATAAAAATATTTTTAAAGCACTAAAAAAAATCATTTTAAGACATCCTTTCTGTTTATATAGTTGATCCTCCACATTTGCAGGTTTGACTTTCATGGATTTGGTTATTTGCAAGTTTCTCCAACCCCTTCCCCCCACTTCAGATGCTTTTCTGGGAGAACCATCCCTCTAGTGGCTCTGATCAAGCCACTCAGCCCTTTAAAACCCAACCTGTGGTTCTCTTCCTCCTCTACCAGCCACTGCCTAGCCAGCAAAGGATAGATCACAACCTGATTTCTCAGCACCGCAAACCTTCTCCCAGTGCCCCCCGCACACTGAAGGAAGGAGATGACCAAGAGAAAGGGAGTATAGGGCCAGCGTGTCAATCTGCCCCCCGCCTTCCCTTCCCTTTCCTTTCCCTGACTTCATTTTGGCCCTGGGTGCCCATCCATTCTCCCCACCATGCCTCAGCCCCTTCCCACAAACAGACACACACACACACACACTTTGACATTTGTGATTTTTCCACATTTGTGAGGGTTGTGCACCCTTAACTCTAGCAAATGTGGAGGGGCAATTTTACTATTAATTGGTCTAGGAAAGCTTGAATAATTATACATACCTATTGATTGGATGATAAAAATTTCCTTGCCATGGTCTCTACTTGTTTAGTCATAATTTGTTCATGACTTTATGAACTATATGCACACACACAGTTGTGTGACAGCCACATCTCTGGTAGAATCCCATGCTACCAGTAAATTAGTGTGACTATCCCAGACTTGTAGACAGGTATATTCTAGGTCTATATCATACTTGTGTGCTGTTCTTTTGAGTTCAGTAAGCACAAGCAATGATTTCTGCAGCATCTGTTATTATTTGGTAACCAAGGAGACTAGTAGCAATTTCCAACAGTAATTCTTTGGCACCACTGAAAAGGGAACCGTATTACTTGTTTTGAAGGTATTTAGGATTCTCATTCTTTATATACTACTTGGAGAGAAATTTGTCTACTTTGCAATTGATTTGGAAAAAATATTTCACAGCAGTTGTAACCACATGGGCAGCTGATTGTTTGCAGGCTCCATATGCCAAACCGATCACTGCATGATTCTGTTACTGTGCTGAAGTAGGAGAATGTTATGGTGATGATCAGCTCACAGCATGGCTAAAATATACAGGTGATTGGCTATTCATGTGGTTAGAGCAACTCTGTGGGATGGTTCTAAGCAGCATCCACTTAGTGAGGTACTGTCTGTGCCTATTCTCTGCTTTGACTACATTCTTTTCCTTTTGTGACACAGCTCGGTGAATGAAATCACTTCTGGGTGTTGTTCATCCAGCTTGTAAGTTTCCACATTACTTAAATAATCAATACTGTCAAAAAATAAGAAAAACATTGTTTCTCTTGCAGAAAACTTGCGAATTTTGTCATTGGGGAGAAACAACATAAAGAATCTGAATGGCCTGGTATGTTAGTAAGATCATCACTGCTTACATTATTGTAGATCTAAGAAGAATCATATCCTTGCTTACAATGTTCAAAAATATAAGTGTTAGCTTGTTTTAATTTGCAGCTTCTTAGCACAAAAGTAAGAACTGCAGATGTATTCTTTGTGTTTTTTTATGTACTCTGTAGGGGTTCAGCAACAATTTATGTAATAATACGGAGTACAGAGCATATTTTTCTGAAGCATTATTGTGTTTTAGGAAGCAGTGGGTGATACCTTAGAGGAGCTTTGGATTTCGTACAACCTGATTGAGAAATTGAAAGGGCTCCATGTAATGAAAAAGCTGAAAATTCTCTACATGTCCAATAATCTGGTGAAAGACTGGGGTAAGTCAGAATCACTTTGAAACATATTGGTAATGATTAGTGAAATTGTACCAAGTAATTTAGGTTGGTGAAGAGTTGTTTTCTTATAAGGGTTATATATTTTGAAGCATATATATTCAGCCCTTTAACACTAATATTCCCAAAGTAGCTAATAAATCATATATAGGGGCAAGTATACCTCAGTTAACTAAGTAGATGTTTTGCTAGACATTACTTCTTTTACAGAAATTTTGGTACCAGGTGCAGAAATAACCTGGAAAAATATGGATAGATTCCTGGACCATACAAAAAAGAGCTATTGCCATAAAAAAAGAACAGCAGTTCAACATGTTTCAGCAAACTTTTTATCCAAAATTAACACAACGCACATGCAGAATGAAACAGCCAGGTCAGATTAGCCTTGCATAGGTAAACAAAAATATTTTGAACCTTCTAGAGACCATCTGAAGTCCTTTTCCAAAATGCATCAAGCGATTATTTTTTCTTTACCAGCTTCCTATTTTCTTATGATTTCCATTGTGGTGGCCAACTTCTTTAACATGCTGGGAGTAGCTGGTGAATCAGGTTTATTGATTTTCCCCTTTTCCTTTCTGCTTTTGTGTTCACACACACTCAGTAAAGCCTTCTCAAGGAAGGTGCTGTTTGACTTACCAGTTGTAGGAAGCACACATGGTTGCAGTAGTTTCAGCTAGAGTAGAATCCCTCTTTTTATTTCATTGTTTACTGCAAACATACGGCAGCTATTTAACAATGAAAATCTGTGTTTCTCCAGCCTTCCTTCACCATCCTCTCATTGCTGATGCAGGGAAGAAAAGCTTCCACCTAGACAGAGTATGAGGAAAAAAGAGGCCTAGAAAGCCTTTGTAAAAAGGAGCTTCATTATCAGAGGCTTTGTTAATTATTAACTGTTAACTTGTTAACTTTGTTACAATTATGCCTGTAAAATAGTTTCAAAAGCATGCATCAATAAAAATAGCAGAACACCAAAGGAATAAAATCACAAGAACACGGGGCATCAGCTAATATTGTACAAAATCTGGAAAATTTAATGAGTTAAAAGACAAGAATAGTGCTAATTGAGCATTCTATGGAGGAGCCGTCCATGGACAGAAACTCTCTCTGATAGCCGAAGAAGGTGTTCCAAGGAGGAAAGTAGCATAAAAATTTATGTGGGAGAATACAGTTCAGGCCTAATGCTATTTAAGTCATTAATAATAAGCAGTAACACTGACTTGGCTCAGAAATGGACAAGCATGTAGTAAAACTGGGAAAATATATTGCTGTTCCTTGGTCAATTAGTACTCTAGCTCTGCAGTAAATGAAGTTTTTTCAGTCATTAACAAAGCCCCATTTACCATACATTGCAGTAGTCTAATGTGGAGGTTATGAGAACACATATGCTTCTGCCAAGTTGTCTCCATCAAGAAGTGCTGCTGGTGGTGCACCAGTCAATGAAAGCTTCAATCCTGGCCTCAAATGCCTCTGGGATCTCCCATGACAAAGCTAGATCTCCTCACAGAGCAAATTGACATTACCTTCCTGAGCTGGCAAACCATCTACCAACAACACTTTTGAAGATTTACCTCGGATTGATTGATTGATTGATTGAATGATTGATCAGCTGATACCAACTTTCTCCCAGCTCAAGATTCAATGCATCTGATATGTAATTATATGGAAAAGGATGGTATTGCTGGTTTCAGTGTATGCCTTGCAGCCTTGTGATAGTAAGATATTATACAGGGAATATGCTTTACTCAGGATCTGATAGTAGCCTTTTAGTCTTCAAGAGGCGTGTTTGTTTACTTCTGTTTTTTTTTTTAATGTTATTTCTTAACTTTCAAATGTTTCTCTCTGTGGTTACAGCAGAATTTGTGAGGCTGGCAGACTTGCCACTGTTGGAGGATCTGGTGTTTGTAGGTAATCCACTGGAAGAGAAATACTCGGCTGATTCACAGAGCGCTTGGGTTGAAGAAGCAACCAAGCGAGTGCCTAGACTGAAGAAGCTTGATGGTGAGAGCTGAGTAGTAGCTGAATGGCATTTAGCAGTTGAGGCAGTAAAAAGTATTAAATTGTCATTTTTCTGTAACAAGTTAAACACGTTAAATACTAGAATTCTTCTCTGTCCAAACATATGGCATCTTGAGATTCATACCATGGATTATTTTCTTTCTGGGTCCCTGCCTATTTGTTTCTTGTCTGGTAATGCTTTAAAATATGCCTTGGAAGAAGGCTGTCCCACGCTACTGGAACAATTTGTTGTCAGTGCTGGGGAAAAAGGAAGAAGATAATTATATCATCTTGGATTAATGTGTTTCTTCCATTACATGCTAAATTCTGGCTTGCTCATTACACCGTGCCTTTGTTATTGCACCTCATCTGGAAATGTTTGTGTTTCTGTAATACATCACATACTGTGTGATCTTCCTCAAGTGTGTTAGTTAGTCCACTTACTTGTTAGTGCTGTATGTTAATTTTGAATGGAATTTGAGAGTATTAGTTTTACTGTTCGTACTGTTCTTCTCTGAAATTTTATTGATGATTTTTAAAAACATTTCTCCCCTTTAATTTTTAGGTATTCCAGTTATTAAGCAGGAGGAAGGCGAAGAAGGAGAAAACTAGCAGAACTTTTCTTTCTTTCTCCTTAAATTATTGATGTATCTCCAGCATTATACACTAAGTGAAGCTTTTATATAAACATGACTTTGAAGAAAAGCTTGGGCAACGTTTTTAACTGACTCATATCCATGTTCTCCGTTCTCACCCAAAGAGTTACTTACCAAAATGAGGATGCCAATTATGTAAAGCATCTGTCCTTTTTATTTTTTACTTTTTATTTATATGTTTTTGGTTATATATGTTGGTTTGAAAACTGCTACT
Source organism: Iguana delicatissima (assembly GCA_948472985.1). NCBI lineage: Eukaryota > Metazoa > Chordata > Lepidosauria > Squamata > Iguanidae > Iguana > Iguana delicatissima. The sequence continues at coordinate 156,700 of CAOKZL010000463.1, read as the reverse complement.
TGTGTTCCTCTCTATTAGTATGTTTATTTAGATTTTTAAAAAGAAAATAATTTGAAAAGTAGGGATTAAACTTTTTTTTTTAATACTAAGATTCTTTATACCAGGTATTTCTTTTAGTAACTCTTTCCGAAGTAAGAAACTGACACTTGGTATGCTTAAATGCTTTTCAGGGTGTTTCATCCTTTTCTTCCCATTTGCTCTGCTAATTATAACCATCTAGTCTTTCGAGTTGGTTTTGCCAATGAAGAAACAAAGTTTATGGCATGAATTAAAAGCAAAAATATGCCACTAGCAGATAGTCCTCAATGTACCATATTAAGCCGCATTAGAATCTTAAATTTTAATGTGCTGCGGGACTCTTGCTATTTTTGTATGTGGTACTAGATGAAAGAGTGAAGGCAATATATTTGTTGTAAATGAAGCACTTCTTTCCTAAATATTAGTTTGATAGGCTACTTGAGGTTTTCTTCACATACTTTAAGGAACAAGTGACTCTCAGGCCAAACAAAGGCTTGTGCTGTTGATATGACTATTACTGAATGGCAAAGTTCTTCATCGTTCTGGAATTTGAGTAATCTAAGGAGGGGTAGCAGCTGTCTAAAGAGGCATAAGAGAATAATCTTCAGTTTGAGGATTCAGTCAGTTATGAATGACAGCTGAAGAAACTGCAGAAAGAGACGAGACTTTACGATTTCATTTCATTTAGGGGAAATGAGAGGGCTATAAACTCTGCTTTTTTAAACTTCTGCTTCAATAGATGTTTTGTTTGTACTACTGTCCAAAAAACAGAGAGGGGAGAAATATTTCGTTATTGTTTGCACAAAGCAAATTTCTTGCTCCAGGTTTTTGGGGGGGTTTTTTGGCACTTAATTAATTTGGCTCTGACAATCAGTTTTTTCGTTAACATATGGTACAGAATCATCACAGCAAAGTGAGCAAGGCTGCAGCCCTGTGCAGACTTTCCTCATGGCAAATCCCTTTGACCTCAGCTGGGCTTCTGAGTAGAGATGTGTTGGGTTGCGCTGGACATGGGGATGTGTGGATTGCCGAACTATTTTACATACACTCTAATCACCTGATGAAGAATATTTGTATTTTGGCTTTGTACACCGTCACAAACCTTACCATGTGGCAGTTGTATAACATCTGGTTACTCATGTAGTACTCTGCCACGCTGTCCAAAACTGATTTAGCAGGCATTTGTCTCTTGGCCAATCTCTTCTGTCAATCAGGTTATTTGCAGGTCACCCTCCTTTTAAGCACAGAATTCCCTTCTGCTTTGGCATTTGTTGCTTTGAAGAATAATTCCTTTTTGGGTTTTCATCTAAAATTTTGGCTACTGCTGTGATGATTTTTTTTTTTTTTTACTTTTGTGATACTAGTTAATCTCCTTTAAGAGAATATGGAAATTTTACACTTGGGGCAGCCTAAGCATCATTTATTTAAAATGAAAATAAATGAATTAAACTGTGTTTGAAATGCAAAAATAAATCTTAGCATTAATTTATTATCCTTATAGTAGCAGCGTGCACATGCCATGAATTTGTTTTTCTAAGACATAAAGTATTTACTTCTATAGCATATATTTATATTTCATGATAATTATTTCTACAAATCTTTATAAGTAAATTAGTTATTTTTAAAGAAAGATATAATTACAAATCAGGCTTTAATGCTTGACATTATTTTTCCCCAGGATGAGTCTATTCTAGTCTTTTGCCTATGCAGCAACTGAGGCTGCAATTCTAAACACAATTATTAGTAAGTCCACATGTGAGGCTGCCTGTGGCACATAAGAATTGCCTTCAGGCTATCAGGCAGGTAAGCTTTTGTCAAATAGTCAGTTCCTTATTTACACATGAAAAGGAAGGTTAGCAAAATGTGTGGATTAGTAATTTGCACAGTTATGGTTTCAGCAAGAATATGATTGATGCTTGAACAGTGGCTGGTATGATATGATCTATGTAGAGAACATGGCAGTCTGATTAACCGATGTGAACTTCCTAAAACAGACTTGTTTTAGTTTTTTTAAAAAATCAGCTATAGAATTCTGAAGTATGTGTGTATGTATGTATATATATGCATTCTGTAATTTCAGAGTTATTAGTTACACCCTCTGTCACTTGTGCACAGATGTACTTAGCAGATGAGATGAACACAGTTTGCATAAAGGACAGTATCTCTAGGTGATGGTTTATTGTTTGTGTATCATATGCTCTTGTTAAAAAAAAAGATCACTAGCTGTGCTTGCCCCATAGTGATACTACTGCTCAGAAGCCTGAATTTTCTTTCAACTTCCTGTATAATTGCTATTAGAAAGAAAATAATATCACAAAATAGTACCCTTTTTGGAAAAAAAAAACTTTGCATATGCCTTTGTGGAGTGTTGTGAAGGGTGTAAGATTTTGGAGGATAAGAGCAACACAGATGTGCGGCAAATGGATCTGCTTTTTAATTAGCAAAGTGAGTTTCTTTAAGTCTTGGTGCTAAGCTTTCTTAAAGTAACATTCTTAAACTCTAACTGACAGATGGTGTTTCTTGCAAAAGATTAGCTTGTAAAGTGACAAATTACTCCTTGTTCCAGCTTCTTTTTGTTGCTTGAGCTGAAGTGACAACTGTTTGTAGAAAAGATGAGTGTCGTTACCAGCTGTCTGCATCTGGTCTGGAAGTCCTGTTTTTATCTTTGCCATAAGGATTTGAGAGAGAACTAGGGTGGGGTTGGAGGGATTAAATAGAAACCCAAGATAGTTCACAACCTTCTATATAACTTCAAAAAACAAAACACATATTTTGTTTGTCTTGCAGCATGAGGATGGTTAAAACAATGGGAAGAAGGGCTTTTTAAATATCCAGTGGCTAGTCTTGTCACTCTGGTTAATATTAAGATATTTGTAAAATGTAAGTTTAATTTGGGTAGAGAAATGTTGTGTAACAATAGAGCTGGGGGCCCTACGCCCACACTTACATTTCATTTGACTTGAGCTTTCTCCTAGTACTAATTATAATGCTTCTCCATATATGCTCTTCTTTATCCAAAGCAGTGGGCTTACATTATTCCATTTCTAAATAATGCTGAATTGTACTTTGTTATCCTCCCACACATACACCTATCCATAGATTTACTGCAATATGAAAAAAAAGAATAGAACCAAAAGGATTATGTTGAGATTGATTACTGCTGAGGAAAAATTGTCTAAAGTTGACAAGATGACTGGGGAAAAGATGCATCTGTATTACAAGTCCAGCTTATAACAAAACAAAGCTGTGACAACTAAAATAATAGGGTGGATGAACAAGAGATTTTTATCCAAATCTAATAAAGGTGTTTTTTTTAATGTATAGGCTTTTTTCTGACAGGAAGGGAAAAAACTTTCAAAGCAGTGGATTGAAGGCTTCTTCAAAATACAGTATGTAAGGTAGATCACAGTATCTACTGGTGCAAGGAAATGAGTGGTAGCTTCTTCTAGCCACTGTGAAAGCATCTTCTCCCAGGCTCTGGGTATACAGCTCAGAAGTTTAGTTTTCACCTTCATAGTTAATTTCATCTATGCACATATGATAATTTTGTCTTTGGGAAATATTCCATTTCAGCTGCCTTCAGAAAGAAAGGAAGACAACCTTAACAGATTGGAATTGGGATTGAACTATCCCCTTTTAAAGATGAGAAGTATAGTGGAAGTTGCTCCTAAACCAGTCAGGGGCTTTATTTTAAATTCACCTAATACACTTTAAACATCCTATGTAAGAAAAATTATTAAGAATATGCATAGAACTGGTAGAGAAAAACACATTTTATATTTTTGCAGATCCTTAGAACGACCTTTTCTGTATGTCTTGTGGCTGTTTCATACATCACAGGAAAAGATGGATCTTCCTGTTGCCACAGCATGTCATCCACATATTTTTTTTTACCACATTTTAACTAGAGATGAATGAATAGATGCATGGAACACATGGCTGGAAAATGGTTTTTTACCCAACTGCATGCGTGTGTGTGTGTGTGTGTGGACATGCATACATACACATGCATACCATTTTACAGAAACAACACAGTGGACATACTATGGAAGCATCCTGTAGAAGTACAGCATAGTGTGAGACCCCTCTTTTTAATCAGCTGTTCCTAAAAGAATATCAAAGGCACAATCCACGATCTTGAGAAGGCCCTATCCTGATTAGATACATCTCTCACAATTAAGGATATTTAAATTGTCATTTAACAGGTACAGTTAGGAATTTAACACCCTTTCTGACTAGCAACAGGTTGCTTCAGTATTACTCTCAAAATTATTTCAAGTAACCTTTATTTTCCATGCATGTGAAAACCTCCCTCTGCAGAAATCTGTCATAAAAAGAACTACGTATGCATTAGATGTATTCTGTTTGAGTAAATCAGAACTCTGCTTGCCAAAATTAATGGAATAGGTTTTTTAAACTTGCACTTTAAAAGTATGCACTGGATGTTGGTGGAAAGTAAAGTGAATGGCTAGTAGTTGCTGTATGGTTGCTCAGAGAAAGGGCTGCAAAGCCAAGGAAGGAACTGAAGGCAATTACTCTGAGCCTGAGCTGTCTCGTCTTGCTATACTCTTCAGGATTATTAAGCCTATTATCACAATTAGGGATGAATTAATATGTGTTGAAAGGTTTCAACACAACCTTGTTGAATCCTGCTATCTCTACTGGAACTAGGGTAGCTTGTGTTAATCGTATTTATTGGAAGTTTATGAAATTCAAACCATACTAATGGAAAATGGAGATGAGTTCACTTGCTTTCCAGTCCATTGGGCTGCAAGTGTCTACTGTACATAATAATTTATATTAAGTTGCCAAAAGGCTTTCAAAATAGGCAGCTCTCATTTGTGGACCAGTCCAGCTCCACTAAAAGACAAAACTTCTAAAAAAACTCCAAGGTGGAGAGCAATTTTTAAGCACCTAACATGGTGACAATATTTTTTTGAATACAGTGTAATTTTATAGCATGATCATAATTATCAAACTTGTGAAGTTACTTAGATCTGTTTTTAAATGTAATTTTGTGAAATCTTGTTCAACATAGTAATAAATGTTTTATATAAAGGAAGACCTTGACTGTCTTGTATACATTATATTAATGCATTGTTCATTACTAATCTTTAAGGTTGCAGAGACAGTATAAAAAGATTCAAGCAAGAAACAAGTTTGGTAGCTGAAACCAGCTGTACACCCAGTGGTTGGTCTCCAAAGAAGTCTTGTGTTACGGAAAAGTGGTTTGGTTTTTGGAAAATAGCTCAGACAAGTTCCTGCAATCTCCTTATCCTGCTGCAGCATCCCATGTTCCATCCCAGGTCATTTCAGAGTGGCTTTGGAGTGGGCAGGGGGTTGTAGTGGAAATATAAGCCAGTTTGATCTCTGGACACGTCTTTAATATTTTAAGTTATTTCAAAAGGGTGTTCAGTATTGTAGAAATGAGTTTAAAGATCTGCCACATCAAAAGCAAGAAATCCTTCCTTCTCCTGCAAGTTTGGTAATAAAGCTCAGGTTACTATAGGTATCATGGCCAGTTTAGTAAGTAGCAATCCTGGGAGTTAACATTCCAAAAAGTAACTTTCTCAAGCTCTGCTAAAGGCCTATGACTTTAATTCTGTTTAAAGTTCTACTAAAGCTGCACACACATTTGGAAAGAAGGATTACCAAACTTTGACTGCATAGCAAGCATATACAGGACTGGAATTCATAATCCATTCCATTATTGACATGGAGATATTCCTACTGAGACTAAGCTGGTTTATTCTGAAAGTAAGTTTCAATCCTGAAACTCTAGTTCTGCATTTCTCAGAATGCACTCCTTCACAGAATAAGAAGCCCAGAAAATTACAAATCCCAGGATTCCATAGGATGGAGTCATGACATATAAAGTGGTATCAAATTGCTGTAGCTGTGCTGTATAGATGCAATCTTAACACTGCCATACATTCCAGTCTAATTCTGAATAAGGTATAACAGGTAATTTGTCCTGCATAGCTTAGGTGTATTTATGTCATTTGTATCCTGCCCTTTCTTGAAATAACTAAATGGTCCTAACTAGAGTGGAAGAAACCCAGAAATTCAAAGCAGATGGTCACAGGAATAGGGACATCCTACCTATTGAAGGATGTTCTCAGAGAATTTCATGTGGCACCACCAGGTTTGCTTGGTGAGACTAAGGCCATTCCCACACTACATTGTTATAGTGCTATTATTCCACTTTCAACCTCCTATGGAATCCTGGAGTGTGCAGTTTAGGGAGGAGCCTTTAGGATTCTCAGTCAGAGAGACTTTGGCCTCAGTAAACTACAAACCCCAGAATTCCACAGGAGGTTGAAAGTGGAATAATAGCACTATTACAGTGTAGTGCGGGAATGGCCTAAGTAAAATTATTTTTATGACTTGGTTTTCGCTATATCCTAGGATTTTTTTTAAAAAAAACTTTCTTGCAAACCATGCAGCTTAAAAGCTAAAACTGTTAAAATACAGTAAGACTTCCACTTAGGGCCATGGTGTGGAAGGGCTAATAGAGGAGGCCAAATAAAGTAACCCTCTGTTAGCTCCATAGATGCTGAAATGAAGTTGGGAGCACATTTGCAAGCTGAGTGTGTCATTGGTGAGTAGAAGGGAGCCAGCAAACCTTTATCCATTAAGCTCCTGGGCTGTTTGCTCTGCAGACACACCTTAATTCCAGAGACAGATAAACTCTGCCTGAGTTTGGGGAAGGCTTGCAGAGGAGTATAGGCGGATTGTCCGCCCTGCTGATGTTATTTCCTGCTGCTGGTGCTAAAGGATATGCCTTCAAGTTGCTTGTCAGCTCATGGGAAATCTCTGAATTTTGCATTGTTTCCTTAGGCAATGAATACTCAGAGGTTGTGTTCCTCTGAAGTAACAGCCTACAGCACCTGGCATTCTCTGGCTGACCCTGCTTAAAGTATGATCAGAGAGGACCTGATTCTCTCAAGGTATTTAGGCAAGCTACCTGCTCTACCCTCCACAAATTAAGGTTTGGCACATTCATTTGCCAATACAACATGCCATTCCATCTTCTAGGGTGATCTTTTTCTGTTCTGCCCCAGAAATGTGGAACAAATAATTATTACCTCTTGGTAGTTAGCCAGTGACTAATCCAGCTCCTTTAGCCACTGCAAACAGAGTGGTTTTATTTATCCCATCTCCTTGCTATAGCAGATCCTTATTAAGTTCAGGGATGTTGTGTTTACAGCCCTATTCTATTTTTAATGGATTCATCACTACCACCACCACTACAAGGGTAAGGCAGCACAGTATCTTAGAGAATCACCTTTATTTATCGAGTTTTTTGTTGATTTAAAACAGACTATAGCCACCCCTGATGAACGAACAGCAAACACCCATAAACAAAAGCGTGCTGAAAGGCACCTCTGGATTTGAAATCACGGAAAGACAGCATTAGATAGAAAGCAATTTTTTTAAAAAAAATGCCTATGGCTACCTGCAGAGCTGTGCAGGCCCTCTACACAAAGCCAGCTCTATTCACAGTCTGAGAAGTAATTCTTAGCAAAGGGCACAAGTGTGGCCATTTCTACACTAGCCTGTTATAGCGTGATGATTCCACTTTCAACATCCTCTGGAATCCTGGGGTTTGCAGTTTCGGGAGAGGCCGGCCGGAAATGGCCTGTGTCTTAGAATAGTGTTACTCAAAATGGTAGTTTGTGGATTTGTACTGGTTCAAGCCATTGGCTGCCAGTCTCTGACCAGTTTCCAGAAAAATATCCATAGCCAATGGGCACAAATATGGTGCCTGTTTCTGGCACAAAAATCTGTCCCATATTGGATAACTTCATAAGTAGTGTCTTAGAACACACTATTACACAAGTAAATAGGGGACAGTGGCCCGAATCCTCTATGGCAAGTATAAATGCATAACCTAGAGACACACACTCATGATTGTTTTGTATTCACAATACCTATGTAGCCCTTAATTTGGGGAATACATAGGGACTGTCAAAGTCCCCAGGTTTCTTTGCTCCCCCTTGTTCTCCACAAAGCATAGAAGGGGGCTGCAGTGGCTAAATGATGTGCCCAAGTGGTGTTGAATGGACAGATGTAGCCCAGTTCCATATGCAGAACCATTATGTTATGCTGTGCCATACGGGATCTTGGTCAATATCCTCCAACCAATATGGCCACTGGACAAGGGATTTTGGGACTTGTGGTTCTTAAAGTAAACCTCAACACCAAATCTAGAAGACGACAATGGCAAACCGCCTCTAAAGAAATCTCGCCAAGAAAACACCATGAGAGGTTTACCTTAGAGTTGCCATAAGAAGGAAATGATGACGGCATGCAGGATACGCATGCCATCCAGTGGGAAGTTCATAATCAGAAACATGCTGCCATGTAAGGGTTATCTTTGGGAGATCCAAGCAAGAATTGCCTCTAAGGCAACAATCATCAGAAATGGCTAGCAGGAAAATGTCCACATTTTGCAGTGCAAAGATCATGGTCAGTACACTTAATTAAGTACCCTCTCCTTGCCTGACTCAGGACCCAAACCTGATGAAAATGTCATTCATTCATACATTGATCACTGCAGAAAGGGTCACCTTCTCTCCATGCAGTTGATGCCTGGTAAAGTAGTTGGGGGACAATAATGGTGATTGCAATAGTGTCACAATCATGACTTAAGTAAGAGATTGTGAACACAGGACAGTTATGGATCAGTAGCTGATACAGCACACTGGCCAGAGGTCATAATGCCCAGTCAGGAGAAGAGCACTCTGGTAGATGAGTAGGTTTTACCAACCTCTTTATCTTAACACATGAACTTAAAAAAAAAAAAGGAACATGTACAATTGTTGCTTTTAAACCTTATTTAATTTTTAAAAAAGGTTTAAAAAGATAAAATGGAACATTCAGAAGTAAATAAGTTACATGAGTACATTAAATCACATCAGCAAGACTTTTTAGTGTATTAATATTTTGTAAAAAAAAGCACAAAAATAAATTGTATATCACATCTGTACACAAGAGGTATATAATACTTTTATATGTACAATATTATAATACGTAACAGTCTTTTTATATATAAAAAGTGCAGCAAATACACAAGAGGCAGTTCCTGCTCGTTTGTTAAAATAAAAGCTCTATACTTTAATAAAAGCATTTATACAAATAATTACAAGTAGACAGATAGTTCTGTACAGTAGACCAAAAACCTTCAGCAATACAAATTAAACAGACTCAAGGAAAGCCCACTTGTACCAAATCTGGACTTTAGGAGAACCACCACAAAAGCTCAAAAGATATATAAAAAAAGACAGCTTCTTTTAAAAAACATCACAACAATTTAAAAAAAATCCCAACACACAATGACATCTGTACAAATGTATATTCACTTCTATCTGAACAGAAGCAGCTGGGAGTCTTTATAGGTTCAGCTGTTGACTTAAATCCTATGTTCCAGAAAAATATGGGAGAAAAGGAGAGGAGGAGGAAAAATAAGCAGGTGGCAATTAGGGCAAGTGCAGCCTCTCATCTCAATTGAGCTTGGGCAGGCATCCCAAGCAGCCCTCAGAAATGAACAGAAGTTGCACAACCCTCAGTGCCTGGAGGATTTCGGGGCTAGGACAGTAACACACAGAGGGGCCGGAAGAAACAGCTGAACCCAAGTGGAGAGTTTTCAGATCATCTCAGAAGAAAGCAGACACATGTGTGCTGCTTCTATCTCTTCCAAATGCACCAAATTCTTCTGAAAGTGCACACTTGGGAGACTATATTCACACAAACATGCACCTGAGGAAAGCGTGTCAGGGTAGAAATATTTTCAACAGCAGAAAAACATTAAACACCAGAAAGGTCATTTTTAAACATACTTGAGCATGCTTGATTTTCTTTCAGTGTCGCTTTGCTACTGTTTTTTGGGAGGAGGCTACTGATAAAAAAACCAAGAATTTGGGGATTACGCCAAATAAAAATAAAGCCATCAAGAAAAATGGCAATTGGAGGTCTTACTGACATCACAGGAAAAACTCCCAGCGACCAACTTCTGAAGACATGTCCATAGGATTGCACCATAAGTGTACTATGACTCCAACGCTTATTGGCTCAAGTGATGTATTGTGAATATAGTTCAGCCAAGAAACAATCTGGTTACCTCATGTGTGTGTCCCTTTGCGACACCCTTCAATATATGAGAAACAGCCATAGAAAACACATGTGCTTTATCAACTCCTCTTTTCCTGATCTCATTAACTACCCTGCAAGAACCTTAAATATAGTTGTAGTCTCTGTAAAGCTGGAACATGCAGCTGGACTGCAATGTATTAGGAAACTACACTAGATTTGAATCTATCATTTCACAGAGTCTTCACAAACTTGTTTTAAAATTAAGTGCTTTCTCAAAAGAGGCTACATATTACAGGAAGAACAGGCAGGCTTTTAAGTAGGCTGAGCCATGCATTTCAAAGACTAATTGACTGCATGTTTGTTTGATCTTCACCAGGAAAGGGGTTAAAATCTATTAAATCTAAATTTAACATAAGTGGCTAGGCTTACAGAATGCACACACACACACATTTTTCAGGTGTGCCACAAATTAATAATATGCAGATGTTTTTCCAAGTGAACTAGTAAATACTGTGGGCAGAATTATAACTTTTTCTCATCCAAGGGGACTTGAGGGGGAAAAAAGAATTCATGTCTTGTATTGATTGGGATAATTGGATGATGCAGTGGAGTATTAAGTTATTCTACACTAGTACTACCCAAAGTGGTGGTCTGTGAACTACTACTGGTCCATGGGCTATTGGCTACCAATCCATGGTTAGTTTCCAGGAAAGAAAGAAACAGTTGTAGCCAACAGCCACAAATATAGTGCCAGTTTCTGTCATGCTGGTGGATGGGGAATCTTGCCGTTTCATCAAACAGCTGAAGAACACTGAAGAAGCATTTTCTAGAAACCAGAAAATGCAGCCTAATGACAAAAAAAATAAAAAAAAAATATAAACAAAAGGTTAAAGCAATAGACGTTAAGACTCCAAGTCATTTAAAGTGTGGGTTAAGCAATTCAGAGACATGTATATTATTATATGCAGAACTCAAGATGCTACAGGCAATTTTCTAGCCAGGACTGAAGTGACTACATTTCAGCACTCTACAAATTTTTCAGGCCTGGGGCCCACCTTTAGGCTAAGTAATGTATTTTGGGTCCCCCCTTTTTTCCCACCATATGGTGGTAGTGTAGTTGCTGCAGGCACACAGTTACAGATTCAGACCTACCAGCTGATGGCCAATATGCTAGAAGATAAGAGTTCTGCTTTTTCCTGTTTATTTACTTCTAACTATCCTACGCAACTTGTATGGTTTTTGTGAAGGATGAGGAAGAAGGGAAATGGGCTGTTGCAGGTTTTTTGGGCTATGAGGCCATGTTCTAATAGTATTTGCTCCTGATGTTTCGCCTACTTCTGCGGCTGGCATCTTCAGAGGACGTGGAGGTGGAATGTATATACTTGTGTGATCCCCAGGTGGGAAGGATTTGCATTAGTGATGCAGCTGGCTTGTGAGATAGTCCACTGTTGAGTGGACCAGCCCCCAAGGTTGCGCTGTTAGTCAGGGGATATGCATAACAGTTGTGTGTGCATTTAAGTACTCATTAGCAATCCATTGTATTGTTTCCTGTAGAGAGACCTCCCAAGTCTGGATGGTGTTCATCGGCATATTTTTGAGTCTTGTTTTTAGTGTTTTTCAGTACTGGTAGCCAACAGATGCAAGTGAAATGTCAGGAGCAAATACTACTAGAACACGGCCTCATAGCCCAAAAAACCCACAACAACCCATGGATTCCGGCCATGAAAGCCTTCAACTTTACAAAGAAGGGAAATGCTGGCTCCACCTTCAACATATCTGCTTGGGCCTAAAACTAACCTGAGAAGAGTTATATTTTTGGACTGCAATTCCCAGAAATTTCCCCAGATATGCTTCTGGAAGATCCTGAGAGCTGGAGTAAAAAATGCAGTAATTCCAACTCTGAGTACAGAACCAAGAATTCTGATCACATTAGAATTGCCACTACATGTACGGTTCTCAGACTTTTCTCATACTAATCCCATGAAACGGGGGCCAACAAACCCCTTCTGGTTCAAGACCAGTGGGTTCACTTGTGCTCTCCCTTCTCCACACACGGGCTACCCATGAAAGGATGGTATGACCTAGGCAGAGTAATGGTAATCCAATTCTGCTTTTTCCCTATGAAATAACTGCAAATAAGTCCCGTTAAAAGCAATGAAATGGGACTTTAAAATCAAAACAAACAGGAGACAGTCATGACTAATTTGAGTGGATCATGCCCTTAAAGCTGGTACACATCACAATCCACCCACATAAAGAAGTATTTTCCATCCCGCTATGATCATGCACCAGACAATTTTATGTTAGTCACCTACTGCAAAGCTTAATTGATGAGGAGACTTATGGAAGCATTATTAGTATTATTATTCATCCATCAGCAGACGTTTAAAAAATAATGCTTACACAGGCCATCTTTTTCTTTCTGTAGCCACAAAATGAAGTCCAAAGTGCTCTGTGCCAGATTGTGATTATATTGGGAAGACAATCACCTCTCCATAAAAAACTCTTTTTTGCAAATTGTTCCCCATGCACCTGTTTATTACAAGAAAAAACACTTTGTCTACTTTGTCTGCTCCATGCTAGGAAATCTATCCCATACTAGGAATGGAGAGTTCTGATCGAGTTCCCATTTTGCAAGGCAAATGTTCTCCCATCTATTAAAATGCATCTTTTCACTGGTAGTCCTTCCTTCCAAAACATGACAAGGGCAAGAGAATCTTATCTTGCTCAAGTTTTCTAGTGAGCAGCTGAACAAGGTTTTTTAAAAAAACCCTTATTCTGAAATAAGTAGAGGCTAACTGCAAGGGGCAAAGTGTGAGGAATGGGATGAGACAGTTTTTGAAGAAGGCACACAATTTAAAATTAATCAAGTTTAAAGGAGAATACTATTTCCCTAACAGTGTGTCTCAAAAAGGATTGTGCAAAGATTTTTAATCTGGAACACCAGGACATCAGGAGCCAGAATGGTGATTAATGTGTTTGACTGAGACTTAGGAAATGCAAGCCCAAGATCTCACAGAGCCAAGAAACCCATCGGCTGACCCTGGCCAGTCACTAACAGTCAGTCTGACATACTGCACAAGATTGCTGTGAGTGTAACGCTGGGGAGAAAAGCCACATCTTTAATCTTGGAGGAAAAATGGGCTACACCATCAATCTTGAAATTTTAACTGCAGTTGTACAAAAACAAAACAAAACACACACACCCACACACACCACTAGAACACGGCCTTTTTTAAAACCTCAGATTAAGGACTGCTCTAACTATATGCTGGAAGGACTCACAATTAGATAGTGCACTGCGCTTACAACTGACAAGGTTCAAAGACTGTTTTTGGTTTGTTAAGATGTATGGGGATTTCTTCTCTATGGAGTACTGAACATTTTTTAAAAGGTTATTTTATATGTGGAGCCAGAATACTGGTCCACCTTGCTCAGTATGAATGGGAAATAGCTAACCAGCAGCAAACTCTCCAAGACTTCACGCAGAAATCTTTCCTACTTACAAGCAGGGGTGGAAATTGTGCAGTCTTCCACATCCTGCCACACTTCAAGTTCCAGCATAGCTAATAACAAGGAATGCTGGAAGCTGCAGTCCAGCACCTAATGGGCCATATGGTTCCCATCCTTAGATTTCTCCTGGGTATACAACCTGACTGGGGACTGTAATTTTGTCTGTGCAACCAGCCAATTTCTTGACTGGAATTGATTGTAGTATCTCTGCAGATTTAAGCCTAATCATAAAGCCATTATATTCGGATGGTTTATAGACCACATTCTGTAATCTGAAGCTTTCTTTACATAATTGTACTCTATTGTTTCTTTGTAAGTAGTTGCACACAGCATTGCTGTATCATTTATAAATAAATATTCTGTAATATATTTTGTAATATACTTGTTACGTTTAAATTCTTGTGTCCATTTTGTTTGAGGTGGGTGTTTCCTTCTTTTTTGCTCTTTTTCTTGAGCATTTTGAAAACACTGGCATTAAAACATACTTGCAGTGCAATCCTATTGATTACATTATTTAGTTCTCCAAATGCATCAAGTGGCTGGTGGAATCAAAAGCAATTCTGCTGAGTGAGAGGAAAACTGCCGTTTTAGTCAAATTAAACAAGCGACTCCTTTCATCAGAAGTCTTGTAATCCTGTTGACATCCTGGTAGTGACTTACAAAGATGCAACACACATTTTTGGTCATTGTGGCGCTCCAAATTCTCTACCAATCATGCAAAGATTTACTGGCTGCTGGAGAACTGGGCAGTGTCCATTTATATTCCTACAGCTGGATGCACAGTAACGACATCATCCTCATGATGTCAGGAGAACAACTATAAAGTCCCTGATGATGCCTGTTGCTGCACATCCAGCTATAAGGAACAATGCTGCCCCCCCTTATCCCTCCCTGCTCCCCAGTGGCCAGTAAATAGCTACACTGGAGGGGGGCTGCAGCAGTTTTTAAACATGATTTTGCAGGGCGGGGGGCTCATGTTGCAATTCCACCTTTACAATACCTTGTCTGATCTTGGATCTCAGCCTTCATCTATCCATGAGCTGTTGCTGTCTCTAGGAAATAGATACTTTAAGATGAAAAATAAATAATGTATTGAACTTAAATTTTTTCCAAGAAACGTTGCTGGTGGTCAGAGTATATTCAGATGATTAAAAACAGCTGCTGGGACACACTCCCATCGACTCTCAATGAAGTTCTCAATCCAGAATGTAATGCAGTTTTATAAAATTCTCAGTCCTGTATTTGCTAAGAGGTTGTGGTGACATCCTTCCATCTCTTCTGATGCTATAGTTCAACTTTCTTTTTAAATTCACAAAATGGAAGAGCCTAGCAACTGTCTCACAACTCAAATATGCAACTCAATGCATTTACAGCCGCATGACATCCTAGATCTACGTATTCTGGAATCCACACCTGCTCTCATCCTGGAAACCTTAAGAACTCAGTTTCTTGCCCAAGAAGCTATTGAGCATCTTAGTCAACCTTTAGACCAAGGCTGGAGGATACGTAGCACCCCAAGATGTTGTTAGATAGCAATTCCCAACATTCCAAACCACCGGTTATGTTGGCACAGGCACGGGATGAGAGTTTGGTCTGATAAAACCTGGAAGGTCAGGTATTCCCCAATAATGCCTTAGATTTTATTTTAAAATACTTAGGAGCATACAAGGCTCCATTTTTACTGATGTTCATATTTCAGTTTAGGTGTTCTATCTACATCTGTTTCAATCTCTTCTCAGTTTCCACTGCTGAAGTGTCTTCTGCCCACCACCTCTGAAACTAATAAGTCTTTCACCTATGGTGATATGGTGACGACTCTCTGTGCAACTTAAGAAGCAACTTGCAAACTTTACAATTATTTATAATATATACATGGATTCTGAGTACAAAGGTACTGTCTACAGGAAGCCCTGGGTAAGTTCAACACTGTCTCCACCTATTCAGATTTGTTTTTCTCAATACATTTTATGTCCTGAATTTTGAAGATATGGGATCTATATGGTGCTAACAGCAAATACTGTGAACAAAGGCTCTCTACCCTCTTAAAGTGAGTTGCTCATCACTAGCATTTAGGAACAAACGAATTAATGAAAGATGTGTTCTGAATGCAATCAAATTACCCTGAACGTTTTCAGACAGTCTTTCAAATAATTACTTTTTAAAAGCGGGGGGGGGGGCAAACTTTTAAAACTTTTTAAATAATTAAACTTTCTGCAGTAATTATTCTTTTATGGGATACTTTAAAAGGACTAGATATGAGATAAAAAGGAACAGAGCAAGAGCAGGCCTGGTCTGTTTAGGATCAGCATAATACAAATTCATAGGAGAGGCCATCCTCTCCATCATTTTCTTGGCATACATTCTACAGCTGCTGTGACAGATGATTACGTAGCCATGAGACACAAAGTCAGACCATTGGTCCATCTAACCCATTATCTAACTACACAGATTGGCGTAGCTCTCTAAAGACTTGGGCAGACCTCTATCCCAAACTCATTAACTCAATATTTTTTTCATTCATAATGCAAAGAGTCCTTCTATAAACATTTGTTTTACTATTGAGCTGGAAGCACCTCAGTAGCTCGTCCCTCATTAACAGCCTGCACCAACATTTGTATGTAACATACAAAACTATCATCAGCTCACCATGGTCATTTTTGAACTGAACAGTGAAGGTCAGCTCTAACTAAATTTACTACTGGCTATAGTAACAAAATTACTATTTGCTATACAACCTTTTGTGTTTTTTAAGTTTTTGAAATGGTTGTTCTCCCCAGTCATCCTAGGAAGAGGGCTCAACTGATCATTACCAGACTTTCCTGGAGACCCACCTGCCGCAGAAAATAAATACCTGTATGATAGGACAGAAAGAACATATAGTAGTTGTAGCTCTAACCAAAAGAACCAAGACTGTCAACGAGTGTTGCACAACAAAGAAAACTTGGCAAGGAGAAGAAGGAAGCAATAAAAAATTCCTGAAGTTACAAGGGAAAATCCTTGCAGCTCTCTCTCAGATATGGATTGCCGGCTTACTACCATGATTCTTGGAAAGCACAAGGAAGCATAGCTTGAACCGAAGGAAAACTGAATTCCATCCCATAGTTAAGTACGGAAACAGTTATTTATAAATAAAGCGATTCATAAAATTTTGGTTTTCTTTTAAAAAATATAAATTTCAAGTTCACACCTTTTCTTTTACAATCCAACAGTTCAAGCCAGTCTGTGCTGGCAAGGTGAGGAACAAAGGGGAAGCAAGAGGGCTGGAGTCTTCTTTCGATGAGAAACAATACAGGTGATTGACAGATTATGTGTCCCAAGGCTCTAAGACTTTGGCCTTGACTGCTGTGAGGTCTTTGTTAGACATCCCCATCTTCATCTGAACTACTGCTGCTGCTGCTCCCGCTGCTGCTCCCACCCTCGCTGTTCTCCTCATGCCCAGCCTGGCCATGAGCTGCCACTGCCGCCGCCGCCTCTGCCGCCGCCTCTGCCGCCGCCGCTGCCTCTGCCTCTTCTTTCTCTCGCTTCAGAGCGGCGGCCTTTTTCTCCTGCTCGGCGTGGCTTTTCATGTGAGCGCTGCGGCTTTTCACCTTATAGAAGATTCTGTGGGAACATGTGTCATGGACAATGATTTTTTAGCACCTCACAGAGCCTTGCTAAGTTCACTTAAAATAACTCTTTGGATCACAGCCACATGCCATTTAAATATTATTAAGTTTTAATCTGCCTGCTTCAGTAAATGATGTCATCCCTAACTGGCCCACCTTTAACTGGCCCAGGAGGAAGGGAGAAATGACCTCATTACCAAAGTGGGCCATTTCACGTTCAGAGGCAGAAGTGGAATTTTATCTTCTTGGCCAGTTCTGTCAAACGTATGGGAGACAGGCAGACATAAGCGTGTGGGACAGGCAGAACCAATGCCATGTTGCACCTTACAAAAGAGACTGAACACACAATTTCCACAAATGAGCAGGCTGACCTCTGCTTAGCATTTTCATCCATGCCCAGCAGCACAAGAAGACATCTACCCAAGAAACACCTTTTCTTTTGCTACCTTTCTTTTAAAAAAGGCATCTTTTTGTTTTTTTAAAAAACAATAGGATATCTGAAAAGCTCCACTAAACCATATCGATTTGCATTCATTTTGTCCACAGGACTGCTTGGTTACCTATTTCCTAGAACAGGGTCTCATGTTCTGAATAACAATGGAACCAAGAACCTGGCTGGGACAGTCATCGAATCAGATCGTGACAAAAACTGTTCTTCCCCATAGTCTTTGTTTATTCTGAGTTATCGTAGTGACCTTAACCTTATGGGAATATGTACTGGGGGTGAGACAGGGGTTAGTCTTTGCTAACAGATGAAGACACTGTGCAGGTTTGAACTGAATGTTCCCTTCTCTACAAATCCATCTGGGAGTTTAAATGTAATAAAAATATACATTAATTTTTTTTTACAGTTCTCACATATTTCTTGATTCCTTTTAATGTCTTCTGCTGGCTGTTTGCATCCAGGTTTCTAATTCTTTCACTTATTTTATCTCAAATAGATTTTCTTGTCATCATTTGTTAACCTTCACCTAGTTCTGGACCTTTAGCCAGCTACTGATCTTCAGTTTCCATGACTAATTTGCTTTGTGGCCTTTGGTAAGAAGATGCTGTTAAACCTTTTCTCTTATAAAATCCCTACCTAGACATATGGGTATGTGCCTTCAAGCTACCTGTCGACTTATGATGACCATGAATTTCACAGGATTTTTCTTAGACAAGGAACACTTTTGCCAGTTCCCTCCTCTGAAACGTAGTCTACAGTACCTGGTACTTGTTGGTAGTCTCCCATTCAAGTACCAGGGCTAATCCTGCTTAGCTTTCAAGATCAGACAGGTTGCCTTTAGAGTATTTAGGCCCCCTTACCTATGTATAGGTGAGCACATTCAGCTGCCCCTTAAGATTATATTCACAACAAGTGCAAGAACCAAGAACTCAGGAAAACCTACTGCTCTATTTCCATTTCTCCAAGTGACAGAAATACAGCACTCACTCCTAGCAGACAATCTTGTCTATCTACCAAGAGTTCTGTTTTGGCCATCTAAGCACCACTGTCTCCAGATTACAAATACAGTGGACAGAGATTCCATTTTCTTGAGTTCATCATTTTTAATACTTGCTAGGGCTCACTGTTCAGCAGCTTTTTTCAAGTCTAGGAGACAAGCTAAATTTTTAATCAAACATTCCCTGTAGACAACAGACATTCTTTTTCTCAGTCTAGTTCCAATCAACTGAGTGAGACATGAAGTATGCGTAAGTTGAACCAAGGCCAATGGATCTTTAATGATCATTATAATGAGCCTACCTGTTCAGCCCTGAACTGGTATTACAGTAAAAATAAAAATTAATTAGTTAGGTTTCTGTTGAAATACTCCTTTCTGGACATTCCTAAAACATTTTCCTGTCTCTACAGGAATCATTGCATTAATGTCACTAAAATATGGACAACTGAGAGAGGATCTGGCATCTTTGTATCAGAAAGCACAGAAAAACTAAGCAGACAAAAATCTGCCAATTCAGAAGATATTTTTAAAACTATAATGTATGCTAATACTTCCTCAGTTCCACTTTTAATACTTCTAGTTGTACAGAAAGAGCCCTAAAGCTTTTCTTCACTAATTCAAAGTTCTTCCACTCTTACCTGCCACATTTTTTACATGGAAATTCCTCCTCTTGGTTCTGAGCTTTGTTGGCAGCCTCTTGTTTGGGCTTTGGCTTTCTTTTTTTCTTCTGCACAGGAGGGGAAGTCTTCCGATATTTTATAGGTGTTTCTTTTGTCCTCCTTGAAGTTCTACCTCTTGATTCTGCCCCTCTTGGAGCACCTGAATCCCGGTGTCTTTCTTGGTGACTAGCAGCCTTCAGAGGAACAGACAATTATACATGAATGGTTGCTGACCAAAGGCCAGAGACATGGACTTACCAACAAAAATCTAATGGGACATAAAGTATGGGAAAGTTTTCAATGACCAAAACATGGGAGTGTAGGTAATTATTAAAAAGTTCATAGTGTTAACTGGTTTAACGTAGAACAACAAAGGGAAACGTCAGATATCACAGAGAAGCAAACTGTAACATACTACTAATCATGTCACAAATGATAGGAACATTTCTTCTTCAGAATTGTGAGTTAAGCTCCTAATAAAGAGGAACTTCTGCAGCTGTTTCTCTCTATCTTTTTTCTTTTCATTCATCTCAGGAATATGTGCTTTTGCAACTTCAAGGTGAGACTTCTATTATGAACTGTACACTTTCCTGTGAAGTGTGAACTGTTTGAGGACTTGGTAGAAACATACTATGTAATTATACTGACATCTCTGCTGTCTCTTTGTTCACTTCTAAGCACAAACAAGAAAAACTGATTTTGACCTACAAACTACATTAAAAAAGCAAAACCCAAACTACTAACTCCTTCCTCTACATCCATCACACTGTTTCACAGAGATTGCTCTTAAGACAATAATAACCTGCTATGAGCACCTTGAAGGGAGGGAGGGAGGCATGTGAAACACAATCAATGTCCTAACATTAACGGTAACCATAGGACGCAACTGCAAAGAAGCTTCAGCACTTGCAGTTCCATGGCTTTCTTGACTTATTGCTATCACAAATGTGCAGAATTCAGCATCTTGGCTATGATCAGGGTTCCTTTCTTAAAAACTGGATTATTTAAAAGAAAAAAAGTTCTTGTTAAGTTATGAAGTTAATTATTAGTTTTGATTAGAGTAGATCCACTGAATAAACTGCTGAACAGTGCCTCAACATCCCATTAATTTAAATGGTCTACACTGCTTACGATGAATAACAGGAACTGTGTAAACATTTCAAACTTGTTTTTCTTTGAGTGAAAGCATTATAGAAATGACAGCCTATCATAAATAAACTCTCTCTACTTAAACCAAAAGGCTAAAAGAGCATCCATTTTGCTATATATGATCAGTTGTAATAATTTAAGGAAAGCCATGTGGGATTAGTGCCAATTCATGACCATATTATTCCAAGTCTGTGTGAACCATAGATTTCTCTATGGACAGCATACTGATAGTTTTATTTCTGATAAATTTTCTAATTTTGACTAGCATGGAGTTTTCCTTTTCTATGGCAGCCACATACTGGATTCACCACAAGTCCAGAAGTCACTTGGCAGAAAGCTCGTAAAGTGACTGCAAGTCCTTAAACACTCACCTGGTCCTCTATGTGTAGGGTCTGTGTAGGTTTGGGAAGCACAGCATTGCTGTTCTTGTCATGTGACTCATCCCCTTCGACCACTTCCTCTTTTATAACCAGTTCATTCTCCACTTCTCCTTCATCATCTTCATCATCAGAGTTATCATAATCTTCATTGTATGTTCTGGGAGGAAGAGTACGGGTGAGCCTATGGGAACTCTTTATGAAGATAGAAAAAAAGGGGAAAAGATTAACAACTGAAAGAAATGTTAGCTATAGTAGTGGTAGGGTTGGAGACGACTCTCATAGCGGTTGAGTAGAAGAGGCAGTTTCAATAGGTGTTGCTCACTAGCTGGTTGTGGTAACAAATAGCACCTGCTGAAATTCTCACTTCTACCTAATCATTAAAGATACAGGAGCTGTCTCCAGTTCACTCTGGTAACTTTAATTACTAGTAATTATTAAAAAACAAAAACAGGTCCTTTCACAATTATAGCACTATGAATCCACTTTAACTGCCATGACAACATCCTATGGAATCTTGGAGTTTTCCCATTTAGGAAGGAGTACTTAGAATTTTCAGCCAGAGAGCTCTATTGTCTCACTACATTGCAAAACCTAGGATGTCACTGGACACAGACATGGTAGTGGGATTATCATGTAGTGTGAAAGGGCCGCATCACTTCAGTGCCAAGACATCATGAGAAGAATCTGATTATGCCCAAAGACTTACCTATACTCAATAGGGCATCACCATTTCAGTATCTCCTCCTGACTAAATTCAATAACATCTCTCAAACAAAGTTACCTTGTTTAAAAAAATGTACTACCTTTGGGTTTATTGTCTTCTGGATAATTTTATAGGTATCACATTTTTTTCATTGCCACCACCAACATCCAGCAGATTACCTTTATATCTACTTCAGCTTCATCCTTAACAGTTCTTTCATTGGCTGAATCAACATCCCCAAAGATTAAGGTCCCATTCCGACCTATTTTAACTTGCTTTTTATAAGTATAATAGAACTCCACACACTGTGCCACAGTCTTGGTTTTTATCTGGAATACGGGAGTGGGAGAGAAGGGCAATGGAAGAGGAGCGAGAAACAAGAGAAAAGAAAGACAAATAAATTGCACGTGATTCTGCACAGCATATTCACATAATCTTAAAATACAGGCCACAACTCTGAAGATTTTTCCAAGTCTATCTTTCTTGAGAACTGGAATACAGTCAGCCCGCCACATTTGCAGGTTTCACTTTTGAGGATTTGATTATTCACAGATTATTTGCTGCCAGCAATGCTGCTGTCCTATGCTATTTTTAATAGGAACTGCAAGCCTTGTGAGACTGAGAAACTACAAATGAGGTTTGGAAGTCCCTATTAAAAATGGTGTGGGGCAGCAATGGAGGTGGTAGTAAATCCCACCAGCCACCCATTTCTGCCTTGTGAAGGAATCCTGATGTCTCAAATGAATCCATGATGGGTTGAATATGGCGATCATACTTTTTGTGTGTGTTAACTATGGTTTGGGAGGGCCTAGAGTTATTCATGGTTATTTAACTTCCATGGGGGTCCTGTGCCCCTAACTCTAACGAATGTGGAGGGATGACTGTACACTGGATTTGCGGACCCCATTTTTCACCCTGGAAGCATCTATGTTCCAACTCGAGAAGAGATTTTGGGGGGGGGAGTACATTCCAGCAATGCCCAGGCCTCTGGAAAGAGACTGGTGCCAAACAATATAGGCAGAGCCAGATTTAATTCTTACCAATTTGGCTATTTCCCCACCAAATGTACAAAGCACACTTCAGTTCCATGCAAGAGCTCTCCAGCTTTATTTTACCTCTTATCTCTGATCAGTGTTTGGAGATAAGAACAGAGGAACCACATGAACCACATGGGGAATTCCCATAGTCAGCATCTGGCCAAAGCAGCTGAGGCTCCCTGCTGCTATACTCAGCATAACCAGACCTGTGTTGTTTTTCAAAACTTTTTAGGCTTCAGAATGTGCTTGTCATGTGCAAGAAGGGGTTGGGATGCTACTGCAGTTCTACACCCAGCATCAAGTATTTGTCACTTATGTAGGCTCTTTCCTCTGCTGAGACAGACGCAAGAAAATGCTTCATATATGCTGACGTAGGCTGACTATATCTGAATGCCCACGTTGTTCCTGCTGCTGCTGTGTGCTTTCAAGTTGTTTCCAACTTATGGCAACTCTAAGGCAAACCTATCAAGGGGTTTTCTGGGGCTGAGTGTGTACGATACACCTAAGGTCACCAAGGTCATGGCTGAGCAGGGAGTCAAACCCTGGTTTCCAGAACTGTAGTCCAACACTTAAATCACTACACCATACTGGCTCTCAACTTGAATGTCCATATCTCAGCTTAATAAGGCAAGTGTATGCCCAAAGAACTCAGAGAAATTAGGCTGGTGAGTGGATGAGATGGGACCCTTTTTTTTTTCCCAGCAGAATCTCAATGATGGAACTCCTTTATAAATGGGAGTGCCAAATAGTTTCAGTTCCACTGAGTTTTAAACAGATTGAAAGCTGTACTTTTTCACCAGTACTTTGGCTCTTAAAATTATTCAGGACTGTTTTTTAACATTTTAATTCCCCTGTGATTTTGCAGAATGTACACTGCTTTGAGAGCCCCTAGCAGGCAAAAAACAGTGACAAGTTAGTACTTTTAGTCAATCAATAAGGTATGAATGAGTCCTGTGGTTGTGCAGGCTACTTTGCTGCTTGCTTCATGCAAGTGAACGTATCAACCAACTGAAAACTTTTCAACTGAATATAATTTCTGGTTTAATCTACACTAGAAATCCAGATTCAAGGGGGAAAAAACACAGGATATGAAGCTGTGGTTTGAAATTGGTATAGTACTTTATGCCAAAGCTACTAGCCATAAATTTCTGATTGAGATGAAACAGATAACTATTGTTAGATGGAGAGCTGCTGGTTTGTTCTCTCCCATTGCAAAGGGAAAAAGAATGGGCTATACATATCCCCACATAGCTAATTTGTACTTCAGTTTATAAAGAAAAAAATATGATTCTCTGAACCAAGTCACTAAAATAGTGACTAATAGTGCAGCATTACATAATGAAATTGCTCAGCTCCCGTATGAAGTAAACACTTGGGTCAATTACTGAATGACATGTGCATGTGTCTTGGAACTGGAGATCAGTGTGCTTGTAGTGCATTAGGAAAATGACAAACAACTCACTAGTTTCTGAACAAGGAAGAAGTCTTTTTTGTAGATAGCAATTCCCTTATTGAAGAGCTTTTTCTCAATTGCAGTCCACTTATCCGATCCTGAAAAGAAAGAGGAGAGACAACATCACCATAAAGAAAGTCTCTGTAAATATTAAAATATTATTGAGGAAGGTATCGTCTGAACATCTCTGCTAACCTATCTGAGTTGAATTTAGTGTTACTGCTGTGTTACATCTATTTAGTGCTACTCCTGTGTTACATCTAAGTGGGAAGACAGAAATTTTTTCAATTTCATACTCGGATTTGCTTCTCCCCAATTTAAACAATGTTGAGGATGTACATGTTTTTGTCTTATATTTCTACATAAATCTACTTTTAAATCATGCTAAGAGTGCTTTAATTTCCTTTCTCAAATATTTCAGATCAAATATCTGTGGCAGCGAGGGGGAAAAAAGAATATTGTGGGATAGGATCTTTTTTGAAAAAGTCTTGTTGTTTATCAAAGGTCTTGTTCACACTACACAAGTACAGCACCTTGACACCACTTTAATTGCCACAGAGTCCTCTTAGGGAATCCTGGGATTTGTGGTTTTGTTAAGTATTTAAATTCTATGCCAGAAAGGTTTAGTGCTCCATCAGACAACATACTCCAGGATTCTGTATGATGTAACTATGGTATAGTTATGTGGTGTCAAAGTGCTAATCACATTTTCTTGGGTGTTAAAATGTATTATGCTGCAAACTGAAAATTATCTAATACAAATTATCAAATGCACATAGCAAAACTGTCCAACAGTTCTCAAAAAAACCACATCACTAGGTATTTCACTGAATTCTTCTATATAAATGCATACACTTTCATATACTACCAAAGACCACAATTTTCAAAAAATCACCTTAAACTTTACTGCCTTGGACACTCAAAATGCTGGTACTTCACTCACAGGCAAGGTACCAAAATGACAGTGTGTTGTGTGTTCACAACATATAACATTGTTAGATTTTATACACATAGTCCAAAATACTTTGATTACTACACAGACCACTGTACTGAACACAGAGTATTTTACTGTTCTGAACACCAAACATTTTACTCCTTAATGTTTGGGGCTTAAAATGCAACAGCTCCCTTATTCAACCAGCCACTCTTTCAACAGACAGGAAGCCAAGCTGAACTGCACCTGCAATGGAATGGAGGAATGTGGGAATTCCTCTTCACACCCAGTGGCAGCCAGGCATGTGTTCATGTGTGCAGACTGAAAGTTGAATTTACTATTAGACTCTGTTATGGAACATACAAAATTGTAGGGTTATCATATTTTGAAAAGTAAAGACACATTTACTGACTACTTCAAAACATTGATCATTATGACAGCTCTCACTTGAAGCACCCCTACTATACAACCTATAATTGCTACTAGAAATATTCCTAATCTTTGTTGTACCTAAATAACAACAATTTTGCCTTCCCTTTCCCCATTCCTGCCTCTTTTGACAGTTGCTCACCACCTCTGCCAAGCCACACTGTTCCATCACCCTGCATAGCTGGAGGCTCCTTCTGCTGCCTCAGTTGGCTAGCTCATCTTCTCCCTCTAAGCCTATCTCCCTTTTCTCCCCTAGCACCTGAGTCACTGTCTATCTGTCCACCTCTCTCAATCTCTGAACGTTCCCCCACACCAGCCTCCATCCCATCTCCTAGCAGAGCTCTCAATGGAGCCAGCGAGATGCTGATGAGAAGGCAGCATCAAGACAGCAGTGGACATTTTGCCTGGACAGAAATTTATCTCTGAAAGAACAAGGGCACATCCGGGAATAGGAAGACATAAGGTAACCATACAAGATGGCACGCTCTGGATTCCAGAGGGCTGCATTCACTAATTTTCAGCACCCTGGAAGTTTTGGAAAGCTCTTACCATGCTATTGCTGTGCTCAGAACCAGAAGTAACACCATGTTACTCCTGACTGTTTGGGGAGTGTTTTTTGGTGTGGTGTGGCTGCTTGAGAACCTCTAAAACACATTTGAGTATTTTAAATATTTTTCCAGCTGAAAAACATTGGGGACATGCTGGAGGTTTGAGACAGCCACTGGAAGTCCCAAGGGTCACAGTGAAACCTTTTGGGCTGCATGACTCCAACACCTGATTTAACTGATCTGCAGAAACAAGATGAAGCTCCATAGCTAAATCCAATTTAGCAAATTCATTCACATCCTTCTTCACAGTCAACTGCCTGCCCAGCTTTCACAGTCCCTTCTGTGGTATCTGAGAAACGCCAGCAACTACATATAGAGGCAGGGGTATATCTGCTACCATGTTGCACTGTCGCAGCACAGCATGTAACCCAACAGCATTAAGGGTAGTGTGGCACAGGAATTACCATTCAAAGAGACAAGATCAGAGGAAGGGAAGGCAATGACCAGGACCGCTTGAGTCAAGCTGCTTGTGCAATAAACCATAGCTTGAGCAGTCTGGCATTTTCACCATCTCTATAATCAGGCATCCAGGACTTTGCCACATGATCACAAGCTATGTCTTCCAAATGGGGATCACCGCATGTATATCAGAGCTTTCTGCTCCATCAGACATCAACAAGATTATTTTCCTTTGTTCCAGCATGTTTCCTTTAGATGTGAGATCTAAAGGGGTTTGCAAGTTCTGAACACTTCCGCACACTGCAGTCCAGCATACACCATCACTTCTACTGGTTTGTACTTAAATGAAGAAGGATAATATTCACCTATGGACTGTGTATCTTGTATGGCCAGACAGACAAAAATACAAACACACAAATGGATATGCTTATTATATATTATACAAGATCCATGGAAACACAGTACAGTAATCAAGGCCAGAATCCAAACAGCCATGATCCAAATACCATGATCTTTGCTTTGCTTCTGGAAGGTGGACTGGAGCTCTCTTTAAGAGAATTCTAAAGGCCCCAATAAACTACAGTTCCCAAGATTCCACAGTAGGGCAAGAACACATGTGAGGCCAAAACTTACTCTGTTCTCACAAAAAGGGTTCAAATATTGGCAATGGCCTTAGAAAGTGATTCCCTTTTCTACTCCAGGAGCAGCCAAGCTTCCACCAGGAGTGGACTGTGGTAAAATGAGGACAAGCTTTTAATGGAAAATAGATAATATCTGCCCAATACTTAATCTGAATTTAACTTAAGACTCTCTACTTAAAATGTTTGTTTCCTTTATTTTATGACTAGATTTGTCATTCTCCCAAATTTACACACACACACGTGCAATATCAAGGGTATTTTTAGCATCACTTCTAAAAGCAGACCATACTGAAGTAAGCCATGCATTAAGTGCAAGTTGTCATAGATACTCCAGAATCTAGATGAAAGCATTCTGCTTCCAGGGGGGGAAACATCACATAGAAGGAAGAAAGAGATTAACTAGAATGTTGCCTGGTAACACTGTACATTTTTGATAATGTTGTATACACGACAGTTCCCATGGCATCTGAGAAGAAAGACTGAGGATTAAATAAAGAGTACCTTAAGAAATGTTGTTTAGGAGAGTGACTTAAGAGCTCTCAAGCAGAAAATTCTAAGAACATGGAACAAAATGACAATTCTTAGGATTCCTTGGCATTCCTTGACAGGTGAAACAGTATCAAATCGATGTAATTGTGTAGTGGATCAGGACTGTGACTTAAAGTTCTCTTATGTCTAAACACTAAGTACCAGGGCAAGAAAGAAGGGAAGAGAATCAACAAGGCCTACCATCTTGCTTCTAACCTACCTGTGTAGTGATAGTCTGCCAGTGGGTGGCTGGGAGACCGCACAGACTTCTTCAGCAGCAGTTTGGTCAGAGCGGTCTGAAGGCAAACACACAAAAAAACAGAATTTACTGGGATGCCCGAATACAGCCGTTGACTTGCCAAGAGCTGCTCAGAGAGCACAGGTCAGAAAAGTTGCTTTTGGGACTACATCCCTAGAATCTTCCTGCAAGCAAGGCCACAGGTCCTTCTAGTTACTGATTCCGGAAGTTGTAATCTCAAATGATAACTTTTCTAAGCTCTGTCTGTGAGCAGACAGCTGCTCTGGGGCTTGTTTCTCTCTTTTCTGTTTCTGAAAAACTATTCTCCAGAGGACTATATTTAGTCTATCTTTCCAGATTCAGTTTAATACTTTGCATATTCCAGTAAATATATGAGACATAATTGGTTAATTTCCCTCCCTCCTACACAGAAATATTATCTTATTTGATAATGTCCGTGTCAGCACGTGTCCAATTAAAGAATTCCCGTGCAGGGATTCCACCTTAATTAACAACTCTTTGCAGTGCTAGTTAACACCCATGATTAATCATTCAATTTATTCAAGTAAATAATATTCCAAAGCAAGTAGATAACTAAAGGCCAAAGCAATTCTAGACCTTCCAGGAAACCAACTGCTACCACCAGAATACACTTGTCTTCTGGAAAGCATTTGTGATTTGATAGCATTTATCAATGACCATGTGTGCACTTCATTTTGGTGTTAGGTTTCCAAAAGACGACAACAGGCAGTACACATACTTTACTGTTTGAGTGCTTTTACACATTTGCATTTTATACTACAGTAGGCCCATGGTACCCACGAGCTCACCATTTGCAAATTCAACCCACTACGGATGGAAAAGAATTTTAAAATTCAAATATTAAAAAAATACAGTATTAAAAATTATTTTTTATAAAGTACTGTGGGACATCTCATCTCTCCCCTTCCCTGCCTGGGGGCCTTGTGAGAGGACCATTATGGAAACTGTTGTGTGACACTTTGCTGAGGGTGAAGAAGTTGTTGAGGCGGGGTGGGGAGGAAAAGCTGGGGCTCACACACATGGCAGTGAATGCCTTTGCAGGGCACACAGAGGTAGAAGGGATCAGGTGGCAAGGGAATGTGTGAGGGGGGAAAACTGGTTGTTGTTGTTGTCTTCATGTGGTGCTGAGGGTGGGGTGGAAGGATTAGGTGGTGTTCAACCTCCCTTCTCTCAT
This sequence comes from Iguana delicatissima, assembly GCA_948472985.1. Lineage (NCBI taxonomy): Eukaryota > Metazoa > Chordata > Lepidosauria > Squamata > Iguanidae > Iguana > Iguana delicatissima. The sequence goes on along the minus strand of CAOKZL010000463.1, from coordinate 127,653 downwards.
TTTTTGGTACCCATGGGAGGTCCTGGAATGAATCCCCTACATATAGCATACTGTCCAGAGATCTCTGGCTACTGGGGATCTTTAATAAGTATTAAATAAAAAAATTAAGTGATAAATATATATGATGAATTTTCAGAAACACCATTCAAAGCAGTCAATTAACATGTAGGATTATTATCCTCTGCTGCTACCACAGAAGGAAAACACTATTACTAGACACAATTTTAAATGAGGTGATAAAAATCAATTTTTACTTCCCATCTCTTATGTGTTTGGTCACTTCCTTTCAGTTACCTAAAAGCAAATCCCAAAACCAAACCTTTATCTGCCTTCTAATGGAATCAGGTGTAGGCTTTACATATCAAGCTGCCTTAAACAATGCAAACAAATAGTCTACCTAGTTCAGTTTTGTCAACACTGACTGACAAGAACAATCTAAAATTTAAGGCAGGAGCTCTACCTGGAGGGGCCAGGGATGAAACCTGGGTCCCTTTCCAAACACACCAAATTGTCCTGGTGGAACACAGACATCATATGTGGCATAGTGTTTTGACTGTTGGACTACAGCTCCCAGGAGATCAGGGCACAATTCTCCGATCAGCCATGGAAATCCATTGGGTGACTTTGAGCAAGTCACATTCTTTCAGCCTTAAAGGAAAGCAAACTTCTTCTGTATAGATCATGACATGCAAGCCCTATGATAGGGCCCCCATAACAAACCTGAAGGTATGTAGCAACAACCCTTCAGGACAGCAAAAACCAAGGAGTAGAAACACTAGCAACAGCAGACGGAGATGAGAAACAGGACGTGTAGAAGAGGAACGTAAAAAATACATTCTACTCTCACTGTCGGGTAGCCCTCCATATTTTAGTTATGGGATATGTACTAGGAGTTAAGTAGCAGCTTGCTTGTAACAAGGTATGAGAACCAGAGACCGTTAGGTAAACAAAGCTACCACCAGCTTGCCAAATCGAAATTTTGAAAAGATACCACGATTCCAAACCTGCTGGGCACTTCAGCTTCCTTAAAACTCTACATTCCATCAGGAAACTTTTCCACTGGCTAGGCCTCACAAAACAAGTGCAAAAATGCATAAAAAACTGCCCCATTTGCAACACCTGCAAATCCTCTTCATCTAAACCGCATGAATTCTCCAATTGTTTCCTGTTCCCTCCTTGCCCTGGGACACTATTTCATGGGACTTCATTGTTGATCTGCCCAGCTCCCGTAGATTCCATACCATTTGGGTTGTCACCAATCATTTCTCCAAACAGTCTCTCTCTATTCCACTAAAGAAAACCACTGAAAAACTAGCCAACCTCTTCATCAATAACATCTGGAAACTCCATGGACTGCCTTCCACAATCATTTCTGACAGAGAATCCATATTCACTTCCAAACTCTGGACTTCACTCCTTAAATCTCTTGGCATCTCTTAGAAACTCAGCAGCACCCATCATCCCAAACTGATGGACAAACCGAATGCATAAATCAAACCCTGGAACAATACTTGCGCTGCTTTGTCACTTCCAACCAAAACAACTCCTTCTCCCTTTTGCCGAATTTGCTTACAACTCTGCTCTCCACTCCTCCACTGGTAAAACTCCTTTTGAAGTTGTCTTCAGCATCAACCCAAAGCCCTTTCCTGCGCTCCCCACCACTCTCTTACAACACAACCTATCTCTCTCACCTCTTGGATTACAAAAATCTCTTCTACTTGGGCTTATGTGCATTCCGCTCTTGAAGCTTCAAAAGCAAACACTTTGCAGACCGAAAACACCACCCCAATCCTACTTACAAGCTTCGAGATCTTGTCTACCTCTCCTCCAAGAACACTGCCACCAATGGCCCCTCCAAAAAACTCTCCCCCAAATACCTTGGTCCTTTCCCAGTCAAATGGGCCATTAATAATGTCACTTTTGAACTTTCTTTGCCTGACACTTACAAACTGGTTCACCCTGTTTTTCATTCTGGCTTACTGAAACTAGCTCCTTTGAATCCTCCTTCGGAGATTAGCCCATCTACTCAAACTTCTGTTCCTGCACCGTCAGTCTCAACACTCCCTGTTTAACTACTATCTTGCATATTTGCATTACAACTGTTGTCTCCCCTCTTCCACATCCCACATCCTTTCCCCTTTTCCCCTCTTCATCGATTGCTGTGCTGTGTGTAATTCATTTTTTTTCTAGGACGGGCAGGATATCAGGTAGCCCTCCATATTTTACTTATGGGATATGTAGTAGGAGTTAAGTAGCAGCTTGCTTGTAACAAGGTATGAGAACTACCGACCGTTAGGTAAACAAAGCTAGGAATGTAGTGATAAGCGCAGCCAGGCTACACCAGACACTTCAAGGTCTCTTGCAGGCGGGATGATGTATTCTTTGCCTTTTATGTTTTGAATCTTGCTAATTGCCCCCAGTTCACTCACCGAAGTCCTGTATGATGTATCACGCTCCTAATAAATAGTGTTTATGCATTCTTATATTTGTGTGTGTGAATTCAGTTCCTGACACTCACACACACACACACACCCCAGAGGGATCAAGACTATTTCTTAATTACATTTCTTCAAAGAACTCAAGTCACCATTCGTTGTTTCCCTTCTTCCACACTTTACCCTAACAGCAACCCTCCAAGGTAGGTCAGGCTGAAAGAGGCTGACTCGCTCAGGGTCACCCAATGCATTTCTTGGCTTAGTGGTGACTTGGACCTGGATCTCCCAAGTGCTTGACCAATCCCTCAATCAGTACACTGCACTGAAAAAGAACTTCAGCACAGAATGTTTACTGAATGTGGGTTGCACTGGCAGCGCTTCTCATGTTACAAAGTGAACGCCTGCAAATTCTAAAACAGTTGGCAAGTATCATTACTTTCTTGTTGAGCTGAACATCAACTGGATTTCAACCAAAGACCAATTAAATGCATCAAGGATTGCTGGAGACTTACCAGAACGTTTCCTTTTGCTTCATGTAAGCAGTGAAATGCCAGCTCTTGATTGGTACCACCTCCAGGAAGTATACTTGAGCAAGCAGCAGTTACCAGATTCTCCACTGTTATAACATAAACAAACACCGTTCTGAGACAAGGGATAAGTGAGGATGTCAAATATCAATTTATACAGAAATCCAATGGCTGTCTTCTTAAAGTTGTCACATATTTCCTTTCAGGGGGAGGGAGGGAGGGAGGGAGGGAGGGAGGGAGGGAGGGAGGGGAAAATTGCATCCAGTTCATGGACTCTCTAAGATAATCCATGGACCTTAAGGGTTTATGGCAAACTGGGTAAGAAGCCCTGCATTAATTGATCCCAGTGAGGTTCCCTGCTTCAAACCACTATACTGTTCCTGTACATCAAATGTCAGGAGCAGCCAAGAAACCTGCACAATAATAAAAATCTTATATTGTCTCACACCATGAAAAAATTATTCCACCAATTCATTTTCAGCACTAACTGGCAGAAACTGATAATGGGAGTGGGAGTTCTCAAATAATCAATATTGGCACTGCCTTTCTATCACCCTGAAAAAGGACACTGTATCACAACACTGGCATCAAGGCACAGCTCAGAAAAGTAACTTTTTTGGACTATACCTACAACCCGCCATCTCAGCATGGCTAGCAGCCATCTCAGATGGAGAATTCTGGGAGCTGCAGAAGTTAATTTTCCAAGAGCCTGAGACTCATTTTAAGTGCTTCTGAGTTCAACGATGTCTGTGTTACACAATGAGGGGAATTTTAAAGCTGTCACAAAATTAATGTGGCTGCAGAAATATTACACAATCAACTTCACCACCAAGCCACAATGTTCAGATTCATCTGAATTGCTTTTTTGCGTGCTGAGCATGACAAGGTAGAGAAAGTTGATTCAGAGCACGGTCTTTCCCACAACTGCCGCTGCAGAAAAAGATCCAGACTCCATTTTAGATTTTAGAAAGAGATACAATTCATTTAAATTACACCAGATTGTAGCTATTTAACTGGAAACAACAATCTGTTTAACAGTTTACATTTTATGGGAATGCTGTCAGTATCCAACACTGTATGGAACTCCCTCCCTCTGCACCAAAGAAACCTCTACTTTGAATAGTCTCCCAACCCTCCAGAGCAGATCAGAAGGGAGATGGGTGGATCTTGCTGCCCCCTATGCATTTAACCAATGGAATTTCAGTCAGTGGGAGGCATTAGTTACGTTCACCCAGTTTACTTTTCTTTTTCCCCCAAGCTGATAGTTTTTATTGTTTCTATGCTATTTTAAATTTGATAAAAACAAAAAAGTGAGGTAAAAAAGTTGCAGTGAAAGGTTCTAGCCTTCACAATAATTTTCTGTTTAGTCTTATTCTTCATGATGAATAAATCATCCAAACCAGTGGTTCTTAATCTTTTCTTTATTGAGGACCCCCTATAATTTGTTGCCAGGGACCCCCAAGTCAAGATTTAAATATTTAAATTCAGATTTAAATATTCAAATATTTATTTACCAAAGGCTTCTGGAGACTAGAATCCAAATTCTCACTCAGACACTTTGTGATCTCGGGCAGGTGACATTCTCTCAGCTTCAGAAGAAGGCAAAGGCAAACCCCCTCTGAACAAAACTTGCCAAAAAAAACTCTGTGATAGCTTCACCTTAGGGTTGCCATCATTCGGAAGTGACTTGAAAGCATACAGCAACAAAGTGCTGCTGATACGGGGAGGTTCCTTCTAGCCATCATGTTTCTCCCCTTTGAGAACTGACTTATGGTGACCCTAAAGTGAAACTTTCATGAGGGCTTTCTTACCAAGATTTGTTGCCTTTGCCTTTCTCTGAGGCTGAAAGAATGTGACTTGCCTGAGGTCACCCAGCAGGTTTCCATGGCCAAGTGGGGATTCAAACCCTGATTTCCAGAGTCATAGTTTGGGTGCACACAAACACCCGATGCTTTGTCCCTTTCATCAGAGATGTGATAAGCAGGGGTATGTGCATGTCTAAACTGCTTCCTTGTTGGCAAATGAGCCCCACCCGCTCCTATTTCCATGTCCCTGTTGCTGCTGCTGCCACTGGTGTCCAGCAGCAAGGCTGTGAGGGCTCCATGGACCCAGACCCCAGGTTAAGAACCAACGGTCCACACCATTGCTGGTCATCCAGCAACAAGATACTCAACACCGTTGTGCATTCCTAAAGTAGTTCATTATTTCCAGTTCTTTACCATTCTCCTGGATAGATGCACTAGTTTCCAGTTCCTCCCATGGCTGCCACACCAACTCCTCCTTGGCTTTGTCAGAGGCTGCCAAGGATCGATCTCTAAGAGGTGGGATTTCAGCTTGAAAGCGGGGGCCGACATTGATCCGTCTAGAAAAAAAAAGAATATACATTAACAGAGTGGCACACTCTGCAACATTGAGAAAAGGCCAGTTTGGTTCTTTGGAACAAGTTACAGCTGAACCACTGGCACTGGTTTCCATAAGTAGTGATCATTTCAATGGCTATCTCATCCACTTAAATCAATAGTAAAATGCTAGGCTTAAATCCAGTTGCTAGGCTCAACTAAAACGCACCCTAACCAAATCAACTGCTGAATGTAAGTCAAACTTTATGTAAATCCTTTTCTTTCAGTGGGGTCTATTCTGTTTGGGACTTGCAGCTAAACTTAAGCCATAATTTCAAAATATAAATTTTTGCTTTTGTCTCCTTGGTTATCCAGCATGCCTCTGAAGGAATGATGCTAAAAATGAAGGAGGAAGATTCAGAATCCTCCCACAAGGACCATACCTGCAGATCTGCTAACTTACCCAAAGCAAATGCATGGCAGCCAAAGATGACACATTTCTTCACATACTATTTTCATATTCCAAGTTATCTTCTAAGTCTTAATTATGGAAGCCTCAAAAGTCCAGGCCAAATGTACAAATAGGACTGCACACCTAACTTGCAATTTCCCAGCAGAGCACTGAAAATAAAATCCTACTGAATATGAGCAGGAAGAAAAGCCCCACAAGCACAGTAATAATGGATTGTTACACTGCTCAAGTGGCAAATACCATAGGTGAGGGTGGGATTTTTGCTAGCACAATGAGGTCTGGGAGCTTTATTGCATGAGGAGTGAAAAATGCCACTATATCTGTTCTATCAGTGGTCTAACAGGATCTGGGCCAGCAAAGTTAGGCTTCTGAACTACAGCTCCTAGAATTACCCAACCATTGGTCAACATGGTTGAGGAATTCTGAGAGGTGTACTTCAAAAGAAACTTTTTCTAAGCTCTGTTTCCACAACAGCCTCTAAACTTTTATCCTGAGTCCTTATGGTCACTTGAGTTGTTACTGGAGGGCTCATCTCCACTGTCTGCTGATAGACCCACCAAGATGAAGAAGGGTGCCTGATACCACAGCTGCCATGTTGCCCAGTCAATGCAGCAGGAATCTCTCCTCCTTAAAGAACCAGAAGAAAGTCCAAGGAAGCAGTGGACTAGATATGCTGCAGCGGACACTAGGATCTTTGAAATTATAGACAACCATTTCATATCTCCTCTCAGATTCAGGAGGACATTTATCACTGAAACAAGCAGGCAAACAGGCAAATGAATGCCCCTTGAGCCTTTCCCATCAGGCTTCTGAAGGGGAGAATGAGAAGATGAAGGGATGGAGAACTCTGCTCCTGCTCTTCTTAATTCTACATTCCTTAAACATGAGAACCTAGCTCTGATAACATTTGAGGCAAGCTTGGAACAGGAGGATTTCTAGGCCCAGCTGTCCCTTAAGCTAAAAGTTCCTTTAAGGTTACAAGTTTGCATGTGTGCATCAGAAGTAAGGAGAAGTGAACTGAACAGGTTTTGGTTGGTTCCCTGCACAGTAGAGCATAAAGGCTTTGCAGATAGATCTCCCCTACACTCTCCTCTTGTCACCCTCAGAACTCACAGTTTTGCTGTGATTGTCCCATCCCCAAATGGCCATCCCATGGTTGCTGGAGAGCAAGGAAGTTACACAAGCCTCTCGTGAAGTCTCATTGCAGGACACAGGCCGATGACACCTTCCACTGAGATCTACTGGAGTTTGGGAGGGTGATGTTATCAGTCTGCATCTGGCTATGGGGCAGAGCCAGATGCTTCTCTGATTTCCCAATGATTGCCTACCAGTCACAGAATGGCCATTTAGGGAGACTATCACAAAACCATGAATCCTAGAGGAGGCTTGATCACTGTGAAGGGTGGAAGAGCATACCAACCTTCACAACAACCAGTCAGAGGTAGGTTGAAGATGGATTTATGCTTTCATCTGGCACTAACAGGACAGTAGCCTTTGTGTGTGCTTAATGGGGCCAGACTACAATTCTAAGCACATTTAGTAAGTCCCCACCAAAGCCTACTTGTTCTTGCAACATAATCCTAAATATGACTACTCTGAAGTAACTAATTGCAATCTTCTGGGATTAGCCACTGACATTAAAAAAACACAACAGGTAAGAGGTAACACAACAGGTAGCAACAGCTTATACATTGCCTGGTAACTTTATACAAATATCATTAAACATTATCAGCACCTTACACTGGTGATAGCAGGGGTTCATTCCAGCCAATGCTACATTGGTTTAAAATGTAGCAACTTTCTTCCTGTGCATTCCCATTAAAATGCACACATGAAATCTGACAATTTATTTAAAATGACTGAGGTCAGACAGTACAAAAAACCCTATTTCTGTACAACCACAGGCCAGCTCTGTACCAATTGATTAGAGTCCAGCAGCTGCTTCTGGAGGAAGCAAAAGGAGAGCAGAGGTGGACTGCAGAGTGGTGGAAGGACAAAGCCTGCTCATCTTTGCACTCCACTGTGCAGAGCAGGCTGCACATTTCTGTTCTTATTACAAGGCAGATGGGAAAGCTCATCAACAACTACCGTCATGCCTCTCACATGACAATATGTGATTTGAGATCAAGGGAGCTGGAGTATGAATGTAATCAATGTAACAGCATTTTTACAAACTGCTTTCTCTAGTAAGAGAGCCACTAGAGTAACAAACAAAATATGAAAGAAGGGGGCCTGATTAAAGAAAATGCTGGTGAAAAACTGGACCACCTTTTCAGGCAGTTAATATAACTTCATCTCATGCTTATAAGACCTGTTAAAATCAAAGTGAACAAATGCCACAAGGGCAGGGGCCCCTTTTCAGTCTGGCCACACCCTCAGGAGCCACACTTTTTAATGCTTCTGATTAGTAAAACATGAAAATCAGCAACATGTGCGGTAAAATGGATTAAAAATTGTTTGAAATTAATTAAAAATTGATTCACCATTAAATATTATTCAACTCATTAAAACTGACCCCACTCATTATTAACAAATAAATCCTCCCATTCATTCTTGGTTATTCTGTTTATATATGAAAGCACATTAAAGGTACTGAAACTGCATTTAATTAAAATGATATTCCTTATTGATACTGAACAAAAAGGAATGAAATTTAATGTAACAATGATATAATAATGACTGTGTCACTGTCTACAGTGCATTTAGTTCCTTTCCCACTGACTGCAGTGCATTTGAAAGTCAGTGTGGTGTTAGACTAGGATTCCAGCAGACTAGAGTTCAAATTCACACTCAGCCAGGGTAACCTATGGTGTGACCTTGGGGAACTCACACCCTCACAGCCTCAGAAGAAGGCACTGGAAAAACTCCTCCGTATAACCTTGGAAAACAACCAGAACAACATCAGCCAAATGAATCCATGACTGGTTTGCCTTTGGGTGACTCTGTAAGTTAAAAATGACTGGAAGGCACATAACAGTAACAGTAGTAGTTCATTGAGTAGAAGCAAACCACAGTGCTAATTTTTTAGAAACATAAACTTTCTAAGGAGGGCTAAAAGGTTTGGAGCTGCTTATAGCATGTGGGCTGTGTTAGATGCTAAATAACAGTGGAATGCAATCTCTGCCTGCCCACGCATTTTGGTCTGCTGGAGGGGCTCTCCTCTACACCCTACCAATGAAGTCAATATGCTATATGAGGATGTGGGAGAGGACCTTCTCAGCTGTGGAACCTCAACTGTGGAACGCCCTCCCTTTGGAGACCAGATCAGTGTCAAGGGTGGTTTCTTTCACACAACAAATAAAAGCATGGCTATTAATTAAAGCCTTTGGCCTTACTGCTTTACCTCAAAGTGCAAAGGCACACGGTTTTAAAGCTAATTGAATCTTTTCAACCTCTTGTTAATCATGTTGAATGTGTTTTTAGTTTAGTAAATTATTTTCATTCTTTTAACTTGCTTGCATTATTCTTACTTGTATGCCACCCTGAAATCTTTTGATAATAGGCGGACTGAAATATTTTAAGAAATAAGTCAGCAAAGTAACTATTTTTGCTCCATTAATTGATTAGAACAGGAAAAGAGGCTCCAGGGTTAATATTAGGGAGGTTGCACTGTATACATTTTCAGACACTTACGGCTCAATGCTGACAGGAGTGCACTCTTCCATTACAGAAAGGACAGGAGGAGTGACTTCTGCACTATCTGCAAACCAAAAGAACACACTGTTAATGCATGTTTCCACCCCCTGTAATGCTATGCTAATTGTGATTGTTTTTGTACAATGATACCTGGCTAGGAGGGGGGAATGGTCTTAAAACAGTCAGTATATCATGCAATTTTTTTCCTCCTACTTCCTAGCATTCTTCTCAAATGCAATTACGATATACCATTCTAGCACTAGTTTCTAATTTAGGAAGTAATCAAAGCACAGCAAATGTACCCAGCACAAACGTACAGGCAACACCACAGGCCTCTGAGTATCTTCTGCAACTGTCAATCAGAACAGTTTTCCATCAGCCTTGATGCCTCAACCCTTCCAAACCCAACTGGGCAATGCATAGAAACTTACTTGATCTGAGCAAAGTTCTGTGTGCACTTTTAGGAGTTATAGGAGGAGGAACAGAGTTGCCACTGGCAGAAAGGATAGCATTGAAATAGAGTCCCGAACCCTCTCGTACAGGGCTCAATATCGGTGGGGGAGTGTAAGGAGGTAGCTCAAAGTTCCTGTCAGAAGGGTGATCTGCCAGCCGGACTGGTGAACGCAAATGGCTCTGGTATGGGGTGATATTGGAATAGACTGGTGGAGCAATGAAAGTGCCAGCTTTGGGTGGGATGAAGAGAGGTTCTGGTCTGGGCCGTTGCTTTGGCTTCCGTGCAAAACTTTCTGCTTCTTCTTTTGAAGCTTCATTCTGTTAAAAAAAAAGGGACACCAGTTTTGTTTTATATCATGTTTTTATATCATGCTTTGTATCATGCTTTAGAACACTGTGTTGTCAAGGATAAGGTTGCACTAATTATGTCCCTCCAATCTCTGATCCAGTGGAAGCTGTGAAGTGGGGGACACAGTGTGCTTGTCAGACTCACAGGAAAGGACTTTCTTCCATCTTGCTCCTAAACTCAGAATTTAATTCCTTCTGGTGTTGCAACTGATTTCACACTCTGCATTCAGGAAATGTGTCAAGTCACATCTTTTAAATTTGGCTTTTAAACTTGTTTTCATCGCTTTTAAAAGTGCTTTTATGATTTTCCTATGTTTTAATTCAAATGCTTCAATATATATACTTAATTATCTACACATCACATTGGTTGATTTTGGAAGGTACCAGAGAAGTTCTTAAAGAAAAGTAATTGGAGACACATTTCAAGACGCTCAAAAGATGGTTGCTTTACCTGCCTGACACATTTCAGCCTGGGTGTACTCTTAAGGCCTTCTTCAGGAGCTATTTACTTAGAATCAAGGTTCAGAAATTCATGAGCCCAGGAACTGTCAAACCATTTACTGGACAAGTGGTTTCCATTTGGCCTTAAAAAAAAAGCCAAAACACATTAGGCCTTTTTTTAACTAATAAAACAACCATCTTTTCATCATCTCAAGACATATTTCCATTTATCTTTTATGGTTTCTTCCCACGCTGAATTGTTTTCCTTATTCAATGTGGCCAAGAGACCTTGCAGAACAGACAAGGCGCTTGCATATCTCAGAACAATCCACATATCCTTGCCATAACTAATCTGGCTTTTTGAAATGGAAACAATTCAACATATCAAATTTCAACTATGAAAAAAGGCTTCTCTGATCTGCCTTCCTTCTCTCTCCCCATTGTCAAAAGAGGCAGAGAGGGACTGCTTTGTCATTTTAGTGCCAGTTGTGGATAGAAGCCAATGTGACTTACACATTTGGTATCAACTAGCAGAAAAATCAGAAAGAAAGAAGAAAATCCCTTTTCAGGACTATTAAGGCTTAAACAAACTTTGGGCACTCAGGAACAGGACACAGACTTTGAACACTGCAGTCCTGAACACAGTACTGCTGTGCACAGTCCCAAAGTATTATCCATGGTAGAATCCGCAACACTATTGTCGAGGATGAGTATTTTACCCTGCCACCTACAGTTAAATCCCAGCCTGCAAGACAACCACAGCCTTACAGTTTGTTAGTAGCAGAAAACAACATGGCCTGAATAGGAAACCCACAATCTACTACAGAAAAAAATACACAGAGAACATGTCAGATGTACACATGCAGAAGGGTTCATTTTACAAACTTAGAGGATTCATTTGTGTCCCATGCCCAGATCTTGGAAAAGAGATTTTCTTGGACTACAACTCCCAGAATCCACTTGGGGATTCTGAGATTTATAGTCTAAAGAGTAACTTTTTCTGAGTTCTGCTGATCCCAAGGATTCCAAACTCAGACTTACCTGAGCGGATGTGTCCATATTCAAATTGCGATTGGACCTTCTTCGGGTGACTATTACAGAAGGCTTGCTTTCTGGAACTCCATAGTTGTTGGTCATGAAGTGCTTGCCATCCTCACTCTTCTCCCTCCCAATCTCTTGAGAGTCCAATCTCCTCACAGGAACAGACACAGGAATGATAAGAGGCACTAAGCTGCTGTCCTCCCGGGCTCTCTTTGGGGCAGGTGAAGAACTGGCAAACTCTACAACACTCCTAGATGCAGCTGCGGCTGCTTCACTATTGTGCTTTTCTTCTGTAGTTTCAGGTTCCTGCAAAAATAAAAAAATTACAATTAAAATTTAAAAAAATGCCACGTGCCATTTAAGATATCTGACACATATGTTTTAGGCATGTGTGGAAAAACTAGGTTTGAAAATCAGTCTTACTGCCTCCAAACAGGACAGGAGGAGTAAAACAAAGCTTCTTTCAATCCCGAAAGGTATTAACACCTGCTAGCAGGTGACCTAATTATCAAATCAGGAGTTATTCTTGATAAATTGTATTTACACATTAGCAAAGCAAAGACAGATAATGGCTAATGCTTGCTTATAGCAGTGCTGCGCAACTGTGGTGGATCTACGGACCAGTTTACTGCTGCTGGGACCTTCCAGGAGCCCAAGCACAGAAATACAGAATCATAGAGATGGAAGAGACCACAAGGGCCACCCAGTCCAACTCCCTGCCACACAGCAATACACCATCAAAGCATTCTTGACAGATGGCCAGCCTCTGTTTAAAAACCTCCAAAGAAGACGACTCCACCACACTCCAAGGCAGTGTATTATTCCTACTGTCTAGCTGCTCTGACCATCAGGTAGTTCTTCCTAATGTTTAGGTAGAATCTCTTTTCCTGAAGTTTGAAACCACTGCTCCTTGTCCTAGTTTCTGGAGCAGCAGAAAACAAGCTTGCTCCATCCTCCATATGACATCCTTTCAAATATTTAAACATAGCTATTATGTCACCTCTTAACCTTCTTATCTCCCACCTCCCTGAGCCACTACTCATAGGGGATGGTTTCCACAAACAACAAAAACTTGGGAAGTGGTCAAAAGTCTACTTCAAGTTGAAGAGAGGTTGTTTTTTTCCCCTTGAGTGTTGAATAGTGCTCCTAAAACACTATTTAAAAGGTGAACTGGTACTCCTAGAGGCTTCCAGGAATGGCAAATCAGCTATTCTGTTTGTCTAGAAAAAGGATAGTCTAGGGACTCCAGGGCTTATAATACAAATGGATAAAGTATCTCATTACTGCTCTTTCTTTATGTGTCTGCAGATGCATTTTTAACTGTTGCTTATATTTTGTATTTAAAGATGAGAATCCGTTCAAATGACTTGCAAGTAATATAAAGACATATGAATCAAATCACAATGAAGAGTATCAAATTTAACAATTTTCCCCACAGGTTGAGGGCAAATTCCATCTTGACTGGCTTTGGGTTCATCCTTGTTATTGGCTCCCTCTCTCTTCTGGGATCATACCCCCAGGGTTGCTGGTAACAGATGGCTCCAAAGAGTAAGGAGAACATGGATATACAGGGATACACACAGACGTAGCCCATTAACAAGTTAAAACTGAATTCCCTTACAATTTTAACACACCACTTTACACATACAAAGGGATCTTGTAGGACCTTTGAGACTGAGAGGAAAGGGTTTGTAGCATAAGCTTTCATAGGCTCAGTCTATCAGTCCAAAGCAATATATTCCACCACTGCATGGATCTTACTGTCAGGAAGTTCTTCCTGATGTTTAGGTGAAATCTCTTCTCCTGTAGTTTGAATCTATTGCTCTGTGTCCTAGTCTCTGAAGCAGCAGAAAATAAGTTTGCTCCATTTTCAAAATGACCTCCCTTCAAGTATTTACATACGGCTGTTAGGTCACACATCACTTTAGAGTTAACGCACAGAAAGACAAAGTGCCATGCTCATATACCTCCTTCTCGTTATCCTCAATCATGCAAAGGCCAAAAGATGAGATCAGAAAATTCTATTCTGTTTGCTATCTCAACTTGGCAAACTGCATTTTGTACAAACCATAGTTTGCCTTAGTTGTACAAATAAGAAATAACAAAAATCCTGGTTTACAATTCCAGTTTTAAGGAAAAACCATCATCATCTGTGCAAACTATGACTTCTTGAGGCAGAAAATTTTCTGATGCTACTTTTTTTTTCTGTACTATGAACCAACAGATTTAAATGACAAGAAAAGAGATTCCACTTTAAACGTTAAGGAGAATTTCTTGATGGTAAGGGCTGCTTCTCTTTGGAGATCTTTAAACAGAGGTTGGATGACCACCCCACGGAGTGTGTTCTGTGTATTCCTGCATGGCAGGGGGTTGAACTAGATGGCCCTTTTCAACACAATGGTTCTACAAATTCTGTGGCTTTCCACAGAAAATTGTCCACACCATATATGTTCCTGTGCACGCACGCATACATGTGTATGAATGTGTTCTATAGTTGTCTGGTTTGCTGCACTGCAATCAATCACATGTATACAAATATTGTGTACCAACTCCAGATGATGTTTTCATCATAATTAAGAAATAAGCAAACCTTCAAGATAATTCCAGAGTAAGAACTGGAAATAAATTCATACAGAAATACAGAAAAAAATGGCATGGAAAGAGGGGGCATCTGTATTCACTTACTCACACTGGCGGGAGCAGGGATGGGATGGAAGGAGGGGGGATGCCTGTGTTTACTCACTCATGTGGGCAGGAGGGGGGAAGGGGATGGGACAGGAGGAGGGTACATGCATTCGCCCGTGCCTTTGCTCACTCATGTGAGCAGGCGGAAGGAGATGGGACAAGAAGAAGAAGGGCTTACACATCACTTGTGCACGCAGGAAGGGGGAAGAGGATGGGATGGATATTGCCTTTCTCCCTCCTCCTGCTCTCCCATCTCATCCCATCCCCCTTCTTCCCCCCTCCTCCTCATGTAAGGGAGTGAGCAAGAAAAAGCACATGCAACCGGGCTCGGCCACCACTCCAGAACAGGTACTTGTGTGTGTGTGTGTGTGTGTGTGTGTGTGTGTGTGTGTGTGTTAAATATGGGTTGGGGGGCTTATAATATTCACAGTTTTCCCACTTTCAAAGGGGTCCTGCACCCCTAACCCCCATGAAAATGAAGTAGACTAATATACTAGATTAAGGACTGGGTCACAATTTTCTGGTACATGGGTTCTATTTGGATTTCTGAGCAGCCCCCACTTCACAAGGAGAACATTATACCCAGCACGTGTGTACATATGAACAAGCAATTCCACATAAAGGAGTGACATGGACAGGGTGTTTGCAACAAACATTGAGTAAAACTTCATAAAATTTTGTACTCACAACCCACGTGACATACATTCAGATTGGAAAAGATACAATCCTCCAGATGTTGTTAGACTGTAACTCCCAACAGGCCTAGCCAGCACAGCCAATGGTGAAGAATGCTGGGAGTTACAATTCAGCAACATCTGTGGGCTGCAGAGTTCCAGCCTGTGGGTTTCACACTCTGCATGCCAGAGCTCAAGCAAAAATAGCTCCAAGAGAGGGTTAAATAATAGACATGGTTAGGCAATTTGAACAGCTCTGTACAACTGAAAGAGTAAAGAAAAAAATAATGGAACAAACATTTTGGCTATAGCCAAGAGTCAGTGGTTAAATGTTAGCAGAAGTGGGGAAACTGACAACATTACTAATGGATTTTCAAGGAAATGGGGCTTAGTTTTGAAGTCACTGGAACATTGCACAGTGTACATAATGTTACTCTGCTTTGGCTCTCAGATGTTCATAGTTTATCAACAGTAATCTCAGTGTTCAATTAGTCAATTAGACTTCCAAAGCTATTTCAGTTTCAGAATAAGATGGGAAGCCAGATTCCTGCAAAGCCTCAACTAAACCAATCATTCAAATTGCTTGGCTCTTGCTCTCATGCCATCCAAGTCCGGCTCTTAGGCAATTCAACTGAGGGGAAAATGATGAAGGGGGAAGCACAGAGAAATCCAGTAGGAAAATGGAGGCAAAACCGAGGAGGGAAGTGTGAACTATCCGATTTCTGGTGATTCTATGCACAATTATAGTTTATTTATTTGCTTTCTATTCTGTTTTTCTTTCAGGATGAGAAAGTCTTCCATGAGGAATCACTGCAGCTCCCAGCATTCCTCTACACTGGCCATGCTGGCTAAGGCTGTCGGGACTTGTAGTCCAATCATATCTGGAGCACTGCATGATTACCACCTTGCTTTAGTATTGAACTGGGACTTGGGAGATGCAGGCTGAAGTCCCCATCAAAAATGTGAAGGCTTTAAAAGAAAAAAAAATTCAGGGTGAAAAACAATTTTCACTTTTTTCTGAAGCCCTTTTTTCCCGGGGGAATTTATTTTTTAAAAAAAACTGGATTCCCAAGTATTTTCTTTTACCATGATGCTTAAGACCAGGTTCTCACGTATTTATTGCCCCCAAATTATTTCTAAAACCTAAGTTTTAACTTGCTACATGGCTTGCTATGTGGCTGCTAAATGTCCCATTCAAATCAACTGGTTACTAAATATTGTGTGAATTGCCAACAGATTTACAGATTTACTTTCCTGCAAGAATATTTGTGCTTTCCTTCTCTTTCTAAAAGGGTAGGAGTTTCAAACACTTCTTATGCTCCAGCACAGAAGTGTTACTTTTCCAGGACTACAACTTCCCTGACCACTGGCTAGTGATTCTGGGAGTTACAGTTCAAAACAATAATTTTTCAACTGGAATAATGCTTTCCTAGTAGAGAAATGCAGGGTCAGGAACAACTGCAAACCATTTTAGGATGTTGTATTCTGTGAGTGGGGAGCCTTTTTCAACCCCAAAGCAACATTCAATTTCAGAGAAATGATCAGGCGCCACATTCCAATGATGAACAAAGCCAAAGGCAAAAAAAAGCAGGATGAAAAATACTAAGACATGGTCACTTAAATACAGTGCCCTCCTCCACCTTCATGAGGGTTGAGGATGCAGAATCCTCATTAAAGTAAAAAAAAATGAATAACTCCCATCACCTGAGTGAGCACTCTCCCTCCCATATCCTTCCCCCTCCCATTCCCTTCCCTTTTGCCCAGGTGCACCTTCCTGCCATGTGTCTGGGCAAAAGGCAAGCCAATAGGATGGACAGCCCCGCCAGTGGAGAAGGTGTTGTGTGTGCCTTACTCTCATTTCCTTGTGTTTTGCCCATGTGCACGTGCCTTCCTTCCACAAGCCTGGGCAAAAAGGCAAGCAAATGGGAGGGGGCAGCCTTGTGCATAGAAAGGGTGCCTGTGTGCCTCCACCCATTCTCCCTCTCCCATTCTCTTCCCTTTTGCCTGGGAGCACTTCTCTTCTTTCCACATCCCTGGGCAAAAGGCAAGGGAATGGGAAAAGCAGCCCTGCACATGAAGAAGACACATGCATGCATTCCTCCCATTCTCTCCCCTTTTGCCCAGGCGTGCTGCTTTCCTCCTCCGTGCCCAGGCAGAAGGCAAGGGAAAGTGAGGAGGGGAATGCAGGGGGAGGTTCACCTGTGCCTTCCTTCTCTGCATGTGGAGTTCCCTGCTCCCATTTGCTTATCTTTTGCCCGGGCATGGAGAAAGAAGGCATGTGTGCCTGGACAAAAGGCAAGGGAACAGGAGGGGAGAATGGGGGGAAGCAAGTAGCTGCCTTGCAAATACGGTAATCAAATTCACAAAGGTCAAACCTGCGAATGTAGAGGGAAGACTATAGTTACTAAGCCTTGGGAAAGGTATCTCAGTTTTTCAAATTGGCTGTGAAACTATAAAATGATGGCATCATTGGGAAGGGAGCATGACCAGACATAAAGATTGCAAAGCTTCCTTTACCATATTGAGGATGACTATTATTTTAAGGTTGGAAACCTTTTCCTATTATATAAACAGAACAAATGCTAAAAATCCTTTATATTAGGGTGTGGGCCCTTCCTAAAGACAGAAATGTGTGCACTGTGCAGTTTATGAAGGCAGACAATATATTCATTTTGCAGAGAAACGCATGGCTAAGTTAACTTCAGTCAATACTTTCATTTGCTATTTAGGCAGAACACAAACTCGTTAAACTCCACTTCCTGACTGTCAACCCTGCATATCATAAATTTTGATCATCCCTTATTGCTGTTTGAAAACGTGGCAACATTACTATACAAGCAATCCCAAAGGCCTTATCTGAGACCTTGGGATTTGGCTTTAGGGATTGATGTTCCCTACCCATCACATGCAATGAGAAGAGAGGCTACGGGCATGGTCCCAGCCAAGAAACACCACTTACTCTGACGTTCTGAAGGGACGCCAGCTCCACAGCCTTCTGAGCCAAGGTGAGCAAGTTGGCTTCCTGAGAAACACGTCGTCTTCTCCGTGTGCTCTGGATGACACCACCTCTGACTCCACCAAAGTCATTAGCTCTCTGGACAAGGCCTTCATTTATAGTCATTTGCTTTTCTGCTTCTCTGGCATTCTCGTATGTGCCCACTTTCTCCGTTTCAAGTTGGCTTGGCTGACCTCCCACTGGCATTGCTCCACGTTCCACCTCTCCTCTGGTCAGCTGTGAATAACCCTCCTTGTGACTGAACGTTTCAGACTGGTGCCGAAACTGGACATCCGTATGCTGTTGTGGTTGCCAGTGATGAGACAACACATTGCTGGAGTACTCCTCAGCTGGCTTTGATGTCAAGGCATCTTCTGCAGCAGATGCTGGCAGGACACCTTCCTTGGAGAGCCTCCGTGATCTCCTTGGGAGAGGGATCTGGGCCTGGGGTAGGACGGCCTGCGGGTTCTGGTCTGTTAGGGCCTTCAGCAGCTCCTGGTTCCTCTCAGAAATAGGGTGGAATTGATGGGGAACCATATGGTGTTGAGGAGGAGGAGGTGGTGCTGCTGCATGAGGTTGTGCTACAGAAGCAGGCTGCTGAAGGCCAAAGGCTTGTGAAGATACCGGTTGTTGCTGCTGCTGTGGATAGAAGTTTTCAAACAGCTGCAGCTGTGGAAGAGACTGTTGCTTCTGCTGGGCGGTAAAGGCTGGGCTGGAGGAAGTGGGAGCTTGCTGAAAGACATGCAACAGTTCAGGGAATCCTTGCTTTTGGCCTTGATGGCCAAACGCCAGCTGGAAAGGCTGCAAAGGAAGGGTCTGGTTCTGAGTTTGTTGTGGCTGCTTCTGCATTTGCTGAAAAGAACTCATTTGGGCTTGTTGACGGACCAGTGCTTGCTGTTCTAGCTGAGCTTTTTGAGACATCATTTGCTGGACGGCATCTCCATACAAGTTCAGCTGTGACACCATAGCTCCTTTCTCCCGGGTTCTTTTCAGGGTTTCTGGATGGCTATAGAAACCTGGGATGCCAGTGTTGGAATGGCCCCCTTTCTGGTTGCCTCCTCCATAAACCATCCCATGATTCCATCCTCCAGGCTGAGGAGGCTGCCAACTGGCCTCGCTCCGCTCAGGCAACCGATTCCCCATCAGGGAGTTCTGCCACTTGGCGGCGGCCAACTGCTGGGGAGTCATCCTAGCCTCACCTCGCTCTTGATAAACAGAATTCAGCAGAGCTGCATTGC
Organism: Iguana delicatissima; assembly: GCA_948472985.1. Taxonomy (NCBI): domain Eukaryota; kingdom Metazoa; phylum Chordata; class Lepidosauria; order Squamata; family Iguanidae; genus Iguana; species Iguana delicatissima. The sequence goes on along the minus strand of CAOKZL010000463.1, from coordinate 108,369 downwards.
TGGGCACTCCGCTGAAGACCCCTGACTTGGAAAGCTCTGCTGTTTGTGAGGCTGGCATATTCCCCACATGACCGTAGTACTGCCCTTCTTTCAGCTGCTGCTGTTGGGTTTCTTTCAGCAGGCCAGGTGGCTCACTATAAAAGGCAAGCCGTTTTCCAGCCCTCTTGTTCGAAGACTTCTGCTGAGCCTGCAGACTCATGGTTAGTCCGTCCCTCAAAAAGTGGGGGAAAAATCAGGCCAACAGCCAGCCCATTGCTAGTGCTTGAGCAGAAACTGAAGGACAATAGTCTAAAAAGTGCTTTCCTCAATGGCCACTTGCCTCATACACACAGAGATGTAAGAGGCAGATTTCAGTTTGTCAGGCTCTTCACTTTATATTGTGTGATTTAAAACGAACAGGAGATCCATTTAGAAACAGAACCTGCAACAGAAATAACAAAAAAATTAATTACAAAATGACAACAAAAACCTGTTGTGTTACAGAAAAAATCCAGTCAGTGCATCTACACCAGGAGTGGAGGGAAGTAGTACATATTATTTATTTATTTATTTATTTATTTTCGTTCCCGCCATTTTCTAGAATGGGACCCAAGTATGCCCCCTCGAAACCCTACTTTTGCAATTGACAGAAAAATCCATAGGCCTTCGAATTAAAACAAACAAACAACTGCTATGTTTTCAGGCAATTTTGACCCAAATATTACCCAAAATGCCCTCTCACACCTTCCAAAACATCTCCAAATTTCAGCCACATATTGGGCAAAACAACAACCAGAACTGATATCACGTCATTTCCAGTCACCATTTTGGTCAATAAAATGGCCCACCAAAAAGAATGATTTTGGGGCACAAACAGGCAGGCACAGACTATGGGGTTGAGTGGGGCAGGGGGGAGGGAAACTGGGATTCATTTAAGCACGTGCTTGCCCACCTCAACTCATACTTTTCAACAGCATGGAAAGCATTTTGCCAGTTACAAGGTGCATGTGCTTACTGACCTCTATCTATAGCCTGCCTCAGAGGTGGCTGCTGGCTCTGCTGTCAGGAGATACTAAATCTGCTCCAAGGTTTTGTCCAGACAATGAAAGAGCTATCCAACACACTGAACTCTATCCTCCCCACGAAAGGATAGTTTTTAAAACCTGATTGGATAATTATTTTTAAACCTGGACGGGAACCTGGAACAGATCCATGGCCTTACTGATAGCAGAGCCACAGATGCCAATGTCTCCACTGCCAAACTTCCCACCTCCTCCTGCTTTATAACTAAGATGCTTTTGACCATCAGATAAAATTGGCATTTGATGCAAATTATCAGTACAACTTTTAGCTGGGTTTCAACTTTTAGGACAATAAGCTGAATCGAAATTGTTTCTTCTCAGACATTTTTTCTCTTTCTTCCATTATAACCTCTCTTTCCTATATTTCAGGCCTTGCCAGCCAAGAGTCAGACTCTTCATTTCATGTCTTCATACAGTATAGATAAATATTCTTATACATTTTATGCTATTAAGAGTATAAGATGCATCTGGCATCTCATTATTACCTATTTCCTGAGCCAGCGTGGTACAGCTGAACCCTGCTCTATCATGGAAACCGATGGAGTGAACCTGGGCAAGTCACATTCAAGCTAAAAGCAAACTGAACAAATCTTGACAAGAAAGCCCCACGGCCTTCGGGTTGCCATAAATAGGAAACAACAACTGATTTCCCAAGAAAACATGTGTATTTAAATTGATTTCCTCAGATATATCACCTACTTTCCTTCAAAAAACATACCAATACACATATTGAACTTAAATTTCCACCAAGCAATTTATTCATTTACCCTAAATGTATTTAACATTTCAGTTTTAAGACTACAGTTCCATGGTCCCTGGGAGGACTTTCACAAAAGTATGACAAAATTAATTCTCACTAACAAACCAAATTAATTGTTTGTGAACTCCATAAACTGCTCCAAATTTTTTGTCAGCATTCTCCATAGCAACAGCAGGACTTCAAAAATGGCTTTGATGGCCAGTAACTTCAAGAACAGGTTCTCCTGTTCACATCTGTGCACTGTCTTCAATCATCAGTTGACCTCTTCATCTTCTTTGATTTGTTGTTCTGTGTTTTTAAGTCATTTTCAACTTACGGTGATGCTAAGATGACCCTATCACTGGGTTTTCTTGGAAAGATGGGGGGGCTGCATGGCCTTCCTCTTCATCTGAGAGAGTCTTACTTGTCTAAGGTCACTTAGTGGGTTTTTATGGCAGAGCGGAGAGTCAAACCCCATTCTCCAGAGCAGTGGTTCTCAACCTGTGGGTCCCCAGATGTTTGTGAACTTCAGCTCCCAGAAGCCCTGAGCATTGACCATAGTGGCTGGGCCTTCTGGGAGCTGAAGTCCACAAACATCTGGGGACCCACAGGTTGAGAACCACTGCTCCAGAGTCTTTAGTCTAATGCTCAAACCACTACACCATGTTGGCTCTCCTTCTGGGATTAGGCAACTATTTTAGGCAACTGTTTAACACAGAACATGGCCTTTTATATCACTGCACCAAGACACTGGAACACCCATCCTGGAAGACCTATATGGTATCCTTTCACTCTGGGTTTTTCATGTAGAATCACGGAATCATAGAGTTGGAAGAGACCACAGGGGTCATCAAGTCCAACGCCCTGCTATGCAGGAACACACATCAAAGCACTCCCAACTGATGGCCATCCAGCCTCTGCTTGAAAACCTCCAAAGAAGGAGACTCCACCGCACTCTGAGGCAGCATGTTCCACTGCCGGAATACATATGTAGCTAAGGGCTAAATCAAACATTATGCAGGTGGTCACAACCAAACTTTCTTTCTTTCCCCTCTCCCCCCAGCTCACTATGTCATCCACAAATTGGTGCCAGAGGGTTTCTCAGTGCCCCAGAACCAATCTGGAGGGCACACAGGGACAAGAGTGGAACATGACAACTACCTTCTCCCCTTTTTGCCAGCAGTCACCAACCCCATCCTTCCTTTTAAGACTTTTGTTTCAGACAGTATTTGAGGAAAGAGGACCAGTTTTTAATTTCACCACTATTTTCTGTTCTTGTGATGGAATATTTTCTCGGCTATTATTAATAGCGTTGCTTGCTCTTTTAAGACTGCTTACAAGTTTAGTAGTTTTAACATTTATTTATATATTAGTCTCACAGGGTTAGTTTATTTTTAGCAGAAAAGCAAAGTAAAAATATTTAAACATATAAATACTTGAACAGCAAAATGCATAGTCAGCTCATTGAAAAAATTCTTTCAAACTTTTATTTCTTTTTAAAGGGTTTTAAAATACTGAAAATATTTTCAGGTGTATTAAACTTGGTAAACAAAACCAAGAAAAGCCTCTGTTAACCAAATATGTTTGCTACCTAAGGACTAAATGCACAATTATCTTTATCCAAAAAAGCATGTTGGTTACTTGAGAACTGAAATCTCAAACTGAGCTACCAACGCAGACTAAATCCATGGCTTTTTTTAAAAGATGGGAATGAAAATCACTGACCCAGGTATTATAAAACAATTACTCATCAATGTATGACTTTTCACATTACAGGAGGAAGTGTATACACCGATAAAATCAGCTGTATACAATAGTCGAGGTAATGTAAGCTACCTGGACACATTTCAGTAGTTTTCAACGCAGAATCAGACATAAACAGAGTGGAGTCAAAAGTATTGTTTCAGATTTAGGTTGGTTTGTTTGTTCGTTTTTAAGAAACGCCTATTTATGTCCTCATTTTACAGCTCTTCAGATGTTGCTGAACTGCATTTCTCAGCATTCGTTGCTGTCAGTTCCTCAGCAGGGATAACTGGGAGCTGCAGATCTCTTGGACATCCAGAACATAATTAACCAAGGCCCTTTAAAATGTGCAGTCTGGAGGTCTGCATGGTTCTCCTTCCGGTTCTTGAATTACAGCTTCCATCACTCTGGGTCACTGGCCATGTGGCTAGCGGCTGATGGGTCATGCAATCTTACAACACCTGAAGGGCCACAAATTCTCAATCCTTGCTGCAGAGACTGCACCAACCATTCTTTAGCCCACAGAAATACCGCAGGGTTTGTATAACCTCCTTAATAAGCTTGATAAATCAACACACAACAAAAAAGTTTAATAGCCAGCATTTCAAGCTGCTCACATGTACTCTGCAGTTTCCATCAGCACCCCAAACAGAATTAGCAGAGGCAGAAATAATTATTTACTCTGTAGAAGTACCATAAACACAGGATGCCTCCACTCCAATGTTCCCTTCTCTAGTGACTCAGTAGAGCCCATTGTTGTGTTACAGATACTTCAGTTTAACTCCTTGACTTCTCCTGTGCAGTGAACCTTTCTTGACCCTTACTTAAGTAGCTTGGTTCAATTTCTGGCATTAACATTAGAAGGTATCAGGGACAAGTATGCATCAGAAGCTTTTAAATGCACAACATCACCATTGGTCCAAAAGAATAATAGCCAGAAATCACAGATATCGATCATTTTGCACAGGAAAACACTATGTAATTGATATAAAGCAGGCCTGTGTATTTTTGTTCATTTCATTCTCATGGGCAAGAATGGATAATTTCAAAAGTTATCTTCCTGGTGAGCAAGATTAGAACAACTTTGCACATGTGTAAATTATTTCTCACATTTCAGGACTTTCTGTGAAAAATTTATTTGCACAAAAACTTGTTTTTTATATAAAACAAATTTGTAATGTAGTACCTTGGGGTTTACACATAAAGAAACATTTTACAGACAAAGCAGGGTATTTTTCACAAAACACTGTGTTTTGCACAAAATAATTTTTGTAGAAAGAAAACAAGAGTGTCTATGTGTGTACAAAAATATTTTCAAACAGAAGTCCTGAAATATGAAACATCTGAGTAAAGTTTACCACTTTCCTGATAGAGCATCTTGATGCAGTGATAATAAAGTGTCTCCAGCTTCTTTGCACTCCCACAAGTAAGTACCAAGTGGTTAACTGTCAATGTCTACACAACAGTGATTATACACCAAAATGCAGTTCCTAATTAAGATCCTAATCAAACTGTATTCCACCCCCACCCCCTGGTTCTGACTTTCCAATAAATCCCATTGTGCCTCTACTGGCAATTATTTTCAGTTTCAACAAGGCCCTTTTGAGTACACTCAGGCAAGTCATTAGGAAAGGTTACTTCACCTAGTTTTACAGTTTGTAAATTAAAGCTTCAATACATGAAGTACTTAGTAGTAGATCTCCTGGACACCCAGGACAGAATTAAATGAGGCCTTTTAAAATGAGCAATCAGACACAAAATGTGCAGTTAAAGGGGAGGGGGAAATATACAATTTAAAATGAATATTTATGGAGTAAAGAATTAAAGTCAAGCTAATGTTTTTTCTTTGCTGATATAAAACTGGCTAAAAACTTTAGTGGGGGTGGGTGGGAACTCAGAGGCTTTGTAATAAGCTACACAACTAATTACTTCTGAAGAGTAACTTTCAAACCCTTGAGCATATTTCACACAAGCTCAGGTAGATACCAAAAAACGAAGTAGCCACTACTGTCAGTTTAAGAATACAAGATGCTTAATTTAGAAAGAGAATTTATGTAGCCAGAGACTCCTGTGGGGACAGACGAATAAGTATTGCACCTGAAAACAGAAGTAGCTAAGAAAGAGAGATCTCATCTGCTTAACATTTTACACGGGATTTTTCTTAGTGATAAGAAGCTATCACTCTGGATATTTTCAGGAATTTCCCAGTGGTTAGCCACTCAGGCTTTGAAATATTTAAGAAAAAAATGTGTGCGCGCGCACACGTGCATGTGTGCACACATCAGCATGCCTGCGCATGTACAAATACACACACATACCTTCAAGTCACCTGTTGACTTAAAACTATTCCATGAATATTATAGGGTTTTCTTAAGCAAGGAATACTCAAAGGTGATTTTGCCAATTACTTCCTCTGAAATACAACCTACAGTAGTGATTGTTAACCTTTTCCTTACCACAGACCCTTTTTAAATATTTTTTTATTGCTGTGGGCCATCAAGACTAAGCTCAAGATTTAAAACTCTAAAGTGCAGGAAATATTTATTTAGTTGCCCACTAAGGATCTTCAAATTTGGAGCACAGCGAGAAATTAATGCATATACTCCTTTTGTGTATGTGTGGGGGGAGAATGATTCCACACAAATTTGTCTTTCCTTCTTCTTTTCTTCCTTTTTTTTTTTTAAACTGTAAAAGCTTATAACACTTCTTCAAGCCTTCACGGACCCCCTGTAAGGACATCACAGCCCCCTGGGAGTCTGTGGTTCCAAACAGGTTACGAACCACTGGCTTACAGCACCTGGTATTCATTGGCAATTTCCCATCCAAGTACTAAGCACTGCTGACCCTGCTTAGCTTCCAAGATGAGACAGGATCTGGCGTCTTTATGTTATTTATGCCCAAATGTTTTGCTGGCCATTATTCTGGAAACAGCTTAAAAAGCACTAGGTAAATTCCAAAATAGCCTTTTGGAACCAATGTCCACAAGAGAAAGAGAGGAAGGGAAAGGAAATATGTTAATATTTGGCTGTACAGAGCCAAGGAAGGTACATCTGAGCTCCACTAGTTCCCCAAGACACCCTACGCAGAAATGAAGAGTGGCATGGATTACAAACACAATTCATCATACTTGAAATGTTCAGTAGGCTTACATCCACATGAAACAGTCTATTAGTCAATGTTATGAAATCATCATCATCATCTTAGAAATAAAAAACTCCTTTTACTGCTTGCAGCATTATAAAAGATAGGCACTGTAGCAAAAATTCAAAATGTAGAGATTATGCACAATGCAATAAAAAAGCATGGTCAGTACACCTGATAAAGATACTACTGAAATTACAAAAGATCTCTTAAAATAAGGATACTAGTTTTTTTTGCCACAGTTAAATAAGCATACAGTTGGCTTTACAGATAGGTAAGATGGAGAAATACCAAAGGGTTAAAAGATTTTTGATGATTTTTGGCACTAAATTCTGGTGTCAAGTAGGTCATATTCCCATAGTATATAATGGAATGAGCTATTTCCTGCCGTCTGAATTGTCTCCATTCCCATACTAACCACTGACACTCAACTAAATGCTTCACACACACATTAAGGTTAATTAAAATGACTGCCAATTATAGTTACCAACATCTGTTGTCACCACTCTGAACTCGGCATCTTTCCAACATATTTAGGGCCCCATGAGAAATTAGTACCACCCAACTGTCTCTTTCGTCAACTGCAATTTTTCTGTAGCAAAAACAGTGAAGTGTGTAGAAAATTTTCCTATGCAAAGGTAAACAAATGAGCAAGCAAAGAATAGACTGGTTGCACAAGAGAGAACAAGGGTCTTTGAAAAGCTTTTTTAACAAAAGCCTGTTTGAACCATTTCAGAAAATAAGGATGATTCTGTTCTATCTTAATGTGTTAAAATATAGTACTCACATTTTTTAAATCAGTCTCTCCTGCACTACCTAAGTTGTCAAGGACTACAAATAAAAGAACCCAACTGCAATGTCAGTACAGAACAGAAATGTATATGAAATAACGTGATGTGTTATACTTTGAGTAGCCAGTAGACCCTTTCTATGGGGAGGTGCCTGACTTATATTCACTTAATGCTTGCATTTTTCAGATTCTGTCAGTGGTCTATGGCGTAACAATGGAAAGCAAGACCCAGAGTTACAAGAGACCACAGTTGCTAAACATTACTTTTTGAGATAATGAGGGGAAAGCCATGTTGTTTATCTTAAAAACGGGAATCATAAAAGATGAAAAAAAATTTGTTACTATAATGAGGAATGTTACCCCGAACATGTATTTTTTCTGGTGATGGTGGAAATTTTTGGCCATATTTGCATTTTGGAGAGTATGCCAGTAGTGAAAAAAAAATTAAATAGAAATTGCTACTAACATAGCATTCTTAAAACATTAAGTCATTGTGACATGTTATTCTCACTACTAGTGCTACTATTTTTTAACATTAATGTTTCAAGTTCTGGCAAGAACTTTTCACAAAGACTTCCCTGTTTGCTTGCTTCGACAGGAACTCTGACTTGTCCAAGGTGACCAGGTACATGCCTCTTTGCAGGGCTGCGCAAGACTAAAGGCTTAAATACCCTGATGGCACGAGATTTCATCTGATCTTGGAAGCAGCGGGGTCTCCTCCGTCAGTGTCTTTCAAGATGACACAGACACTGCACTTCCCCACAATGTCCAAAATGAAATTATGCATTTCCACTCCAACTACTGTGAGAAAGATGCTCCCAACTTCTGCCACTTTTGCCTTCTAAGCGAACTGCATTTCCTTGCACATGAATCACGTGCTTGCCGTTTCACTGACTCATTTCCTCATCCATTTGTGCTCACTGTGCTCTCTCCCTGACTCTCTCTCCACTCCGGCTGCTTGCAGTGGAACCCTGCCGTCCAGCATTACAGAGCCAGGGCGTTCCTTCACTGCCCATAAAATGCTCTCATCTAATTTTTCCACTCCCCTCCCAACCACACAAAAATATCTCAAGGAGAGATACAAGAGACCCTAAGGGGAAGAAAAATTCTGCTTTAAAAATGCAACTGACACACAGCCTATTTATGTTTGTGAAACTTTCACAGCAAAAAGCAGTACCAAAGAAGAACAATTCACCCTCACAGGGCCTAAGATAGACGACAACTTGTGAGAACGTAACAGGCTTGTAGAAACTTTTAGTAGCAATATCAAAGGCAGAAGATATTGTCCCTTGAACTATGGCACACAAAGTAACATACTTGCAATAGCTTAATAATACCACTCCCTCCTTAGCAAACACAACGAGAGATTGGAAATCTCAGAGAAACGGCACACCAATTCCCCCATGCAACCCAGAAGATGAAAAAGCATAATACTCCTTAGCGAATTCATTTCCTTAAACCACTTCTTCCTTTTTTTCGTTTCTCAAGAATACAGACTTCTGACTTTACATTTTACTCATTGTCTCATTTGGGAGATTTATATTCAAAATATCTGCTCCTTATGTTGACCCGATTTCCTCACACCAGCTCATTAACGTTTCCTCACACCGCCCTGTTCATGCTATGGGTTCCTCTTTCCCACCTTAAGAGGACTTTTTAAAATGATGACATCAATGCTGTTTCTAAACATTAAAGCTTTAGTTAAAAGAGAATTTTGTAACAATCTTTGCAACAGTTTAGCAAACACCTCCTGCAACTACAACTTCCATTTTCCTGTCTTCACCTTCTGCCACCAACTAAGTTATTTAGTGAAACATACTTCCAAAAGTTTGGACATCTCCTGCAAGATCACTGCTGGCATCCTCCACAAAGCCTTTTGCATCAAAGTCACTGTGTGATTTTAAAAACAAGAAACATTTGCTCATATAGCTACACTGTGCTGTATATTGTTTAAACTACCTCTTTTCTAGGTTCTGTACATATCATATGAAAAGATCCTGTTTGCCATGTGGGTGGAGAGAATAAGAAACAATGGTTTATTTCTGTACATTTACATGTGTACAGCTGCACTCTTGTCCAAACCAGAAAAACAGCTCAGATCAAATAAGAAAAACAAGATTAAGGAAACTGGTTGGGAAAAAAATTATTCTGTGGGTGGTGGGGGAAATTCCCCCCCTTCCTTTCCAGTACCTAGAATTGCAGGGTTTACTTTGCTGACAAATGTTACAGGTTCAACACACAATGGCCCAGACTGCATGTCACACTACACCAGAATTTTAAAAAATCCTGATCATGTCCAGACCAGGAACTCTGGCTTGTTCCTTTCCTAGCAAACCAAAATCCTAAGCTAAGGTTTGTTTTTGGCTCAGGTTCTCTCCATCTTGCTGGAAGAATAACAAACCCAAGTGCCCAGTTTGGGATGTCATATTAAATAAACCCAAGACAGAGTTCCTGGCTCATTTACCTGAACACTATATTCTCAGTTCATTCACTGCAGTTATTTTTTCTAAAAAAAATCTGGTTACCATGACTGGAGCTCAATCTGGTTACCATGACTGGAGCTCAATTTGTCCATTACTTTTGCAACTTAACATTTCTTTCTAGATTTGCAATTCCAAATGCTAATAGATATTCTAGGACCATCCTCATCTCTCAGAGTTATGCACCTTAAAAGACTGTTGTAAGAATATGAGTGAGGGAGACTGGTTTGTCATCTTTAATTCCTTTGAAGAAAGATGTGGTCAAAATGAATGGAACAGAAGAATGAACTGACAATCAAGAAGCCCCTGATTTGATGCAGCCACGCACTGCATGACATTTGGTCACACACTCCTCAGTCTTAATCTCTCACGTGGGGAAAACACTGCTTAGTCTTACTGTGCTGCTGTAAGGATTTACTAAGATAATACATGTTAAGTGTTTTGAACATGTAAGAAAAATGACTACATAAATGTGTACTCAGAAACAACTCTGGTTAGGTTCAATTGGGCTTTTTCACCACAAACACTACAATCTTTTGACACCAACTAATCTTAGCTAATGAGTCAACTGTGATCTTGAGCCAAAGAGAGACCAGGTTCATGTTTTAGAATAGCTACTCTGGTCACTAGGTTCTGACATACCTGAATGAGCATCTTTTGTGTGACCTCTATTTTCTGAGATGGTCTAGATGGGTATTGCTTTATGTCCCCCCTCTTTCCTTTTCTTTTTTCCTCTTTTTTTGCTGGGTTTGATGTTATTCACCTAGCTTAACTTTTATTAACATCATTTGGACTGCAATATCTGTATACCATTTTGGATAACTTATTGAACAAATGGTGTAGGAATAACATAAACAAAGGATTAAATCATCCTGCATATTAGCCACTTTGCAGAAGGTTCACCATTTCATCAATACCCCTTTCATATTAATCGCTCTCTATGTACACAAGACTCCTTCAGAGATCTCTAAAAGATTGTTTTAGCTCCTCTATCTCTCAAACAGATATTATTTTCTATTTACCATGCACATATCTTCTACTTCAAAAGCCAAGTTCATGACCTCACATCTAGTAACATTACACTCCATTTGCCCATCCATCTGTTGAGAGCCTCCTGTAGCTCTGCCTTCTCTTCAGTTTCATCTGCTATTCCATTTATATCTCAAATCACAAGCAGGCACTTGCTTATAAAGACTTTTACAGTGCAACTTGATGCACGCTAACTCAGAAGTCAGTCTCATGAGAGCCAGGACAGCTTACTCCTAGGCAAGCACAAAGGGCTGAAGTTGCAGTGCAGCCTTGTGCAGGTTTACCAAGAAAATAGTAGCAAATTTAACCATTCAAAACAGTAAGACTAGCATGCCTGGCAAATTACTGAACTGAAGATACTGTACATGACCCTCGTCCCCATTTTTATTCTTACAACAATCCTGTCAGCAGGGTAGACTAAGGCATTTCCACACTACACTGTTATAGTGCTATTATTCCGCTTTCAATAGCCTGTGGAATCCTGCGGTTTGCAGTTTAGGGAGGGGCCTTTAGAATTCTCAGCCAGAGAGCTCTTTGGCCTCAGGAAACTACAAACCCCAGAATTCCACAGGATGTTAGAAGTAAAATAATAGCACTAACAGTGTACTGCAGAAATGGCCTGAAAGATACGGCTGGTCTAAGGTCACTTAATGAGCCTTGTGGCTCAGTTGGGGCTAGAAACTCAGATTTCCCAAGATCTTGTCCAACACCCTAACCACTACAACACACTGGTTCTCAAACACCTTCAAGCAACCACTCAACTGACCATCTGGGGCCAAGTAAGAACAACCCTGAACCATTCAGGCAAAGAAGCACTGATAAGTCAAAATAAAGTCAACTCTTCTTTTCCACTTGTACCCAAGCCACCACTGCAACACTTCTCAGACTGCTTACACAGGAATGTGCTTTATCACAGTTTAATAAGAAGGACATATAACCTAACAGCTTTTTTGAGTTACCACAAGATGGTAGTAAAATTCACCTATTACTTTCACATCTGACTACTTCTTCTTCTTCTTCTTTGTTTAGCCAAAACCAGGGCTTTGTTAAAACAACTTCATTACTTTGGTTTGGACTAATGACCTTCATCAGCCATTCTAAGAAAGGTGATGAAGATTCATCCCATGAGGCCAAGGCATTTTAAAGTAATATCTGGGCAAACATAATTTAATTAGTGAAGCACATGATTCCCACTCCAGCTTCAATGCCTTCTGCAAGTTACTGTAAACCAAAAATAAAAATAATCCTCAAACACACACACACACACACAGAAATATACATATATTTGTAAGCCTAGATCAGTTATGTTTTAAGTAATTTTTCCAATCCTCAGTAAGAGTTCAAGGATTTTTTTTCCTTCTTTCAAAATTCAGATTTTTCTGGTGGTGGGCAAAATAATAGAAACTGCTCTGATACCAATATATTTAAAAAGTATTTATAAGTCTATACTGATCTTCTTCTTCTTCTTCTTCTTTTTTAACAAAAAAATCACTCTCGGTACAATCTGAATGTCAGGATTCCATAAAGTGAAGAAGTTCCACTCCTGAACCTTTTGAATGGGGAAGCAGACACCCAGTAACCGTATCTTTAAAAATGCCATGCATGAAAGTGACTTCTCCCAATGGATTCCACTCTCTTTACTGAATTCCAATTTTAGAAACCACTCTATTTACCCTCCTTACACATGTCTACTTTTAAGAAGTTCACAGCTTTGAATTTTCTAAAAAACCCCTTGTCATGTCTTTCAGTCTTACATTATTATATTATTACTCATGGTTAAAGCCTGCCATTTTCCAACTTTAAGACTGCTAAGATCCTTTGCTGAAGTCTGACATTTGCAAGATTGCCCTGACCTCTATCAACTCTGATGAAGCAAAACACCATTCTAAATCAAGCTTTTCAGTTTTTAGTTTGTTAATTAAAGCACAGATTTACACAGCTATGGTTAAGAGCTGTTGCACAATATATTAACATATGCATGGAACCTGTTGTGTTCTTGTTACGTACTGTCAACTTGGCTTCAGCTTCTGGCAACCTACGAGTAGAATACCAAGGACTGTGTGGTAAGTGATGCAACCAATGCCCCACAGTAGCACATTGCTTGCGAATCACTGGCACCTCCAGTTTATACTCCATGAAGCAAAGCCTCTGCTTGAAACAGTGGCTTTGTCTGGATATAACTCTAGCCCACACTCTGGTACCCCTTCTCAAATTTGGTCAAAGAGGAATTTCAACATTTTTGCTTTGCTGTGGTTACCCAAATCAAAAAAACATGGTTAAGAACATAAGAAGAGCTGTGCTGGATCTGATAAAGGGCTTACCCAGCACTGCGTTCCTACAGAGGCCTGTCAGTTGCCTACAGGAAAACCAAAAGCAGTATGTGAACATGACAGCAGCCTCCTGCTCACATTCACCAGAAATTCAGAGGCATGCCGTCTTCCTATACTGGAAGAAACATCTAATAGATAAAAGTCAAAGTTCGTGAGTTTGCCTGGGTCAGATAGGCGAAGACCTCATATGATTGGCTGTGTCAGGCAAGAAGGCTTCATAGGATTGGCTGCCTGAGAAGATTCTATGGAATCCTGGGATTTGCAATTTAGGGAGGGGCCTTCAAAATTCTCAGCCAGAGAGCTCTTGGGCCTGGCTGGCTTCTATGGAGACAAGGCCTAGCAGCAAGGAGAAGGCCAGTGTATTCCCTCAGAAACCAAACCTCTGAATACAGACTGGATTGGGGAATATGGGGAAAAATTATAGGAACTGGACAAGGTGGTTTGGGAGTTAGAGATTCAGGATCTCAAATCTGTATTTCAACTGCATCTAATTCCTAAGGTAAGGTAATTCCTAAGGTATTTCTAACAAGTATTACCTATGAGAAAATAAAATCACAGGCAATGCTGGGTAAATATGCTAGTATACCTATAATAATTAACAACCACTGATAGCCTCGTGCTCCTTTAAAGCTATCTACATCTTGTGGAACTGAATTCTAATTTAATTATGCACTGAAGAGTTATTTCCTTCACTCTTGATTTTCAGTGTTCAGCTTCAGTAATTGACTCTAGAATTATTAGAGAAGGACATAAACATCTCCTTAGCTAGTCTCATCACACCATGCATCTTTTTAAACACCTCTGTCATGTTCCCTTTTCCTCACTCATTACTTTCTCCTAAGCTAGAAATCCAGAAATGTTGCAATCCTTAAACCCTCAACAGGGCATTTATGGATTTTTTTTTGGCCTGTGTGCCTCACTTTACACTCCATTCATTGTTGTCATGCACTTTAAGTTGGTTTTAACTTATGGCAAGCCTAAAAAGAACCTATCACAAGGCTTTCTGAGCAAGATTTGTTTAGAAGGGTTTTGTCTTTGCCCTCTGAGGCTGAGAGAGTGTGACTTGCTCAAGGTCACCCAGTGGGTTCACAGATTTCATTATGAATAATAGCAGGTATGACACAGTATCACAATACCCAATTATAAACCTATTACATATGCTGATAATTCTAATTAGTACAGTGGAAAAAAATAGTTCTTCTCAAGAGGATAATGTTGTGGCACCAATTTTTCATGTAAAAGCAATCAGAATTGGAAGAACTGTTAAAAAAAAAAGAACCAGAATAGATTTTTACACCATATCCCTCAAGCTTCCATTTGATTATGGAGGAAATCCTAGGAAATGCTCCAAATAATGGGCACCTGTATATGAATAAGTTAAACCTGAAGAAATTTCCCCCAAATATGTTACCTTTGTAGAATAAAGACTATCTGCTTATTCACTTTGTGATCAAAATTTGGTATGTGGCCTTAACAGAATAGCCTTGGAAAAGGTCACAAGTCAGCGGTTGGCCGTTCTTGTCTTCTGGAGGTTCATTCGCATCATGAAATTGACATCTCTTGTGACAGATGCTGCTGGGAGCAACGGCGTTAAGGATAAGCATGCACATGTATGAGTGCATTAACTAAAAGTTGGCAGAACGTTGTCTACAAGCTGGCCTCCAAACACGGTCACATCAATCCAATTAATGAAATTCCACCAATTCAAGCCTTCTGAATAGGAAGCATGATTAAAATTCCTGCAGGCTGCCAGCTGCAACCAGCATTTTCCTCCCACTCAGAACCTACTACTCCCTGAAGTGGGAAATGACAGCAGCACAGCATTCCTACACATGCAGATGGGAGGGAGAGAGAACAGTCTCCTATATAGGGGTACATCTCATAGAATTCTACCCCAACCTGCTATTGTAAAAGATTATACAACTAAAGTGTTCCCAAAAGATGCCTATGCATACTCTGTTTAAACACTTCCAAGGAAAGCAAATCTACCAACCCAAGGCAGTCTATTCCACCACTGAACAGCTCTCAGTGACACGAAGTTTTTTCCAGTGTTTAGGTAGAATCTTTTTTTCCTGTAATTTGAATACACTGGCTCTTGTCTTGGTCTCTGGAACAGTAGAAAACAAGTTTGCTCCTTCTTCTTAATATAATATGCCTTCAAATAGCCATCATAACCCTCCTCAGTCTTCTTTTCTTCAAGCTAAGCATACCCAACTCTTAAGCTATCTCAAGCTATCTGATGTTGGGGACTCACAATTTTTTCCCCCAATGTGACAGGGACTGGTACCACATTTTCCCACCGGCTATAACTGTTTCTCTTCTGGAAATATGCCACAGACCATCAGCCAATGGTTCATGGATTGAGACTGGTCCATGAACCCTCACACTGATCAGCATTGTTACAGAGTAGACCTGTCATAAATATTCTGCATTTATGAAGAGACTGCAAGGAGGGTTTAATTAAGAAGAGGCAGGGTTTTTTTTTTTTAAAAAAAACAGTAGTTAAAAAAGTTCCATCATCCTGAGAACTGTCTCTCTACTTGTCCACAAGCCATACAAATCCTTGCCAAAATTCAGTAACGGGCCTGATGAAAGCTAACAAACTATAGATAAAAGACAATATACAGATAAAAGACAAGCCAAAACACAGTCTGGGGAAGCTCCTAGATTCAACGCTGTCACTGGAGGTGACCTTGTGGCAAAGAGTGCTTTTTCTGGCTTTGGTTAGTTCACCAGCTATGTCCAGTTCCAGGCCACAGCGATCCTTTTGGCTGGGTCACTTTAAAGTATCGATTGCCAAACTCTAGTCCTCCTGGTGTTTTGGCCTTCAGCTCACAGAATTTCCAACTGACTTGGCCAATGATTAGGGATTCCAGGAGCTGAAGTCCAAAACACCTAGATGACCAGAGTTTGGGAAACACTGCCATAAAACATTACACACTAGGCTACACCTATGCTCATCAGCCAGTCTCAATACAAGTATGATACACTGGCTGCAGCGACAGCCTTTCAGGTTAGCCCTTGCAGACTGGACACATACGGAGGCTGCCATCTACTTGCTGTCCTGGTTTCCATGTATGATGACACTGGCTGCAGGCCCCAGTTTCAGCCACTTGCTCTACAAGATTTCACCCCATTCCTCTATACAGAGGCAAGTAACAGTGTATGATTGGTTTGATTTGTTCATGGCCGTGGAGTTACCTATAGTTGAACAAGACAGCTAGACTAATTTTTCCGTATGAAAAGCTTCCTTTAGTCTTCCTCCTCTTATCACACAAAGTTATAGAAGTATGAGAAGCATGCTACAGCTTTTTTATTTTTTTAAAAAAAGAGCAACTAAACTCCTACCACACACACAGACACACACACACTTTTGTTCTTTTAACAAGTAGTAAGGCCCAAATTGTATTGGGAGTTCCAACTAGAGCAGACCAATTTAATCAACAGGATTTACACGTTTTGATTCAGCATTCAACAATTGATTCAGTGGGTCCGTCAACAGGATGTGGCCTATGGGTTTTTTATCTATTCTTTTTTTTAAGCAACACTGATGTCATTACTTTTTCAAACCTCTTCAAGGAGGATTGTCAGTTCAGGAACATCCTAGCACCTGGGGGTTCCTGGCCAAAACCTGAAACCACAACTACTTATAGCTTGCCATTCTCATTTCTTCTCTCTCTTCCCCACCTCTCTTTCACACACACACACATGCACACTAGGTTTTTCTGTTTGGAAATTAAGACAGAAATCGTAGCTAAAAGGGCTGTTCCAGATCAAGGTAAAGTGAGAAGATCATTCCTCCTCACTTATTTAGGGAAAATAAGAAAAATTTTGTTTAGTTTGCTTACTTTCAGTTAGAAAACTGATGCAGAGCAGAGTAGCGGGTGAGCCCTGGCACTCCAAAGACTGGAAGGCAAGGAGGAAGCAAAATATGTAACTACACAGAACAGCTCGGAAAGTCTTTGCAAATTGCAGCAACAAGCCAATTAAACCTTGCAAAATTGCAGCAAGCTGCTGCTTTACTAGATGAACTGGATTTTTACACATTGTCCTTTCTTCTTGCTTGGAGCGGAGTCCCTCAAAACTGGTGAATTTTCACCCTCATCTCTGACCCAGAGATAACCAACAAAAACTGGAGGCTAAGCCCAGGCCATGAGAGCTGGCAATCCTATATGCAACATAACTCTGACAAATGATATATTAGACAGAAGGACATTAGTGTGGCATTAGAGGGTCAAAGTAGAAACAAATGTGATTCAGAGTGTGGCTTTCAGCCAAGGAACACAGAAAAAGGCTCTTAAAGTGGCATGAAAGTAGAGCCTACTGCCACTTTCCCTCCTAGCCTCCTCTTGTAATAACTGCTTAAAAACCATAGTGTAATTGGCAATTTGTGTGTGTGTGTCTTTAACAGTTTGATCCCTTTTTTAGTTTTTGTCAAAAGTCATAAGTACACATATTGGGCAATGTTCTGTTTCTACCATTCACAATAGGGCAGCTCCAGAGGCTACAACTGGGATGTAATAATTAAAAACAACACTGCAGAATTCCTAAGATGTACCACTGCAGGAAGAAGAAGAATTTTGAAAAAGAAGAATTTTAAAGAAGCACAGAACTCTCAGTATTTAATTCTCAATACCGCATAATACAAAAAAAGTATAGGTGACTTTTTTTGTAGGATTTACAAGACACTGGACAGTATTAAAAGTAAAAGTTAAAACACTGTATCAGTAACAATCAGTTAAACAATCCAAAAGACCTTTGGTGACATCACACGAAGAGGAAGGGAGGGAGGGGAATGTGTGCATTTTAAAATCAATTGCTGCAAAAGTAGTTTCATTATAACATGTGCATAAGCCAGAAAGCAGAAAACAGTGGGAAAGGAAAAACAGAAAAAGGGAAATTGGAGGCACCCAAAGCAGGGGAGGAGAAGCCTTTTGCAGAATGGGACTTTCTTCACAAAATGGGGAAGCAGCCCAGCAGATTCTACTGCAGCAAAAAGTATATCTGCTTTGTCTACTTCCTTGATGTTTTAGAAATCAGCCTGACAAATGAGACGCGAACCACAATTATTACTTATTGTTATGAGAAGCACTGTAATTAGGGCTGGCTGGTATATGGATAAGGAGGACCAGAAGACATTAATCTATACAATTCTGACACACATGTACACATTCCTTCCTTCTGGAAACAAGTTAGTTGCTAACGATTAACAGCGCACTGTTAACTAGGCTATTTTAGGCTCTTCACTTTGGCAATGCCAAGAAGGTAGTTGCTAGCAACAGAAAGCTCTGTTTACGCCCGCCGTGCAGGAATTGCAGCCGGCCCCAGACATGGAACAACACAGACCTGGCCAGAAGTTCTCCTTGAACTTGTATTCCCAGAGCCACCACAATGCTGCAAGAGCAAAATAAACTGGCACAAACAAGCTAAACTCTGGAAGCTAAAGACAACTCCCTCAATTAAAATACTGTTGTTTTTTTCATGGAGAACATAGGCTTTTGCAGCAACACGACAACCTATTTATGTGGCAAAGTGATCTTTGCTCCCACCTGGACTTTGCATTCTAGCGCAAGGCAGTATTTGGGCCAAGGGTCAAAAATAAGGCAGACTTAAGTTTTGTGCACACCGCAACAGATTAGAATTTGAAGGCTAAGCAGATCCACTATTTTCACAGGGCCTGCTCCTCAAACCTCACTCAGAACAAGGGAAACAAAGAGGGAGAAAGGACAGAGGCATATTGGAATTTTGTGTCTTGCGTAGGACCGTACGTTTATGGTAGAGCGCTAGGTTTGCATTCTGAAGATCCCACGGCATCTTGAGGTAAGACTGGAAAAGACTCAGACTCTACCAAGCTGAGTCGCTGCCCATCAGTGTAGATACAATGAGCTAGGCAGACTATCCTCTGACACTATAAGGCAACTGTCAATGCTTATCAATTCAAAAGGAGCCACACTAAGTTCAGTGGGCTTATTCTGTGGCAATAGGGGTACAGATTTTCAGTCTCCCATCATCTAATTTTATCCTCCCCTTATCATTTTGGCCTCAGACAAAACTTCTAGTATTACTGTTCATAATCTTTCAGAAAAAAGCATAAACCAGATTTCTCCCTTCAAAATGGTGGATGACAGAAACACCCTGGAATTTAAATTAAACTAAATGAAGTTGTTCAAAACAATTTCCCTTGCAGATTCACAGAGGCCAGCAATCTTTTACTTTTTTTTCTTAGAAAAGTAATAATACACAGCTGCTGATTAAATTCACAGCAAACCTCAAATTGACATCACACTTGGCATCGTAAGATTAGGAGTCAAATTTATTTATTTAGAAAATTTATACATTGCCCTGAACTCTTAAATAGGATTGCAGGGTGATGGACAACAAGTACAGTTCTCCCTCCACATTTGCTAGGGTTGGGGGCACAGGACCCCTGTGAAAGTGGAAAAACTGTAAATAACTCTAGCCTTCTCAAACCATCTTTAACACACAAAAAAGTATGATCACCATATTCAACCCACTTTTGAAGCATCAGAGTTCCTTCACAAGGCAGAAGAGGGGGGCTGGTAAGGCTTACTGCCACCTCCACTCCTGCCTGCACCATTTTTAATAGGGACTTACAAGCCTTGTTCAAAGTTTCTCAGTCTCACAAGGCTTGCAGTCCCTATTAAAAATGGCACAGGGAGGCAGCACAGGTGACAGCAAATAATCCATGAAAATCAAATCCACAAAAGTAAAACCTGCAAATGTGGAAGGCTGACTGTATTACAAACACAATAATTAAAATAAATAGCCAAAAACTTTAGAACAAATAGAACTACAGTCAGCCCTCCACATCTGTGAGTTTGACTTTCACAGATTTGATTATTTGTGAGTTCTATCAACTCTTGCCCCCTCCCTCCACTTCAGGTGCTTCTTTTCTGGGGAACTTTCCCTCTCAGGAGCTCAAATCAGGCCATGCAGCCCTTTAAAAACCTGCCTCTGATCATCCAGAGTCCCACAGACCTTCTCCCAATGCCACCCCACACCCAAGGAAGGAAATGGACAAGAGAGAGGAAGTATAGCACCATCTTCTTTCCCTCTCCTTTCCTGCACCTGGTTTGGACCTTGCTTGCCCATTCTCCCTACTATGCCTCAGCCCCCCTTTCACAGACACATACATACATTTTAATACTTGTGAATTTTCCACTTTTACAAGGGCCCTGTTCCCCTAACCCTAGCGAATGTAGAGGGTCAACTGGCATTTTAAGAAAAATGTTATCTGGCACGAGACTACAGTGCAGGAGCAAAATCAGCCTCTATAAGCAGGGCATTCCGTAAAGAAACGGCCACAGCTGAAAATACATTATTCCTTTGTTGCTGAATGATATACCTCTGATAAATGCAGGCTTGCAACAAGGGACTCAGCAGGATACCTTAGAACAGGAATGAGTAATCTGTAGTCCTCCAAATGTTATTGGTAGTTCTAGCTGGAAGCCTCCACATCAATGGGATGGTTAATCTGCTCCTGGTTTACATCTGAACTTTAAAAGAGCTAGCCAGGGTGCAGAGCCCTACTCCAAGAAAGGTTCACCAACTTGAATAGTTCTTAGTTTTGCTTCAGAGGCACGAGCAGCTCCTAGCTCTTGCACTAAAATTTCCATCAAGCCTAGCCAGAACAGGCAGTGATGAGGGATGCTGGGAGCGGGAGTCCAACAAGAGCTGGAGATTGCAAGCTGCATTCCTGTTTTAAGAATAGGCTAACAGGCCATGCAATATGTAAAGATGTTCTATTTCTCCAGGAAAGGCACAGAAGTTTGGCACTCGACAGAAAGAAATCTGGAGGAGCATTAAACTGACATAAACAAGCAGGGGGAAAAATCAAACATCTTACCAATACAGGAGATGAAAACAATTTATTTACATCTTGCAAATGTTTCTCTAATTAACTTCAGCTTCTTTGTATTCGGTCTTATTCAGCTCACCTCCATTCAAATGTTCAAAGACCTAGCAGAATGCCTCTTTTTTCACTCCTAATGAAAGAACCAACTGTACAATACTTGCAAACACAACAGGTAGTATACAGCCAAAAGTTAAGTTTTTAATTTTTACTGAAGTTTCAGCAGCAGCAAGTTAAACAAATACTTTATACCTACAGAAAAAGAATTTCAAAAGGATAGGCTCTATAAGATCAATGGTACAGTTCATTAAAAACAAGTCCCACGGCATCTGTAAGACATTTTAACTCCTTTTAATTGCATAGACATTTGCACTACAGTCCACTTTATCAGATGTATAATATGTTATCCTGAGTCAGTAGTTATAAATATAAAAAAGCATGCTCTCACAGAGAGATAAAATGTGTAAAAATACAGTTTGTGACAACCACTTTACATTTTGCTTAATGAATGGTAATCACACACAAACACACACAAATGTTACAGTGACCACTCACAAAGTCATGTTGATGATACACTGAAACATTCTGGCACAAGTAACCTAATTAATCTTTGTAGCAGGACAAAATCTTTTCTTTCAATTTCCATCAACACTGCAGGAATCAACATCAATTAATTTATAAAATAATATTCACACACTGTTTTTTGAAGGGTGTGCATTCTATTTTCCTCAATCATAAGGCTTATTTATTTTCGGGATAGGATAATCCTTCATGCACCTGATGAAATGGATTCTCATCTACTTAAACCATACGCTACTAGAACTCTGTGAGGCTTTATGATGTCAGAAGATGGTTGCTTTTTGCTGCAACAGACTAACGCAGCTACCTCCCCAAGGAAACCAATTAAGAACATGCTGCAAAGATTATCACAAGTACAGATTAACTACTTGTGCCTCACCAAGTCCCTCCCTTCTTGTATTTTAGGCAGGACTGTACAGGGTAATCCCTCCCTTCATAAAAATACCTTTCGCAGGGACTACAAAATGCTTCACAGAAAAAAAGTAAATTTGTTTTTGTTTTTAATTTGAAGTCAAGCACATCCCAACAGGACTAAAAAAAATGATAATAAAAAACCTGTGTGCCAGTCTGTCACAACTCTATGTACTCCTCAGCTACCCTACCCTTTTGATGGGGGGTCTTTTTCAATGAAAAATAAATTGATGATTTTACACTTAAAATATTTGGAGGGGTATTCAATTACTCTTACAACTTTTGTGCCCAATGTTAGTACCAACAAACGCTATTTAAACAAAATTATTGATTAGGTATATAGATGTTTAATCCATAAC
This sequence comes from Iguana delicatissima, assembly GCA_948472985.1. Lineage (NCBI taxonomy): Eukaryota > Metazoa > Chordata > Lepidosauria > Squamata > Iguanidae > Iguana > Iguana delicatissima. The sequence continues at coordinate 85,834 of CAOKZL010000463.1, read as the reverse complement.
CTATACTCTGTTGTTGTTGTTGTTGTTGTTGTTGTTGTTGTTGTGTGCCTTCAAGTGGTTTCCAACTTATGGTGACCCTAAGGTGAACCTATCACAGAGTTTTCCAGGGCTGAGAGTGTGTGACACACCCAAGATCACTCAGTGGGTTTCCACGGCCAAGTGGAGAATTGAACTCTGTTCTCCAGGGTCGCAGTCAAATGCTCAAACTGCTACACTTTGCTGGCTGTTTGATCCAAATGTATGACTGGTACACTCAATTCTTATTTCAACAGAGGGATAATAGCATTTTAGTATTTCAGTTATAACAAACGTCTACAAAAACGGCTTACTTTCCAAACTTAATACAAATATTTAATTTAATTTAATTTACACTTTGCTATGGGACCCAAAGTGGCTTGCAATAATTTAAAACAAAAATGAAGACAAAATTTTATTTTCCAGACGTTAAATTTTTTTTAAAAAAAATCTAGCAATAAGTCCATTTAAAAAGGACATGGCTGAAACATTTTAAAACATAATTAAAAAGTGAAAAGATTAAAAAAAGAGCACACCACTTTCAAACACCAATCTGCTACATGATTTATCTAAGTAAAAGGGTCTCTGCCTGCTGGTGGAAAGAGGAGGGGGTAAACCAGACCTTTCGCAGAAGAAAATTCAATAGTTTGGGACATGGCAAATTATACGCCTGAAACAGCATTTTTAAGTATTCCAGGGAGCTAATAAAACACCTGGGGTTTGGGCTCAAATATTTTTCAGGATGTGGGAGCTGTGTTCAAGAAATGTACAAATTACAAACATAAGAACTTGATTTAAGCAAATGAATTGAAAATGGAAACACTTATTGTTCAGGAAGTATGTTGCCTTAATTCACTTCATCCACCATGAAAATTATGCAAATAGATTGAAAATGCAGTCAGACAATATTTCCCAAAGAGAAACATCCAGACTACTGTGTCACAAGAATAGTGATGCACAGAAATACAAGGACGAAAAGGTGAGGGATTAGCGAGAGTATCTGACATAAAACTGAACAGATAGATCAGATCAACCTACCATTCAGAAATCAAGCGCAGCCTTCTGACGACTACAACAGCTGAAAGCACACGGCAATTGAAGAGTCTTGTTGAACTCAGGTCAACCCCACTGACTCCATAGTTACTCCCATTAACCACTGGCTATACTTCTACATAAAAATCACCTTCATGGCTGATCACACCAGTGAGGCCATGAGGCTTCCCCAACACTGTTGTTGAGACCCCAGGATTGCCCAAATACTCCAGAGGGCAGTTTCTCTGGCCATAAAAACAAGAACTGACTGCCTCCCCTGAGGCCCTTTCATGCTTACAGCATTATGACTCCAGTTCAACTGCCATGGCTGCATCCTATGGAACCCTGGGGTTTATAGTTGGTGAGGCACTAGAGCTGCCTGGCTGAGATTTCTAAATGCCCCTCCCTAAACTGCAAATCCCAGCATTCCAAAGAATGCTGCCATGACACTTAAATGGGAATCACAGTGCTATAATTGTGCAGTGTGGAAGGGCCCGTGGAAGCATCCAGGAGCAGCATCATATATTGAAACAACTGGCATGTGCTCCCTTGTTGATTACTATCAAAAATATCTATTTTTCAAAAAATAGAAGTGGACTTCTACCTTTGTTCCAATTTTGTTTTGCTTTGCTTTTGTGCCATTTTTGGCAGTCCCTTCAACCCCCAGACCAATTGCAGTTGCCCGCTCTGGCTCACCCCCCTTTAAACACACAAGCTGTAGCAAGTTTCCTCTAGCTGGTGCCAAAGCATGCCATTATTGGGTCATACAAAGCTGTGCTCCTTTTGTCATTCAGGCATCACACCAACCACCCACATTTTCAGGCAGACTGTCATCAAGTTCATTCCTTGACAACAGAGGCCTGAAGTTTGTGGAGTTTGCAATGACTCTCATTTTTTATCGTCAGGGAGCTATGCAATCACATCGAAGAAGGAAAACTTCTTCTTTTCCTTATTCCTCAAAGGAGAGACAATAAACTTTTTTTAAAAAAAATTCAGGCAGATTTTGGCACTGCTGGTTTGCTGAGGAAGGGATTGTACTGGGTGTTTTCCTGCCACATATGTTTTTAATACAACATTTGTTTTAATATTATTAAAATAATGTAACTGCTGTTGTTGTGTGTCTTCAAGTTGTTTCTGATTTATGGTAACCCTAAGGCAAACCTAGCACAGGTTTTGGTAAGATTTATTTAGGAGTATTTGCTTTTTCCTTCCTCTGAGGCTGTGAGAGTGTCACTTGCCCAAGGTCACCCATTGGGTTTCCATGACCAAGCGAGGATTTGAACTCTGGTCTCCAGAGTCACAGTCCAATGCTCAAACCACTACACCATGCTGGCTCCCAAGAAAATAGAACAGAATAGAATACAGTAATACATTATATGTTATTATTTACCATAATTTTAATATAATTTAAAAACACAATTGAACAGATAATTGTAACACTGTGTTATAGCAGAACCTTTTAAAATCACACTGGAAACAAAGAAGAGAGGATGCAAACTGAACTCCCAATGTAAAAGTCAGTGCATGGATCACTAAGACCATAATCTTCACTGAGTTACGGGAACAAGCCCTGCTGAACTCCAGACATGCCTAGGATTGCACTGCAAATATGTAAAAAATACGTGTCTTACTTCAACTGCCAAAGACTAATCAACACTGATTAAATTGGAGCTGTCCTTATTTTAAAATTTTAACAAAGCTAGCAATGTAGAACATGCAGTAGATTTTTTTTTACTGGTTCATGCTCTTCCAAACAAAGTGCATCTCCAAAGCATGAACTCAAGAGCTCACACCCTCCGGTATCTCTCTTTCTGCATAGCGCTGGTTGCATTGTTCCTATTTCTGAACCCTTCTCTTAAGCTGTATGCTGCAAGAGCTCAGGACTGGTTGGCAAGTCACTTTGGTGAGCTCACTACATAATCCAGGGCTTTCTGGAATGGTTTAAAACTCTACTGTTTTCATAACTATGGGGAGACAACCAGGTGCCCTCCAGACTTTAGGGATCTCACTCTCATAATGCCTGCCATGCTATTTGGGGTGGAAAGAAGTCTGCTTGTTTATTATTTATTTGATTATGTACAGTATATTCCATGATTCATTGTAAGGTCTCAGGAAGGTGTATAAATAACACATATCAATATTTCAGAACAATAAAATAGTATAAATGAGATTAAAATACATTAAACAAGTCAGAACAGCTTCAAGCCCACAACAATTTAAACAACGTGCATGTACATTTAAAAGTGAATTGGACCTCAAAGGCTTTAATAAAAAGCATGTTTTGACTTGGCACTGGGATGAAATCAGCATCTGCTTTAATTAGCCCCTTGAGGGTGTCACAGCAGAGGAGGCCCTGCCTCACATTTTCACATACTAGATTGATCCCACTGCTGGCATACAGAGGAGAGCCCTCTAACGGATCTCACTCCCTGGGCAGGCACATAATACAAGAAACACTCCTTCAAATATTGAAGTCTCATGTCATTTAGAGTTTTAAATGTCACTTTTTACCCCCTTGAATTCAGACCAAAACTGTTATTATATGGTTTCTATGCATATTCAGGATAGCAATCTAGCTGCTGCATTTTACACTAGCTTAAACTTCTGAGACGTGTTCAAGGGCAGCCCCATGTAGAATGCCATGAAATACTTCCAACTGGTGGTTATCTGTGAATCAGCCACCACGATTAAATTACAGACTAAACCATTTGGTGGTGCCAACAGATTTTGTTTGCTGTTTCAAAAAGTGATATAAAATTTCAGGAGGTTTTTTGAAATCTGTATGAAGACTCCTTAAACATCAGTGGAACTTCACCATCATCACCAATTTCTCAATAGATTATGGAGGAAGAGAAACCATGCATAGTTCCTGTATGTCTTTCTTCTTGCTACTTTGAGTAAACCAGCATCAATTAAATTCAGTGGCTGTTTTCAAAGTCAATACGAGGCAGAAGCAAAAGTTTTCCACAAATGGAAAACTGAACAAGGCCTGGTAATACACTCCACCAATAAAGGAACCCTGGAATTGTTTTTAAGGTGTGGGGAGGAGTCAAAATTGGCAAGCAGGTTATTGATAATTTTGCCTACTTGCAGGCGGAAGGCAAATTACTTTCCCCATCCATTATAATTCAAACATCCTTAAATATGAAGACTCTTACTAGTGCAATGTGTATCTGGAAGTGCCCTCCATGTATTCAGGGTAGTTTACGCCCAAATACATATGCATAGGATAGATAGCAGAGACTTTATTACTCCTAGGAGGGTGCAACAACAGCTATGTTAGTATTTCTTAGTACTTGATTACTTAATATATTTCTGATTGTTAATTCTCAAGGAGGCTCAGCTATGTTGGAGTCTGGATGGTCCAAGCTCCCCAAATTTCTGGGGAAGTTCAGTCACCTTCAGTCCACTCTTGTGAAGGAGGGTGAGCCTCCCTCAGCATCCCTGTTCCAGAGTCCATGCTGCCACCATCTGAAATCACCTCCGTGCCCCCTGTCTGTGCCCAAAGCCTTGGAATTAAACACATCTGTCAGAAAGTCAGCAATGCACACAATAATGTATCTCTTATTAGGTTGAAAAGAATAAATAATTCTCCTGCTGTCAAAGCAAATCTGACTTTGCCTCAAGTCTCAGATCACCAGGTAGAAGATTCTATTGGAAGCTGCCCACCTCAAGACCACAACGTGTACGCCTAGGGCATATAAGTCAGGTGCAAGGACCAATTATTCTCCTCCAGTTAATAGCAAAGCTGTCATTGATTTCCACTGGAACCAGAACAGCTCTGATGATGTCACCAGCTACAGGTATGCCATACACCCTGACAAGTCACTCTGACTGTGGTTACGCATATCTTTCAACATTACTGCCACTTCTGCAATCAGCCAGACACCAGAGCAAAATGAGATCAGGCTTCTGGGATCCAGAAAGTCACCTGAGCTTTTAAAAATATATCATCCTGATTATTTTCTCATCCCTGTTCTCATTCCCTGGCAGTCTCTAAACACAAGTGAATCCGCACACTCAGACAAAGCTGCCAACAGAAACACATTCTACAGGTTTGCCGCTGATGTCCGCCCCTCTTATGCATAAAAGCGCCCACACACTTTGTGTCCTAAATAACCGTTCTGGAAAAGAACTGCTGGAAAAACTGCAGGAAAGTGAATGCAGGACTAAGTCCGTACTGGGACATTTGGTCAGACGTGTCCAAAATAAAAAACTCTTCTGCTCCCCACCCCACCGACCCCAGCAAACTCGAACCAAGTAAAACCTGTAGCCCACAAAAGCATATTTGGAAAAGGGTAACAGAAAAGCACAGGACCCTTTAAAAATCTGGACCTGGTGTTTCCAAAACGACTGGAAAGGGAGACAGAGGAGGGTTTGGACTCCTGGAATAATATACTCCGGTAACCAGAAGCAAGAGAAAGCAAATGGGTGGGAGGAAATGTTGCACTGCTTCTTCCTGCCCTCAAACACTCTGTTATTTATCACTAATCAACCTGAAGGGCCACAGGATTAAAATCATCTCTATGCGCTCGCACTGTGTGTGTGTGAGAGAGAGAACTGGAGGCTGGAAAATGGCAAGGAGATTAAAAATTGCTACGTATGTCAGAAGTAAATGTCACCTGACCACCAGAAGCAGCAACCTGGCTTCTCTCCCCCGCGCCCCGCGGCTCTCTCTCCCCATCTCGGCCCAGGCAATGGGGGCACGGCGAACGTTCACTGCAGCCCCCCGCACGCATCGGACTTCCCGGTCTGGAAGGGAGGGAGGAAACGGCCTCTCCGCGGCTGCCCATCCCGGCCGCGAACTGCGTAGCTGCCCAGGACGAGAGCGACGCAACGCCTGCTGCAGAGGGTTTAAAGGGAGGGGGGAAGCGGCCCCCAAGAAGGAAAAAGTTCGCCCAAGCCCACGAGCTCTTCTTGCACATGATCCGAATCTTCCCTCCCCCTGCCGTCCTCTCCTTGGAAAGCCCCTCCGGGCTGCGGTTTCTTCTCGGGTCGCGCAGGAACGCAACGTTGCAAAACAACACACACCCGACACGCAAGAGGCCCTCCGGATCCTGCAGGCAGGCAGGCGCCCTCGAGTTCAAACTTACCTCCTCGTTCCCACGCGGCAAATAAAGGCAAGGATCGCCCCCATCCCTCTCCTTGGCTTCAATGCCCCTCTTCTCCTCTGGAGCCGGGGACGCCCAACAACGATCCACGGAAGTCGGATCCGACACCTCCAAAAAAACCCCCCCAAAACCAAAAAAGCTCGACCCGGGAGAAAAGCAGGAAGTTTCCTCGCAACCGCGAGCGCCGCGCTCAGTTTCTCTCTCTCGCCGTCGCTCTCGCTCTCTTCGGCTCGCTGGGCTCCCCTACTTCGCCCAGAGTCGTCCTCCTCCCCTTCCTCCTCCTGCAAGAGCGCACCTGCCCGGCAGCACCGAGAGAGTCTCCCCTCTCCTCCGCCCCCGGTTTATTCCTCCCTCTCTCCGCCAACCGCACTTTGCAGTGTCAGGATTGCAAGTCTCTGAGTCACGGATTTGAGATCACGGCTTGGGGAACAGAAAGGGGGGAGGGAGCGAGGGGGGGAGGGCGCGCAGAGCCCTGGCTACGGAGGCGGCGGCGGCGGCGGCGGCGGCGGCAACTCCTGCAGCAGCCGCGGCGGGAGCGGGCTCCTTGGCTTCTCCCGAGCGCGAGGCGATTGCACAACCGGCAGGCGGGGGGGCCGGAGCCGCCTCCCGCGAGGGAGGGCGGGAGGGCGGGGAGGGCGAGGCGGCGGAAAGGCGGCTCCGCGCGCGCCCGGGGCTCCGCAGCCGGAGTGGAACCAGCTCTTCCACTTCGCCGGCACAACCGCCTCCTGCTCCGGCCGCCCCGCCCGCGGGCAGGCCCCGGCCCCGGCCCCGCCCATTTCCTGTGGCCATATTAGGGAAAGAAAGCCTGCCCCCCCCCCGCTTCTTTTTAAGAACCATCCTCCTAACTTTGTGCGCGCGTGAGAGAGAGCGAGAGCGCGCGAGCCGGCCCGCCCGCCCGCCCCCCAATGTTTGGCTGGCAGCAGGACCTAGTCGCTCGGCCGCTCACTCGCCTCTCGATCAGGCTGCAAGGTCAGCGGGAAGAGCCCGATCACGTTACTGGAAACACGGTTCTGCCAGGAATTTCTCTCAGGCTTTCTCTCCGCTCCCCGCCCGGAGAGGCTCTCTTTCCTTCGGCCTCTCCGCTGCTCCGGGCTCAGCCGGTCGGCCGTGGCCATTTCCTCACTAGCCTGTGACCGCCATTTCCGCACTAGAGTGTTGTAGCGCTATTACTCCACTTGCAACGTCCTATGGCATCCTGGGGTTTGCACGGCCGCTCCCTAAACTGCAAACCCCAGGATTCCATAGGATGTGGAAAATGGAATAATAGCGCTATAACACTCTAGTGCGGAAATGGCCATAGTGCTATTATTCCACCTTCAACATCCTAGGGAAACATAGAATCATAGAAATGTAGAGTTGGAAGAGACCCCAGGGGCCATCCAGTCCAACCCCCTGCCATGCAGGAACACCCTCAAAGCACTTCCGACAGATGGCCATCCAGCCTCTGCTTAAAAACCTCCAAGGAAGGAGACTCCACTACACTCCGAGGCAGCATGTTCCACTGCCGGACAGCCCTGACTGTCAGGAAGTTCTTCCTGAGGCTCAGGTGGAATCTCCTTTCCTGCAGCTTGAATCCATTGCTCCTTGCCCTGGTCTCTGGAGCAGCAGAAAACAAGCCCTCTCCTTCCTCTACATGGCATCTCTTCAAATATTTAAACATGGCTATCATGTCCCCTCTTAACCTTCTCTTCTGCAGACTAAACATCCCCAGCTCTCTAAGTCTATCCTCATAGGGCATGGCTTCCAGGCCCCTCACCGTTTTGGTCACCCTCCTCTGGACTTGCTCCAGCTTGACCCTGTCCTTCTTGAATTGGGGTGCCCAGAACTGGACACAGCATTCAAGATGAGATCTAACCAAAGCAGAGTAGAGCGGTACCAATACCGCCCTCGATCTAGACACCATACTCCTGTTGATGCAGCCGAGAATTGCACTGGCTTTCTTGGCCGCCGCTTCACACTGCTGACTCATGTTCAGCTTGTGGTCTATGAAGACTCCTAGATCCCTTTCACACGTACTGCTGTCCAGCCACTTGTCCCCCATCCTAAATTTCTGTATTCCATTTTTTCTACCTAAGTGTAGGACCTTACACTTATTTATGTTGAATTTCATTTTGTTAGCCTTGGCCCAGCTCTCCAATCTATCCAGGTCATTTTGAATTTTGATCCTGTCCTCTGGCGTATTAGCAGCCCCTCCCAATTTGGTGTCATCTGCGAATTTGATCAGCATGCCCTCTATTCCTTCATCCAAGTCGTTGATAAAAATATTGAACAGCACTGGGCCCAGGACAGAACCCTGTGGCACCCCGCTAGTCACTTCTCTCCAGGATGAAAAGCAGCCATTCGTGATCACTCTTTGGGTTCAGTCGGTCAACCAGTTACAAATCCAACTAACAGTAGCCCTGTCCAGCCCGCATTTTACTAGTTTCTTTGCAAGAATGTCATGGGGAACTTTGTCAAAGGCCTTACTGAATCGAGGTATGCTACATCCACTGCATTCCCTTCATCTATCAAGCTAGTAACTCTATCATAAAAAGAGATAAGATTAGTCTGGCATGACTTATTTTTGAGAAATCCATGTTGACTTCTCGTGATTACCGCCTTGATTTCTAAGTGATTAGCAACTGACTGCTTAATGATCTGCTCCAGGATCTTTCCAGGTACTGATGTCAGGCTGACTGGGCAATAATTATTTGGGTCCTCTTTTTTCCCCCTTCTTGAAGATGGGGACAACATTTGCTCTCTTCCAGTCTGCTGGAACTTCTCCTGTCCTCCAAGATTTCTCAAAGATTATAGCAAGCGGTTCCGAAATGACCTCTGCCAGCTCTCTTAATATCCTAGGATGCAATTCATCTGGCCCTGGAGACTTGAATTCATCCAGTGTGGCCAGGTATTCCTGTACCACCCCTATACCTATTACGTGCCTCATTTCCCCTGCTTCCTCACCTGCTCCCCAACCGCCAGGTTGAGTGCTTGTATCCTTCTGGGAAAAAACTGAGGCAAAGAAGGTGTTTTCTCTTCCCCCTGTGAGTAGTTCGCCATCTTCCCTGCGCAGCGACCCTATCGTCTCCTTCTTTTTCCTTTTGCTACGGACATATTTAAAAAAGCCCTTTTTATTGTTTTTAATGTCTCTGGCCAGCCTAAGTTCGTTCTGTGCTTTAGCCTTTCTGACCTCCTCCCTACATCTGGCTACTTGCTTAAATTCTTCTTTGGTGGTTTCCCCCTTCTTCCATTTCCTGTACATGTTTCTCTTAACACTTAGCTCAGCTGAAAGTGGAATAGTAGCACTATAACAGTCTAGTGAGGAAATGGCCTATAAGCAACCGTGTGCACCAGGCACGTTTGGGAGCAATGGGGGGGGCACAAAAACACATTGGGAGGAAACTGGAAAATTACCTGGGGGGAGGCCAGACAGACCCTCGCCCAGTTTTGGTGAGCACCTCAGATTCCTCAGCTCCATCCAGGAGGGACGCAGGGATCGGTTGCATTCGTCAGTCCTCCTGGGCTAACGGAAGGGTGGGTAGACAAGCCCAGTTTGAGGTGGTTGGGACTCAGGAGTAGTTGCCAAAACAGGGGCCCATTTCCACAACATGTGGGGGCTAACGGGTGGCACAGAAATGAAATAACAGATTTCATAGCAATGTGCTCTCCAACATTTCAGAGATGAAAACCAGGATGTGTGTGGTCAAGAGGTTGAAAGTTATTGATGAAGAAGAACAGGCAAACTATGAGAGGCTACAGCAGTTTGCTTTGCCTGAGCCTACTGTGAAATGTGAGATTCCAAGCCCCCACCTCGGAGTTAACTGAGGCAAAGAGGGGAAGTGGGAATTGGACAGAGAATCTGGAGCTGGAAAAGTGAGAGGACAGAGGATTAATCGGGACTGTCCTTCCCAAATCAGGACAGTCAGAGAGTATGAAGTACAAGAGACATTGGGACAAAAATCCCACACCTTCTGTGAGACGCCTGATGCCATAGCTTTTTACCTCATTCCTCAAATGACTGAAAAAAAAATGGATAAAAGAAGCATTAGGCGATTCAGGAAGCAACAAGGGAAGCAGCAGCAGCAAAGCATACCGTTTCCTTTTCAGCACTGGGCCCGTAGCCAGCGGAGTGCCTGAAGCAATTTCACCAACTGAACGGCAGATAACCTGACCGTGCGTGCAACATTGCCTCAAAGTATTGCAGGGAAGTAAGTTTTACTGTACCCACAGTGTGCGCTACTTCCAAACAAACCTGATGCAGGCTTGGCCTTGTCACAGTTGCCTCAAAATGAGGTGCACCCCCCCCACACAAATCTCCTGGCATGCCTCATGCCCCCCATGAAGCCAGTTACCTTGGACATACCACGTTGTCTATAAATTGCAATCCTACCCTACACTTTACTGCAAGTAGCTGTCTTTTCAGACTCTTGCTTCTGAGCAAATATGCACAGGATCAAACTGTTATTTGTGCTTTTGTTTTAAACACTGACTTGGAAAAATGCAAAAGGAGAAAGAGGAAAACTCTTAAAGAAATGTAGGAAGCTGGATGGACCGGGAGAGTCTAGAGCAAAAATACTGCTTTGGATTTGAGCGAGCAAGGCCTCTGAGCTGCTTTTCCATGACTCATCGCTTGTTCTTGTGCAACAGCTCCAGCGCCTGTGTCTAAGTGCATGAAAGGAGGCTATTGATAACCCTACATTTGAGCACTTTCAGTTCAGTTCTGTTCCGTAAGGCAGCCTTCCTCTTGCCACTGCCTCCCACCAAATAATCTGCATTTCTCCCTCTGTTTCAATTTGCATCTTGCACAGCGCACTGAAGATCCTTGCAACAGCCTCGTTTTGCTACAGCCACGAAGGGGTACATACGTTGCAAATGAGTGCATGAGGAAGACACGGTGCTCCGCCACAAACTTTGCAAGGCAGGCGGGGAGAGAAACCAAGCTTCTAGCATGCTGATTCCTGCAAGTGAGAGTGGGGTGAGGGGAAGCAGCCTCAGACCAGCCGGGCAGAAGTTCTCTCATGTACTGTCTTGCAGCCACATTCACCACATTCCTCATGCTGGGAAGTGCCAAGCATGAAAGCCCAGCACGTAGTACGCATGTAGTCAGGAAGTTTGGTAATCTATTTTAAATAAATTATGCACTGGAAAATTCAGCTTATGCAGCTATCGCAACCTCAGCAAGATAGGGTCATTATTAGGATGCCTTGTATTTGAAAAGTACAATGTCTAAATATATAAGGAACTCTTAGAACAATAGTGTCCAAATCGTAGCTTGAGTCACTGTCCCACTTTTAGCAAGATTGCCTAATGACTGACAGCATTTTTTTTCCAGTAAATGCTGAACTAGGGTAATTTTGAATCCAACAAAAAAAAGATATATATATATATATATATATATATATATGCTTTAATTTTAGTTGTCCAAATCCTTTTTTTTTTTTTTACATTTCTTGGCCATGGTTCCATCTACACTCCTGTATATTTAAACCCTTGACAACTTTATGTATCTCATGCAGTGGATCCTTAAGTCTTCTAAAGCAGAATCTCCATGTTTGGTTTCAACCTAGATTCCTCAGTATCCCCAGCCAGCATAGCCAATGATAAGAGGATAATGGGAGCTGCAGTACAAAAATATCTTGAGCTAGTTTGGTGGAGTGGTTTGAATGTTGGACTCGGACACCGGGAGACCAGGGTTCAAATCCCTACTCAGCTATTGAAACCTTCTGGGTAACCTTGGGCAATTCACATTCTCTCAGCCTCAGAGGAAAGCAAAGGCAAAACCCCTCTGAACAAATTCTGCCAAGAAAACCATAAATCATCATAAATCAGTAATGACTTGAAGACATACAACAACAGCAACTGTTTCTCCACTATTCTGCAAAATCTTGTAAGAAATGTGTTATTTAGAGCCACTAGATGAATCTTTGATGCTTTAGCTGCAACAGAGTAAAATGGCTCTGAAGTTGTTCAGCAAGAACTGTGCATACTGAAGATCACTTAGCACAAACCAGTTATGCCATATTTATTAAGTCATCCTAAGTATGCAATTTACTCTCTGCAAATTCGGAATGATGTACCAGATTTCAGGTGTTCCAGCCACCTCCCTGCCCTGCAAAAGGAGAACCTACAAGACTGATGTTAGCACACCCCAGTTCTGTCTAAGGCAGTATTGTCTCTTCTGACAGTTTCCTCTACAGCCAGAGGAGTTTCCCAACTTTGTAACCTGAAACCCCAAGTGGAGGTTATCAGATGCTGGGTGTGTCATGGGGCATTACAGAGATGCAAAGCATCTGTTACATCCTATGCTTTTTTCATTATAACATACATGAAGTAACATGCTCTCCATTGTGTGTGTGTGTGTGTGTGTGTGTGTGTAAAAAGCTGCAGACAATAGCTACAATACTGTAAACAGTTCTTCAGCCATTGCCATACTTCCACCTCTACTTTGCTTGCTGTCCACAGTCACAGCATAAAAATATAAGGAAATAAAACTGGATAAAATGTTCAGACTATAGAGATACGTAGCTGTATATACATTTTTGCTGGATCAAAGCCACATCTCCGCATTGCAATTTCTCACTAAGTTGAATCAGACAGCCTAGTAGCACACAGTATAAAACTAAGAACCCCAGATTGCAGGAAAGAATGCCAAAGCTTCACATTCTAAATATATCTGAGGCCAAACACTCAGTGGCAAATGGAAGCACATGCCCACCCAGCATGATTGAAGATTAACTTAAGGGACTCTAAATATCAAAACCAGCAGGGAAAATAGATAGACTGGCAATCACATGCTAACTGAAAAGTATCTTTCCAGTTCTATTGTAATTTCATGGTACCACTTGCAAAAGAGACCATGGGAATACTTTTTTTTTCATCGATAAGCATTTTTTCCCACTACCTTGCTTCACATGAAAATCAAGTCTGAACACATGCGAACAAGTGCTACAGAAAAGGGCACAAGAAAGCAAAGACAACTTTCTTAGGTTAACCTGTGAGTAACTTAAGCCCTTTTATGCAGAGAAAGCTCATATTTACCGAACAGTTTTATTTTTCTCAGATTCCCAGTGCAAAATTAAAGGCAGGCTTGAAAAGCAAAACATTCTCACATTGTTGAATAAGCAATGCTGCTGCACAGTGCCAAAGACAAATGGCTGCAGTTTCCATTTAAAGCAATTTTTCAGATATTTCTGAAGCATGTAAACTGATTCCACATTTTTCACTGTGGAAATGTGAAAGGATACTGTTTGTGTAGGGAACAAGAGACACACCCTTAAAAGAACAAATTTTATTAACCATAACCCTCCTCCATATCACATGAACAAACACATAGCACAGAGAGAAGAACAAGAATTTGCACCTGGCTGGTGGCAGCTGCAGCTAACATATGGACACAACTGAAGAATATCAGTGGCTCCATACAACACACCTTAATGTACTTTGCATACGACAAAGTTTAAATTTATTCGGTGAACCTACCCATACAGTAAATTCATCCTCAGAGGTATAGATCCATTTTCTTGTACTGCTGTTGCAAAGTCAAAAAGCAATGAAGTACATTTTTATATTAACAATATTAATTCCCAACAATTTAAAAAGCAGTTAAATCGTAATGATAATGAAGATTAAGAAATAAGGCACACACACCCCTGTTAAAAGATTTTCTGCAACAAACAGTTAACAATCAAAAATCTGGATAAACTGCATTGTCTGCAGTCACTGGTTACCTGACACACAGGGCCTTTTCACTGGTGGCACTGAGAATTGCTTGACATCACATTTGTTGGCTGTCTTTCAGCGACCAAATTTAAATAGTGCTATTTCAGAATTGTGGGATTTAGGTTTTCGGGGGCAACTAATTTTTAAAAAAGCATGAATACTAGTGTTTTATATTGCCTGCCTTCATTTTCGTTGACAATCTGTATTTTGTTTATTGTGTTTATTCTGTTTTTAGGCCATTCTGGAATGCATATGGATAAACAAAAAACAGGATGTAATACTCTTTAATTAAGTGGCTCTCAAATACAGGGGATGAAAACATCCAAGGATTAGTTGTGCCTCTGAGTGGCAGGCATGTGTTAGGTAGGGAATATAGACTCTAGGTACAACAACATTGCACTGTATTTTCGGTATAGCCATTGTAATTGTCACATTTTTTAAATCACAAAACATCACACAGGAGCTTCACAAGTGGCAGAAATTCAACAGACAAATCTTGTCCCTGCATAGAAATGCCCTGGTGGTTAAAGACTCACTGCTTAAACGTACACCTGTCACATAGCTGTTAAATGCACAACAGCCCTGTCAGATGATGACAACCTGCATTAGTTCATATTACTAAAGTTATTACACTTGACTCTAATTTCTTTGCATCTCACCAGAGACACAGCAGAAAAAGCAAACCCACCCCAAGATTATTCCCTATTATTGCTAGGGAAACTGCATCAGACAGGGCAGACGGGTTGGTAAAGAGGCAAAGCACAGGTAATCTTGCTGCTGTTTTCTGCTTGAAGTAATCCTTATCTGTTTTTTTCCTACACGTGCTTGCGATGATGAACATGTGGTTGGAACTCCATGAGTAGGGGCTCCTTCAAGAAAGAGTGATCTGAAGCCAGGACAAAATTAAATGTGAAGACAGGCATTTACAGAGATTGGAAGTAGCTAGTTATAAAGCAACTAGTTACTTGTATTTTTTTTTTCAAAGAATGAAAACAAAACTAGTATACATCACAACTGTAACTTAAGGGTTCACTCCTTTGGTGGGTCTAACTGTAATTTTTTGTTATAATGATCGCACTAAATGGTGGAGAAGGAGTATGGCGCAAATGTCTGCTTGTGCTACGCCTTGTGCATTACTGAGGGCGTTGAATCAAAGACACGTCAGACAGGTGGATGTTGTGTTTTGTACAATTCAGATGTTTTTCCTAGATCAACTAAACAGTAACAATTTCAGATGAGGCTGAGAAATTGTAAAATACATAGTTACCATTAAGAACAGAAACTGTAACCACTAAAGATGTATCTATTCTAGACAATTGTAGCCATGCGATACCATTATAACTCTCCTGACTCCATCCTAAAGAATTTGTAGTTTGGTGAGATACTTAGAATTGTTAGAGAGCTCTAATACAGCATTGTTTTGTTGTTGTTATTATTAACACCATTATCATCTCTATTTGTATCCTGCTTTCCCCCCAAAACTGGGATTCAAGCCTGTATATCACAGGAGTGCATTAAAGATCTCTGGTAGAGAATTTTAAGTACCTCTCCAAACTACAAATCCCAGGATTCTAGAAGATGATGCCACAGTAGTTAAAGTGATATTAAACCTCTAGTTATAAAATGCGTATACAATACTTACCTCCTGGAGATGCTTTTGTTAGGGAAAGGAAAATATTAATGTGAGAGTAAAATGGAATGATGTCTGTACAGTCCCCAGTATAAATACCTTGCTTGAAGACCTACCTTTGGAACACAGAGCATTTATAGCATTCCAGCTTACAGAGCCAGCATGATATAGTGGTTTAAACATTGAACTATGACTTTGGAGAACAGGGTTCAAATCCCTGCTCAGCCATGAAAACTCACTGGGTGACCTTGGGCAAGTCATACTCTCTCAGTTGCAGAAGGTAGCAAAAGCAAAGCCCCTATGAACAAATCTTGCAAAGTAAACCCCAGGGTTACCATAAACTTAACCTTAGGGTCACCATAAGTCAGAAATTACATGATAACAAGCCACAGACTTGGTGTTATCATCTGTCCCAAACTCCAGAATGCTTAGAAAAATCACTTTATGCGGGCAGAGAACCTGCAGTGAGACTGCACAGAGATTACTATCTAGTAAGCTGAGAGAGGTTGAGCAAGGCCCATTTAGATCTCCTTTGGCCCCTGGAACAGCAGCAGTTTAAGGTAGGTTAAAGGTACTTTTAAAAAGTTCGGTTACCAAGGAAATCCAGTATCATATCTTCTCATGCACTGTAATTTCCAGCAATCCTAGCTAGCATAACCTAAGGCAAACAATAATGGGAAGACCAAATGATTCCTACTCTGGTGCACAGGTGAGCAACCTCTGGCTGTCAGCATAACTTTGTGCAACTCTCAGACAAATTTCACAAGCCATCTACAATCAGGGCAGACTTCTGGTAAGAATTATCTGTCCCTCCACCAACAGTCTACTGGGCAGAGAGGAAGAGGAAGAAAGAATGGGATGGCAAAGAGAGTAAGCATAGCCTCATCTACAACAGGAATTCAGTTCCCTCTCTGCATATGTGCAAGTGTGTTATATATAGCCTATAGGCAATGGGCAAATGTGTGTGTGCTTGTATATGAATGCATGCCTTTAAGTCACTTGCCAATTAATCGTGACCCCATGAATTTCATAGGATTTTCTTGGGCAAGGAGTACTCAGAGGTGATTTTGTCAATTCCTTCCTCTGAAATATAACTTACAGCACGTAGTGTTTCTTAACAGTCTCCCATCCAAGTACTGACCAGGACTGACCCTGCTTAGCTTTCAAGATCAGACAGAATCTGGTACTTTCAGAGTATTCAGCCCTACATACATATAAAAGACCCCAACCCCATGCTAAAAGAACACAGTGCAAAATATCCAATCCCTGCTAAGTGCCAGGGAGATCAGATTTTTTTGCATATTGACAGGGCTTTTTAAACATTAGTGCCCAGCATTTAATGGCATAGTAGGAAAAACAATAATCACTGAAGGTTTCTTAGACATAATATCAAAAATGCTTAACATGAGTTTCTTGAGACTACAAATGATAGTAGACTTTCAGTGCAATTCTATCTATTAATGTTTATCTACCAGTAAATCCTACTAAGTTTAATGGGATTTAGTCTGTTGAAAACATGCATGGGATTGCATCATAATAAGTGACTGTTAAATGTAGTTACTACTCAAATTTGCTGTAGCTCACAACTATTTTTCTGTTCACATGTGTGAGAGGTTAATTTTGCAGGGAAGAACTAATAATACAAGCTATCATACCTATAGCAGCTTTCAAGAATTAGTAGCTTGTAACACTCTAATGGTACCAGATCCTGTCTGACCTTGGAAGCCATGCAGAGTCAGCACTGGTTAGTAATTGGATTGGTGGTCCGTGTGCTATAAGCTGTATTTCAGAAGAAAGAAGTGGCAAAACTACCTCTGAGTATTCCTTGCCTATGAAATTAATGGGGTTGCCATAATTTGACAGGCAGCTTGAAGCATACACACACAATGATCAGAGTCTAAATACCCTAAAGACACAAGATGCTGTCTGATTTTGGAAGCTAAGCAGGGTCAGTCCTGGTCAGTACCAGGATGGGAAACCATCAATGAACACCAGGTGCTGTAGGCTAAATTTCAGAGGAAGGAACTGGCAAAACCACCTCTGAGTATTCCTTGCCTAAGAAAACCCTATGAAATTCATGGAGTCACCATGACTTGAAGAGACAGTCTGATCACACTGTCCCATTCACATTTTTGTTAAGCACTTGAACTCTCCCAGTAACTTTTCCCCTAAACAATAACCACTGAAGGACCCTCCTCATAAAACAGTATATTGACATTACAAACTCACAGTCAAAAAACCTACCTCATTAGTTCATATTAACTAACACTCTGCCCTGGTGCATTTTTGTCTCAACTGCCATCTCTGGCCTGTCTGATAAGCATGCTTTGATAACATGGATATCCACATCTGACAATTTTTGTCATGTGCATTTTTTTCTTGGCAATATAGATAGATCTTTGTATGTTTGCATCAGAGTGTGTGAAGCTTGAGACGTATAGCCAAAAACCTGAAACTTGAGGTTTCAGATAGAGGAGTGAAAATGACATTTCAATTGCCTAAAGCTTCCATGTTGATCTTGATAAAGTTTCACAAAATATCTACGTTAAAGAGTCACTTTGGGGGAGGTCACTGTGTTCTGCCAATTTATTAGTTCCCCGAAATAGACATGTTGAGTAACTAATAAAGTTACTAGACTTTCAGTTCCCTTCTATATAACCAGCAACATGTGACTGGAAAGTGATTCCAGTTCTATTGAATTATCCACAAGTCTCTCAAAAATGTGGAGCATCAGGCCAACAAACTGGGTAATGGAAAATCCACATTGTCCCTATCAAATAATAAGAATTCAGATCCTAGCTGTTGTTGTTTTTGTTTTTCTTTACTTGACCATGAAACTCAAGGGGTAAAGAGCACATGATCCTCTGACACCATTAAAGCTAAGCAGATCAGAGTCCAAACTGCAGTGCAACATAAGGAGCTCAGCAGCTTCAGATATAATACACAAGAGTCGCTAGCACTGTCTTCTACAGTTGTTAAGTAGGAGCTAACCATATTCAACAAGCTTTTGATTGTAAGCAACTCCAACACCATTTTTCTTCTGTTTAAAAGGAGCCCTTTCAGAAAAGGGCAACAAAAGAATGAGGAAGTTAGGAAAAGAGGAACAGCAGCATTTTCCTAATGAGATGGTCAGCCTCAGATCACCGCCTAGAGCAGTGGTTCTCAACCTGTGGGTCCCCAGATGTTCGTGGACTTCAGCTCCCAGAAGCCCTGAGCATTGACCATAGTGGCTGGGGCTTCTGGGAGCTGCAGTCCATGAACATCTGGGGACCCACAGGTTGAGAACCACTGGCCTAGAGGCTTCCACTCCCACCTATGCCTAGTTACATGTTTGCAACCACAGATGCAGTTGGAACACTGCAAAGAGAAAGCCATGGGGAGGATTTGGAGCAGATAAGCGGATGCAGCACTGAACACAAAGCAAAAAGGAAATTAAGGAAGGCAAAAACTAGTAGTATAACCTTCCAATTGTCCCAGTATGACATGGACAGTCTCAATTAGGCCATTTCTGCACTAGCCTGTTATAGTCCTATTATTCCACTTTCAACATCCTATGGAATCCTGGGGTTTGCAGTTTAGTGGAATAATAGGACTATAACAGGCTAGTGCAGAAATGACCTTACTCCTGTATTCTTCCACTTTTTCAGCTGCCTTTAAAGTGTTTCGGTTTTTCTCTCCTCCTCCCACCTTCCTCCTTTGTCCTTGGCTTATTTCAGTTGCTGCAAATGGAGTTCAAAGTACAGAAATTATTTGCATTAAATTAACTCAGCCTGGGGCAGAATCTTGCCCTTCCAGTAGGCTCAGGCAAAAGCAAACTGCTGCAGCCTCTC
This sequence comes from Iguana delicatissima, assembly GCA_948472985.1. NCBI lineage: Eukaryota > Metazoa > Chordata > Lepidosauria > Squamata > Iguanidae > Iguana > Iguana delicatissima. The sequence continues at coordinate 66,518 of CAOKZL010000463.1, read as the reverse complement.
CAACTTGTCTTTTCTTCCTTATTAATAACTCTGTCCACCTTGGCCACACATGGGTGTTGCTTGACCACATGTGACCCAGTTTTCATCTGTGAAATGTTGGAGGGTTTGTGGTACTGAGAAAAGTTCAAACTTATAAAATGGTAAAATGCCCAATGCATTTAATGTAAAGTTTGAAGAATCACAATAGTACAGTTTCTTTTCACTGTGACCAAGAGCTGCAGCCATAGGAGGAAAATTGTGAGAGGGTTGACCCTGAAAGATATTAACAGTCCTCTCCCCACATTTGGAGGTCTGACTTTCATGAATTTGATTATTTGTGAGGCACTCGCTTGCTTCTCCATTCTCCCCTTCCCATTCCCCTGCCTTTTGCCTGGGTGCGCATACCTTCTTTCTCTATGCCAGGGCAAAAGGCAAGGGAATAGGGAGGGGAAAATCAGGGGGAAAAGGCTCTTGCATACTTTCTCCACATGCAGGGCTGCTACTTCCCGTTTGCTTGCCTTTTGCCATGGTGCATGGAAGGAAGGCAGAACTCCTGGACAAAAGGGAAGGGAATAGGAAGTGGAGAAGGGGGGAGGCAAGTAGGTGTCTTTTTCTGCAAATGGCGCTCCCCCCTCCCATTTGTTTGTCTTTTGTCCAGGCACGGAGAAAGAAGGCACACACACCTAGGCAAAAGGCAAGGAAATGAGAGGGGGGTGCTCACTTGCGCAGAGGGAGTTAATTTGCAGTTTTTTTTACTTGTGCGAGGGTTCTGACCCCTCACAAAAGTGGAGGGGGCCACTGTATTTTATTTGCAGTGCTATTTTACCTTTCCACTTCCCAACTCATTTTTTTTATTTTACTTAAATATATATTTTTAAAGGGAGTATTTTACATTTTATGTAAAATGTTGTTTTAAAAAATATATTAAAAATACATCTGTGCATAGTGGTTGGCTTAGAACCTTTTCAAAGTACACCAAACTTCTTTTTGGTGTGCTTTTCTCAACAAATTGCTTTTTCACTTTCAGTTTCTTTTTCCTTTTATTCTCATGAAACAGATAGACAAAAAAAAAAAAAATTCAGCTCTCTCAGGGCATAACTAAACAAGGCACTTAATCTGCATTTGAAAGGTGGCACTTGGTAATCCTAGTTTCGTACTGGGGAAAAAAGAAGAAGAAGAAGCTGACGGGATCCGGAGATACAGCTGTATATTAAAGAGAACTCTCTCCTCGCTTTTCTCACGCTTTCACTTGTGGTTGGAAGAGGGAAGGGGAATCCCCCAGTCAGGAATCCCCCAGTCCTGCCGTCTTCAAGTGGTACTTTTCTTCCTCTGAGGACTGCAACTTCTGGGGGTGGCATGAGGAAGTGTGTAAGCAAGAGGAGGGAGAGTCTGTTCCTGCTTCCTCTCTTGCATTCATCCTCTCTAGGCACCACAGGAGGGAAGACTGGCCCATGATGGCTGGTGGATTCTGGGTACTGTAGTCCAAAATATTAATTCCCCTCAGCTCTGTATTCATCTGCAGGAAACATACATAACACACACAGTGTCTGAATTGTGGAGATTAGGCCTGGCTAACTCAGTCACTTTTACCACTTGATGTTTTCTTTACAACCAATCAACAACCCTCTCTGCTTTAGAAATGGAGAGAGCAATGTGCATTTAACACCACAACTTGTTGCAGGAATTTTAATTTATTTAATTCTTTATTGCTGTTATGTGCCTTCACGTGGACCCTGACTTGTGCCTACCCTATCATAAGTTTTTCTTGGCAAGATTTATTCCGAGCAGGTTGGGCACTGGCTTCCTCTAAGGCTGAGAGGGTGCGATTTGCCTGAGCTCACACACTCCATGGCTCAGTAGGGATTTGAACTATGGTCTCCTAGACTCCTAGTACAGTGTTCAGACCACTATACCACATTGGTTCCTAGCCAAATACACACTTGTATCCATCTTGCATACAGCTGCTTTGCTGGTGGTACTTTTTCGGAATGTTTCAAAAGGTTCTTGTTTAGGAAAGAGCGCTGAATACAGCAGATTTAACTATCCCCATTCAGCTAACGTTTCTGGACATGATTGTTAACTGCTGCCAAACAACTGAGGAACAGATTGTAGAGGCTGGAGATGGTACTTGTTTGGAATGTTCAGAATGTTCTCATCTTCCCAAAAAAGAAATACAATGCAAACACAAGGGATAGGGAGGTATGAAATCTTCCAATGTTTATTAAGGTCAAAATATATCAGGGATATGATTGGCACAAGAGCCTCACTAAGTTATAAACCCACGCTTCTTTTTAACTTAAATATCTAAGTTAAACAAATATTTAATCTTCTTAATCATTTCTCTCGGTATGAAATGCAGTCTTTTCTACATAGCAGATACTGTATAGATACATAGATACACACAAATTGCTTAACTCATACAAAGTTATCACACATTGTTTTAAGATCTGTCCTGCACCCCTTTAACTGCTGTAAGTCACTCTGCTTTTGAAAACCTGCTGAAACCAAACCTTTTGGAACATAATAATTCAGTGGTTAACTGGTGCTTGTCACACAGATAGAGCATAAAATGATTGCTATGAGAGTTTTGTTGACTTCCAGGTAATTTCTACGTGCAATTCAAAGTGAATGTTTTCCTTAAAGGGTTTAGGTCCATAGTACTCAGAGGAAATGCCTATTCGCATATAAACCTTGTTCTTTGCATACTTCAGTCTTTGGGAGAGGCCCTTGCATTGAACACACCCGAAATAAAGAACATGATACATTAAATATGCACTGGAGAATTTAAGATTATTTTCTGCTTCATTTTCTTCTAAGAATGTGTAGCCCTAAGTGACAGTTTTCTTAAACTTATTGTAATTATGTGTAGCCCCAAATTTTTTTAATTAAAATTTTATCCTCCCAATAATAGAATACAAAGAAAAAACAGAAGTCTAATTGGTATGATCCAATCTTTTTTAAACCATGCCCCCATGTGCAGACAGGGATTTTAAAATTAAAAAAGAGATTTCAACCTCCTTATCCACATGCTTGTTTGTTTTCAATGTGTCATCCTCTGTTTTAAGATCTCAAGTTAGGATACAATAAAACTAATTTAATTTGTACAATGTAAAAATAAAACGATTTTTAAAAGGCTAAAAATCCGGGGATTGATGCCGCTTGTGCCCACTAAAGATTAGGCTGTACGGTTTTCTCCTCGCACTTAGGAGCGAAGATGCGGCTGGATTCCTTAATCCCTTGTTTATGCTTCGAAGCAGAATAACTCAGCTGCCCCTTTGAGTGTTGTTTCAGTGTGCCTTCAAAACGTTTCCGAGTTAGGGGAATCTTAAGGCAAACCTATTCACAGGGTTCTCTTGGTATGTTTTTTAAGATGGGTTTTTGCTTTTGCCTTCCCCAGAGGCTGAGAGAGTGTGACTTGCCCAAAGTCACCCAGTGGGTTTCTATGTCAGAGTAGGGACCTGAGCCCAGTCTCTAGGATTGTAGTCCAATGCTGCAACCACTACAGCGTGCAGGCTCGACATGTGTTACACAGTTCCTTTGAATGCTACCAAAGGAAGATTGTGGGATGATGGAAAACTGACCATTCATCCCCACAGAGCAGCTCCAAGGAGGGGCATCCACCCCATGACTGCCATTATATCTATGTAATGGTAAACTCTGAGCTTCGAGACAAATGAAGGTATTACAACGCTGGAGTTACTGCCATAAGGGACACTATACATTTTCAAGTAAAAGGAAGTAGTTATATTTTTCCGGGGACAGATCCAGTTTTCCAGTCCTTAGTTTGACTTGGGCACATAGGTGGCAAGTACAGTTTGATCCAACTAACCCTTCCTGAGGAATTTGGAAACCAACCTGTTGATAGCACTTGGTACTGCATCCCAAAAAGTGGGTTTATATCCATGAAACCTCATGCAATGATAAAAACTGGTGAGCCTTAAAGATGTTGCCACGTATGCTGGCCTGCTCCCTTGCACCTATAGCAGGTCCATTGGGGCCCTTCTGCACTACACTGTTACAGTGCTACTTGCCTATATATCTGGTGCTACCCAGGATTTTATTTTCTCATAAATAACACTTGTTAGAAATACCTTAGGAATTACCTTACCTTAGGAGTTAGATGTGGTTGAAATACACAGATTTGAGATTCCGTGTCTCTAATTCCCCAAATTGTGTTGTCTGATGTGTGATATGTGTAACTTTTCCCTATATTCCCCAACCCAGTCTGTATTCAGAGTTATTAACATACAGAGGCTGGTTTCCTGAGGGGATACACTGTCTTCCTCCTCCTTGCTGCTAGGCCTCATCTCCATAGCAACTGGCCTGAGGCCCAAGAGCTCTCTGGCTGAGAATTCTAAAGATCCCTTCCTAAACTGCCAACCCCAGGAGACCATAGAATCTTCACAGGCAGCCAATCCTATGAGGTCTTTCTTCATGCCTGACATAGCCAATCATATGAGGTCTTTGCCTACATGACACAGACAAACTCACAAACTCTGACTTTTATATACTGGATTATTCCACTTTCAATATCCTGGGGTTTGCAGTTTAGGGAGGAGCATTTAGAATTCCCAGCCAGAGAGCTCGTTGGCCTCAGTAAACAACAAACCGCAGAATTCCACAGGATGTTGAAAGTGGAATAATAGCACCATGAGAGCAAGAAAGACAGAAAGACCCTTAGACTTCAACCTCCCCTTCCTTTCTGTCTCTTACTCTAAGTGTGTTTTCCTTCCTTAAATTGAAGTATTATGGGTAACCTGGCCAAAAACACCCCAGTGCTCACACAGTGCTGGCCAAAGCCTTTTCTCTGAAAATTTTCACTACAGATAGCTCACTTTCTTGATAACCTCATTTCCAAAGATACTAGAATAAAGCAAGACTGTTTGTGATGGCTTACAGACATTAAAGTGGAGGGCAGGGGGCAGCCCTTTTAGTTTTGGGTAGATAATTTGTTGCCCCATCCCAGCTGGAGACGAGAGATTCACTTGCTTGATAGGAGGGCTGACTCTGGCACCAATACTTTGAACCTGGGTCTCCTACCTACTAGTCTATCATCCTAATTCCAGGGTGGGAAGGGTACACTCCAGAAGTTGTGAAACTACTACAACTCCTAGTGTTTGTCATCATTGCCTGTACTGGCTAGGGCTGCTTCAAGTTGGAGCCTTACTACATCTGACAGGTCATACAATTCCCACTGCTGTTCTAATCACTATGCTATACTGTCTGAATGTACAATATATTGGTATAGTCAAACCCAATAGTCAGAGTATGGAACCGTGGCGAGGCTGTCTCTGTCTAAAAGAAGTCACAGATGGGTAATTGGCCTAAGCTGTTTTCAATGTGTCATCCTCTGTTTTAAGATCTCAAGTTAGGATACAATAAAACTAATTTAATTTGTACAATGTAAAAATAAAACGATTTTTAAAAGGCTAAAAACACTGAACAATTTAACAAGTTAAACAGACGACTTAAAAAGTCTTAAAATAGTTTGAAACAATTTAAAAAATGTACATGTAAGAGTTTGCCTAAAACTAATTAGTTTTTTAAATAAACTAAAACAGAAAACCTCACCAGGGCATTATCTTTCCATGGAGGACCAACTGCATGCTCCTATGAGGAGGAGTCTATACTGACAGTAGCAGTGCTGCTGATAGGGTCTCCCAGGTCAGACAGGCTTTTGCTGAGAAGGCAGATTAAATGTGCCAAACAGCTACTGGACAGCAGTAATAGTAGGGGGTGACACTGGCCGAGGATTCTCTCAAAAGTAACAGCAGTGGTACCACAGCTAACATTTGTTAGTACTGTACAGAAGAAGGCATGGTAAACCCCTTTTGAGTATCTTTTACCATGAAAACCCTATGGTGAGACAATCCAAAATGAAAGCAGATGTAGTGCCAGAAGATGAGACTCCCAGATCAGAAGCCAGTTAACAAGCTACTGGGTAGAGCAGAGGACAACTATGAGTAGCTAATGACACAACTGGACCCAAGCAGAAAGGACATTCAGCTGTTGATGTGCTTGGAGGTGAAAGGAAAGTCTGAAGCTGCACAACACATATTATAGGAACATGGAATGTGAGAAGCATGAATCAGGGGAAGCTAGACGTAGTAAATCAAGAAACAAAATATATATACATTGCAATACTTGGCATAAGCGAGCTAAAATAGACAGGAACGGGACATTCTGAATCAGAGGAAATGAAAGTATAAAAAGAAATGGGGTGGCGTTAATAGTAAGGAGAGATATAACAAAAGCAGCCTAAGGATATAATGTGAAGTCTGACCAAATAATATCAATAAGACTTCAGGGAACATCTATCAATATCACAGGCCCCTCATAACTGCAGGAGATACATTCAAAGACTTACTGTGGATAGAGAAAAATGTGGATAATACCAAATGCTTTTTTTTTTAATTAGATGAACAATGGGTTGTCTGAGGCTTATCAGAATTGCCAGCATCACCACTCTTTGTTTTGGAGACATTACAAACAAGGACTCAAGCAAAAGGACTTTACAACAGAGTGTACTGGACAAGGACAAGGACTTCACTGTGCAAGCACAATAAATTTGCAGAAGGACACTACTGTAACCAGATCACAAAAAGTAACTGAGAGCCCTACTGAGAGACTGGGTAGCCTTACAGCATATATAATACTGTATACAGTAAGCAAACAAGAGGCACTGTGTACAATGCGAGACAGTGCAATTCTGCAAGCGAACAGGGTGCCATTTGCTTCAGTTTTACATTCCTTGTCATTTTCAGTGTAATACTGTAAGTACTATACTGTATTTCACTTTATTTCACTTTACTACTTCAATTTCTGATGGCCAATATAGCAATCAAATAGACTACATAATCAGAAGCAGAAAGTGGAGAAGCTCCATTCTCTCTGGAAGAACAAGACCAGGAGCAGATTGTGGCACAGACCATGATCTGGTGATATAAAAAATTGGAGTAAAGCTGAAGAAGCACACTAAAACAACCATTATGCCGAAACATGATCTGAAGAAATCCCCCCAAACAGATAGCTTATCTTTAGAGCTGCTTCAAGTTACAGAGACAGAATCTACACTAGTTCTGACTAACATACGTGAGCAAATATGGAAAAAAAGAACAATGGCCCACAGATTAGAAATGCTTAATACACATTCCAATCCCTGAAAGGGTACACTCAGGATTGCAGTTTCTACAGAACCACTGCACTAATTTCCCATGCAAGCAAAGTGATGCTCAAAATTCTGCAACACAGTTCTACGATATATGGAGCAAGAAATGCCAGCTGTCCAAGCTGGGTTCAGGAAAGGAAAGGGCACTAGGGATTATAATGCAATGATATGTTGAATAATGGGCCGTCAAATGGTAATTATATTTTGGATAATGGGGTACACCAAAGAATTTCAGAAGAAAATCAACCTGTGCCTTATAGATTATTACAAAGCCTTTGACTGTGTAGATCATGAAAAACTATGGATTGCTCTTAAAGAAATGGGTGTGGCAGAACATTTGATTGTCCTAATGCATAACTTGTACTCAGGACAAGAGGGTGCTATCTAGCCAGAATACAGAGAAACAGAATGGTTTCCAATTGGCAAGGCTGCATTTTATCACCTATCTGTTTAACTTGCATACTAAATGTATCATAAGTAAAGAAGAATTAGACACAGAGAAAGGAGATATGAGAAGTGGAGGAAGAAATGTCAACAATTTAAGATATGAAAATGACACTATAGTATCAGCAGAAAATAACAAAGACTTGGAACAGTTACTGAAGAAAGTTCAAAGGCAGGGTTACAGTTAAACATTAAGAAAACAAAACAAAAGAATGACTATAGATGATTTACACAACTTTAAAACAGATGATGAAGACATTGAAACAGCTCAAAATTTTCTACATCGTGGCTAAGTAATTAATCAAAATGGAGATTGTAATCAAGAAATCAGAAGAAGACTAAGAACTGGGAGGGCAGCTATGAAGGAGCTAGACAAGATCCTGGATTGTCAAGATATATTATTGAATTTGGCAATGGCAGGAGCAACTCCTGAGGAATCTAGCTTCCCTTCCAGATTCAGTTTCAAGTCTCTCACAGACTGGCAGCAGTTTTGAGTGCTTAGTGGACTGGCTAAAAATCTTCACCCTGAATCTGAAATTTTCTACATAATTATTATTTTCCTTGAAATACAACAATTTAATAATGGATGCCAAAAACAAATCAAGAAACAGTGATACTACTAACAAAAACATACGCAACATAGTTGGGTCCTAAACCCCGTTATCACCTTTTTCTAGCCTTACTTTGGAAGATATTAGGTATCGTTTGATATCATAATTCAGTCTCATTTTGCCACCCTTGGCCAAGTGTTTGTGAGGCCCCCGAACAAGCACAGAGCTCGGCATGGCCACTAACTGCTGAACATTCCATTCTCCACCCAGGCAGGCCAGACTCAGCCAGATCTTCGCTTTAGGAGACCTCCTTTAAACAAACACCTCATTAAAGATGCACGCTAATACAAAGAGCCCCCTGCCCCGAGCAGATAACTTGACGAGCTAAATGCTTAACCGCCCAGGCAAGCTGCATCTGCACACTGGCCATACCATTGTCGATTCGGACTTAATTCAATCATGCTAAATTCTGACCTTTCGGAGACATTGTCTCGCGCCCAAACCTCATTGTTCTTCCCAAAGTACAGACTAGCCTACAGTCATATTTTCCCTATAAAACCCCCCAGTTCCCAGAGCTTCCTCGGATCGCTCCAGAGTTCCAGATCGCCTTGCTGCCCTTTTGCCTGGCGAGCTCCCCTCAGCGAACCACGCTGAGCTTCTCCCCTCCATCTTCAACTTCTTCAGGACTACGAGAAAGGTGTCGTATCACCCATTTCCCCCGAAAAACCCTTATTTCCTATTTCTTACTTAGCTGTGTGGTTGTGTTGTCTTAAGTATTTGTCTGTCTTTAATAAAACATCATTTTTTGCTAAGTTTAAAACTGTCTGACTGCTTGACTGACCTGACCCCGTATACATTGGGCTGCAAGATCCTGCAAAGTTACCCTGCCTCTTGCTAGCTTAAGTGAGTGCTCCAGCTAATTTTCCCCAAATATTACTTGTTGGTGTTTATTTAGGTGTCCCTCCTGGGACCCCCAGTAAACAGGGTAACACCCCGTCTGGACTGCTGGGCCCTGGCAGTTTGTACCAGCTTCCCTCACCCTCCCTTGATAGCCCTACCCTTTGTTCAGGGACTTTCCCAGTCCAGTCCTCTCATGTATTATAAAAAGCTACCCATAACTTTTTATTTATTTGTCAATTTCATCTGGCTTTTACCCTACAGATGGAGAGAAGCAAAGGTTATGTTTTAAACTACAGCTCCCAGAATCCCAGTGACCATCTTGGCTGAGGAATGTCAGGAACTGAAGTTCAAAACATACCATTTCCTTTCTCTTAGCTATATCCTGTTCTAATCAATGTTGCAAGCAGCCTTGGGTCCTTCATTGGGAGAAAGGCAGGATTTATAACAAATAATTACGTAAATCTTCTGAGCAGAAAGTATATTGGGATCTACATCTATGGGTCACTGCCAGCAAATCCACAAAATTTTCTGACTTTTGCTTTGCTTTATGCAATAGAAACAAACTCCTTGTCCTTTCTATATTAATATGCTGGGAGAAAAAAGGAAGCAGTCAGGAAAGGAAACATATTCTTGGTCTGAACAATGTTTCTTCTACTAGTCGAACGTCTTGACTGCCCTAACTCATTTTACACCTGACTGTATTTTTTGAATTCAAGGGGCCAGTAAATCAAATAAAAATGTCAAATGTCCATGGTCTGTCCAGCTTTGTTTACCCAATATGGTTAACATTGATATTTTAGCTATTTCAGGTTTTATATTTGTTGGATGCTATAATTTGTTTGGAGACAGGGAAGCAAAATATATCCTAATCAAATAAACAACCACTACCAAAAAAGGTTTGATGGGGGAGTAGCTTGGACAAGGATAAAGAAGATTAAATTATGCATAATTTCTACTGTATTTTTTAAAAAAGTTGCTTAGGACATTTAACACTCAGTCAAGATTATGACCTGAAGAAGCAATTTCACTGAATCACTATAGCACTGTAACTCTAAGATCCTTATAGCACTACGTTCCATTTTAACTGCCATGGCAACATCCTGTGGAATCCTGGGATTTTGCAGTCTACGGAGGGCATTTAGCATTCTCAGACAGAGAGCTCTTGGACCTCACTTAAACTACAAACCCCAGAATTCCATAGGATGTTGCCATGGCAGTTATAACAGTGCAGTGTGATAAGGTTTTAAACAGTTTGAAAAGAGAGAGAGAAGAGAGTGAGACTTCTGTTCTGATATGTCTTGCAATGAGAGTGGGAATAAAACGTTTCAGCTTGTGCTAGCAATTGCCAGAAAACAGTCCAAGATAAAAAAAAATCCAAATGATATTTCTGTTAATTAATACAAATATCACAGCCTCCTATAACGTTTGCCCCATCCAAAAGAGTCCCATCTCAACAAACCAGCTCAAGTGAGGCAACTAGAGAGGCCCTTTGGAGGCCTGGTAAGCCTCCCTAGGTTCCTGAGCAGGCTGGCAGACCCTTTCGTAACTCAGTAGGCCTAACAGTTTTCACAGACTCAGTGGGCCCAGGTAGGCCCTGCTAGGCCTCTTGGCCCCTTCACAGGCCTACTCCTTGACAATCTGTGCCAATTAAAGGTTAGGTAGGCTGTATTTGGACCCTAGCTTCTTGTTTGTTAAGGGTTGAGCTAGTACCTAGCCCCAATGATTGATAACGGCTTCCAAAAAAGGGGGTGAAGGTTCTAAGGGGAACGGTCCAGCTAAAAGGCAACCAGTCAACCTCTCCAGTGTTGTCTGATTTCTCTGATGAGGAAGGGAAAGGGGGTGGATTGTCAGCTATTCTGGCCAGACTTGAAGCTCTTGAGAAGGCCCAGGTTTCCTCTAAGCAGTCTGTAGTCCCAACTAAATCTGAAGTTTCTTAAACAAGCAAGCAAGCAAGCAAACATATTTTGACTTTTTAGATACTTTGGAGAAGCAGTGTTCTGTCAGGGGAAGTGGAGAATGATCATGATTGGCTGAGGTGGTTGGTATAGTGAATAGTGTCGGAGACTCTGCATTGGTTTGAGTCTAAGGCACTCCCATATGGCTCCTCGGCTCCCCCCCCAAAGTAACTTATCCTTTGCAGTGTTTTTATGGGCCTTTAGGGAGTATGCAGTCCAACAGCAGTGGATATAGTACAGTTTCTTTTTCTTTTTTCCCCACAAATTCACGTACCAATTTTATTAAGTAAAGGTTCCCATTAATTTGCCCAATGCATTTTGGCCTTCAGTAAGCCAATGTATTCCCCCGTCCTATTCCCCCACCACAGCCCTTTAGCTGCCTCCAGGGCATCCCTGCTGAAAGGGGACGAACCGTTTGGGATATAGTACAGTTTCTCATGGTGTTGTTCCATACAGGAAACAGACATGACCCTTGTGAAACTATTTATTCCAATCCACTAAGGACAAGATCCTGTGCAGCAAATACATGGATGTCTTCACCCTTCTTTATTGTGAATTGGAGAATAAGAATAAGGAGGAGTTGGATGACAAAGAGAAGCTGCCTACAGGTAGGGTAGATAGGACTTGGAGTAATTAGTTGTTTGTTTGTTTTAATCTATGCAGGGGTTATTGTCAGGGCACAGCCATGAAGGAAATTTTCGCTGCTGCAGTATATAGATATAATTTATGGGGCCTATTTGGTTACTTCATGATGAGGCTTTCTGTATGAGGCCTGCAATTAACCCCACCCTCGGGTGGGATTAGATGCAGCTACTTCCAAATTACGACACCTGCTCAACCACCTCAAGGTGAGAGCTTTTGGTCATGTGGTCCAAAAGGCCCAGGTTGGGATGAAATAAGCAGCAGGCTACTGTTGACCAACAGCACAGACTGCTATGATGGGAATTGGGGTGCCGGGGTGCCTGTGCATGCCAGACTTGCAAATTCTGACAAGAGTACTGTGTTTGTGGGGGAGCGCATTTCTTTTGTAACTGCCAGAGAGGAAAAGGGCATAGGGATAACCAGTTAGGGAAATGGGGAATGGAAGTGCCCCTCTACCTTCAAAGGGAACCCAGCCCAACTAAACTGGATCAGCTGAAGCTTTTTTTCCCCTTTTTCTTCTGCTTTATCCTGACCAAGTTGCTGCCCATTATCTGAGGGAGGAGTATAAGGAAGGTTTCAGATCCCATTTCAAGGAACCAGCTATCCTTTCCAATCCAAGAATTTACATTCTGTGTTGGGTTCAGAATATGTTGTTAGAAACAAGATCTGTAAGGGAGTATCAAAAGGGAGGGTTATATGTCCATTCACATCATCCCATGCAATTTAAGGATGTCGTCCCTGGAGGATGTTCCCAACAAGGCATCTGGTGAATACAGGCTTATTCATTGTTTGTCTTATCCCAAGGGGGAGTCCACTGATGATACCATTTCTGTAGAGCTCTGTACTGTTCATTATACACCCTTTGACGCAGTGGTTCAGGAGATGTGCAGGAACAGACTTGGGGCAAGTTGGTGAAATGTCACATTATCAGGTTTTTCTTTTGTCAGCCTGTTTTACAAGGACCAGGCTTTCCTTACGGGTTGTTTAACATCATGTGTCACATTTGAAAAGTTCAGTACTTTTCTTAAGCTTAGGTTTGAACAGAAAGAGGTTATTTATTTTGTGGATGATTTTTTTTTTCATGGGACAGCCAGAAACAGGACAGTGTGCTTTTTTGATGAGGGAGTTTTTACATCTGAGTTGAACATGCCACTATCTCACAAGAAGACCAAGAGACTGAGTCATTGTTTGGTCTCCCTTGGTATTGTGACACTGCGGAACAGCACTGTAGCTTTTCAGAGGAGAAACTTGGGGATTAGCAACAGAGGGTTTCTGAATTTCAGGAGCTCATTGATCATTTAAATTTTGCAATTTTGTATACACCTGAGGAGGAGGTGTTTTTCTCCACAGGCCATTCAGGCTAGGCTGTCAGTGTTGTCCTTTGCTGCCAGGGTGCAAGAGTATCTGGGTGACAACTGATTTCAGGATTTGAAAGGTGCTAGAAGGATGGTCTTCGGTGTAGGGCAGGGTGTCTTACCCATTATAATCTGATGTCCTCAAAGCATTGGGGTATATTTGGTCAGCCTTTTTGCTCTTCTGATTATGAGATCATTCTATTTCCTGTAGTGTCTTTGACTGCCTTTTTCATACTTTCAAGTTAGCAGGTCGGCTGTGTTTTCTAGAAGGGGTTGTCACGTAGGGTATTACAGCAGAGTGATTTAATGCTTTCTGGGCAGCAGAGTGTATTGTTGATCTGTACCTGTACAAGAGATCAGAGGGGGACAAGGACAAAGGTAACTTTGGGACCTTGTCACGATCCAGCCCTATGCTGTTTGTTTATTACAGAATTATGTGAGGGTAATCATGTGTGAGGACTAAGTCTGTTATTTTGTCACATTGACCTTTCACCCCTTACCAGATAACAATTTTTGTCTGTTATCTTCAAGGCCTTAAAGACTTTAGGTCTTCAAGGGGTTATATTTGGGACCCATTCATTTTGGACTGGAGCAGTTTCCAAGGTCTTTGCCATAGGCCTTGTTGCAGGAAACATCTAGCACAGTGGTTCTCAACCTGTGGGTCCCCAGATGTTCATGGACTTCAGCTCCCAGAAGCCCCAGCCACTATGGTCAATGCTCAGGGCTTCTGGGAGCTGAAGTCCAAAAACATCTGGGGACCCACAGGTTGAGAACCACTGATCTAGCATATTGGGTGTTGGAGATTCCATGCTTGAACACGGAGATCCCATGTTCAACTTCTCAGTTCATGAAATGTATGGTTTTGTTTTGTAATGCTGTTACATTTTACAGGTTCTAGATTTTGTCTGGAGAGGCAGCGAGTCTTGATTTGCAGCAACAGCATAGTTCAGTGGGTGGGACACCAGGCCTGAAATGACTATGTTGATGTTCAGCTTGGGCTGAGCAACCAGGCCACAGTGCAGTAACTTAGGAAAAGAGGCCTTCAGTGGCATGCTTTGTTGCCTCTATTGTTTGGGGAACACAAGGGACCTCATTCACATTTTGGTCATTCACCCAGGAAGGAATGACCTGGGTTTGTTGAAGAGCAAAATACTCATTCTCCAGGCTCTGTATGACTTTCAGGTCAAACAAAACAGATGGTAAGGAATAATATTGATGTAGTTGGCCATTTTGCTTCACCAAGTCTGGCAGGGTGAGAGTCATTCCTGATGCACTGATACAGGCTGCAGCAGGGTAAATAGGGAGCTCTGTAATGCCCTAAACAGGGGGTTGGACCACTTTCTCCTATATCTCAATATAATATTTCAGCATCCTGAGCAATACAGAGCAGACAGCATGCATTTACCTGAGGAACTTGCAATGAGGGATGATGCTCCTTTTGGCCAGCCTGGTGGGATGAAGGGACTAAGGAGATACTTGTCCCTTGACCATGGCAGATAGTGGGGGGAGAAATAAGAGTTATGGTGAGCACTTTGGCACCGTTTGATGAAGGAGAGGGCTCTGGAACTGCCTCTTTATCTTGAGAGGTAGAGGAGATTATCCTTGGGGCTAGCCTGAAGACCTTTGCCCTCGCTTCAGTCCTGTTGATATAGGTATGAATTAGAAATAATAAAGTAGAAATAAAGTAGAAGCTGGGGGCTTAGGTCAGAGGAACGGAGAAAGATTTAAGAAGGGTAAAAAGGTCACGAGAGCCAATGTATCACGTAGCTAGGATGTTGATCACGTAGCCAGGGTGTTGTTTATTGACTGGCTGCGATAATTGCAGATTGTAGATAAGCACTTTCCGGGGTCTGAGCGCGGGGGTAATTAGCTAGTAACAGCATATGGTATTTGTGACCCCAGAGGGGCGGACCGAGACATGCCTGCGATCTTTGCCTGTGATCTTTGTGTATGCTGTGAACTTTGTCTATAAAAGAGCTGTGAAACTTGAATTCAGGGCTTTTGGTCTTTTGGAGACATCTAGCCAAAAGCCCGCGCGTAATAAATTACTCTTTTTCTTGCTCTGCGGGCACAATGCAGCTTCCACTGGATACCAAGCAGCCGATTTACTCCTTGCAACACTGTGACTTGGATGTGAGGTTCCTTGTGTCTGCATTCCAGTAGATGGCTAGACAGGGAGCAGCCCATCTATTGGGTTGCTGTTGAGGCTCAAAGGATTCTCCCAAGGGAAGGCTCAGGAGGAAGTCATGCAGTGATGCCTGGCCTCAGCTGATCCTGTGCTAGGTTGCGCCCTCCCTTGCACATTTCCAAGTTCGACTGTGTTTAA
Source organism: Iguana delicatissima (assembly GCA_948472985.1). Classification (NCBI taxonomy): domain Eukaryota; kingdom Metazoa; phylum Chordata; class Lepidosauria; order Squamata; family Iguanidae; genus Iguana; species Iguana delicatissima. The sequence goes on along the minus strand of CAOKZL010000463.1, from coordinate 51,198 downwards.
ACAGGTTCTAGGTTAAATAAAGAGGCCCTTTCCAACCTAATTCTCTGAGTCTGGTCGTCTTAGTTGATCAGCAAAACAAAGCTCAAGATGGCTCATGACATCACATGACAGCACAAAAAATACCAACAAAAAGAAATCATAAGACCAAACAACAGACCAAGAAACAAAAACAGTTAAAAGAGCAGCAATACAATATTTTTAAAAAAATAAAAAAAACCCTCCTGAGAGCAAACATTGGTTAATCCTTTAGTGTGGGGTTTACTGCAACCGTAGTCTATTCTTCCTCTAACAAGCCCAGGATAGATTTCCATTTTATCTTAACAAAATAGTCATAACAAAACCTTGTATTGTAAGTTAAATATGAATGCCTCTTATAGTACATTGCCAGCATTGGCCTCATTCTCCTAGACAAACCAGTCCCAAGATGATTTATATAACACTCACAGGGAGCTCATTTGATGCAATATTTGTTTCCCAAACTTCCCAGGACCAGCTAAGAGTCTACTGCTGACAGTGCTATCATTTTCACTTTGCACAAAAACAACATAGCCCTGTGGTACTTACTGGGCTTGCTTTTTATGTCATGAGCTATAGAAGTGCATTTAAATTCACAAAATTTATGCCACAATGAATGTGGGAAGTCTTTAGGGTGCCACATGTCTTTAGGTTGTTTTTTTCCTGCCAATAAATTAACAGATCTACTTCAATGGCAACCATTACTTTTCACAGGATATCCACAAATTTGAGACTCAGCTAAGAGAATCCTTAAATTTCATGCCTTGCTTTTTCTAGTGTAGGGCCACCATTCAAGAGGCTGCACCCAATTAGTAATCAAAATCACAGAGCCACTATCATCTGCATATTAATAATATGCAACTCAAATAATTTCTGCAGGCACAAAGACAGAAGAGTTATTATTATTAATCCTTGGATTTTGGATTCCAAATACATAGATTTGGATTCCAAATACACAGGTAGACTGACCATAAGCATTTTCAGCATATATATTAGCTTACCTTGACAACTGGCACTCTAAAAGATACCATGGCAAGCTGGGCATTTATTTATCAGCCCACGTAAATGGGTCAGCATGCACTGAAATTGACAACAGGTATTTGGGTCATTGCCCTCAGCCTCAACTGCATCTGCTTGGCAATGCCTTCGAACAGAAGCAATTTCCAAACGCACTTTGAATGACAAAAAGTATTGCTACATAAGGGGGAGAAAGAGTGGGAAACTTAACCTTGCTCTTAAAAGTGCACTGACTAGAAAAGCCAATATGTATTTTACATTTATTTTTTCAGGGAAAAACTGATTAAATTTTTAGCCTGTTTTTAGTCTATTTCTTGGAAGGTAAGCAAGGTTAGCCCTAATTAGTACCTGGATAGGAGACCACCAACAAATACCAGGTGCTGTAGGCTATATTTCGGAGGAACGAATTTACCTCTGAGTACTCCTTATCTAAGAAAACCCTATGAAATCAGTGGGCTTCCCATAAGTCAATACGGGACTTGAAGGCACATATACACAAGGTTCTTCTTATTTTTAATAAGTCTGTTGACAGCCTAAGAGACTATGAAGGCCCACAGTATCTACTCTTGTTTAGATTGTCAAACCAGCTTTTTTGCTGATCACTGCCTTAAAGAAAGCAAATCTCTAGAAATGACCTAAAAGAGAGAGAGAGAAAGAGATAGAGAAGGCAAAATGATGTGAAATGAAACTTCCTTTCAGAAAACTTAAACCTGTTCCTAAAATATATTTGAACGCAAGCCAATTCTGACAATTAACCATAATTCACCTGCCTTTTACATGGAATGATCTGGAAGAAAAACTGAAGAGGGAATTTGATCTTTATTCCACCACACCAGTGCAAGAATGCAAAACCAAGCAAGTTATATATAGAACTAACGTTAATTGGAGTTTTATCTCTGGCTTCTCTTGTTTACTTGTCTTACAGTCTCCTGCAATATGGACCTGCCCATGTTTTTCTTTCTTTTATAAAGACCTATGTGGCTGTATAGGAGGCTTGTATTAAATAAAAATAAGTGTTCATATAAGCTCAGTATAAACTTGATTCCAGACACATTTCTTTAGATGTTCTGCTTTAAATAATGGGACTTAATGCTCATATAAATTAGGAGATTTACAAGAAATGTATTCCATCAGATCCTTCCTCCAAACAGAGGAAGAGGAAAAGGGGCTTTCCTATTTTAACAGATGTTTGCAATTTCCCATGAATGTGAAACTAGAGGAAATACTAGAAATAAGAGAGGTACATGGACATCCTCAAATCTATCTGAAATGCAACAACTGCAAGTATATCCAAGTACTGAGCAGGGAGGGCTGCTCCCACAGCTACAGGGCATTGCTCAGCAAAAACTACTCTCCCAAGCTACTTTATAAAGTCTGGCAGAATCTGCAGCACAGGAATCCAGCACAAGGCAACTTCTCTTGGGCAGTGATCAACTCCTTTCAAAAAGGAGACACATTAGGACTAAAGACTGTCTGGGAAATCCACCCACTGACATGATGGCCTTCCACATATGGGAGGAGTACACTGAGTAGCTGTAACAGATGGAATTAATGAACTAATAATTATAAACTTCTTTAGACTATCTGCTTAATGCACCAACCTTTTTAGGATTAAAAGAATACTAAATTTGCATAAACGTTACCTACAGAGCAATTTCACATACAGTTGTCCCTCCATATTCATGAGGGACACATATGAAAGTGGAAAAATCACAAATAGCTATAGCCCCTCCAATCGTATATAATACCCACAAAAAAAGTACGATACATTTGAATCCACAGTGGGGTGCTTGCCAATTGCCTGGTTCTGCCTTTGAAGCAATGGGGTTCCTTCAAAGTGGGTCACTAGTGGGGCTTTCTGCCACCTCCACTATTCCCCTACATCATTTTTAATAGGGACTTGAAAACCTTGCCTCACGTTTGCAGCAGTCTATTGCATCTCCCTCAGTCATCCTGCAGGGCTTGCAAAGAGACTCTGAACATGAGGTGTGACCTTCTAAGTCCCTATTAAAAATGGTATAGGATAGCAGCAGAAGCAATGGCAAATCATCTGCGAATAATCAAATCCACAAACAGTAAATCCACAGATGTGTAAGGCTGACTGTACAGTTCACAATCGGAGTGCCATTAAGATGGTAAACAGTAGTGTGCCAGCTTATTAGCCAAGTGATATGAATATGGCTGCCATTTCTGTGCTTAGAGCTCCTCCCCCAATTATTTGATTCAGCTTGCAATTCATCCATTTGCTTGTCTGAACTCCCCCTTTTCCATTTGAGATCCCACATCCTTCTACTATTGATACACAATCCAAGTTGACCAAAGGGCCAGAATTCAAGCGGTCTTAGGTAGGGAACTTTAATATGCTAAAAGCAATATTTTGGCATGGACAACACTGGTTTTCTTTGCAAAGACTAGCTTCTACATAGAAGATATTAAATTCGTGAAGAATATATTTATTTCTGTGTAAATCACTTTTTTTTCTTGCAATAAGTCCTGAAATATGAAAAAATTCACAATGGTTACCATGTTTTCAACAAGGTTTCTCAATACACCCTGTTGAAAAACTGGTCAGTGTGTGTATGCAAGCAGTTCCAAACAAGCCTGCACAGGCAAGAAGAACTGATCCAAAAGCGGAACCCCCATTGAATTAGTGGAACTTGTCCTTTACTTGGAAGCATCAAAAGAAAAGGGTGTCAGATAATGCAGTATCAAAAGGAGGGAGCTTCATGTAGACGAAAATGACAAAATCTGTGCATGTTCTTTTAACGCCTAGTTCTGAACTATTCCAGAAAACGTTGAAGGGCTTCCAACAACAGCCTGAGCCATGGAATTAAATCTGATGTTTTATAAGCAACCACTACCTCTCATGCAGTCACATTTTTTTGTCTTGTCCATGCAGCTTCCTTGCACTTCCCTGCCAATCCTCTGGAGCAGATCTGGAGAGGAAGGGTAAGTGCTCTCCTTTTGTTCCACTGACAGAAGTTCAGTTAATACACAGGGGTAAATGGAATTGCCCAGGGTTCTCTCTCACCTCCTCCTGTTCCCAGCTTTCCAAAGGAAACCTTTCCCACGCCTTATATTTACATAACGAACAGCAACAGGAGATAATTCACTTCTTCACCTGCTGGTAACAACACACACAGATTTTCACCAGAGGTTAACAATGTGAGCTGAGCTACTAACCCTGCCCCTCTGTTACTAAACCTTTGCTAGTCCGTCTGAGTCCTCCTTAAAATGTTTGCCAAACTGGCTGAAACTCTCCCATCTCTTTCAGTGTTGATGCAAGCCAACAGCTGTAGCATAGTAATTTCAACTGCCTCTTGAACCCACCTTGGGAAGATTATACTCTCTCACCCTTAGAAGAGGACAATGACAAACCTCCTTTGAATGAATCTTGTGACATGGTTCCCATAAGCTGGAGTTGATTTCAAGGTACGTAATAGCAGCAACTCCTTTAGGGCACTGAATATTGCACAGGCGTTTTGATAGGAAAGAAGAAAGCTGGACAAAGAGTTCCCTAGACAGCTGGTAACTGTTCTACACAGTCAGAACTGACCACGCCTTGTAAATGTGCTACACTAAATTGAGAAGCCACAGATAAATGACACTGTTCTTAAAACTGACCCACTTATATATGTAATGGTGGTGGCATGATAAGAAATTGTGTTCTTTGCATACTGTGTTGCTTGCCCGATTAACCAGTTCGGCATACAAAGCAGCAGAAGTGTTTCAGAGCATCTGATACACATTAGGGCAGATAAATGTGTCAGGTATGTGCCATCACTAAAAATATTGATCATGTATATGGTACATTTGGAGTATTCAAGCAACTCACTTCATTTGTTTGAGTCACTTTTACAACAGCCATGTATGTTTTGCCCCGCCAAGGCAGATGGAAGGTTTAGAGAGTTTTGGCTTTTGCAAAGCAATGTAATGAGCTAGGAGCTGCCAAACCCATTCTTGTAATATTACTGCCAATAATAACTTGCCCCTATCCTGTAGCCTTTATTTTTGTTTGCACAGACAAAGATAAAGACCACAGAACAGACATGTTGATGTATTTATAATCCACTCATCCACTCATTCTGCAAAAAAATCAAGCCCTGCTCAGAGATGTGATGTTTTTCCCAAAAGTTACACCAATTCAAACTGGTGGGGAGAAATTTTAATCTGTGCTACAGAATTGCTTTGTGGGGTCAAATACTTTGTGGTCAGAGTTTCCTGAAATTTTAGACTTTCTTCCAGGGCTTTTATGCCTTTTGTGTTAAGGCATGAGCTTTTACAGGCATGCAAGTTCCTTGTCCCTTGATTTCCTTTCTCCATTCCTTTTTTGTAACAGCAACTACAACCTTAAATGTACATTGCCTATCTAATACTGGGAAGAATCCAAAGAAGATTATAATCTTCAGGTCAAACAGTTACAAATTACCAGTTCAAAGGCAAATTTCTCTCCTGCTCTCTCTGTGTTTAAAATACAGCAGAGGTTTCACCCAATCTGCTTAATGTTCAGGGTATTCTTGTGCAAACATCTTACAAAGTAAAAAGATAGATACAAGCTATGCTGGGATCTTGTGAGATCCTCATGATTTCTATGATGGCGCAAACCCAGCTACAAGGCAGCTCTTCCTCAGAGCCTGAGTAGTCCCCACACCAAATTTCCAATAAAGGGAAAATACTGAATACTTGCAGTTGTAAGAGTGCAACTCCCACACCCCATACTCCAGGCTTACCACTCAGCTAGTACTTCAAGTAACTTGTACATGAGACATCCACTTTAACTAAATTTGTTGTCCATTCTCTCACGTGAGCCGTACAAACCTATTTCTCAAATACTGCATGAAACCCTCAGACTGCTGTTTTGATCGTAGTAAGGTATGCAGTAAACTCCCTGATATTGGGGGGATTTTGAACTAAAAAGAGGCCAGTGAGCTAAGCAAGGGGAGCAGCTTGCTGCTCGTCGCTTTAACAGTTCCTCTTTGTTCTACTTTGCTTTTTGCAAAAGGCATCAAACCAAACCCGAGGTCAATCAACGTCCGGTTAAAACCGAGTTTTGAGCAATCCACGAACCGACTGCAGTTCTCAAGGCGGTTAAGAGAGGAAAACACAAACCTTCTCAGAGGCTTAGCAGAAAGACTGCGCGTGTTATGTAAAGCACCGGTCCCATCACGCAAGTGGCTGTTTGGACAGCTCAGCTGATCAACTGACAAAGAAATCGCCCTTTTCGGTTCCTACTACAAGACTGACAAATATGCATCACTGAACATCTGTCAGGAGCCACGTAGCAAGCTTTTCTTCCAGAGATTTTTGTTTAAAGAACTAACTCCCTAGGCGGCTAGGCGTGGGTTGGCGGGGGAGAGAGGGCCACTCTAAGTCCCCCAGGAGACGTCTGAGCCCTACAGACTGAAGAGACCGCTCCTTCATCTGTTGCAAGGCCGCCGCAGCTCCTCTCTGTCTCCTTCCTACCAACGCGTCCCATATTTGGAAGACCCACTTCCGCTCCTCCCCCAACCACGGAATGGAAGCAGCCCAAGGGATCGTTGAAAACAACTCTGGTGTGTGGAAGGAGCTTGAACCACCGCAGATAAGCGGGGGGGGGAGACGAATAGTCCAACCGCAACAGGCTCCCACCTTCTTACTCGCTGAGGCGCACAAGGCGCACGCTAAGGAGCCGAGACCCGAATGCCCGGCAGAGCCTCCCCCGCCGAAGGGGCGCTTGCAAAGGCCAGGCAGCACCAGCCGCAGCGCTGAAACCGGGGCAGCGCCAGAAGAAGAGCCACCGTGCTCGCGCGGCGGTCTTCCTGCTGCGTCGGGCCCGGGAGGGGTTTCGGCAAGTCACGCTCGCTTTGCACGGGCGGCGGGGCCGAGCCCGACGGAGGGCAGCGCCCGCGACGCCCCTCCCGGTCCTCATGGCCCCCCGCCCCCCGCCCTGTTTACATAAAGGCAGCAGACGGAGGCGCCGGCAAGCTCGCTCCCCTGACTTTTATTCCGGAGGGAGGAGGCAGGCGCTCTCTGCCCAAGCGAGCAAGGAAAGGCCCGGCCACCCGCCCCGGGCCGGGCCGCTCCCCTCTGCCTGCCGAAAGCTCCGGAGGCCAGCCGGGAGCCCTGGGGCCGGAGCCTGGGAAGGCGTCGCTTCCTCGAGCCGGGGGGCTCCGGCCCCGGTCCCGCCGCCCGCAGGGGCGCCTCCTCCAGCCCCCTCCCCCCGGGGCCATTTCCGCACTAGACTGTTGTAGCGCTGCCATTCCACAGCGTATGGAGGCCTGGCGTTTGCAGTTGCGGGAGGGGCCTCGAAGGGGGCTGGAAGCGCTTCGTGAACGTTTCACCACCTTTTCCTTCCCAGATGGTCTCCGAGTTATAACTTCTTTTTCAGCGCCGGGTTCTAGTTCAGGGTTGAAAGGGGAAAGGCAACGGCTGGGTGCCCCGGAGGACGGCGTGAAATGCCGCCGCTGCCCTGGGTGGCGGCTCCGCTCCCGTCGCGTTCCGTGGAAAATGCAGGCTTGCCTGGGAGGCCTTTCCCTCCAAAAAGTCGCGAGCCCTGTGCGTCTGGCGAGCCGCGGAGGGCTCCAACCCCATCTGCTGCCTGCGTGAGAAAGACCTAGGAGCCCCCTTTGAGTCTGCGGGGAAGGAGGACATTTAAACCTCCGGGGGATTGATGCCGCTTGTGCCCACTAAAGCTTAGGCTGTACGGTTTTCTCCTCGCACTTAGGAGCGAAGATGCGGCTGGATTCCTTAATCCCTTGTTTATGCTTCGAAGCAGAATAACGCAGCTGCCCCTTTGAGTGTGGTTTCAGTGTGCCTTCAAAACGTTTCCGAGTTAGGGGAATCTTAAGGCAAACCTATTCACAGGGTTCTCTTGGTATGTTTTTTAAGATGGGTTTTTGCTTTTGCCTTCCCCAGAGGCTGAGAGAGTGTGACTTGCCCAAAGTCACCCAGTGGGTTTCTATGTCAGAGTAGGGACCTGAGCCCAGTCTCTAGGATTGTAGTCCAATGCTGCAACCACTACAGCGTGCAGGCTCGACATGTGTTACACAGTTCCTTTGAATGCTACCAAAGGAAGATTGTGGGATGATGGAAAACTGACCATTCATCCCCACAGAGCAGCTCCAAGGAGGGGCATCCACCCCATGACTGCCATTATATCTATGTAATGGTAAACTCTGAGCTTCGAGACAAATGAAGGTATTACAACGCTGGAGTTACTGCCATAAGGGACACTATACATTTTCAAGTAAAAGGAAGTAGTTATATTTTTCCAGGGACAGATCCAGTTTTCCAGTCCTTAGTTTGACTTGGGCACATAGGTGGCAAGTACAGTTTGATCCAACTAACCCTTCCTGAGGAATTTGGAAACCAACCTGTTGATAGCACTTGGTACTGCATCCCAAAAAGTGGGTTTATATCCATGAAACCTCATGCAATGATAAAAACTGGTGAGCCTTAAAGATGTTGCCACGTATGCTGGCCTGCTCCCTTGCACCTATAGCAGGTCCATTGGGGCCCTTCTGCACTACACTGTTACAGTGCTACTTGCCTATATATCTGGTGCTACCCAGGATTTTATTTTCTCATAAATAACACTTGTTAGAAATACCTTAGGAATTACCTTACCTTAGGAGTTAGATGTGGTTGAAATACACAGATTTGAGATTCCGTGTCTCTAATTCCCCAAATTGTGTTGTCTGATGTGTGATATGTGTAACTTTTCCCTATATTCCCCAACCCAGTCTGTATTCAGAGTTATTAACATACAGAGGCTGGTTTCCTGAGGGGATACACTGTCTTCCTCCTCCTTGCTGCTAGGCCTCATCTCCATAGCAACTGGCCTGAGGCCCAAGAGCTCTCTGGCTGAGAATTCTAAAGATCCCTTCCTAAACTGCCAACCCCAGGAGACCATAGAATCTTCACAGGCAGCCAATCCTATGAGGTCTTTCTTCATGCCTGACATAGCCAATCATATGAGGTCTTTGCCTACATGACACAGACAAACTCACAAACTCTGACTTTTATATACTGGATTATTCCACTTTCAATATCCTGGGGTTTGCAGTTTAGGGAGGAGCATTTAGAATTCCCAGCCAGAGAGCTCTTTGGCCTCAGTAAACAACAAACCGCAGAATTCCACAGGATGTTGAAAGTGGAATAATAACACCATGAGAGCAAGAAAGACAGAAAGACCCTTAGACTTCAACCTCCCCTTCCTTTCTGTCTCTTACTCTAAGTGTGTTTTCCTTCCTTAAATTGAAGTATTATGGGTAACCTGGCCAAAAACACCCCAGTGCTCACACAGTGCTGGCCAAAGCCTTTTCTCTGAAAATTTTCACTACAGATAGCTCACTTTCTTGATAACCTCATTTCCAAAGATACTAGAATAAAGCAAGACTGTTTGTGATGGCTTACAGACATTAAAGTGGAGGGCAGGGGGCAGCCCTTTTAGTTTTGGGTAGATAATTTGTTGCCCCATCCCAGCTGGAGACGAGAGATTCACTTGCTTGATAGGAGGGCTGACTCTGGCACCAATACTTTGAACCTGGGTCTCCTACCTACTAGTCTATCATCCTAATTCCAGGGTGGGAAGGGTACACTCCAGAAGTTGTGAAACTACTACAACTCCTAGTGTTTGTCATCATTGCCTGTACTGGCTAGGGCTGCTTCAAGTTGGAGCCTTACTACATCTGACAGGTCATACAATTCCCACTGCCGTTCTAATCACTATGCTATACTGTCTGAATGTACAATATATTGGTATAGTCAAACCCAATAGTCAGAGCATGGAATCGTGGCCAGGCTGTCTCTGTCTAAAAGAAGTCACAGATGGGTAATTGGCCTAAGCTGACAATATTCATTGACACACAGGGCACCTGCATGTGTTGGGAGGCTTCAAGCTGCCTGTCATCTTGTGGTAACCCCATGAATTTCAGTGTTTTCTCAGGCAAGGAAGACACAGAGGTGATTTTGCCAGTACCTTCCTCTGAAATATAGCTTACAGTACTTGATATTTGGTGGTGGTCTCCCATACAAATACTAACCAGAGCTAATCTTGCTTACTTCCTAGATCAGACAGGATCTGGTGGCTTTAGGGTATGCTCTAATTATAAAGCAGGATCCAGAAGCATAACTGGATCCAATGCAGATTGAACACTGTATATGTGAACAGGTTAACCACTCAATTACAAAATCTCTGTCTAATTTGGATTTTGATTCCACTGTCAACATGCTATGGAATCCTGCGGTTTGCAGTTTGGGGAGGAGCCAGCTGGCCCCTCCTCAAACTGCAAACCCCAGGATTCCATAGCATGTTGACAGTGGAATCATCACACTATAAGAGCGTAGTGAGGAAGTAGCCGTAGTTTCAATTTATTGGTCTTCACCATACACATTACTGTGGTTCCAGGCTTCTCTTTCTGTATTTGTTTTCCTGCATTTGTGCTGTTTGTTTATTTCACAATGGGATACCTGTGAGTTAGACCTCAAAAATAAATAAGAGAGCCTGATCAGCAACTGCATCTCACTCACACATTGCTGCAAGAATAAATGTGCATTTGTACCATTAACAGGAATGCAATTAATGACAAGAAAGGAATTGAAGACAACCGAAGTCTAAAGCAGTGTGACCCGTCATGGCATTCGTTATCAAACTATGTACAAACTATGGCACTTCTGATCAGAAGTGAGAGAGAATAAAGTAACTCTCTATTCCAGTTCTTTTAAATGGGAGTCAGAACTTTGATTTGTTTCAAGGACCGTAGCAAACATAACCACAATTCTGCTATACCTTCTGTAACATATGTACTATTTGACATAAAGAGGTGAATGGTCCATTACTCACCGTAAATCATTTTCATGGCATGGATTTTTGCCCGGCTCCCTTCCTGATAGCCTTCCTCTCCATTCCTCCCTTTTCCCCTCTGCTAAACCCATGTTTGAGTATATTTGTGCTCTTTTCATTGCTGCAGCAGCTGTTGTTGCCGTGCTGCCCATTCTATTGCTATGATTTGCAGGGTTTGTGTATTTGCCAGACCATGATTGTGTCATATGCACAGTAATAACTTTCATTCTACACGTACCCCTCCCGCAGGTAATATCTTTCATTTCCCAAATAAACAAGATCAGTTTTGAGTTTCTGGAAGCACAGAATACACTGTTGTAGAAGTAACCAAGTGTAGGCAAGGAAAAATATTATGCTATATTGCTACCTCCTGTAACCTCATAGCTAAATGGGGAAACAGTGCCTTTCCACAGCGGACTGAAAATTAAAGTACTGTGCAGTTTTATACTACTGTAGCTGTTACATCTGGTTGAGAGAGACACGGGCAGTACTGAGGGTCTCATAGCCTCAAGGCACCGGATCCGGTCCGATCGTGGAAACTGAAACTGTTTGGAACCTGGATGGGAGGCTGCCGAGGACTACGAGATGTTGCACACTATATTGCAGAGGAAGGAAGTGGCAGAACCGTCTCTGAGTATTTCTTGCCTGAGAAAACCCTGTGAAATTCGTGGGGTCATCATAAGTCAAGAGGTGCTCGAAGACATGCTAATTGGCGCTCCTTTCTGCACCAGCTTGAAATGAAATTGTAGCGGGAACATAGAGGCATTAGTATATAAATGAATATACTAGAAATAGAACATGATTTGAAAACATACAGTAAAAGAAGAAATGCAGCACCCATATGGTTGAATGCCCCTTCTTCAATAATCAAGGTCAGCTGCCAAAGTCTTGTCTGCCTGAATCAAAAACTGTTTACAAAGTACCTGAAAACAGTGCTTGTGCCAGGATATTTCCCACCCTTGTTGTTGTTTTGTGGCTTCAAATACTTTCTGACTTACAGCAATATATAACATGGGGTTTTCAGGGGCTCAGAGTGTGTGATGTGCCCAAGGTCACTCAGCAGGTTTCCGTGGCCAAGGTGAGAACTGAATCCAGATCTCCAGGGTCATAGTCCGGTGCTCAGACCACTACGCCATGCTGGCTTTCATTACACAACCTCCTTGCATCCACCTCCCCTCAAATATTTCTAACTTCAGTTTTCAACAATAAATGTTGTGTAGAAAAAATGAAAAACACAAAACATGAAATTGCTAAATTTATTTTAAATTGCAAGAAAAAGTATTACAACAATCTTTCAGTATCTTTATCAAATTCAAAAGAAAAGTTCTGGCAAACAAATCATTCTCAATAATTGCAGCCTAAATTGGAGAAGTATTTCCAGATAAACCTTTTAGGCTTGTGTCATCAAAGATATCTATTAAAGCATCATATATAGTACTGTAAACAACATAAACTGACTGCTAAGAAGAATAAGTTTTTTTCTTACTCAAAAATAATTAATTTAAAAAATAAAAATACATATTAAAGGAATAAATGAAAAACAATAAATAAAATTTTTGTAAGATTTTATAATTAATTGTATTCCACAGCACTGTTGTGGTGCTTATCTTTAAAAAGTATAAATTGTTAGTTGCCTTTTTTACAAGTGTTAAGAAACTACTCTGTATGAAACCGTGCCGCTCATGGTCAGTACTGCGCCCCTGTGAGGCCTGTGCCATCGGCAGCTGTCTAGTTGGCCTAATGGCAGCACCCACCCCGTTTGAAAGGCATATCGTGTCGTGACGATTGCCTGCCCTTCATCTCCACTCCACCACTGTGGGGCAGCCCTGAAACAAGCTGGGCCGATCCAATTATGAAATGTTTTTGAGGTCAGTGACGGCAACAATGTGCTCAGGATGGAACGGAACGATGTGTCGTGGACTTTGATTAATGGACGAGTGGATAAGGACAAGTCGGGTACTGGTGGTGATACGTTGCCTGAGGATGTCTACTGTTTAAGACACGTGTTTTTACTATTCTCACTTACATGTGAGTATTAATAAAAATAGAGAGCCAGTGCGGTGTAGCGTTTGAGCATTGGACGATGACTCTGGGGAACAGAGTTCCAATCCCTGCTTGGGCATGGCAACTCGCTGCTTGACTTTGGGCAAGTCACTCTCTCTCAGCCTCAGAGGAAGGCAATGGCAAATCTCCTCTGAATAAATCTCGCCAAGAAAACTCTGTGATAGTTCCACAAATGGATGAGGATGATGGTGGTGGTGGTAATAAAGCTACTCTTTTACTACGGTTTATTTCAGTGAAGCTCAAAACACAAGTTTCGTTTGCGCACAGGAGTGTAGCTACAAGGGGACAAAATGAGGCTATTACCCTCAAATAGGACTTCTGCCCCCCAGTGAAATTTTCCTGCCATACCCAAATTTGTAGCATTATAGAGAGTGAGACACTGAAAATCTCTCCTACCTAGAAGTCTTGCATTTGCTGTGTCCACGCTTCCCTGGTAACTTTGCCCGGGATGCCTAAACTATATTTCTAAATGCATACTTGAAAGTTATTGCAATGCTAGACGTGTGAGGACTGAAGGAAAAGGGAGGGCAGAATTGTTTTTTGGGAGGGGATATGTCTTCATTTTGACCCCCCCATCCAAGACACTTTATCTTAGAAATTCTACTGCCTCTGAGCGTATATAGAAGGCGTTCCACGCATCGGGAATCCTATTTCTCTTCTGAGGTCAGAGGGCAAGCGGGACTTCCAGAACAAAATGCAGGACATGCAAATGGGCCCGGCCTGTCGCTTGTCCCCGTTATCCCGTTAAAGGAATTGTACTAAAGGGTTAACTCCCGCCGGGCTGGAAAGCAACGCGCCCTCTTCCTTTAGAGGAAGCGCTCGTAGGCACGACGGGGCTGAGACGCCTTCCGCCCCAGGCTGTTGCAGGCGGCGCGGTCACCCCGCTTTCAACATCCCGCGGAAGGAATCTTGGGGTTTGCCGCTTAGGGAGGGCCTGTGGCGGCGCGGAGAGGGCCTTAGAATACGCGCTCGCAAACAGCGCGCCGCTCACCCCGCAAGGCGCGCGCGTTTCCCTTTTAAGGGCTCCGGCGGACCCCTGCGTTACCCTTTTAAGAGCGAGGGCTGGGACGCGCTGCGCGGCTCCCGGGGCGCAGCGGCTGCTCCGCGGTTCTGCCACGACGCAGAGCTCCCGGGACGCGCGAGGATCGGGCGTGGGTGAGTACCGCGGGGGCGAACGTGCCGCTGCAAACTCCCGACTCTCCTTTCCTCCCTCTTTAACAATGTGAGTGGCAAGAGTTGCACTACCCAGTGAAGCGCGTGAGAGGTGGAAAACCAACAGGTCAGGCTTTTCCGGGAACGAGGATGCAGTGATGAGAAAAGCTTCGTTGTCTCAACTTCCTGCTCTGGGGTCGCCGTTAAATGTGCGGGCAAAATGTTTCGGAGTGCCGCTGACATCGCGTCTCCCTGCTGTCTTTTCTGGCTGAGACTGGTAGGAGCAGCAGTCCAAGGAGATTTGGAGGGTCACCTGTTCCCTTCCTTTTCCAGAAACCAAGGGAAAAATAAAGTGAAATAATTAAAAAAAAATCATATTTAATAATATTAATACGCACAAACTAATTCACAACAGGATAATCAACAGAAAAAGGGGAAAAGTAAAGAACCATACGTGCAGAACCTATATGTATAGCTAATGATAAAACTAAGCTAAACTGAGATTGTTAACACATTACTAAAAGAGTAATCTATTACTGTAAACATAATCTCTAATCTCTGAGTAACTAGGACACAGAAGAACTCAGACCCTCCTCAATAAAGTATTAATAAAAAGTTACAGTATAGTTACAGATCTAACTATATTCAACTTACTAAAATTGCTAATAACTATAACCACAGATAATTACATCATTAGGTTTCTTATTGCTCAAAAACATTCGTAAATGGTTTCCAGTCTTTCAGAAAATCTTATCTTTTAGAGTCCACATCAGTTTAGCGACTTAGGCGAAGTACACAAGCTTAACAATGCATTCTTGTGTCATCAGTGCTTTAGTCCATTTCCAAGCCTGGACAAATGACATTCTTGCAACTGTAACCATATATTGAAGAAGCAGTCCATATTTATTATCCCATTTTTTATTGATAATACCCAACAAGAACATTTCCGGTGACATTGCATAATCTGCCTTTAAAGTTTTTTTTAATTAACATATAAATCTTACGCCAATAACTTTTTTGCCTTCTTGCAAATCTACTTCATATGAAAGAAAGATCCTTCCTTACCCTGACAGCCCTAGCAATGATTTGAAATATTCTTAGACATTTTTGACAACTTATTTGGAGTTCAGTACCCTCCATACCTCATCTTGTATGTATTTTCTTTTAAATTACTGCATGAAGTAAATTTTATATCATTAGTCCACATTTTCTGCATATCTCCATTTGTACATAATACCCAGAATGTTGGGCCCACCTTACCATGTAGTCTTTTAATTCTTTCTTTCTTTCTTTCTTTCTTTCTTTCTTTCTTTCTTTCTTTCAGCTTTCTGCAGTGAGGTAACTAGTTGTATCTTAGAGAGAAACCTGTGGTTGTATTTACCTCAAACTTGCAGAAGAACCTTTCTAATACAATGATTTTTAAATCCAGCATCTGTCTTGACTTTATCGTACCAGAGAAAACAAAACCAACCAAATCTTAAATTCCAAGAATCTCTCATCTCTAAGCAAAATTCATTCTTTCAGCTACACAAAGCAACTGGACTCATAATACAATTTAATGTTAGGAAATCTTGGACCACCAGTTTCTTTAGCATTGTACAATGTTTTGAGTTTCTTTGCCTGCCAAACAAATCTGAAAATAGCTTTTTGCTTTGCGCAAAAGGTATTTGATTTCTTATTATGGGGATAATTTGAAAATTAAGAGCTTTGGCAAAACACTTGCTTTTATTAATGTCATTCTCCCCATGAAGGATGAATTTGACTTTCCCCATTCTTCTAAATTTTTTAAAATTTCTGACCATATTTTCTCATAGTTGTTTCAAAACAATGCACTGTTGTTCTTCATAAAAGTAATTTCCAGGTATCAGATCCCTCTTTTTCTGCTTTAAAATTAGAAAGACCAATTAATTCATTCTCCTCTTCCCAAGTCATATTTTTGGTCAACAATAAAACCTGTTGATGATTCTGGCTCATCTAGGCTGTTTCTTCTGAGAAACACAAGAGAGCCCACAGTCAGAAATGAGGAGGGAAACCATTTTTGTACTATAGTTCCCAGAATCCTCTAGCCAGCATGCTTGCTGTACAAAAAGCTTTGCCTACTCCACAAAGCAAGAGATTGGCTCAGTCACTGTTGACTGTTTTCCTGGCCATGCCTCGTATGGTTTCAAAATGTTGCAGTGATGTGTCAAGTGTGAAACCTGAAAGTTTTTCCTCTACATCTTTTGAAACTTAGATGGTACGAAATATGTCAGTACCGGCATGTGCACCTAGACGGTCCAATGACTGACCCATGTTTCATGTCATAGTCATCATGTGACTAAATGGTTGAATCGCATGCCGCTTGTACTGGTTGCCTGTAAGTGTTTGTAAGTGTTTTGTGTGTCTGTGTGTTCAGGTCACCTGTCGATTTATGGAGACCTCATGAATTTCATAGGGTTTTCTTAGGCAAGGAATACTCAGGAGGTGGTTTGCTGTTGCTTTCCTCTAAAATATAGTCTACGGCACCTGATATTCTTTGTTGATTCTCCCATCCAAGTACTAACCAGGGCTGATCCTGCTTAGCTTCCAAGATCACACAGGATCTAGTGCCTTGAGGGTATTCATCAGGCCTAGACTGATGTAAACTTCTGGCATTGGCTTTCAGAGTTCTAATCTTGGGATGTGCAAATCGTGGCCCTCTAGTCATTTTTTAATCGCA
This sequence comes from Iguana delicatissima, assembly GCA_948472985.1. NCBI lineage: Eukaryota > Metazoa > Chordata > Lepidosauria > Squamata > Iguanidae > Iguana > Iguana delicatissima. The sequence goes on along the minus strand of CAOKZL010000463.1, from coordinate 34,429 downwards.
GCTCTCGTCATCTGTCTCCATTGACTAACTGGCTAAAGTTTTGGTCCACCCCCCCTTCCCCATGATAAGTTTACCTTAGGGTTATCATCTTTCAAAAGGAAAGCACACAGCAAGAAGAATACATTCTACTTGATGTCCACCAGGCCACACTGTCACAAGCCTTCAGGCAGGCTCCAGTGACTCCCCACTTTTCCTTGGCCTGCAGCTCAAGACCCTTCGGGTGCTGTCACGAAGCCAGATTGCTATAATGGTTGGATTGTTCAACTGTGATTTGGGTGATCCAAATCCAAGTCCGTCCCTGTTCAACTTCTTCCCATCTTTCCCCCATGTTGCATCACAATGTTTTTAAATATGTGATGAATCATTTTGTTCAGTTGCCACTCTGAAACTAGCGTATATTTGTGTGAGAATAGTGACTGAACATCTTTCATTAATATCCCTTATTAAAAACACAAAAAAACTTATGAAGCTCTTTTCTAAACAGTGTAATAATTATTTGCTATTATTGTTCACAAAAGGAAAACTCAGATTATCAAGGCATTCTGTCATGTTGTTTTCAGAATCAAGATAACTTATCCTTTGCATTTAATCTTGAGGTGAATGATAATGTGTATAGTTGCCTGCTAAACTCATATTTGAATGTGTTGTATTTTATTCTGAAGCACCTGTGAAAACTTTTAGATAAGTAATGCACTTGAATGTAATGCTGTGTCCAAACTGGATGTGCTGTGAGTTCTAATTTTGGCATTACATTTGTGCAAAAATAGAATTTGCATAATCCAAAGGTGAGCGCCCCATCTTTATGTAATAACATATTGCTTTCAAAGGTTACATGGTCTAAATACTTCATGACACAGTACTTTGTAGTACTAATGTACATGGATCAGCTTTCCAGCCACCTCTGCTCCTCTTTCAAGCCAGTTTCTTTTTTGAACACTAGACTTCAGTTACATGATTGCATTTGATGTGGAGAACAGCAAGTCTCTGAAAACTTATATAGCAATAGCATGTGTGTTTCTATATCACTTATTAGTGCAAGCACACTTTAAGTGGTTTACAGCGTGTAAGCTAATTGCCCCCAACAAGCTGAGTTTTTATTTTACAAATCTACAGAAGGATGCAAGGCTGAGTCAACCTGGAATCCTACAGAATCAAACTCACAATGTTGGGGCTGCAGTACTGGCTTTTAACCACTGTGCCAAGCACTGCGCCAACTACTGCGCCACCACTGGCCCTTTCACCTTTGTGAGGATGTGGGACAAAGAACCCCTGCAAAAGTGAAAAACCGGTAGATAACTGCCCCCATGCTCCCCTTCCCGTTCCCTTTCAGAACTCCGTCTTCCATTCCCTTGTTCTTCATCCTGACATGCGTGCCTTCCTCTTCCACACCGGGGCAAAAGGCAAGGGAATGGGGAGGGGTGAGATGTGTGTATGCATCTTCCTTCTCCATGCACAGTGCCCCCCTGCTATTCCTTTCCCTTTTGCCTCTGTGTGCATGGGGGAGGTGTGCAGTGCTCCCCCTGCCATTCCCTTGCCTTTTGCTTCAGCACATGCTCTCCACACCATGGGAAATGTGGGGGAAGTCACATGCATGCCTTCCTTTTCCACACATGGTGCTCTCTCGTCCCTTCCTTTGCCTTTTGCCCATACTGAGGCATGGAGAAAGAAGAAATGCGTGCCTGGGTCAAAGTCAAGTAAATGGAGGAAAGCATGTGCACTCCTCCCTCCATTCCCTTGCCTTTTCCCTCATCGTGTGGTTCTCCCCACCTAGGCAAAAGACAAGCGAATAGGGAGAGGCTCGTGCGCACCTTTCTTCTCTTCATGCAGTGCTCCCTGCTCCCATTCCCATGCCTTTTGCCCAGGCACCAAGAAGGAAGGCACGCATGCTCAGGCAAAAGGAAAGGGAATGGGAGGAGGAGAATGGGGGGCCACATGCGCCTGGTGAATAATCAGATTCTTGAAGATCAAACCCACAAGCGTGGAGGGAGGACTGTACAGAATAAAACTTGTTAGTCTTCAAGTCTTTTTTTTCTTCAATAAAATGAAGCAGTTGTCATTGTTAACTGCCATCAAATTGACTTTGACTTATGGCAACTCTGTGGATGAAATCTCTCCAAGTCACCCTCCCAGTAACTGAAATGCTCAGGTCTTGGAGACTCAGGGTCAAGACTTTCTTGATTTTTGATCTGTCATTTGGTCTTCCTCTTTTCCTACTGCCTTCTGCCTTACCAAGTATTGTTGTCTCTTCTAGTGAGTCATCTCTTCTTAAGTTATGCCCAAAGTATGACAGCTTAAGTCTAGTCATCTTGCTTCTAGACAGAGTGCAGGCTTGATTTGATCCAGGAGCCATTTATTTGTCTTTTTAGCAGTCCACTGTATCTGTAGAACTCAAGTTTTATGTAGACACAGTTACCCTACTGGAAATTACACTGCTGTCTCCTCTTCATATCTTCAAAATTTAATTTCAACTAGAGCAGTGGTTCTCAACCTGTGGGTCCCCAGATGTTCGTGGACTTCAGCTCCCAGAAGCCCTGAGCATTGGCCATAGTGGCTGGGGCTTCTGGGAGCTGAAGTCCATGAACATCTGGGGACCCACAGGTTGAGAACCACTGAACTAGAGTAACCCTGTTGAATCAATATGGCTTCCATATGTGTTGATTTGTGAAGACCTGTTGATCTCTTGAATTTATTCTAGTTAGGATTAACAATGGGATTTGGCCAGCAAAGTTGGGAAGAACCATGTTTTAATTGGAATATGAAATTTCTTATGGTCAAAGTGATGTGAATTTTGTCTGAATATCTAACGCAGTTGGCTTAAAGCAGCATAGCTGAAGAAGTTATTCCCATTGATAAGGGTTGGAGTGAGGGACTGATTAAGATGGTCAGCCCCAGGAGGCTTATGCATCCAGATAGGTTCCTGATCTCTCTTGGGCAGTTACCTGTTGCCTCAGCAGGTGATCCTACCAAAGCCCTGGCTGACCTCTGAAATAGGGAAATGGCCTGGCTCATAGACACATCGCTCCCAATTGAGCCCTTTCCTGAATTGGAGCCAAGTGAGACCCCTGGTTCACTAGGGAGCTGGTAGTGATGAAACAAGCGCAATGGAGACTAGAGCACTGATGGCGGATGATTTGGAGTGAGTCCAATTGAACATGGGTTAGAACTCATAGGAAAGCCTAGTCCATGATGATAGTGTACAGTGTCTTAAGTGGTTAGGTCCCTTTAATGTTCTGCCCCACACGACTACTCAGACAGCCACCTGTGAAGAGTTTACCTGGCACTTTGCAGATCAAATCACTTAGAGCTGATTTAGATGTTGTAATTGATACAAGTCCAACTGATGTAATTTTGGCTCCTGCTTGCCCCAGGTTAGTTGATATGTGCACTGTGAGGATGTGGACAGAATCCCTGGAGAGGTGAGAGCTGCCACATGTGTGCTGGATTCTCACCGTTCCTAGTTTATGAAAGCAGTCAGAGGGGGACTGGCTGAATTTGTAATGGGAGTAATTAATGCCTTGTTGCAACAAGACAAAGTTCCATCTTGTCTAAAAAAAAAAAAATCCCTCTCTACACCTGACTGCATTGGATAACTAGTTATCAGTAATCAGTATTCCTTTCCTGGGCAAGGTTCTGGACCATGGGGTGGCCTCTCCTCTGCAGAGATTCCTGGATGAAGTTGATTATCAATTTCAATCTGGCTTCAGGCCTGGCTATGGGACAGAGACAGCTTTGTTCACTTAGGTGGATGACATACGCAAGAAATTGGACAGGGGGACTGTGTCACTATTGGTTCAGCTGGACCTTTCAGTGACTTTCAGTACCATCAACCATGGTATCCTTCTGAGCTGCCTCTCTGGGATGAGACTGGGGGCACTGTTCTCTGGTGGTTCCTGTCCTTCTTAGAGGGGCAAACTTAGAAGATGGTGCTGGGGGATTCTGGCTCAGCCTCATGACCATTGGCCTGTTGTATCTCTCAGGACTCAGTTTTGTTGCCCTTGCTATTTAACGTCTATATGAAACTGCTAGGAGAAGTTATTTGGAGTTTTTGCATTGGATGTCACCAGTATGCTGATGACACACAATGCTGTCTCTTCCTTTCATCCAATTCCACGAAAGCTGTCTCTATACTAAATCAATGTCTGCTATTGGTAATGGACTGGATGACAGCAAAGAAATGGAAGTTTAATCCAGAAAAGATAGAGGTGCTCCTGGATAGTTGAAAGGTAGATCAAAGAATAGGGATTCAGACTGTGTTGGAGGGGATTACATTCCCCCTGAAATCTCAGGTTCACAGCATGGGCATATTTCTGGACTCAGAGCTGAGCCTGGATATCCAAGTTTCAGTGGTGGCCAGAAATGTGTTGCATAGCTAAAACTGGTGTGCCAGCTGCACCCATTCCTTTGGTCAGCTATAGTTGAGGCATACTTTGATTACATCCCATTTGGATTACTATAACACACTACATGGGGCAGCTTTTGGAAGCTGTTTAGAAACTTCAGTGGATCCAAAATGCTGCAGCCAAGTTTCTGCACGGAAATAGAATGTCCCGAGATAGTGGTATCAACATATGTATGTTATTACTTTAGGAAAGTTCTGTTAAGACTGCGATTTATGTAATTAAATATGGGTTAACAAACTATGTTTCAGTGATCAGATAAATAATTAATACCAATGTGTTCCAATGACAGAATGATATAAAATGAAAAAGAGAACATAGAAGGGTATATCACAAGTGTGTAATTCACCCAATCTGTGCTTCTAGCAAGAGAGAAGTCAATGTATATGCTGGTTTTTCTTTTTGCAGTGCCAGTCTTATATGATACTTATATATGATACTATTACTTTTTTTATTGTTGTTGTTTTTTCCTTGTCACATATATGGTACTCTCTGGTAGTATATCTTGCTTGCTGCTCTTATACTGATACATGTGGTTTGCCTGTTGTGCTAATAATTTATTGGAAAATAATAAAAATATTTATTAAAAATGTCCAAAAAAATGCTGAAGCCAAGTTGCTGACTGAGGAAGATTTAGGGAGCATATCACTCCCTTGCTGAAACAATTCCACTGGCTGCCAATCCATTTCTGAGCAGGATTCATAGGACTGGCTATGACCTTTAAAGCCATACACAACTTGGATCCAGACTATTTAAAACCATTTCTCCCTCTGTAAATCTCTAAGATATGCAGGGGAGGGTTTTTTCATTGTCTTACCACCATCCTAGGCATGTTTGATGAGGACATCTGAGAGAGAAAGCGAGGGGGAGAGAGAGAGAGAGAATGAGCCTTTTCAGTGGCTGTTTCCAAGTTGGGGACCCCCCTTCCCTGAGAGGACCAGTTATCCCTATCTCTGTTGTCTTTCTGCTGGCTTTTTATTTAAGGAGGCATTTGGTTTTCAATATGTTGTGGCAGCTGTAATGAGGAGTGAGGTGTTTTTATTTTATTATGTTTTAAACATCCTTTTAATGCTGTTTTTAGCTTGTGTTTTTTTAAAATTGAAGTTTAGTTTAGTTGTGTTTTAACTTTGGCACTAAGAGTTTTTAAATGATATTATGTTTTTAAAATGTTGTGTGCTACTTTGAATGCCATGCTGGGAGAAAGGTGGAATATAAATTAATTAATCAAACAAACAGATAAATAAGAGTTTGTAGGAATGGTCTGAGCTTAGACATTTTACTTTTTTTGACTGTAGCTCCCAGAATCCTCTAGTTAATAATATAGCAGTTTTGTTAATAAGGTTTACTCTAGAGAGGTCTGTTTAAGATTAGAGCCCTTGTGATTGCAGTTATTTCAACAATTTAGTCTTATTGCAGACATTGTTATTGGAAAACAAATTCCCTATACCAGAAAGCTTTGTGCTAGTTGCAGTCTTCTACATAAAACCTGAGCTCACTGGGCAACAGTGGCCATGCCATTGAGGTTATGGGAACTGTAGACCATGTCATTTAGAGAACACTGGGTTGAGGATGGAGTACTGGTTTATGCTACATAAAAGACAAAACTGTACTTAGCTTTCAAAGACAAGGACAGTTGAGCTTTGCACTTACACAAGTTACCTAAACACTTAATGGCAGAGTGTGCTAAAGTTCATGTTAGAAATATTTTTGACAAGACTCTTTTGTTCACATGGTTCTTACGTGTTTTAGCACTTTTAACTGTTACGCCGCCCACTTTCTTCTACACTCTGTGCTTTTCCAATCTGTTCTTCACCTTCTGTGTCTGCTGGCTTGTTTGTTGGCAATATATTTGCAAATACTAGAGGTAGAGGAAAAAACCCACAAAGCTCTGCTGGAACTTCCCATTTAAAACTCAAATAAAGCTTTATTTGAATCGAGTAAAGTGTGCCTAAATAGGAAGATGTTCAGCTGTTTGTATTTTTATGTGTCTGCAGCGTGTGTGTTTGTGTCTGCAGCTACTGACCACCTTCTTCTTGTCCAACACTGATTAGCAGAATAGACTAAATCAATCTGCAATGCCAAATGGAATATATATCCATTGAATCAATGGAGTTTAAATACAGTAAGTGGTAATTTATCATTCAACAATTGATTCTATGTAGCGGGAACTCTAGAGACTAGTTTAAAGGCCTTAATTTTTTCCCTCTTTTGACTTCTTACACCGAATTCCTCTGATTTTATCTTTTGATTACCCTAAAAGACAGAAGGCTTATAACTTTTCTTGTATTAAACATCTTCTGCTTCACAGGGAAACCAACTTCTTCTTGTGCAGGATTTCAGCTGCTGGCCTGATGATTATACAGAGAGTGGTGCTGAATTCACGCCCTGGTATGTTTCTACTTGTCAGAGAACAGTAATGAGTTTGATGTGTTTGCACAATATGGAAGATGGGAAGGGAAAACACAGAAAGGAGCCAAATTGCTGCAGCAGCCGAGAGCTTTTGACGGTAACGTTAAAAGGGCTTGCAGTAAAACCTTTGTGCAAATCTTTAGCAAGACAGACACAGCAGGCGCTCCTATTGTGCCAGATGTGTTGGTCAGAATTTTTTTCCTATTTGTATAAGAGGAGAACGGTGCAAGCAGAAGCCTCACTAAGAGTGGTATCTTAGTGAGCAGGATAGAAGGAAGCTGTTGAAAGCAGGTACTGGTGTTGTAAGTAGCATGAGCTATACCTACATCAGTGAGCCATAGTGATGACCAGAGATAATGGATTAGTACCAAGACCTAGGTATTAACATGGAATTATGGACTCTGAGGTGTTTTAATGTTTCCTTCTGTTGTTAATTTCTCTCTTCTCTCAAATTTGTAAAGCCACTGACATCCTTTCTCCCACATTGACTTACCTTTTCCCCACCTCATTTCATTCATGTTTTTGAGGGTGCCAGAAAGTAACCTTAAATACATCTCCTGGCCACATTCTAAGTCCAATTACTGGTAAACGTCTCATGGCTGTTTTCTTTAGAGCTTTTTTTTCATGTTTTTCAATTTTAAAGAGTAAGCACATGAAGATGGTTTGTCAGGCTCGGCATCAATATGGTAAGACAAATACTGGGGTCCAAGAAGACCCATTATTAGTCACGCTGGCACTACAGGGCCCTGTTCTGAGTGGAGAAATTCTAGACTGCACGGCAGTAGTCACTTTGTTCCTTCCTCCAGTGCTTTAGGACTCAGAGGCTTTCTTGGAAGTAAACATTGTGGTGGTAGGGTTTCTTCCCTCCCTCCCTCTCTGTTGATGTGTACACATACCATTTACATAGCTAGCTCATGCAGTGTCAGAGATAAGTATTGTTTCGGGATCTAGGAGTGGCTTCAGAAATGAGGGTTAAAAACCAGAGAGCAACCCTTTTTTGTGAGACGGATGGAAGACATCCCAGTCCAGGATCTTTAATAGACACTCTAGACTGCTAGATGCAAGTAGACCCACAGCCCAGTGGAAGAAAATGAAAGTCATCTGTTGGAACCCAATTCCATATGATTTCTACAAGTAGAAGAAATAAGAAAGAAATTCAGTGTGAATAAGAAAGAGAAGTCAATGTGTGAGTAGGCAAACAACCAGCTAGGCAAGAACGGTGGTGAGACAAAGGAACATACTGGGCCGAGAGAAGGTCAAGGAAGTGAAACATAGGGAGGAACTGAATGGAAGTAAGGTGGAGTAGGCTGCAGGATGTGAAACTTCCACAAAGATGATAGTGAAGCAACCTTTTACTTTTGCAGCAATTTGGTTACTAGTCTGTTGTGAGTCATGTGATGAAAATATTCCAATTTGGCTACTGTAATCTTGGGTCAAGAGAGAAACCATTGCAGTTAAACTTGTCATCTCACTAACTCTAGGCGTCAATGGAATGCCAGTGGCAGAAAACTTCCGTATGGAGGAGGCCGTCCTCCCAGATAAAATTGGTGAGGGTCAAGTCAGAGTTCGTACACTTTATTTGTCTGTGGATCCCTATATGGTAAGTGGATATGACAACCTTGTAATAAAATCTTTGAAGAGCAGCTGGACAGCCAAAGTTATTAATATGAACTGAATAGTGTATATCCCTGTTGAATATTGGCTTAGAGTTTCTGTAGAGTTCATATTTACAAATATTTTGGCCAGCATTATCACCAGTGGCCTTTGTGAACCGAATTCCTAACCCTGAACATGCAAAACATTTGTGCACATATTTGGGGTATTTTCGCCTTCAATTTCTTCAATATGGCTCCTATAGATTGCCAAACAAGTTGATGGTCACAGCAGCCACTTCTGAAGCCAATATAACTGCCAGAATCAAAAGAAGCATAGGTGACTGGATAGGTGAAGCTTCTGGGCTGCATGCTGCTTCTGTCATAAGAACATGGGCAGACCCTTTGCACTGAAGGAGAGCTGGAGAAACACAGACTTTCAGTGTTGGGCTATGGCAACAGATCTGTAGTAAACAATGCAATAAAATTTTAACTGGGGAAGAATGGGATTCTGTTCTAGCCAATCATACAGCAGCTTTGTACGATTACATAGCTAACTCATGCAGTGTGAAAGATAAGTATTGTTTTGGGATCTAGGAGTGGCTTCAGAAATAAGGATTAAAAACCAGAGAGCAACCCTTTTTTGTGAGAAGGATGGAAGACATCCCAGTCCAGGATCTTTAATAGACACTCTAGACTGCTAGATGCAAGTAGACCCACAGCCCAGTGGAAGACAGGCAAGGTAAACAGGCGTCACATCCAGAGCCCTAGCTGAATATCCAAGTTATTTCTGCCTGAGGTACCATATTGCAGTTAAAGAAGTAACACCTAGGAACACTTCTACTTTGTTAATCAAGATGTATCTTTTATTAGAGCTTTATGCTTGTGCAGACTAACATGTTGACAAGATAATACACCGACAAAACTGAAGGATTATACATTGTCCACTGGCAACTGAATTCTGTGTTCTACTCTATTGATGGTGAGAACCTCAGCAAAAGATAACTCGTCAGAGTAGAGAAACCAATATTATTTTACTATTGGGTTATTTAAAGGTTAGCCCTTTATTCTAGAAATAAAAAAATGGAAAAATGGAATTCACAAATATAGGATGGGGGACATGCGGCTTGGTACGAGTACATGTGAAAGGGATCTAGGAGTCTTGGTAGACCACAAGCTGAACATGAGTCGGCAGTGTGATATGGCAGCCAAGAAAACCAACGCGATTCTTGGTTGCATCAATAGGAGTATGGTGTCTGTACTGAGGGAGGTAATGGTACCACTCTATTCTCCTTTGGTTAGAGCTCATTTGGAATAGCGTGCAGTTCTGGGTACCTCAATTCAAGAAGGATATCGGCAAGCTGGAGCGTGTCCAGAGGAGGGCGACCAAAATGGTGAAGGATCTGGAAGCCATGCCCTACGAGGAGTGGCTTAGGGAGCTATGTATGTTTATTCTGCAGAAGAGAAGGTTAAGAGGGGACATAATAGCCATGTTTAAATATTTGAAGAGATGTCATGGGGAGGAGGGAACAGGCTTTTTTCCCCACTCTCCAGAGACTAGGACAAGGAGCAATGGATTCAAGCTGCAGAAAAGGAGATTCTACTTGAACCTCACCAAGAACTTCCTGACAGTTAGAGCTGCCCGGCAGAGGAATATGCTGCTTCGAAGTGTGGTGGAGTCCCCCTTCTTTGAAGGTTTTTAAATAGAGGCTGGATGGCCATCTGTTGGGAGTGGTTTGATGTGTGTTCCTGCATAGCAGGGAGTTGGACTGGATGGCTCCTGTAGTCTCGTCCAACTCTATGCTTCTAGGAGGTTGCAGAACGTATTGCCTTCCATATATTGATGGATTACATATGCCATCATCGCTGACCTTTGGCCATGGTGTCTGAGACAGATGCAAGTTTTAGCTTAACAGTGTTGGAGGGGCAGAGATTCCTGACCACTGGTATAGGATTTTCTCCAGTGCTATAATGTGAAACCTATGAAGTACATATGTACACACTATATTGTTAATGGAGAAAAATCAAAGCAGCCTTGTAGTGAAGCAGGATGAGTGATGGGAGAAATAGAAATCTCTGAAAAAAAGATATTCTTGTATTAGCAGACATTCAGAGTAGTTGTGTTTGAAAGAATTATCTCATGGCAACATCTTAATCTTGCAGAGGTGTCGTATGAATGAAGACACAGGTACGGACTACCTCCAGTCCTGGAAGCTGTCTGAAGTTGCTGATGGTGGAGGAATTGGCTCTGTGGAGGAAAGTAAAGATGCTCGTTTTGCTGTAGGAGACTTTGTGACTTCGTTCAACTGGCCCTGGCAGACACAGGCCATTCTAGAAGGGAAGCAACTTGAGAAGGTAGCACTGTTGCACATGAAGATAAACAGTTCTGTTAATTGTCCTATGTCTTCCTGGAGGTAAATATAGTTTAGAAAGGTAGGAAGTTGCCTTATACAAGTTCTGATTGTTGGTGCATCTAGTTGATGCATTTAGTTGGTGATCTTGTTTACTCAGGCAAGGAAAGAGCTTGGAAAAGTTACTTTTTCAGACTACAACTTCTAGAATCTCCCAACCAGTATGCCTATGTTTTTAAGGTCGGTGGGTCAGTAGCTGTGGTCCTCCAGATGCTCTTGGCCTACAACTCTCATCAGACAATGATGAGCTATTATGGGAGTTGCAATAATGGAGGGCTACAGTTTCCCCCTGCCTTAGGCTGATGTAACTGTCCAGTGTTTCAGACAGGAGTCTTTCCTTGCTCTGGCTGAAAATTCAGAACTGGTCCTCCCATTAGGCAGGCAGAGGCAGATGCCTGAAACACAGGTTAATGAAAAGGGTAGGTTTCTTTTCCAGCCTAGAATTGGGAGAGGTCCTTGTGGGATTCCCACATCTCTCAACGTGGATTTGGATGCTTTGTTCATTGACTTGAGAGAAGTGCTACTATTTTCTGCTCCATTCCAAGCAGATGAATGTTTGGGATCATCCCTGTTGTTGATAATAAATGCTGATTAATTAAAATGTACAGAGTAATGCAGCAAGTGGGCTACTGCAGGTGGGGTAGGAAAATTCTAGCATTCTGGAAGAGGATCATTTATTTATCTATTTAACTTATGTTCTGCTTTTCTACCATATGGGACCCAAAGTGACTATAAAGAAGGTGAAAGTAGAAGCAGTTCAAAGGAAATGATTTACTCTTCCTACAAGACCGTAAAGGATCCTGAACTTAAACAGATAAAAAAAAACAAGGAATCTGTGTGGATCTAGACTGGGGTGACATTGTTGACTGCACTGTGCCTTGGCAGATTTTTAAACAATGTGTCTCTGTTCAGATTGATCCACAGCTTGTAGATGGACATCTTTCCTATTTTCTGGGTGCAGCTGGCTTGACTGGGCTGACAGCTCTGCTAGGAATACGAGAGAAAGGACACGTGTCCCCGGGTGCTGATCAGACCATGGTGGTCAGTGGGGCTGCCGGAGCCTGTGGCTCAGTGGCCGGGCAGGTAAGCTGGTTTAAGACTAGTTGTTATGTCTTAAGAATTTTCTCTTGCAGTCAGCCACATGAGCTACAGGTATAATTACCATTGGCTAGAATCCCTTTTGGCACATTACACAAGTATAATGGTCTGTTGTGCTAGCATTGTGCACTTTTACCAAGAATGGAGGTAGGGAATGGAGGCTAGGTAGGTAGGTAGGTTTGTCATGGTCATTACTGGGTGGAGAAGACTGGTAGCTCTATGCAGCCTGTTTTCTCCAACGGCAGTTTCTGATGTGTGAACCCTCAGAGCTGGAGAAGATTGGCTGTGCTATAGCACAGATGATGTTACAAGCCAACTTTCCCAAAGCACTTTTTTGCCCATCCTCCAAGTCGCAGGGAAAAACACCATTGGAGAAATAGCTGGTTTGGAGCCATCAGCCTCTTCTCAGGGCAGTGGCCACAACTAGTCTGCTTGCTGCCTGCCTGTGGAGAGCCCTTTACCCCCTGGTTCTCAGTCTATGTTATCCGAAAGTGATAAGAGCCATGAGTCTGCAACTTCTTCCTGCATCACTGAGATAATGGAAGAGTTCCTGGACCATTCAGAAAGATCTGTTTCCTATGTCACTGTCAACTTTTGGGAGAATGACTTAACTGTGATGGAGGGAACAGCTGTAGGAGGAGCTCTTCCTGTGTGGTTTCAGGTGGGTGCAAGAAAGAGAGGCACTGTAGTGATCTTCTCAACACCAGAGATGTATAAAATTCCCAGCCTGAGGCTCAGTGTTATCTCCTCCATTTTCCTAACATTCACCAAAATCACTTATCGTTATATCCATGCCAATCACATGTGTCCTCAATGATTAACTTGAAATGTATGGTCACCAGGAATGTACCGCTCCACTGAGGGATGAGACTATGCACTTGTCCTCATCTATAGCTCTGAAACAAAGTTTGAGGTGAGTCTTAATCCCTTTTTCTTAGTTTGTGGCTGTGCTGTGCATCCCTGTCTCCCTTTCTAGCTCAGAGATGGGAGGTATAGCCTTGTCTTGGCTTGGCTCTGCACCACAGCTTGGAAAAACTGTTTATTTGGAGTACCTGGTTGTGCTGGCCTTGGAAACTTTCCAGGCTCCATTCTGTACTTTCCTGGTATTTTCAGCATCCAGCAAGCATGAGACCAAAATAGAACCCAGGCTTTCTTCCAGTTTTGGGCCTGGGGAGGAGGGAGAATAATCCTCCCCACGCCCAAGATTTAGCACACGTGGGTAACACATGGCCCTCCATGTGTTGTTGTTGAACTGCAATTCCCACTAGTGCTAACGAGCACAGACAGTGATGAGAGACTGTGGGAACTGCAGTCCAACAATGTCTGATGGGCTACAGTTGCCTGTTCCTGGTTTAGTGGAAACTTAGGACATGTCAGACTTCCAAAAGTCAGATGAGCACTTGCTATGATGTGTTTGGCATGCAAGATGAAGGACCTCTGGCTTAAATTTAGATGTTGAGAAAGGCTAGCTTAGATTTTTTTTAAAAAATATTGCAATGTAATAGAAGTTATTGCAAGCAGCTAAAAGCTGACCAGTTGTGATGGCTGTATCATTTCAAAGATAGGTTTCCTGGAAGGCTGTTCCAAAGTGGTTGGTATCTGTGGCACAGATGAAAAATGCAACATTTTGGTCTCAGAAATGAAGTTCAGTGCTGCTATCAACTATAAGAAGGAGAACATTGCACAATGTCTGCATGAACTTTGCCCAGCTGGAGTGGATGTGTACTTTGACAATGTTGGTGGAGACATCAGCGATGCAGTGATAGGTCAAGTGAGTATGCATTTTACCTACTTTGTCAGTATCCGTTCCTTAATCCAGACACTGCACAAAGTGGTGGAATATTACTACCAACCTGTCTGAACTTAATAGCCACCCTTTGTTTTAAAAAGCCAGCAAGAATGTAATAAAAATGCTGGTGAACACATGCACTGTGACTTTTCCTTTCCACTCTGCAAATGGCAGCTTGTGCCTTGTATGTGGTTACAGAAAGGGCTTAATAATGAAGCTGGCATTGTTGCCATTAATCTGAGTACCGTACCAGGTTATTTTTTTCCTGAAAACTGACCATGGTCTCCCTTTCCTGCTGAGCATTCAGCAAGCTCCTCTTTTCTGTTAAAATGGCTAGTGATTCTGAAATTTTGTTCCTCCAGGTGTTTTGGACTTCAACTCCCAGAAGGCCCAGCCAGCTTGGCCAACAGTCAGGATTTCTGGGAGCTGACATCCAAAATATCTGGAGGGCCAGAGTTTGGAAACCATTGGGCTAGAATGTAGACTTTCATCGTCCCCTGAAATTGTACCCCCAGGGTGATGGTATTTTGTTATTTCAATCGGCCTACAAAAGACAAAGGGAAGGAAAGTAGCCTTTTAATTCTTTATTTCTGATATGAAAAGGAGAAGTGAAAGTGGAAACAGTTGCACATGGGGAATGAAAAGAGGCTGAAGGAAGTAAAGGGGAAAATTGAAATTATCTTCCCTTTTTTCCCCATCCATTTAATCAATCAATTTACAAACTAGGTTTTCCTGGTCCTTAAAAAGATCCTCACACCAGTGACAGTGACTGGTGGGGGTATATTAGGAGTTGCTGTCTGAAAACATAATTTTTCTGAGCTCTAGGAAAGTCATGGCTTACAGTGGCAAAAGAGATTGTCTGGGAAAAGCAACCAAATAGCACCTGACAGCTATAGAAAACAATGCTCCTACACTGAGGCTGCTAATCAGACATACAGCTTTTCCAGCTGGTTACCTGGCACATATCCCTTAAGACTCCAAGAAATTTCTTATAGTTCTACAATTTCTTGCCCTTCTCAGTGCCTCCAATAAGATGATGCATATGCAACCCCCACTTGTGTATGGGAGCACATGTGGGGTAGAAAGTCCTTCCTGTGGAGATGAAGTCTGTTGGACAAGAATTTTGCTTGTCTCTTCTTATTCTCTGAACCGTGGCAGCAGTAAGCCACTATGGAAGCTATGTGCTTATCAGAGGCAAAACTTGATCTAGTGAACATCTTCAGTTTCACTTCACTTCAGGAAAAACAGAAGCTAGTACTTCCATCATTCCTGTGAAATCTTACTTTCCAAGCGAACTTTCTGCCATTTGACCCCAAATGTGGTTTTGGGCCTCCCTTCTAAACTTTCTGGGCTGTCCTACCATTTCTGCCATGGCAACTGGTGGCCCCCATGACAGTAAAGACAGTGAATCTGCTCAGGTTTTTAATCCAAATGTTAAAGGAGCTGTCTAAGGTACTGAATTTATATGAGGGGGATGGATCAGAACCTATGGCAGCTTCTTTAAAGTTGGAAGTAAAACCTGAATTCACAACATGCAACATTATGTGCCAGCCTCCACCTGTATGCCTGCTGCTATGTGTAAGCATCTATGAGCTGGAGCTTGGAAGATTACTTAGAAGAAGAGTGAATGTAATGACATGCTGAAGCCATCTGTAACTGAGCAATGGAAGGATAATGCGCACATTAGCATAATAATTTTGGAAGCTCTGCATCTGAAGAATAGTAAGGTCATATGTAACCTCTTTGAAAACCACTCAGAAAGTACTTCTTCACACAGTGCTTAGTTAACAGAAATTGTTTCTGCAAGATGTGGTGAAGGCTATCCACCTGAGAAGCTTGAAAATGTGATTAGTTGTGGCACCATCAAGAACTTGCCCAGTCATACAGCATTGACCAATACCTTGGCTACATGCTGAGCTGTGTAGGAAACAAACTACTGTCTGCCGGCTGGAAGGGCGATGCAGACAAAACCCATCAGATGAATTATGTCAAAGACAGAGGAGGGCTTGTACAATTGATTACTCTCATTTTGATGAATCTTGACAATCTTACTTGCGGGAGTAGATTGAAGCTCAAACCCATATGCCTCGTCAGTTATTTGCCACCTTTAATACCTTACCAAGTCCAGCGGCTAGTTGTGATTAGGGACCCTCATCTCAGGATCTTTCTGCAAGTGACTTGGCCTCTTTCTTTAATCAGAAGGTGACAACAATTGCTGATTCATTTTTGCTTGATGGATCTCCATTGCCATCAGTCGATCTACCACAGCCTTTGGCTCTGGCCATGTCTTCACCAGCCTGAGCAGAGTTTCACTTTTCCCCTGTTACAGAGGCAGTCATAAGACAGATTGTGAGATCTTTTTCCCTTATCTCCTGCCTTCCTGATCCTATCTCTTCCTTCCTTTACCTAGTTCTTCTGCCTTATATAACCCAGTTGGTGAACTGTTCTCTCTTATGGAGTATCTTCCTGGGCTGCTTTAAGCATGCTGTTTTACATCCTCTATTGAAGAAACCTTCTCTGGATCCTTCACTTTTTGCTAACTATTGCCCTGTGTCTCTTCTCTCATTTCTTTCAAAAATTTTGGAGAGAGCTGCCCTTTCCCAGTTGATGCCATATCTGTCTATACCTGATTTTTTTGACCTATTTCAATCAGGGTTCTGTACAGGTCATTCCACTGAAATGACCTTGGATCATGTAGTGAACAATATTCTACTGGCAAAGGTGCAACGATTAACTTCTGTGTTGATCCTGTTGGATCTTTCTGCAGCCTTTGACACTTTGAACCACCAGATCTTACTATTACGACGGGCATGACTAGCAATAACAGGGAATGCTCTGTCCTGATTTAAATCCTCTTTGTGTGATCATTCCTTTTCTGTTTAATTTCAGGGACTCACACTGAAAGTTTTCCCTGTAACGGTAGAAGTGCCATAAGGATCTGTCTTGGGCCCTCTTCTTTTTTTCATTGTATACACTCCCCCTGGATTTCTTATTTCTGAATTGAATTTTCAGTATTGTATTTATGCAGATGACACTCAGATTTTTCAGAGTTTCAAATTGATTGATGCCACTGTGTGGAAGTCAGTGCTAGACTGTCTGTCACATGTTTCTTCATAGATGACCCCTCACACCTTCTTAAGCTGAACGTGGACAAAACAGATATCTTGGTGTTGCCTAGCAGCCCCTCTCTCATGTTTCCCACTGGATTTACAGGGTTGCACAATGGCTCTTGATTTAGTTGCCGGGAACCTTGGAATCCTGCTGGATGACTGCCTACATTCCTTTATTGGACCTATAGCAAAGGCATGCAACTTCCATCTTTTGAACATGCACAGAATCTGGAGGTTCCTGACTGTAAAGACTGCCCATCTGCTTGTCCAGGCCTTGGTTATCTCGTGCCTGGATTATTGTAACAGTTTACGGGCAGGTTTGCCTTCCTGCTCCCTTCTTCCTCTGATTTTAATTCAGAACCATGCTGTCTGGACTGTTTTAAATCTGCCAAAATAGTCACCTGTTTCTTCTCCCTATAGATCCTTTCACTGGCTACCAGTTCAGGCCAGGGCCTGTTTAAAACTTTTGGTCCTGGTATTTAAAGCTTTGCATTCCAACCTCCCTCAGTACTTTGCAGCTTGGCTTGTTTGATAGGTTCCACCCAGGAATTTGAGATCTGCAGGCAAAAGATTATTGTCTGTTCCACCAAAATGTACAGCTCTGTCAAGGCTGCCAGCCTTTCAAGATCTGGCTCCACATTTGTTAAACAGTCTTCCTTTGGACCTCTGGCTGGGGGAGGATCTCATTTGTTTTTGTAAACATTTGAAGACCTTCCTCTTTGACTCTCCACCTTAAGTAATTGAGATATGTTTAAAGTGCTGGTGGGGTGTTGGGGATTTCATGCTATGTATTGTTGTGATTTTCTGTTTTTATGTCTGTGTCCTGTATATGGTGTAAAGGGCATCATAAATAAACATCATCATCATCATCATCACCACCACCACTAGTAGCAGTAGTAGTATTGTTGTATTCATATCTTGCTGTGGGTTTCCCAAAGGTATCAGTTTGGCTGTTTTGGGAACAAACTAGCCAGGCTTAAATGGGCTTTTGATATGATGCGTCAGAGCTTTTTTTATGTTCTTACCCCTTAAAGCAAAATAGCCGTTCTTCTCAAATGAAGTAGAAGAGCTGTAGCCCATCACAAATCCACTGTGGTCAGTGGGGATCACCTGTTACAAAGTACTCGACTGTTTCTTGGCTTCTAAGGAAGTACCAGTTTCAGGATTTCTATCCTGAACCTTTCCTCAGTTTTTTAACAAACACATACCCCAACACATCACTGACCTGAGGGGGCCCAGCACATCAATTTGAAAACCATGACCTACAAATAGATTTTTGTAGGCCTCTCTCCCCAAATTTTAATTTTTGCACCAGGTGTGCTCAGATTTGTTTCCCATGTTATTAGAGTACCTTTCCTCAATATAGCATTTGTTGGTGATATTATATTTTATTAGAATTCAGAGCAATAGTTTAGCTGACATAGGAAAGTTAAATGGAAAGTAAATCACATTTTGTCCATCAATGAAAATGTTTTAAAATCATTATGTTAATTACATTTACATGATACAGAAGACATTTTATAACATGTTAATTTTACAAAGCACATTATTACACTAAAAACATTACTTGGATATTTGTATTCAGTCATTCTGTTGCTTGTTTTTGGATTTAAATATATATCTGAAAAGAAATGAGCACAGTTAAGAATCAGTGCCCACACGCTTAGGAGAGATGGGAGAAGCAAAAATTCCAGTCTATAATATTAAACCCTTTTCACAACAGCTAGATTGACAATCCCGTCACCCTCTCAACAAGTATACCTAACAAAGAATAATTCTCAAAAATATTTTTAGAAACAGAAAAGTGCAGTGGTTTCTCTCCCTGATCTCCAGCTCTTCAAAACTTCCTGTTGCTTCCTTGTGAAGAGGGGCATCTCTGCTCATGTTCATCTACTCATACTTTTCTTCTTCCTCCAATGACTTCTAGAACTCCTTTTAATTGTTCAGGATGAAGTTTCTGAAAGACAAAAAGAAAGAAAGAAACCCTGGCATTACACTGGAAGCAAGGGCATTTCAGTCACAATGCATTCAAAACACTTGACACATTGTGACGTACAAGACAACAGCCTAGCAAGACCACACATCTGAATAATGCTTAAATTGTGACTTCATCTTACATGCAGAGCTTGTCACTGAACCTGCGATCTTCACTGGGTGGCAACAGTTGTTCTGCACACCTTGATTTTTCCATTTCCTGCTTCTAAGGTTGTTTCAAACCAGTGTACTTCAGTATTCAAGCCAAGACTGAATGTTGAAGGCTCTTCTACCTCTGTATTCTTTTTCTTTGATGTCAGTGATGTTCAGATAGCAGAAATGGTAACAATGTCATAAACACCTAGAAGAAAGTGGATAAGCCTATTAACTGTTTTCGCTATAAGTCCGGTCACTTTTTAAAGAAATGATCAGCTGTCATAACCTAATCGTATGTAAAGATTTCTATGTGTATTTGCACTTCCACCAGCATGAAGCTGTGGTGTCAGCAGCATTGCAGGCTTTCCCGCTCCTCCCTCTCTGTGGTTCTTCCTGCTGCTAGCCGCTTCACTCTGCCCTCCGTCGCCACCTGCCGCAGAGTGAAAAACCCCAGAGGGGATGGCAGGGAAGAGGACTGAGCACATTAAACGGAAACAGCATTCCTCCTATTGCTCCTAGGAAAATGCCACAAAATTGCACCAAGTGATATTGGAGAAAGTCAGCATTTTAACTTAAGGTATTTTTTTGCGAAGAAGACCAGCATAGTTTGGTGGTCTGAGTGTTGGACTTTTGACTGTGAAAAACAAGATTTGAATCCTTGGTTGGCTATGGAAACCCACTGGATGACCTTAGGCAAGTCACAGTCTTCTCAACTTCAGAGGAAGGCAAAGGCAACCCCCTCTGAACAAATCTTGCCAAGATGGGGTTGCCTTAGGCTTGTCATAAGCCAAAAACTACTTGAAGGCACACGACAACAATGAAGTCCTTGATATTATGAATATTGATGTGTTAATTCACACTCTATTTTAGTACTCAAGATGAAGAAGGACATTTTTATAGATTTTGGCTTGTATTTTAGTTCTATGGAGGCTGTGCAGTCTTCTGTATCCCACTGAACATTTCTTCTAGCGATATTTTCCAAATTATTGCTGCACTTTCATAGACACTTAATTAAGAGCAAATTCCATTGAGGATGAGTTAATATGGATAGGGCTGCAATGTGCAAATAGCAGAAGGCAGCAAGGCTTACCCCTACAATATTGTTGAATTTTCTTTTCTTTTCTTTTCTTTTCTTTTCTTTTCTTTTCTTTTCTTTTCTTTTCTTTTCTTTTCTTTTCTTTTCTCATTTCATTTCATTTCATTTCATTTCATTTCATTTCATTTATTGATGTGGTGCCCACTTGTGCTCACCTGAAAGAAGCCCTGATTAGAGCAAAAGAATAGTGTGGCTGCCTAATGACATCCAGATTGGTCTTGACTTTGAAAGTATTACATTAGGGTGGCAATAGCCCTTCAGATGTTGTTAACCTGCAGCTCCGAGCATTCCTCACTGTTAGCAGTGCTGGCTAGGGCTGCTGGAAGCTATAATTCAACAACATCTGGAGGGCTACACAATCCCTACCCCCACCTTAACAACGTTTAGGTACAGTCTTGTCTTGGTGTCTTTTTTGTTCTCTGGAGATTGTATAGTCTTCTGTTGCCATATGTACCTCTCTAGCTGTTTTCATCAGGGACCTAGTACAAGTGCTGTCCAAGGTTAGCTTGATGATAGCATGATGGAGCAAAGAGCGAGTTTGCAGGAACTGACAGACTCAGGGGCCTACCCTGGACATCCTGCAGGTGACTTTTATCCATCTTGTAAAGTACGACTTATTCAGGAGGGCTTTTCAATGTTGCTGTCTTTCCAAATTCTATCTACAGTATTTAGAATGTTTTATAGTTTTTATAGGTTTTCCATGCACTTTAAGAAGGACTATAAGACCCATTTTTGAATGAATTCATGAGGTGAAGTTGTCAGAGTATGAACACTGATGCCCTTTCCGCAACTTACCCGGATGGCGCAGTGCTCCGTTCGGATCCCAGTATCGCCAGCCGTGGGATGGGAGTTGTTTTCCACTGCTGCCTCCCACACGTGTTCCTTGGCAGCAGCAGAGTAGCAGCATTAATGCCGCTGTGTCATGCCTTGCTTCTGGGACCTAGACACAGACTCTGACTCAGACTGAAACAACAGAGCCTGCTGAACAGGAGGAGAGGATACCACCCACCCCAGAGACAGAACAGGGGGCAGTGCCAGCCCCAGCAGTGAGCTCTTTTCCTTCTGACATGGAAGATAACTTACTGATACCCACCTTTGCTGAGTGCAGAAACGAAAGAGAAAACCTACGTGAATGAATTTATAACAGACAGAAGTTAATTAAGTGCCAGCTGCGCTAATCTCTGAACCGATAAAACTTGAGCCGTTCCCCTCCAGAACTTGTTGGTGATTAACTGACCATTTCTCCTGCCGTGTTTCTGCCTGTTTCTCCTGCTGTGTCTCTGAATTAGGATTGTATTGACTGTCTTTAATTTATGAATATTGCTGGAACTGTTGCTTGCTTCATATTTGTTTTGAGTCTGTTTCCCTACTAGAGTAAAATAAGGACTCACTTTGTTGAAGGAACTGCTTGCTGTGTGCTTCGAATCCTTCTCAGTTGCCCTTTGGCCAGCTGCCCAGACTGAGAGTGGACATGCTGCTCCTTCCATGTTAAGGCATTAATGGCAACATGTTCTCTCCACCCTTTCCCTGCCCCACAGTGCCTGATTCATTGCCTTTTTCCAGGGCCTTTTTTTTGATTGGCTGCCATCAGGTGCCTCCATGCATTAGACTACCAGATTGACTAGAGGAGCTGGTGCAATTGGGGAACTACATGCAAGCAGGTAAGGGGATAGTTATGTGAACGGAGGTCATTGACGGAGAAACTCCGTTAATGATTTATCCTGCGATTGCACCAGCTGGCAACATGGGAAGGACAGGACCGCAACAATGTCTTGTGTAAGCATTGCTGCAGTCCTGCTCCTCTTGTATTCCCATGCCAGGATGCTAGTCTCCTGCGAAAGGGGCTGAGAGTTACTGAAGCTGTGGAAATCTTGCTCAAAATTATTCTACCCTACCCTGTTAGATTGGGGGGTATTGAGTCCCCCCCCGTATAAACTATTTTTGAGTACAAGGCCAGTGTCACCCAGAAGTTCTCCAAAATGTCCTTTTACAGTTGGCTATTGGTGAAAAACCAACTTCATTATGAGTAAACCTACCAGCCTAAATATTGGGAAGTACATTCCCCAACATTATTCTAAAATGTCACTGTTATACTGCTTGCGAAAGTACACTGAAACAACTTAAAGTGTTCTTGGCATAAATTTTTCCCCAATTGGGAAGAAGCCTGTTTTCAATTTTTGAGTTGTTTCTTTGCCTGGTAACAAATTCAACAGAGATGGAAGGAGAGGGTGTTTTTCCTGTAGAAGAATAAATGAAAATTGTACTTCTGGTTGTTGTAACAGAATGTAGGCCAGATGAACTGAATGTTCTTCAGCTCTGTTTCATAACACATAATAAACACACACTGTTCCTTTTGACTGTTCTCTTAATTGGCATGGTTAACCATTTAGTGTTCTGTTACAAGGGTTTTCAAACTGTGTTCTTGGGAGCCAATCAGAGTTCCTCAGTGGTAAAATGGATGGTGGCAGACACATTTCTCTGTGTGTCAGATTGCTTGCATGTGAGGTTCCTTTAAGCATAGCTCCTGAGTTAATAGGTGCAAGCAGTGGTGTAACTGCCGTTTCATGCAGTGCTTAATATAGAGTTTTGTATTCTCCGTGAGAGCCAGCATGGTGTAATGGTTTCAGCGTTGAACTGTGACCCTGGAGACAGGGTTCGATTCCTTGCTTGGATGCAGAAACCCACCGGGTGACTTTGAATGCCTCACATACTCTCAGCCCCCAGAAAACTCCATGATAGGTTCACCTTAGGGTCTCCATAAGTCGGAAATGACTTGAAGGCAGACCACAGCAACAGTTCTTCATGGTCTCTGTGCCTCATGCAATGGGAATTTTCACGCATGTGCAGTAGCATTTTGGAAAGTTCTAGAGCTGAGTAGCTTGGTGGGAACCCCTTCCCCACCTGGTACTGAGCATGCTCAGTCCCGCGAAGCTAACAGTCTCTCCTCAGTTTCTTTTCATCTAGCGATCAGTTAGCAGCTCGGAAGGTTTCCTCGCTGAGCAGTTTCTGTTCTTTGGCTTTTCTCTGGATTTCTTGCTTGCTTTCCTTCCAGGATTAAAAACTGTAAAGACTCTTCCCCCTTCTTATGTTTTCTCTTTTCAAATTGTATGTTACCTGCAGCCGCAAGGTTTCGCTGTCTGACGCCCACTCCGAATGCCTGTTCTGCCTTGGAGAAGACCATAAAATTCAGGCCTGTTCTATTTGCAAGGAGTTCACCTCGCAGATGCTTAAGAACAGGGCATCCCATTTGAAATCTTACTGTTGGGAGCAGGCTCTTCAATTAAAGGATCAGACGGCTTCGAATACGTCTCTCTTTACCGCCTCTGTGTCAACGCAGCCTTCGCGAGGTCCTCGACGTTGAATTCCTCGACCATGACCTCAACGATATCAACTCCCCCTTCGGTACCGACAACTTTGGTATCGACATCGACTCTGTTGACTTTGCTGCCGATCTCTTTGCCGAGGATTACGAGGCTCTCGAAGATGTCTGTGGTCCCCTCTTCTAGTTCTGGGGATGCTTCTTCCAGCTTGCAGCAGACCTCAACCCAGCAGTAAGGTACCAGCCCTGGCGGAGCATAAGCAGGTTTCGTCGAGTCATTCTTCTGTGGCTCCAAAGAAGAAGAAGGAGAAGCATCATTTGCCTTCTCCCGTTACCGTCCATCGGCTACTCGACCGACTTCTCACTGTCCTCTACTGATACCTTTGCCGACACAACCTCAGGTTTCTACCGTGGAAGATGTAGAGGCTCCTGCTCTTTCACTGGTGCGTGATCCACTCCAGCTTCTGGTGCTCTCAGTTCCGGCAACTATCGATCTTTTGTCCAACTTGGACTGTCGGCCTATGCCAACCACTTCTCCACCTGTTACATTGGGCCAACCTGGAGAGGGATCCTCCCAAACTCCACTTCCTCTGACTGTTTCTTCTGGCCATCCTGGGATGGACCGTCCACCTGTATCGGAAGCTCCTCAGGCTTCTTCCCGAGACCAGCCTCAACACAGTGTGGCCCACTCTCTGAGACGTGGTGGGAGAGGTAGATTGCCTCGTTGTCGGGATCACAGCTACCGTGGTGCTCATGATGTTGGATCGGCTAGAGTGGATTCGCTCTTCTCATTGGCATCCTATATAGCTCGTTACAGCCACAAACATCTTTAGAGAGAGCAGCCCGGCTCCTATTATTCTTATTCGCCAGCATATCATGACCGGTACCATCCCAATCTACATTGCTGGTCCTCATATCGGCCTCGATGTTCTCGCTCCCCATTGTGCTCTCCTTCAGAATCATGCTACCGTTGTTCACCTCAGTACCACCGCTCTGAGTCCTGCTTTCGGTCCCGGTCAGTTTACTACTGACACTCTCCATCTCATTCTCGTCATCAGTCCCATGATTGATCTTCTCGTTACCAAGCCATCTTCCCTCCACCTTGGGTGACAGCGACAGTGTCTCGGCTGCCACCAGACAGACAGCCGGCGTCTCTTCCTCCATCTACTTCGTCGGCCCCATTACTGACACAGTCCGTTGTCGTACTAATTTCTACTGTTCTACTGATCTCGTTGGCACCGGTTTCAGTACCGACTTTGGTACTGATCTCTGTACTGGCTCCATCTACCATACCGATCTCAGTGTTCGCTCCATCTGCCATTTCTGCCGCATCCTCAGCTACTCAGGGCCACCAGTTTCGATCGCCTCGGTCTTCTCCATCATCTGGCTCTTGTGATTCTGATGAGGATTCCACAGTCTCACACCTCTCCCCACTCAAATTCGGGGAACCGACTCTGGACTCTGCTCCAGAGGATGTGAAGCAGTTTTCAGACATTCTTGTAAGAATGGCCAGTGCTTTGGGCCTTGACATCTCTAGCCCTGCTCCAATGGTACAGGACCCAGTCTTCCATTACGTCGACACGCGTCCTGTGACAACTGCTCCAGTTCCCTTCCTGCTAGTATTGCAGGAAGTACTTAAGCACCCATGGTCCCAGCTGGCTTCTTTCCAGCTGATTCCTCATCAGCTGGAACATCTGTGCTGAACCCAATGGAAGGATGTTGACTTTCTCTTCAATCATCCTACTCCAGACTCGATTGTTGTTGAGTCCTCTCAAACAAAAGGGGGTAAGACAACTCCCCCTGATCGTCTGGATCATCGTCTGGATATTTTTGGCCATCGGTTTTATTTGGCCTCTTCTTTGATCGCCAGAATCTCCAATACTCAAGCTTGCCTGGCGGTGTATCAACAAAACATATGAGATAGATTTTTCCCTCTGATATCCCATTTGCTGAATGACCACCTGGCTACTGCCATCCAGTTTTATAATGAATCTGTTGCTCTCACAAACCAGCAGATCCAGTCTTCCTGGCACACTGTTGAGGTTGCAGCGCTGGTAATGGTGGGTGCGATTGCCCTTTGCCGGTTTGCATGGCTTCGATCCGCTGGCCTGACTGAAGATAGCAGGAAGAGGATTGAGGATCTCCCCTTCGATGGTCAGAGCCTCTTCCATGCCACCATGCACAATGCCATGGACCATCTGATGAAAGCTCATCTGATGACGGAGAAGATGGGTCTTCATCCATCGACCCAACCTAGGAGGCCCTCCTCGTTCCGCTCCTCATGGAGACACTCTTCCTACTCTTATAGGTCACGTTCTCCACGATGGTCCTCTCAGCAATCTTCTCTGCCAGCTTCTTCATCTCGTCGCTCCTTCAGGCGTCGTCAACCATCTTTGAAGAAGTCTTCTTCAGCTACCAAGTCCCATTTTTGACTTCCCTTGCAGGTCGCCACCTCTACTGCTCTTCCATTTCCCAAGCCACCTGTCTAAGACCCCAGGACTGGCTCGCCATTTCAACATCTGGTGCACCATCACTTTGGACTTCTGGGTATTGACCATCATCTGTCTTGGATATGCCATCAAGTTTCTAAATACTCCTCCTCTCGGCGTCTTCTACTCCATGCCTTCCAGTCCCGCTCTTCTGGAGGAGATCGATACCCTCCTTTGCAAAGGGGCCATAGAACGACTGCCGTCTTTGGCCAAATCCACCGGCTTCTTCTCCCAGTACTTCACTGTGCTGAGGGCACTCTCTGACCCATGCTGGACCTCTGGGTGGTCAACTCTTTTATCCCCCCCCGGAAGTTCAAGATGGTCACTCTGTCATCCATCTTGCCTCTCCTCAAGTGTTGGGACTGGTTCGCGTCCATAGATCTGCAAGACGCCTACTTCCATATCGCCATTCGTCCCCAGCACAGGAGGTGCCTCCAGTTTGTGGTCAATGGCATATGTTACCAGTACAAGGTCCTTCCATTCGGCCTGTCAACCGCCCCCAGGGTCTTCACCAAATGCTTAGCCCCTTTAGCATCTTACCTCCGCATGAAACATGTCATGGTGTACCCCTACCTGGACAACTGGTTGTTGTTGGTGCCCTGCAAACAGAAGTTATACAAAGACATTCGTGTTGCCCTCTTCCTTCTCTCCAATCTTGGCCTCAGGGTGAATCCCAAGAAGTTTCACTTGGAACCTACACACACTCTAGATTTCATCGTTGCCGCTCTGGACTCCACTTCTGCCATGGCGTTCCTGCCGATGAAATGCGTGCGGCTATTGTGCCGAGCCACAGCTGCCATTCTGTGCAGGCTGTCCATTTCCACTCACCAGATTCAACAACTCCTCAGCTACATGGTAGCCACGACTGCGGTTATTTACCTGTCTTGCCTCCGTGCCTGCCCTCTTCAACACTGGTTCCTCAGGCATTTCGACCCTCTCCTTGGCCACCAGTGTCGAATTCTTTGGATCCCTCCTCCAGTCAGGGATTCCCTCTGCTGGTGGCTGTCTCCGCACCATCTGCTGTCCAGGATACCCTTTGCTGAATCCTGGCCGTTCCTTACGATCACCACGGATGCATCCCTTCTTGGTTGGAGAGCCCGCTGCATTCGCCTCTCTGTCCAGGACCTCCATCTACATATCAATGCGTTGGAGCTCCTAGCAATCCTCAAGGCCCTTTGGGCCTTCCAGAATCTCATTGTCAGATGGACCGTCCAGGTCCTGTCCGACAATACGACAGCTGTCTGTTAGATCAACCGCCAGGAAGGCACCCACTCTTCCACCCTGCTCCATCTGGCATTGAGGATATGGGATTGTTATGTCCCGCTGTGAATCCACCCCATTGCAGTTCATCTAGCGGGAAGAGACAGCTCTCCAGCAGACACACTGAGCAGAGACACAGCTTGCCATCATGAGTGGTCCCTTTCCAGCGCCACCTTTCACTGGATAGTGTCCCAATGGGGCACTCCATCCATCAATCTCTTTGTGACCTACCGGAACAAGAAGTGTCCCCGCTATTGCTCAAGAGCCGGTGTAGGACGCCACTCTCTCAGAGATGCGTTCCAGTTTCCTTGGGACAAGGGGTTGCTTTACATCTTTCCGTCATTTCCTCCCCTGGGCCGAGCAGTGGCCAAGATTGCCACAGACAGGGCAGACGCTGTTCTTATAGTCCCTTATTGGCTGAAACAGCATTTGTTTGGTCCTCTTCTCACCATCTCCCAGGGCCACAGAATGCGACTTCTGTGCACACCTGACCTCCTCTCGCACTCGGACAGCCGCGTGCTTCACCCAGGCCTCCCTCTCCTTCACCTACACGCGTGGAGGATAACCGTCTAGACTCTCCTGCTATTCAGGCAGTCCTCACGGCCACTAGGAAGGAATCCACTCGCAGGCCCTATGACTATAAGTGGTGCAAGTTCATGGCCTTCACAGACACCCACAGTGAGGCTCCTTCTCCGGCCTCCCTGTTGACAGTACTTCATTTCCTCCTGTCTCTACAAGAGCAAGACTGGCCTTTTCTTCTCTCAAGGTCTATCTTTCCGTGATTGTCACCTACCAACCACAGGTTCTCCTTCCTCGGCTCTTTTCAGGAATGCTACAGTCAAGCAATTCCTTAAAGGCCTTCGACATCTCTACCCTCCTGTGTCCCTGTCTCATTCTCCATGGTCGCTGTCTCTTGTGCTTTCTCAACTCATGCGACATCCGTTTGAACCCACGGCCACGTCTGATGACCGCCTCCTTACTCTGAAGACGGCATTCTTGGTCGCTGTTACATCAGCTAGAAGGGCAAGAGAACTGATTGTGCTGTGCTCAGATGAACCCTTCCTGGTGTTCCATAGGGACAGGGTGGTCCTGCAGCCAGACCTCTTCTTTCTCCCTAAAGTTGTCTCTGACTTCCACCTCAATCAAGATATCATTCTGCCAACTTTCCATCCTGACCTGGCCTCGCCTCTTGAGCACTCTCTCCACTCACTCAACGTGCATCGCGCCTTAGCTTTCTACTTGCAATGGACTTTGACCTTCCGCCGTACTCCCCACCTTTTTGTCTGCTACAGTGGACGTCGGAAAGGTCATAAAGTATCCACCCAACGCTTCTCTAAATGGGTTGTCCAGACGATTCACCTTGCCTATGAACTTGCCGGGTAACCACCTCCGTCTCTACTTCACGCTCAATCCACCAGGGCGGTGGCCTCTTCGGCAGCCCTTCTCAGGGGAGTTGACCTATAGGAGCTTTGTCACATGGCTGCATGGTCGTGGCCTTTGACCGTCATCCACCCCTACCGCCTTGATTGCAGAGACTGGTGTGATTCCCGCTTTGGTCGTGCAGTGCTGTCCTCTCTCGTCTAGGAACTGACCCGCCATCCAACGGTAAGCTACATAATCTCCCATTGTGTGAGACACAGAGACCATTAAGAAGAAGAAGAGTCTTACGTTTCCTGTAACTGTGGTTCTTCGAGTGGTCATCTGTGCCTTCACACACACCCGCCCAACCTCCCCTCTTTCAGGTCCCTGCCTCTGCAGACTTTGAAACTGAGGAGAGACCATTAGCTTGGCGGGACTGAGCATGCTCAGTACCAAGTGGGGGAGGGGCTCCTGCCAAACTGCTCAGCTCTGGAACTTACTGAAATGCTACTGCACATGTGCGAAGATTCCCGTTGTGTGAGGGCACAGATGACCACTCGAAGAACCACAGTTACAAGTAAGCAACCTGTTCTTCTCCATTGCTGTGAGACAGGCTGTTGGGGAATGTAAGACAGAGTATTGCATCTTTCAGACAGAATAATCAAGTTGGTAAAACAGAAGTTGAACAACAGCCAGTCCCTGCTTTCCTGCAAGGTCTGACAGAAAGAAGAAATAAATTTGAATTTAAATTTCTGTGATGAGACAATCAAACATGAAACAAGAGCCAAAAAAAAGACTCCCAGGTTGGAAGGCATTCAACTAACTATTGGGGTGAAACAGAGGACAGCTATGAATAGTGCTGAGGCTAATGATGCAGCTGGACTCAAGCCAAAAGGATGTTCACTGTTGATGTGAAAAGGTGAAAGGGAAGTCTGAAGCTGCACAGCCATATTACAGGAACATGGAATGTGAGAAGCATGAATCAGGGGAAGCTAGGCATGGTGAAACATGACATGGACATCAGGGATTGCAGTAACGTTGCATTAATCTCTCATACAAACAAAGTGATGCTCAAAGTTCTACAATGACTTTTTCTTTTTACCGTATATGGAGTGAGCAAAGCATGATATTTACACTAGATTCATGAAAGAAGGAGACCCCTGGGATCATATTTCAAACATACATTGAATAACAGAGCCCACCAAAGAATTTCAAAAGAAAATCAGTCTGTGCTTTGGATATTATAGCAAAGCTTTTGATTGTGTAGATCATGAAAAATTATGGATCACTCTTAAAGAAACAAGTGTGCCACAACATTGGATTGTCCTGATCTATAACCTGTACTCAGGACAAGAGGCTACTGTCAGGATAGGATATGGAGAAACAGAATGGTTTCCAGATGTCAAGGGGGACAGGTAAGGGTGGATTTATCACCCCATCTCTTTAACCTATATGCTGAAGATATCATTCATAAAGCAGGGTTAGATTTGGAGGAAGAAGATGTGAAAATTGGGGAAAGGAATATCAACAATTAAAGAGATGCAGACGATGCCATACTACTAGCAGAAAATAGCAAACATGTGGAACAATTACTGAAGAAAGTCAAGGATGCCAGTGCAAAGGTGGATTTACAGCTGAAAAATAAGTAAATAAAAATAATGACTAAAGATGATTTACATAACTTCAAAGTAGATGATGAGAAAGGGTTAAAGATTTTCCATACCTTTGTTCAGTCATTAATCAGAATGGAGACTGCAGTCAAGAAATCAGAAGAATACTGTGACTTGAAACAGCAATTATGAACTAAACAGGATCCTGAAGTGTAAATATATGCCATTGAATACTAAAGTTAGGATTGCCCATGCTACAGGGAGCACAAAACTCCTTTGTTTCAACAGTTCCACCGGCTGTCAATCTGTTTCCAGGCACAATTCAAAGTGTTGGTTTTGACCTCCAAAACCCTATGTGGCTCAGGTCCACGTTATTTGAAGGATTGTATTTTCTCTTATGAACATGGCCATGTTTTGAGATCTAGTAGGAATGCTTTCTCACTAGTAGTCTCATCACTCTTTAGTCTCCCCATGGCTGGTGGGAAGACAGAGAGGGCCTTCTCAGTGGCTGTCCCCAGGCTCTGGAACTTCCTTCCCACAGAGGTTGGCCAGGCACCCACTCTATGCAGTTTCTGTAGACAGGTGAAGACTTTTCTGTGGATGGTACTTGATTTTTTATTTGTTATTTTTAATGTATGATTTTTTAAAAAATTGTGTATATTTTTAACTGGATTTAATTTTTTTGATGGCTTAATCACTAACTTTTATATTTCATGAATTTTTAACTATTTTTTTAAGATCTATTGTAAACTGCCTCGCGTCCCAAATTGGAAAAAGGCAGGTGTAAATAAATGTCATTGTCACCACCATCATTAGTGTTTTGATTATTCTAATGAGATAGCCAATAGTGTAGCCATTGTGTTAAAATTCAGAAAAATTGCCATAAATCAGATCTTTTCCCTCATCTTTTTTTCTCCATAGAGAAGTTAGCCTGGAAAGCATTGAAATGCAGTGAGTTTGTAGTGATGTTATCTGGATTTTTTTTATAAAGAAAGAGTGGAATTTCCCAAGAAAGAAATGAGTGAGAAGGAAGCATAGATTAGATTCCTACTGTTTGTTAACTAGTCTCCTGCTGTTGAGCCAAACCACAAGGGCACTAGGCTTAGGCTGGATCACTGACAGGTTCACTGGGAATTCTCTGCAACTCCTCAACTGTGCTTGGAAAGGTTTCTTTTACTCCAAAATCCCCCAGGCTATCTGGCTTGCGGCCTTATGTCTGAGGGATTCTTGACCAAAAAGTGAATGTTGAATTCCCAAGTCATTTCCTTATCTCACACAATTTTGGGGGTGAGGGGAGAAAATGGCACTGATATCCATTTTTAGGAATGACAGCTGCCTTACAGTGCCTAGCAAAGCATGTCTGCTCAGAAGTAAGTTTCGTGGAGTTCAGTGGGTCTTAATGTTCAAGTATGTATATATTGGATTGTATCCTTAATTTATGTTGGAACGTTCATGTTGTATTAAGACAGAAAGGTAATACGCCTCACCCTATTTTGTCTTCAACAGATGAATCCTAATAGCCATATTGTTTTATGTGGCCAGATCTCCCAATATAATAAGGGTGTATCTTTTCCACCTCCTTTGCCTCCAGCAACAGAAGAAATCAGGAAAGCAAAGAATATCACAAGGTATTTCTCATTTATCAGCCTAGCCACTTATCTGAATTGAATAAAAATATAACATCTGATGGGATTTCTTAGTATTGATTTTCTGGTTGTTCTAAGAAAATACTTCCTAGAACCTCATGAGGCAATGTCTTTATGAGACAAGGTTGTGTAAATATTTACATGAAAAAAAAAGAGATCAGTTGCAAATTTACAGAAACCAATATCCATGTAGCTGCTCAGTGTGGCAGATTCTAATTTCAGAGATGTGTAGTGCAGAATGAAAAGCAATTAAATGATCAGTTCTGCTTTACTTATGACCATACTGAAGGCTGAACGAAGGAGGTGCATGCATATAACTAGTGACTGAGAAGGAAACTAAAATATGAGTTAGGAATGTGAACAAGAAAAGTGAAGCAAGGATCAGGAAGGCAGAGGAAAGCACACCTATCTGTTGCCAGCAATAAGGCAAATGTTCCTTGTTCAGATTCCTGTACTTTGGAGTGACCAGTAAGGAGGTGAAGGATGGAAACTACACATAACAGTAACATTTAGAAAGAATGAATTTCTGGGTGCTTTCTTGAGTGGTGTGCATACATGTCTAAGTTAAACCTTGCTTTGCTACTTCATACATATCTCTTGTATGGCCTTTATGTGTCCATTTGCTACTGTAAAAACATCACATGCATCAACCCCGTTTTTATATGCTTTCGGCCAATTGGTTGAGCATTTCATGGCCATTTAAACTAAAGTTGTCAGCTGTTTGCTGCAAAAGGTAAGCATTCTGTGTTGTTGTTTCAAAGCACTATGAAAAAGATGGTCTTTTCCTTCCTACCAACCATTGGCCATTGTTTGGTACACTGAAGCTGCTGTCCGATGCACATTTAATTAGGACTCAGCCCCATCAAGCTCATTGGTAGTTAGTCTGAGCAGGTATACCTTGAGTTGTAAAAAGCAGGGATATATTAGGGTAGAAAATCAAAGTACTATCCAAAATTGGTAACTATAACACAGCGATATTCCTCATTTGTATGCAATGTGGAATACACAATAACCTTCCAGCATGTTTCCGCTAAACCTACTACTTAACGGTTTTCCTGTGCTTTCCAGCTATATAGAGCAATCTTGGAAGAGTATCTGAAAGCTTCCTTTGGTGCAAAATACAGTTATTAGGCTGCCAGTTGGTAACCAGGTTGTATAATGTGGACACTAATGAAAGATCTGGACCTGTTGCCGTATGTTTCTGGTCTTACTCAGAGTGGTTTAAGTTTTAAACCTAAATACCAGGGGGCTTGGTTAAGGGACCACCTGACTTATTGTAAACCGGGTTCAAAATGGGTATTAAGATCTGCTGGAAAAGCCCTTTTAAAGAGATCACTACTTACAGAACTGAAGGGGAGGTATGAAAGCCCTTTCTCTTGGAGGTTCACTTCAGAACTGTGGAATGCTGTCCAGTCACCTTTATGATTCCCCTCCCTTCCTGTCTTTCTTTCTGTCTTGCTGAAAAGATGTTAGGAGTTTTTTTTTAAAAAAAGGTGATAAATTGCTTTAAGTGGTTTTAATCTTAAAATGGCTTTACTGTTAATGTTTTATGTTCTATTCTATTTCACCTTTGTGTAGACAGTCTTGATGACTTTTATGAAAGCTATGATAATAAAAGCCCTAATGTCCATTATGACTGTTTACAGAGAAAAATTTGTACTTTTGGACTATGTGGACAAATATGCAGCTGGTACTGTGCAGCTCTGTCAGTGGCTCAAAGAAGGAAAACTGAAGGTATGACACAGATCTGAAGATAATCTCTTACAGGCTATAGCAACGGTTTTCCTTTATGAACATCTTTTCTCATCCAAGTTACGCTCATTCTATCTGCAATTATGACAGACTTTTCTTAAAATTCATTGGATTAGGTAGTTTAGTAGCTCTTTGAACTAGAGAAATAATGAAGTTGAGAGAATGTGCTTGGATATTTAACCCCCCATGATATTAAAAACGGATTGCCTTTAGGAAACCAAACAGACAAAAGCCAATGTCTTACAGTTTTTTTTCACCCCGTTCTTAACAGGTTAAAGAGACTGTGGTGGAAGGCTTGGAAAACATTGGAGGTAAATATTAACTTGTATCTCCGAACTACCTTTCAGGGAGGACAGCTAGAGACCATAGCTCAGTAGGCACACACCTGGTATGCATGAAGAAAGATCCGTATTTAATCTCTGCGTGAAGTACTGGGTAATAGGTCTAAGGCTGCAAGGAGCCACTGCCAAGTGGTAATATAAAGCTCCTCCCTCAACTGCAAAACCCAGGATTCAATAGGATGTTGAAAGTGGAATAATAGCACTAAAACAAGCTGGTGTGGAAATGGCCATAGTCTTCAGCAGAGAAGCCCAGTGTCCGAAGATAAAAAAGGCTGCCTGTGGCAGAATTTCTAAGTTCATTAAGGGTTCTGTGTTGTTGTTTTTTCTGGAAAAGTTTGATGTCTATAAGCAAGCTGAAAGAATGGCTCATTCTCAGCCTCTGCGGCAGTTCATCTATGTCGGCAGAACCTGTTTCCCATAACTGATACCCTTACCTGACTGAGGGGATTTTGGGAATTGTAAACCAACATATCTGAAGGGTACCAGATTGGATGAAGCTCTTGTTTGTAGACTAAAACGCCCAATTGTCTGCATTTTGAATTATTAGCAACTATTTCTTGTCATGGAATACTTACTTTTTGGGAATTGGTTTTAAATAGCCTCGTACCCATTTGGTTCCTT